>CM070783.1:21077370-21769870 GCA_036346955.1 Dipus sagitta
GAAAAAGAGAAGCAGATTCTCCAACGAGAGTAAGTTAGCACCAGGACAAATGAGATAACCCTTACTTTTTTTTTATAGAGAATTTAATAGGTGTAGGCCCTCTTGTAGCCCAGAATTGATGGTAGCTTGATATTGGAGAGTGGGCTTATGTTTGGATATGGTTCTGACTTGTTTCCCAGCTCCAGCTATGGGTCCCATACCAGTGAAGGGATCAGTTAGCCAAATTGAGAGCAGTTGGTTCCCCACCATGGCTGTGTGCCACCACTGCACTTGTGTGGGCATCACAACAAGTTATTTGCTGCTAAGTAGGTTGGACCATGCGTTGCTTGGACAGATATTGGTCATTTTCCCCCAGTCGCCCATGTAGCACCTTCTGGCACTAGACGTGCTGACTGTCTGGGGACTGACTCTCTTCCAACTTCCAGCCATGCCATTCTAATTTGCATGTCAATCACATAAGGTGTCTTCAGCAATAGGGTCTTACCACTAGCCTTTGGTGGGTCATCAAGTACTCTGACAGAAATCTGTCTGTCTTTTAGGAAACCTTGTAGGTCTCTCTGATCAAAAGCTCATTGTGGATGATAGCCTCATGCTGGTACTGGGAGTTACAGGTCAGTGTCCACTAAGAAAATGAGGAAAAAGCTAACTAATATACAAGAGTTAGAGATAAGAGAGAGAGGGAGAGGGGAAGTGAGGGAGGGAAGATGTAGAAGATTAAGGTTAGTCTTGATCTTACCCTCTCCAATGTCTTGTGGTTCAAGTGTTCCCTGTAAGGGCCTGGTGAAGGATCAGCCATTTGGTCTGTCTTTTAGTAAGTAGAAGATTATGGTACCATTGCTGTTTGGGTCTAGATTTGTGTTTCCCACCCCTTTGATGCCCTCCCCTCCCTCCCCTTCCATCCTAGTGTCTAGTCTAGGAGATGCTTGCTGGGTATGTAAGGTATCTTGGGTAGATTCAGGTTAGGTGCTGTAGATGAGTGAGGCTATGTGGCGATTTTTTTTCTGTGATTGGGTAAGTTCACTGAGAATGATCTGTTCCAGGTTCAACCATTTTTCCTCAAATTTCATTGTGTCATTTTTTCTTACTGCTGTATAGAATTCCATTGTGTAGATATACCACATCTTAGTTTTCCATTCTTCTAGTGATGGACATCTGGGTTGATTCCAGCACTTAGCTATTACAAATTGAGCAGCTATAAACATGGTTGAGCAAATCTCTCTAGCCTGTGGTTTGAAGGTTTTAGGGTAGATGCCCAGTAAGGGAATAACTGGGTCTGTTGGTATCTCTATACTCAGCTTTTTCAGAAGTCTCCATATTGCTTTCCAAAGTGGTTGTACCATCGTACATTCTTTTTAATGGCTATATATAAGTCCACTTTATACTAGTTTCCTTCTTACCTGCAAATGAGAATTGATCAGTGTTTCTATGTTTCTGTTACAATTATGCTTCAAGGCACATGAGGCATATGTTGTTTCTTTGCTTTGCTTTTTCGAGGTAGGGTCTCACTCTAGCCCAGGCTGACCTGGAATTCACTATGTAGTCACAAGAGTTTCCTTGAACTCATGGGAATCCTCCTACCGCTGCTTTCCAAGTGCTAGGATTAAAGGCTTGTGCCACCACACCCGACTATCATACATTGTTTTCTATATTTAAAACTGTAGAGTAGGGCTGGAGAGATGGTTTAGCGGTTAAGGCACCTGCCTGCTAAGCCAAAGGACTTGGGTTCAGTTCCCAAAACCCACATAAATCCAGCTGCACAAGGTGGTACATGCGTCTGGAGTTCCTTTTCAGTGGCTAGAGGTCCTTTGCATGCCCATTCTCTTTCTTTCAAATAAGTTAAAAAAGTAATATTAGCTGAATATTAGTATTATTAATATTAATAGTAACTGAGGACATAGGAACTTTACAAGGCAACTTTAGTTGACATATACTGATTACTTTTAAGTAGTTATAGTAATTTGTTGGATCTAACACATTATTGTGATGGGATATTTAGAAGAGGGTAGAGAGAGAGAAAAGAGTGACTAAGAAGAGGAGGGGGCTTCATGTGACAGAGAGGGTAGGAAAGAAGATACAGGAAGCATGCGCCTGCGTTTATCCTTATTCAGATTATGCCACAGGAATATGAGAAGAACCCACGCAGTGTTTTCTCAAATGTGAACAATAGTAGTCCTTAATTACTTAGTTTTACCTTCACACCTGGTGTTACGTGAGTACTGGGAATGCAAACTCAGTCCTTAACCATGCAGCCTTCTCTCCAGTCCACTTCACTTATTTTCAATGCCTGAATCAACCAACAGTCTCAGGCTACACAGGCATAGTACTGCTAAGCAAGGCCCTCATCTGTACATTAGTTCTTGACATGCATGAAATCTAAGGGAACTGACAACAAATTATTTGTCAAATCGTTTGATTTTTCTAATAAAATCATACCTATTCAGAATATTCCTGTTGTTGGCATGTGTATATGTTATTAGTAAGGTTTTGCCTCAAAGACATGCTCTACTTGTGCCTCTCCTAGTACAAAGCTCATGGTGTTTTTTTGTTTTGTTTTGTTTATCCAAAAGAGGTTTTTGTTCTAGCCCAGGCTGACAGGCTAACCTGGAATGCACCATGTGTTCTCAGGGTGGCCTCAAACTCAGGGCAGTCCTCCTAACTCTGCCTCCCGAGTGCTGGGATTAAAGGCATGCGCCACTGTGCCCGGCTCCTATAGCTTTTGTTTGTTTTGTTTTGTTTGTTTTTCTGAGGTAGGATCTCACTGTAGCTTAGGCTGACCTGGAATTCACTGTGTAGTCTCAGGGTGGCCTCAAAACGGCAATCATCCTACCTGTGCCTCCCAAGTGCTGGGATTAAAGGTGTGCACCACCATGTGAGGCTGGGTTTTTTTGTTTGTTTGTTTTGTTTGTTTTGTTTTGAGAGAGAGGAGAGATAGAGTTGGCATGCCAGGACCTCAGCCACTGCAATCAAACTCCAGACAGTTGTGCCACCTAGTGGGCTTGTGCGACCTTGCACTTGCCTCACCTTTGTGCATCTGGCTAACGTGACAGCTGGAACATGGGTACAGGCATGATGTTGAATTTCGGATGAGAAGGAAGATGTGAGGATAGAATTATGTGCAGCTGGGCTTGTGTCACCAGTCAGCATCTTTGAGGTGGCAGCCTTACCATGGGGGGGGGGGCCTCTCTCTACATATATATATATATATCCCCAAAGGCATAGGTGTGCATTGTACCAGTCCTTCTATTTTACTATTTATTTCTTCATTTATTTGAGGGAGTGTTCTCTCTCTCTCTCTCTCTCTCTCTCTCTCTCTCTCACACACACACACACACACACACACACACAGGTGTAATGAACATCAGATCCTACAGCTTCCTCACTCAAAAGCATCCTGACTCAACTGAACCTGAGTTTCCTTGCTTATGAAATAGAACCAAATCTGAGACGATTCTGGGCAAGAGTTCTCAGAATGAGGTGTGGAATTTTTTCGTCTTTTCTCTTTATTTGTAACCCTTTTCTTTGCCATATAGAAAAAAACATGGGCTGGAGAGATTGCTCATTGGTTAAGGTGCTTGGCTGCAAAGCTTTAGGACCCAGGTTCTAGTCCCCAGTACCCACAAACAAGCCAGATAGATGCACAAGGTGACACAATGCATCTGGAGTTCCTTTGCAGTGCCTAGAGGCCCTACTATGCCCTTTCTCTCTGTGTGTCTCTAATAAATATGTTTTTAGAATAACAGAAGGACAGGTACAGTGGACAATGGTGCTTTCTGATGCCCTGTTAGAAAAACTGGGGCCCTTTTGCTTCATCTCTTTTTCTCTGTGGCTGTCTAAAGTTGTTTGTAGGTAGTTTCTCTGGGCCACTTGAAATCACTGCAGAAACCCTAACATTTCTCTTGAAGTTTAGGCCACATTAAGACAATGACATTCTCCTGTATGGCCACAATAATTATTTTCACATTAAAAAAAAAAAAACTTAGGCCAGGCATGGTGGCACACACCTTTAATCCCAGCACTCGGGAGGCAGAGGTAGGAGGATCACCATGAGTTTGAGGCCACCCTAAGACTACATAGTGAATTCCAGGTCAGCCTGAGCTAGAGTGAAACCCTATCACAAAAAAAAAAAAAAAAAAAAAAAACCTTAAAGATACTCAGTATCCAAGACACGGCTAGACAACAACCTGAAACCTGAGCGCATGCCCAGTTTTAGAACAGATTAGAGGGTGGTTGCCTGTGACCAGAGAGGGCAAGGCAGGCACACCCACTGCCTAATGTTCCTGAGTCTGCCAAGAACCTAAACCATATTTCAGCATGCAGTCTCCTCACCATTAGTTCTCAGCTATGCCTTAACATCAACTTGCAATTCATGTTTTCAATCACTCAACCCTGTTTCAAATTATGTTCATATCCCTCCCTTTTTAAAGAGAAGCAGACTCAGGTACCATAGGGTGAAGATGGCCTTGCACTTCTGATTCCCCTGCCTCCACCTTTACCAGTTCTTGATTAAAGGCTTGCACCATCAAGCCCCCTGCCAGGTTTCTTCAGTGCGGAGAATCTAGCCCAGGGCTTTGTGCATGGACAGCAAGCTCTTTACCAACTGAGCTACATCCAAACACAACAGCCTCTATCTGTCAATGAAGCATCTACTGAGGTTTTAGGCAGAGTTTCATGTTGTCCAAGTTGTCTTCAAACTTGCTGTGCAGGGCTGGAGCGATGGCTCAGTGGTTAAAGGCCATTTCTTGCAAAGCCTGATGGTCTGAGCTTGATTCCCCAGTACCCACATAAAGCCAGATACACAAAGTGGTGCATACACCTGCAGTTCATTTGCAGAGACAGAAGCCCCTGGCACACACCTCCCCCCTGACCTCTGTTTCAAATTTCATTAAAAAATATTTTATCACTTACTCATAAGCAGAGAGATTGAGAGACAGAATTGGCGCACCAAGGCCTTAGGTACTGCAAATGAACTCCAGACTGGTGTGCCACCTTGTGTGCATGCACAACCTGTGCATCTGGCTTATGTGGGTTCTGGGGGAGTCAAACCTGGGTCCTTAGGCTTCACAGGCAAGTGCCTTAACTGCCAAGCCATCTCTCCTGCCTGAAGAACATCAGGTTTTCTTTTTGTTTGTGTGTTTTTGGTTTTTCGAGGTAGGGTTTCACTCTAGCTCAGGCTGACCTGGAATTCACTGTGCAGTCTCAGGGTGGCCTCAGACTCATAACAATCCTCCTACCTCTGCCTCCCGAGTGCTGGGATTAAAGGCATGTGGCACCATGCCCAGCTTAGAAGATCAGTTTTTATGCTACAAATGAACCAGATTGCTAAGAGGCTTAAACTCACCCATGGTTTTTGCAAGGTAAAAATGAACCTATCCCTAGCACTGCAAAAATAATTTAAAAAAATAATAAAACATGGGATGTGGAGGCGGGTACTGCATTGCTGTCATGACAGAATATGTACATCCTACTAGGCAGGTGACACACACAGAAAGGTCACTTCCTATCATGGAGGAGGTATGGCCCAGGGACTTCCAGGAGACAGGAACCCTCTTTTCTCTTGGAAGTAGGAAGGAAGTAATGGTTATGGGACATCTATACAACCCCCTCCAAGCCCAGGGAACATCACGCAATAGAGGCAGAAAGAATGTTTAAAAATACAGAGGCGGAGCTGGGCGTGGTGGCACATGCCTTTAATCCCAGCACTAGGGAGGCAAAGGTAGGAGTGCTGTGAGTTCGAGGCCACCCTGAAACTCCATAGTGAATTCCAGGTCAGCCTGGGCTAGAGTGAGACCCTACCGCGAAAAACCAAAAAAAAAAAAAGAGAAAGAAAGAAAGAAAGAAAATACAGAGGCGGGCTGGAGAGATGGCTTAGTGGTTAAGCACTTGCTTGTGAAGCCTAAGGACCCTGGTTCAAGGCTCCATTCCCCAGGACCCACATTAGGCAGATGCACAAGGGGGCACACGTGCCTGGAGTTCATTTACAGTGGCTGGAGGCCCTGGCGTGCCCATTCTCTCTCTCTCTCTCTCTCTCTCTCTCTCTCTCTCTCTCTGTCACTCTCAAATAATTAAAATAAAAAATAAATAAATGAAATACAGAGGCTTGTGGCAACTTGTATGCATCACGTATGCATGCACTGCCAGGATAGTATTCTCTTCAGTTTGAGCATACCTAGCCGTAGACAGTACCTGCATTTTAAGTAGGTTTCATTTTACTTTAGCTCTGTGTTTAAGGGTCAGGCAGGATCATCTTTAAATGTCCTTTATATGCTATGGTAGAAACGACATGGTACAGTGAAGATCAGACTCAGGTTCCTGAAGGTCTGAAAGCTGCCACTAAGCTTCAGTCGGACCTTTATCCTGACTTGACACCATCAGGGTTGATCTGCTTTCCCTGCCCACTTTAGCTTAGAAGTGACAGATTCCAAGGCAGTGAAGGCAGATTTTGACAGAGAACAGTACTCACCCAGGCATGCATGACCACAGGGCGTGGGGGGCACACTCAGTCCCGAGCTGCGACCCCCACCCCACCCCCCCCGCCACCGCTGAGCGGCTCATGGAGCGAGGAATGCTACTGTTGGGGTTGGGTTCATATCCAGAGAAACTGAAATCAGTCTCTTGAATCAATCTGTTGAAGAGGCATGTGTACCTCCATGTTCATGGCAGAACTATTCACAGTAACCAAATTATAGAATGAATGAGCCAGGCAGAGAAAGACAGCTACTGAACTGTGTCACATACATGTGGAAGTCAGTAAATTTGAACTAAAAAGAAAGGAATAGCCTCATGGTTATCAGAGGGTGGGGAGGGGAGAAATGGGGAGTTGATGAAAGGGTTCAGAGAGAAGAGAGGAATAGTTTTGAGACCAGTTGCACAGCAGGGTGACTAAACCAGTAACCATGTATATTTCAAAATAGTGGATTTCAAATGGCTGAAGATAAGAGATGATAACTCATTATTCCTCATTGCATATATGCATTTAAAGATCACATTGTGAGGCTGGAGAGTTTGTTCAGCCTTTAAAGGTACTTGCTTTTTAAAAAAAATATTTTATTTTTTTGCAAGCAGAGAGAGACAGACAGGGAGAGAATGGGCATGCTAGAACCTCTTGCCACTACAAACAACCCAGGCCAGCACAGCAGCAGTGGCCCCGCAGAGCAGCCAGACGGGGACACACCCAGCAGCAGCAGAACACCAAAACAGACCAGCGCAACAGCGCAGCGGGGACAGCAGCAGCCCACAGATCCCCCGCCCAGATCCCAGCCAGCCCAGCCAGACCCCACCAGCAGCAGTCAGAAGCCCAGGCAACCACCGGGGAACCGCAGCACGCCAGCAGACCCCCGGGGACAACCCAGCAGGCCAGAGCACAGAGCACCAAGGACCCAGGACCACGCCAGCGCAGTTTAGACAGCACGGGGTCCCCCACAGAGCAGCCAGCCAGCAAGGGAACCCCCAGCACCAGAACCAAGGGTTTTCCACAGAAAAGACCCAGCCAGCAGACCAGCCCGCCAAAGAGCAGCCAGCAGCACCCAACAGACAGACACACCCGGGGACCACCCCCAGCACGGACCAGCAGAAGGGCAGATCCCCCAGCCAGCAGACAGCCCCCCAGGCAGAGGCGGGCCAGGGCCCCGCAGCAGCCCCAGGCCCCCCAGACGACCGCAGGCAGCAGACCCCCAGCAGAGAAACCACACAAACCAGCGCAGAGACCAAGACAGCCCAGCAGCAGCAGCCAGCAGCGACAGCAGCCCAGCAGCAGACAGCAGCAGCAGCCCCCCAGCGCAGAATCAGCCCCCAAGCAGACAGCCACCAGACGGGGCCAGACGGGCACCAGCAGCAGACGGGATCCCCCAGCACAGCAGCAGGATCCAGCCAGCAGAACCCCCAGCAGGCAGCAGCAGCCCCGAGAACAGAAATACAGCAGCCAGCAGCACACCTGGCCAAAAGCAGCAGCAAACCAGCCCCAAGAGCCAGCCCACGGGGCCACGCACAGATCAGACCCGCCAGACGACCCACGGGCCAGACCAGCCAACCCAGCCAGACCCCCAGCAGACCCAGAGCCAGAGAACCAGCTACCGAAAGATTCCCAGAAAACAGACAGAAGGAGGGGCCCCGACCCAGCATCCAGCAGCAGCAGCGGTGGATCCAGCAGCGGCAGATCCAGCAGCAGCAGCGGTGGATCCAGCAGCAGCAGATCCAGCAGCAGCAGCAGTGGATCCAGCAGCAGCAGATCCAGCAGCAGCAGTGCCAGGTCTGTGGGGCCACAGCTGCCAGGCTCAGCTTGCCCCACAGGAAAAGCCAGTGCCCAGCTCCAGAAAACAGAACAGTGGTCCAGCGATCCAGCCAGCCTACTTGAACCCACAGGGCACCAAAGAGGGATGCAAGCAGAGCGCAGCATAACTGAGACCAAAATCCAAAAAGGTAACTGGGATTGCACCAGGGAAGGGTCTCACTTGGCCACAAGCTGACTTAGAACCCTCAACAGACCAGAAATCTTAACCTCTTTGTTGATAGAGGATCTGGTTGTTATAATACCTACTCTTGCATAAATACTTGGTGCTGCTTTTCATTGAATGTGTACATTGTTTAGTTATATTTTAGAACCTATCTGTACTTTGTTCCACTCAGCCTACTTGAATACTCCCATAGCAGGCAAACCCAACCCCTAGGAACACCTTTGTAGATACTCTGAGAGTCTTAAGAGCCACACCTAACACCTTAAGCTCCTACCCTGGAGATATATAACATCAGATCAATTGATACAGCTAGGAATACCCAGCTAGCTAGAAAATCCAAGCATTAACTTAATCCAAGATGCAAAAGTATATACACTATAACACAAGAAACACTAAAAAGCAAGACAATATAAATTCACCAAAAAGTATTAATGCATCAGAAATGACCTCCAGTGAGAACGTGTTAGAGGAAATGCCTGAGAAAGATTTCAAAAGAATGATTGTAAATATGCTGAAAGAAATCAAAGAGGAAATCAAAGGAATCAAAGAAGACACAGGATACCAATTTAATGAAATAAGTCAATACAAGACATAAATAAGGAAATAGAAATAATAAAGAAAAACCAGTCAGAATTACTAGCAATGAAGAACACAGTTAATGAAATAAAAAACTCTGTGGAAAATCTCACCAGTAGAATGGATGAAGGAGAGGACAGAATATCTAAGCTAGAAGACCAGGTGGCAGATCTAATACAGTCCAACAAAGAGAAAGACAAACTAATAGAAAAGTATGAATGGGAATTTCAAGATATTTGGGACACTATGAAAAGATCAAACATAAGAATTCAGGGCATAGTAGAAGGAGAAGAATTTCACTCCAAAGGCATAGTAGGCGTCTTCAACAAAATCATAGAAGAAAACTTCCCCCAAATTGGGAAAGAGGTGCCAATGCAGATACAGGAAGCCTTTAGAACCCCAGCCAGACAAAACCTGGAAAGAACCTCTCCTCACCATATTATAATCAAACTACCAAACACACAATCCAAAGAAAAAATATTGAAAGCATTTAGAGAGAAAAATCAAGTTACCTACAAAGGCAAGCCCATCAGGATTACAGCAGATTACTCAACACAAACTTTAAAAGCCAGAAGGGCTTGGAGTGATGTATTCCAAGTTCTGAAAGATAACAACTGTCAACCAAGGTTACTTTATCCTGAAAAGCTATCCATTCAAATAGATGGAGAAATAAGGACATTCCATGACAAAAGCAGGCTAAAGGAGTATTTGAAGACAAAACCCGTTCTACAGAAAATACTTGAAAGAATCCTCCATGCTGAAGAGAAGGAAAAGCACACATATAAGGAACCTGGAAAAAACAAACAATACTCAAATACTAGTTAACACAAGAGAGCAAAGGTAGAACCATAACTACAAAAAAAAATGGCAAACATAAATACACACCTTTCAATAATATCTCTTAATATCAACGGCCTCAATGCCCCAACCAAAAGACATATATTTGCAGACTGGGTTAAAAAGCAGGATCCTACAATTTGTTGTCTCCAAGAAACTCACCTTTCTACAAAGGATGGACATTATCTTAGGGTGAAAGGTTGGAAAACGGTGTTTCAAGCAAATGGGCCTAAAAAACAAGCAGGGGTTGCTATCCTAACATCTGACAAGGTAGACTTCAGTACAACATTAGTCAAGAAAGATAAGAAAGGTCACTTTTATTTATTTATTTAGTTATTTAAGGGCACACTCCAACATTAGGACATTACAATCCTAAACATATATGCACCTAACATGGGGGCTCCCAAATTCATCAAACAAATGCTGTTAGAACTAAGGTCACAGATAACACCAAACACAGTGGTAGTGGGGGACTTCAACACCCCACTCTCATCAATTGACAGGTCATCCCAGGAAAAACTATACAGAGAGGCATCTGGACTAAATGAGATCATAGAAGGAATGGACCTAACAGATATATACAGGACATTTCATCCAAATGCTGCAGAATATACATTCTTTTCAGCAGCACATGGAACATTCTCTAAAATAGACCATATATTAGGACACAAAGCAAATCTTAACAAATACAGGAAAATTGAAATAATCTCTTGCATTCTATCTGACCACAATGGAATCAAACTACAAATCAATAGCAAGAAAAACTATAGATCTTACACAAAATCATGGAAACTAAACAATACACTACTAAATGATGAATGGGTCAATGAAGAAATCAAGAAGGAAATCAAAAAATTCATAGAGTCAAACAATGAGAACACAACATACCAAAATCTATGGGACACAATGAAGGCAGTTCTAAGAGGTTTATCTTATAGTTTCCAGGAGCCACATGTGAACAATGTTTTTTTCCATGTGCCCTGCTGTGATTACATGCCTAGCCACCAGCCCAAACAGGGAAAGTGACCATAGACTGAAACCTATGAGACTAGGAACTAAAATAAACCTTGCCTCCTTTAAGATGATTCATCTGAGGTATTTTTGTCACAGTTGTGGAGAGCTGACACACGTCTCCCATTTGTTTTCCTCAGTTTCACTCATCAAAAAGCATTAGTAGTAGAATCGCAAGGGAATTTTTGAAGATGTCAGTATTCTGTATGACACTCTAATGGTAGAAACATGACACTGTGCATTTGTGAAAACCCACAGAATTTTATAGCAGAAAAAGTGAATCTGAATGGATGCAAATTAAAGAAAAATGGTTTAGGAACTTAGAGGCTCCCAGTATAGATGCAGAACATGACTAGATAATCTAACTATATTGCACACATAGGAAAACCTTCACTGAGAGGGGAGCAGGATGTGGGCCTAAGTAACTCTGGATGTGAGGGGAGCCTATGAAAATTGAAGGCAAAAGAAAATGATGCATATGCACCATGATGGCCTTGATAAAGCGTGTCGACCAGCCCAATCCCACTGCACAGATGTAACTGCCACTGAACTACTGTGGAAATGGACAGCAGGGATGGAAACCAGGTCCTGACTCTGGGAGTAGAAGATTACAGATAGGTCAGTGGAGATCTTATTGGAGATTGATACATCAACATGGATAGTCTTTTTATTTTTATTTATTTATTTATTTATGAGAAAGAGAATGGGCACATCAGGGCCTCTAGACACTGCAAACAAACTCCAGATATATGCACCACTTTGAGCACCTGGCTTATGTGGGTTCTGGGAGTTGAACCTGGGTCCTTAGCTTTGCAGGCAAGCAACTTAACCATTAAGCCATCTCTCCAGCCCCCCCTTCCTCTTCTTTTTAGAAGGCTGTAGGCTCTGAATTTGCCAGATGACCTTAAAGCAAGCACTGCCCAGTGTGGGTGTGTTTATAATAGAATCAAGTTGTTTTACTGGAAACCAGATCACAGTGGAATTTAGCAATAAGCAATTTGGGAAGAGTTTTTAAGGATTTGGGAATATAGGTCCTCAGGCCTCCCTTTCCCCTCTAAATCACATGCTATATTTTCCTTTTTTGCTTTTAAATTTTTGTTTGAGGCAAGCTCTCTCTCTAGTTCAGACTAACCTGGGACTTACTCCGCATCCCAGGCTGGCCTGGAACTCACAGTGATCTCCCTACCTTGTCCTCTGGAGTGCTGGGATTATAGGTGTGAGCCACTGCGCCCAGCTCCAAATCACATGCTGTATGCCAGTATTCTGGGGTCCATCAGTGATAATGGAAAGTCTTAATGACTGGATGTAGGTGGGAGGAAGGAAGGAAATTCTCATTTACCCCAGGTCGCCCAAGATACATAGAGGTGGGAACAAAGGTTTCTGTATGTCTGCATTTTCAGTCCTAGATGTCCCCAAGAATGCTCTCCTCCTTAGCCTGGCCCTTTAGTCTTAAAAGAAGGCTCCAAGAAACACAGTGACACAGAACAAAGGCCCCGAGGCAGGAAGGGAGGGTTAAGTAAGTTTATTGTTCAACACAGGACTCCCTTGGACCCTTGGAATTTTCCAAGTTTGACTTTCTGGTTAATCATTTCCATTACATGGCTGCTGGCAGCTGAACCTTTGCTAGGCCATCCAGGTCTGCCATTCAACTTGCTGCCCAGCCTGGGGGCTCCCTGGCTGCAGCCAGCTACTGAGCCCCCCGCCCAGGGTCTTCTTCAGGAACAAGTGGGCATGTCCACTCAGCTGATGGGTGAGTGGTTGCCGTTACTGCCTGTTTGCAGGGCTCTTGGCACACATGAGCACAGCTGCTCCTCCCTGCAGTGGCTCAGTACCCAGCATGCACTGCACACGGTGGCTCAGATACCGAGCTGCACAGGAAGGAGGACAAGCCTGGACCTACCGTAGTAAATAAGCAGCTTTCAGGGTCCCAGGCTCTCATCAGCCTAGTCTGGGAAGACGTTTAGTTGGCTCCTACGATCACCTGCATTAGCGACTCATTTCTAAACCCTTCATTTCTGATGAGGGCTTGGGAGACCACAAAGAGGTGCAGGGGAGAAGGGACATAAGAGAGCAGTTTGTCGTATGTTCATTTATTAAGGTTCTCTACTAAAAAAAGAAGGCGGGGAGAGGGCCAGGTGTGGTGACACATGCCTGTAATCCAGCATCAGGGAGGTGGAGAGAAATAAAGCTATTGCAGATGCATCCCCCAGACCTGCAGACCTGTAGGCCGCTTCTGTGTCCTTTTGCTGAACCCCTACCTTTGTGAGTTTTAGTCTTATGTTTGCTTCTTGAGAATTTTGTTGTTGTTTTGAGGTAGGATCTCCCTCTAGCCCAGGGTGACCTGGAATTCACTATGTGGTCTCAGGGTGGCCTTGAACTCAAGGTGATCCTCCTACCTCTGCCTCCCGAGTGCTGGGATTAAAGGTGTGCACCACCACACCCAGCCTTGAGCATTTTTTTTTTAACTACAAGATATACTTGGCATTAAAAGATGCTCCAAGTTTATCTTGTTATTTCCTTCCCCCATCTTAGAATGTGCTATTTCTCCAAATAACCCTGCTTCCTGTATTGGAGAATGATGTTGGAAACTATGACCTTGGTGCTATTTGAGCTTGTAGATAACAGGTGCTTACAGGTCCTCTCATCTGACAGAGCAGGATTTGTGTGTGGGTGTGGGTGTGTGTCTGTGTGTCTGTGTGTGTGCATGTTAACCTTTGTATATGTACACATTTACAAATATGTCCATGTGTGACCATGTGTGTGTCTGTGTGTGTGCCGGTGTCTATATTATGCTACATATGAATATCCAAGGGCTGGAGTGATGGCTTAGCACTTAAGGTGCTTGCCTGTGAAGTATAAGGACCTAGGTTTGATTCCCCAGTACCCATGTAGGCCAGATGTACAAAGTGGTGCATGCATCTGGAGTTTGTTTGCAGTAGCTAGAGGCCCAGGTGTGCCCATTCTCTCTCTCTCATAAATAAATAAGTAAATAAATTAAAAGAATATCCATGGGCTGGAGAGAGAGCTTAGCTGTTAAAGTGCTTGCCTGTGAAGCCTAAGGACCCCGGTTGGAGGCTCAGTTCCCCAGGACCCACATAAGCCAGATGCACAGGTTCTGCATGCGTCTCGAGTTCGTTTGCAGTGGCTGGAGGCCCTGGCGCGTGCATTCTCTATCTATGTGCAGCTTTCTCTCTCTGTCTGTCGCTCTCAAATAAATAAATAAATAAAAATAAACAACAACAACAAAAAAGGTGTGTGCCACCATGTCCAGCAACAAAAATAAAAAATAAAAGAATATCCATGTTGATGTATCAATCTCCAATAAGATCTCCACTGACCTATCTGTAATCTTCTATTCCCAGAGTCAGAATCTGCTTTCCATCCCTGCTTTCCATTTCCACAGTTGTTCAGTGGCAGTTACATCTGTGCAGTGGGATCAGGCTAGTTGACACGGTTTATCAAGGGCATCACTAGGTAGCAAAAGGTGGGAGCAGGGTGCTCTGGACACCAAGAAATTGCATCATGCACCTTAGACTGCTGCCTGGACTGGCCCTGTTGAGCTAGTGCTGCCAGTGTTCTGAAATGGTAAGCAGCACGACCAGGGAGGAACCCACTTAACGCCTGCAGTCTGGACCCTTAGACTGTCAAGTGGGGACTTGCCTTTCCAGCCACAGAGCAGGAAACAACTATAGAATGTGGTCAGAGGGTGTAAAAGAAGTCTCCTTGTTCTAAATCTCCTCCTGTTCACAGTCAAAGCACAGCTTCAAACTGTCCCTACTGCTGCACCCCTGTATGAAATCATTTATTACAGGAATCCCTCCTTACTCAATGTTTCTCTTTCCACGGCTTGAGTAACCTATTACCATCAACTATGATCTGAAAATATTAATTGTATGGGGGCTATGCATGTGGCTCAGTTGGTAGTGTTGGCCTAGGATACAGAAGGCCCCAGGGTTCCAGCCCAAGAATGCATACCTAGGCAAGGTGGCTCATACCTGTAATCCCAGCACCTGAGAGATAGAGGAAGGACAATCAGAAGTCCAAGGTCATCCTTAACTACATAGGGAGTTCAAGGCTAGCCTGGGCTACATGTGATCCTGTCAAAAAAAGGGGGAGGCTGGAGAGATGGCTCAGCAATTAAGGTGCTTGCCTGCAAAACCTAAGGACCTGGGTTTGATTCCCCAGCACCCATGTAAAGCCAGATGTACAAAGTGGCACATACATCTGGAGTTCATTTGCTGCGACTAGAGGCCCTGGCTTGTCCATTCTCTCTCTGTGTCTCACTATGTCTCTCTGCTTGCAAATGAATAAATAAAACTAGGGTCTGGAGAGATAGCTTAGGGGTTAAGGCACTTGCCTATGAAGCCTAAGGACCTAGGTTCGATTCTCCAGGTCCCAAGTAAGCCAGATGCACAAGGTGGCACATGTGTCTGGAATTTGTTTGCACTGGCTGAGGGCCCTGGTGCACCCATTATCTCTCTCTCTCTCTCTCTCTCTTCTCTCTCTCTCTTTAATAAATAAATAAAAATTTTAAAAATAAAAATATTTTTATGAAAAGGAAAGGAGAGCCAGGCTTAGTGGCACATGCCTTTAATCTCAGCACTTGAGAGGCAGAGGTAGGAGGATCACTGCAAGTTCAAGGCCACCCTGAGACTACATAAGTGAATTCCAGGTCAGCCTGGGCTAGAGTAAAACTGTACCTCGAAAAACTAAAAAAATAAAACAAAACAAAACAAACTTCCAGTGACTTGTTGGCCAGGGAGGTCCCTGTTGCCTCCAAAACATTACAGGCTATTGTCACGGCCCTTGGTTTTCCATGAGAAACAGATGGCAAGAACCTATTGCTGAAGACCTGGGCCCCAAGGTCACTGAGAAATCAAGCTGGTACTGAGTTGAAAACCTTCTCCCTATAGACCAGCCAACTGAAAGCTAGAAAAAGCTACACTGTGTGCAGCCCTATGGGAGACAGAAGTCATCAGCGGTGAAAACAGTGGACACTGGAAGCACCAAGTTTGGCCAGCCAGGCCAAATGACTGAACAAGGGCAATAGTGGCATGTCTGTCTAGGGGGAAACCAACTGCTCTCTACTTGGACTGGAGGCCCACTCTATTGGAGGGAATACATGCCTGGTACTGAAAACCTAACCAAAAGCCTGTAGCAGGGGAAGTCATAAGCCTTAGGGGTATAAAGCCTGCTCTTGTCTGGCTAAATATATATATATTATTCTCACCAAACTGCCCTGAAAGCACTACACTTAATGTTCATATTCATATATTAATGCTACTCTCACTTTTGGTTAGAGAAGGTTCTCTTTTCAAATGGCGATGACCACTGGGATGACCCAAAAGGCAACATAGTGCTGAGAAGAAGGGACAGAGGAGTGTCCAGCACTGAAACATCTCTATCACACTCTCCAAGGCTCAGGATCCATTGTGGAAGAGGTGGCAGAAAGAATGTAAGAGCCAAAAGAAGGGTACTGCTCCTTACAATGCAACTGTCCAGACAGAAATTGTCCTCCATATCCATGACCTCACAGTGCCTAGCAATACCTACACAAGACCCTGATAATAGGAGAAAAAGATGATGACATCAAAATGAAAGAGAGACTAACTCAGAGAGGGAGGGGATATGATGGAGAGCAGAGTTGTGAAGGGGAAAGCGGTGAAGGGGAGGGAAATATCATGGCTTATTGTCTGTAAGTATAGAAGTTGTCAATATTTTTTTAAAAAAAAAAAAAGGGAAGGGAGGGCAGAGAAGGAAAGGAAGGACAGAGAAGGAAGGAAGAAAATATCTAGTATACATTTTCAACAATAAACCGTTCAGAAGTTTTAAACTGCACACTCCTCTGTCGTGTGGTGACATATTTTGCCATCCCATTCTGGCCCATCCAGGATGCGACTCATCCCTTCGGTCAACGTGTCCATGCTGTGTTTGCTTCCAGCGTGACGGCTGCTTTGCAGCAGGCTCCATATCCAGACAGACGGTCACAGTATCTCAGTGCTTATGTCCGAGTAACCCTGATTTACCTGTAGTAGACCTACGGTACGCAATTAAGGAAACTGGCATTCAGATGAGCCAGAGATACCATCAAGCCCTTCCTTGAAGTGAAAAAGGTGAAGATTTTTTAACTTAATAAGGAAAGGAAAAAAAATATGTGCTGAGGCTACTAAGATCTGTGATAAGAATGAATCCTTTAACTTCTGAAATCTGGAAAAGCAAAGAGAAATGCGGACTACTTTGCTGTCACACATCAGTCGTCAACGTAACAACCACAGGGCATCATGTCAGTCATGATGAGTTAAAGGGGGAAAAAGTTAAATTCATGTACATATAAACAGCAAAAACAGGATTTTACATTAGGTTTTGGTACTATTGGAAGCTTCAGGTGTAGGGGAGGGGCTTGTAACATAATTCCCTATGGATAAGGATGAGGCTACTATAATCCCTTTCAAGCACTATTTAAAAGGAGGGTTTTTGTTTTGTTTTGTTTTGTTTTTCTCAGTACAGAGGGTCAGACCCCGGGCTTGCGGGCAAGTGCTCACTGCGGAGCCACATCTCTAGTCACAAGGGCAGTTTTGATGGGGAGCAGCACCAGGGAGGTGCCTCAGTGATACAGCATTTGCCTAGCATGCACAAGGCCCTCACCACAAAAGCAAACAAGCAACAACAACAACAAAAATGTGTTGTGTTCCATCCCAGCACAGGAGGGAGGAAAGGAGAGAAAAGGGGCAATTTTGATGAACCAAAAAAAAAAAAAAAAAAAAAAAAAAACTAATTTTGGATACAGGATTTTGAGGGTTTAAGGTATACGGTAGGGTTCAGTGGGAAGCCTCGGCTGAAATCTTTGGTTTGTTTGTTTGTTTGTTCTTGTTGTTTCTGGTGTGTGTGTGGGGGGGGTGGTTTTTCGAGGTAGGGTCTCACTGTAGCTCAGACTGACCTGAAATTCACTATGTAGTCTCAGGGTGGCCTGGAACTCACGGTGATCTTCCTACCTCTGCCTCCCGAGTACTGGGATTAAAGGTGTGCACCACCACACCCAGCTTATCTTCTTCATTTTTAACAGCCCTGAGAAAATGGGAGGGAGGCTCCCTGGAGCCTTAGAGGAATTGAGAGTTCATGGAGAACGGTGGTAAGCAGGCAATTGGCCTCAGTTTTACCCACGCTGTCCATCCCTGCCTGGCACAGTTTTTCCTTCAGATGCAGTGACACCATGAGTCTTCTGTCAGGTGCCCTTGGCATTTTCTGACACCTGCTCATCAAAATGCCTGAAAGGGCTTCGCTAAGGTCTGGCAGTTTAAGAGAAGTGCTCCCTCCATCAGCTTACGTGTTCCCTGGGCCTCACACAGATGGAAATGGCTTCACTCGTAGCGGGTTAAATTTAACCTAGAGTGATGTCTGATTCCAGCACCATACCCGTGTGAGACATTCCTGAGGTAAAATGCCACCATCGTTTGCAAACTGGAGACTCACACTACTCACTCCTCAGCCTTATACAGGTGATGTTCACCAAGGCACCATGGAATTATTTCTGTCCAATTTGTACTTCCAGTAAAAGTTTGCAGGGCCAGAGAGATGGCTTAGCGGTTAAGCGCTTGCCTGTGAAGCCTAAGGACCCCGGTTCAAGGCTGAATTCTCCAGGACCCACGTTAGCCAGATGCACAAGGGGGCGCACGCGTCTGCAGTTCGTTTGCAGTGGCTGAAGGCCCTGGTGCGCCCATTCTCTCTCTCTCTCTCTCTCTCTCCCTAGCTACTTAGCTGGAAGTGAAAAGAGAAGGTACCTGCCTGGAGCACCAGCTGCCATCATTTTGAAGTTCTTCCAAGAGAACCCACCTCTTGATGATATCCTTCTATCACAGTGAATAAGCATTTTCTCAGAGACACAAATGAATGTATGGTGTGATTCTCTCTGAATCTATTCAGAGCTGAAGGTATCTATGTTAGGCACTCAGAGAAAGAAAGAAAGAAAGAAAGAAAGAAAGAAAGAAAGAAAGAAAGAAAGAAAGAGAGAGAGAGAGAGAGAGAGAGAGAGAGAAAGGAAGAAAGGAAGGAAGGAAGGAAGGAAGGAAGGAAGGAAGGAGAAGGAGGGAGGGGAAGGAAGGGAGGAAGAAAAAGAAAGAGGAAAGGAGAAAGGAAAGGGGAGGGGAGGGGACAGAATGGGGGGGGGATCTACATTCCTGCCATTTGCTTCTCATGGTTCTACCACCAATGCTGCCCTCTGCTAACGGTGGAAGGGAGAGGGAAGGGACGCTCACATTTGCCCAGTTTCCCTGCACCCATTCTTTCCACATCCCTGAAGGGTCAGCTGGGTTCAATAAAAGTGAACTGACCACTCCTACCTCACCAACGCTTGGGGATATGGAAAAGGATGTTTTGTAACTTTGGGCTGGAACTTCCAGAAGCCAAGAAGGAAATGTCCACTGGGGCGGGGAGCTCATTTGAGACATCGAGGGTCTCCTGGGGTTGGGGGGGACTTTCCCAGCGCTCCTGACTGCCCTGTCTGGAATGTAAGCCTGTCTGCATCTGACACTTGCCCCCCTCACTGCTTCCTCCAGGCGCAATCTGTCTCTCTCTCTCTCCCTCCCTCCCTCCCCTCTCCCTCTTCTTCCTTCTCCCTCTTTCCCTCCTCCCCCCCTCCTCTTTCTCCCTCCCTCCCTCTTTCTTTCTGTTCGTCAGCCTTGTTCTGGACATGGTAAAAATATTTTTCTCTTCCTACACTTGACCCCAGAACAATCTCTCCTGTGAGATACTTTCTCAGGTTACAAAATTTAGTTTCAAAAAGATAAAAACAGAACTATTGGTTTTGAAAACTTTTACACAGGAACATTTTTGGTGGGTTTTTTTCTCCCCTGATCTTCTCCAGTCCAACACACACACACACACACACACACACACACACACACACACACACCCCTTTACTGGTTCCTTCCTTCTGCCGTCCTCCCTCCCTCCCTTCTTTCCTTCCTTCCTTCCTTCCTCCCTTCTGATGGGTGGAAAAACAACAATAACAGCACAAGATGACAGTGAAGATGTCCTTAACCTTTGGGCACTAAGGCCCCACCCAACCTGAGCCTTCACTATGCAGCTCTCCCCTGCAGCCTGTGTAGGGTTAAGTAAAGGGCTTGGTAAGGATGGTCTTCAGGGACCTCTCTTAGTTCTAGGTTTTTCTCTGATGAACACACTCAAATTGGCTGTCTTTCTCAAGTTAAACTATCTCCTCTAGCACCCAGGGATGGCACTGCAGGTGCATAGGCCCGTCAGAAGATTCAGTTATTAGTAATCACCCAGAGATGTCATGTCTGTGAATTGTCACATGTCACCACAAAAACTGGAAACTTTTAGAGTACTTGACCCCTGCAATAAAATTCAGCGGTGCTGACTGGGAATTTGTTTGCAAACAGGAAATGAGTATGTCTTTGGTCTGTGTATTAAGACAAGGTGAATCATCAGTACTGCAAGAAAGACTAAGAAAAGGGTTTTTTTTTAACTATTAGGTTTGAAAATTTCTTTAGAAAAAATTTTATTAAATTTATTTTTTTTTTCAAGATAGGGTCTCACTAAGGCTGACCTTGCACTCACTCTGTAGTGCCAGGTTGGCCTCAAACACACAATGATCCTCCTGCCTCTGCCTCCCAAGTGCTGGAATTAAAGGTGTGTGTCACCATGCCAGGCTTTATTAAATTTATTTTTAACTGATCCATAAAACCATGAAGACTGTACGTATCAGGAGACTGGGGCGATGGCTCAGTGAAATAAGCACTTACCACACAAGCCTGTGTTCCTGAGTTTGGATCCCAAGGACCCACATAAAGCCAGACGCTGTAGTGGTTGTGATCCTAGTGCCTGTTCCAGAGAAGGGAGGCGGAGCCAGGAGGATTCCCTGCGAGTTCATGGGCCAAAATAGCCTGGTGTACTGAGCGATAAACAAGAGACTCTTCCTCAGGTGAGGTGGACAGCAAGGCCCAACACCCGACTCACAACTCACATACATGAACATGCACGAAAACAGCACCTACACACACATCACACGTGGACACCATGGGGCGCCATGTGACGTTTCAGTGCATGCACACGTTGTGTGATGTTTGAATCCATCTCTTCAAACACTTCTCATTCCTCTTGCACCTTCTGTTCAGTGATGTAAGAACATCATCGTCATCATTGTTACCTGTACTCACCCCCTGCACGGTAGCACCCACAGCTTCTTGTTCCTATCTGCCACCTACTACCACTGATCACCCCTTCTCCGTCCCTCGCTCTCCACTACTCTCCTGAACCCATGACAATGACTGCTGTCAACTCTGTGAGCCCAACTTTCTAGAGCCCAAGTGTGAGTGAGGCTGTGCAGTAGTCGTCTTTCTGGAGGTTAGAATGTTCCAAATGCCTTACAAGTATCCTTCGTTTGTGTCACTTCCACCTCATGCCTGAGGGACTAGACTCCTGCTGCAGGCTGCGGCTGACGTGTGGATCACACATTATCTTCAAGGCTGGCCTATACGACAAAGTTTTGTTGTTGTTCTACCTTATTGCGGTTGCCTTCTCCTGGCTGGGGCAAAACACAGGGCCATTTTCATACATATATATCATTGTACCTTGCTAATTTTTGCTCCCCCATCATACTTCCATTTCTGGTTTCTTTCCTTCCCCTTCCAAATAGACCCTTTTTTGATTTCATGTCACATTTGTGTGTATATACAGTTGACTCTAGATTTCACATATGAGAAAAAACATGATTTTTTAATGAGAAAAAACATGATTTTTTTTCCCATTAACTTCTCTTGTTCCCCACTCTTCCTCCCTTTACACCTCATAATTCTATTCTTCTACATTCATGCCACATATACATGTGGATTTGAATATATATGTGTGTGTGTGTGTGTGTGTGTGTGTGTGTGTGTGTGTATTCAAATCTAGTTTCTGTATATGAGGGAGGGTGTGGTGGTTCGAATGAATGTTAAATGCCCCTCATAGTCTCATGTGTGTATGATTAAGCCTCATACTTAGTCCCCCCCCCCCCAGCTGGTGGATCCTTTGGGAGATGGAGCCTTGCTGGAGGACTTGTGTCACTGGAGTGGGCCCTGGGGTGTTAAAGCCCAGCACTGCTTGCCACGCTCAGCACAATCTCTCTACTTCCTCCCCTGATGTGGAGATGCAACTCCTTGCTGTCTGCTCCGGCCATGCTTTCCCCACCACGATGGGACTAACCCTTGAGACTGTGAACTGGGAATAAACCCTTTTCTTCCCTAAGCTGCTCCTGGTTGGGTGCTTTGTCCTAAGAACAAGAAAGTAAGGGCTACAGAGGGGAAACAAGTGAGAGATATTTGTCTCACTGAGTCTGGCCTATTTCAGTTAGCACGAGGGTCCTCACCGCCACTCATTTTCCTGAAAATGATACAATTTCATTTATCTTTACAGCTGAATAAAACACACACACACACATCTCACATTTTCTTAACCCATTCATCTGTTCATGGCCATCTAAGCTGCTTCTATATCTTGGCTGTTGTGAATAGAGCAGCAATAAATATGGATGTGTAAGTACCTATGCTGATTTGGAGTCTTTGACCACGTACCCAGGAGTAGCTCTAGGTACAGCTGCATCATACAGTACTTCTCTTTTTAGTTTTAGTTTTGTTTTGGTTTTTGGTTTTCTGAAGTAGGGTTTCACTCTAGTCCAGACTGAGCTAGAATTCACTATGTTGCCTCAGGGTGGCCTTCGAATTCCCAGTGATCTTCCTACCTCTGCCCCCCACCCCCAGCAATTAAAATTAAATTAAATCATACCCTACTTATTTTTAGTTTTTTGAGGCATCTCCATACTGCTTTCCATTGTAGTTGCATCAGTTTACATTACCAGTAGGAGGGAATAAAAGACTTCCTTTCCTCACCTCAGCATTCTTACCAGCATTTATTGTTTGTTTCTTGATGCTAGCCATCTGCCTAGAGTGAGATGGAATTCCAATGCGGTTTTAATTTGCCTTTCTCTGATGGGTAAGAATGTTGAACATTTTCTTCACATTTTTTTTCTTCACATTTTTATTAGCTATTTGAATCTCTTCTTTTGAGAACTGTCTGTTAAATTTATTGGATATTTGTTGATTTAATTTTTAGGTTGCTTTTATTTTTGGAGTTATTTATTGGTACTAGATATTAATCTTGTGTCAGATATATAGTTTAAAAGATTTTCTCCCATTCTGTAGTCTGTCTATTCACTCTGCTAAATATTCCCTTTACAGAAGCTTTTTAAATTCATACAATCCCACTTGTTGATTCTTGTTATTGTCTGTGTTATTGGAGATTTTTTCAGAAAGTCCTTGCCTATGCCTATATCTTGAAGTGTTTAACCTACATTTTCTTCCAGCAATTTTAAAGTTTCAGGTCTTACATTAAGGTCTTCAATCTATTTTGAATTGATTCTGTACAGGTTAAGAAATATGGATCTAGTTTCAGTGTTCCATATGTGGATATCCAGTTTTCCCAGCACTATTTGTTGCAGGGGCCTGTCTTTTCTCCAGTGTACCTTTCTTTGTCAAAACTTAGATGGAGGGCTGGAGAGCTGGCTTAGCGGTTAAGAGCTTGCCTGTGAAGCTTAAGGACCCCGGTTTGAGGCTCGATTCTCCAGGACCCACATTAGCCAGATGCACAAGGGGGCGCACGTGTCTGGAGTTCATTTGCAGTGGCTGGAAGCCCTGACGCACCCATTCTCTCTCTCTCTCTCTCTCTCTGCCTCTTTCTCTCTCTGTCACTCTCAAATAAATAAATAAAAATGAACAAAACAAATTAAAAAAAAAAAAAAACCTAGGTGGAGGCCGGGCATGGTGGCATGCCTTTAATTCTAGCACTCTGGAGGCAGAGGTAGGAAGATCGCAGTGAACTTGAGGCCATCCCGAGACTACATAGTGAATTTCAGGTCATCCTGGGGGCTAGAGTAAGACCAGCCTACATCAAAAAACCCAACCAAACAAAACAAATCCCAAACAAACAAAAACTTAAGTGGCTGATCGGAAAAAGAACTCAGGTCTGCACACTTGGGAGAGACGCACCTTACTGACCGAGTTGTCTCTCTGGTGCTGCTACATTCTTTGAAGAACTCCCTTTGTTAGAGAAATGAGATTCCCAAGCTCACTGTGTCCTGTCCTCTGCTAAAACGCATACAGCACCCAGGTGAGAGGTGCCTGCAATCCCAGCACTGGGGAAACTGAAGCAGGATCAGGTGGCGTTCAAGGCCAATCTGGGCCACAGAACGAGTTTCAGGCCAGCTTGAGCTACATGAGACCCGGCCTCAAAATGGTAGGTAGGTAGGTATGTAGATGACAGACAGAACGATATTCAAAGAAAAAGGATTTTAAAAGTATAAGAACAATGAGATTTAGAAACGTGGTGATCACTACATTTTGTTTTTAACTAATGAATGAAGTTTTGCTGTTTTAAGTAGATTAAATAAATTCACTCTGATTTTTAATTTGTCAATGTGCAAAGTGTGGGAACTGAGTCTGGAAATCAAGCAATGCTGAAAGCGGCTCTGGGTGTGATACGAGGATATGCAGATAAAACAGGGGCCTGGCAAAGTGGGGAACGCTGGTGTGGAGGAGACCTCTGTGTCCCACAGGGACTCTGACGGGTTCGAAGCAGGAGGGTATTTTTCAAGACCCTGTTCTACAGTCACTTCCCCCATCTACTTTCTAGCAAGATGTCTTGTTATCCCTGTTGATGTTCTTACTGTTGTGACTGTTAACATTTTCATGTATAGATGACGTAGGAGAGATTTACCATATGCTCCCTAGGCCTTGAGGTATCATTTGCACAAGCAGGAAGGAAAAGACATCTCAGTCAACCTTTCTTGGTGGCTAGAAGTCACTGCCGAAATTGTCCAGTAGATGACACTGTCGTTCCAGAAAAACCTTCGTCTGCCAGTCTTCCTGTTCAATTCTGCCCAGCTTCATGGGGTGGGCCATATCCTCCTTCCTGTAACAGGCTACAGGAATGTAGACCAGAATTAGGCAGTAGAACCGCGGGGGTTTTTTTTGGGGGGGGGACCTCTGAAACAGCATATCCTAACCTGGTCTTTTATCCTCAGCAGCACGACCTTAGGACCATGACTTCTCTAGACTTAATTCATGGGCCCCTCAGTCATTTATCCTTAGTGCCAGACCACCCCACTTTGCCAAGTATGGCGAAGCACACTTATAGTACCAGCATTTTATTGTTGCTGTTGTTTTTTCGAGGCAGGATCTCACTTCAGCCAGCCCAGGCTGACCAGGAAATCACTCTGTAGCTCCAGATTGACCTCGAACTCATGGCCATCCTCCTACCTCAGCCTCCGGGGAACACCGGCTTTAAAGGTGTGGGCCACCACACCCAGCTTATTCCCAGCATTTTGGAGGCCCAGACAGGAGTATCAGGAGTTTAAGGCCAGCCTTGGCTACATTGCATGCTCAAGACCAGCCTAGGGAACATGTGATCCTCTTTCAAACACACACATACACATGCATGTACACACACATGCACGCACACACACATATATATGTACATACACTGGCAGGCTGTGTGAGAAAAGGACCTACGTCTTTCCTCTCAGCAACTTCTGGATCCTACTTTTGCCCTACCTTGTCCATCTCTGGCCTCCTGCTAGCCTGAAAAATATGAAGTCCCCTTAACTTATCCCTTCAAGGTGACACAGGTTCAGCCAAACACTGTAAGGTGAGGGAAAGGAGAGGCCGGCATCTGAGACCTTCAAGCAAGTCATGGCACGTCTTTCAAAATGCCCTTGACACTGTTTCAGACCCAAAGGCTAAGTATGCTTTGGGTTCTCATTATAGCCAGCTTCCTCTTGCTAGTGTTTGGAACACTCTCCTGTTGCTCTGTCCACCTGATGTTGGTGAGGAGGTGATGTCCACCCTCTGCTCATGCCATAATTCTCCCCTGCCATCATGGAGCTTCCCCTTGAGTCTGTAAGCCAAAATAAACCCTTTTTCCACAAGCTGATCTTGGTCAGGTGTTTTCTGCCGGCAATGAGAACCTGACTGCAACAGTAAAGTTGGTACCAGGGGAGTAGGGTTGTTAGTGCTAGAAACCTGACTGTGTGGCTTTGGCCTTTTGGAGCTGATTTTCAAGAGGAATGTGGAAGGATTTGAAATCTTAGCCTAGGAGATGTCTTGCAGTGCTGTAAGTACAGCTTGATAGACTATTCTGGTCAGAGTTGAAAGACCTGAATGCAGTAAGAACTATGGACTGTGAGATTTGGCTTATGAGAGTGAGAAAAAGGTTTTCCTGGACTGGGCTAGAAGCAGTTGTGTGAGAGGCTTGCTGTTATGCCCATGTCCTGAGAACTTGTGAAGGGTTGTATTATGTAGAAATGGACTGGTGTGAGCAGAGGGATATGGCACAGAAAGAAACCTTTGGGATGAAACTTCTGCCTGTTCAGCTGCAATTATATGAGAGATTACAAACATTGAGATTGGGCCAGCTGACCTGCACTGGGACAACAGAAAGAAAGCAGTCTTTTGAAGGGGCCTGAATGCTGAAGGAGTATCCTGTTCTTCAAAGCCTACTTTATTCACCCCCTAGATTAACAGATTGGCACCCCAACTGGTATTGTGAAGTATAAGAAATACAGGAAAGAGAGGGTCATTGAATTGGCAACATGGTCTTGTGTTTTTGAAATGTCCATGGGCATTTGGAACAGGCTTGTTGGATTACCTGCATGGAGACCTGGTGGAGCCATGAGATCAACTGTGGGTTGCTGTGGAGATGCCAGGACTATGGGATGGCTGCCAAGGAGAGCTGCCAGCACCAGATGAAGTTTTCTGGGACCATGAGTAGCCCAGCTGGAGGGGTGGAATTAGAACTCCAGAAATTTGTTGCTGGTTAGAATTATTGGACTTGGAGACTTGTAACTGAGTAAAGTTTTTGGACTTGGAGCTAGAGTTTGAAGTTTGCCCTGTCTAAATCTTGTATTGGTTGAATATTTCTTTGCCATGCCCAATGCCATCTTTTACAGTATGAATGTTTATTCTGTGCCATTATGGGTTTGGGGGGGAATTTTTGGTATTATGGCTTTGTTAAAAGACCTCAGACTATGGAAGTGTTTGAACATCATTAGGCTCGATAAAAATTATGGGGACTTTTAAAGTTGGACTGAAATGCATTGCATTTTGTTGTGGATTGTTATCAGTTTATGGGGGCCAGGGGCAGAATGTGGTGGTTTGATTCAGGTGACCCCCATAAACTTAGGTGTTCTGAATGCTAGGTTCCCAGCTGATGAAGATTTGGGAATTAACGCCTCCTGTAGGCAGTGTATTGTTTGGGGTGGGCTGATGGGTGTTATAGCCAGTTTCCCCCTTGCCAGTGTCTGGCACACCCTCCTGTTTCTGTTGTCCACCTGATGTTGGTCAGGAGAAGATGTCCGCCCTCTGCTCATGCCATTATTTCCCCCTGCCATTGTGGAGCCTCCCCTCGAGTCTATGAGCCAAAATAAACGCTTTGCCCCACAAGCTGCTCTTGGTCAGGTGTTTTCTGCCAGCAATGCGAACCTGACTGCAGCAAGGTGTGACTGCAATGCCACTCATACCAGCCATTTCCTGACCCTTGGGAATAAGCAGATGGAGCCTGGAGACTCTGATGTTACTTTAATGCAATTTCAGTATAAGAGATGTAAGTGTGACTGGCCTCACCCACCCCAGCTTCCTGAGTCTCTCTTCCGCCCATGTTCCGGTCACAGGCAAGGTCTTGAAAATTTTTCAAATGTCCCAGATCCTTTGTTTTTGCATATGCTGTTCCCAAAACTGCCTTAATCTCTGGGTTTCTTCCGTCACCTTTAATTCCAGTTAGTGCTTCTGGTCAGCGCAGGGTTCAACTATTCCGAAGGCTGCACCTCCCCTTCCTTTCCTGCCAGGTTCGATTTTCCAGGTCCCACGTAAGCCAGATGTACGAGGTGGCACAGGCATTTGGAGTTCGTTTGCAGTGGCTGGGGGCCCTGGTGCACCCATTCTCACTCTCTATCTCTCTCTCTCCCTCTCTCTGTCTCAAATAAATAAATAATTTTTTTTAATAAATAAGAAGAAAATCCTTTTGAGGGCCGGGTATGTGGCTCATTTGGTACAGAGTGTGCCTGGTGGTCACAACGCCTTGGGTGACCCCCAGCACTGCCTGCAGGGTGGCACATGCCTGTAATCCTGGCACCTGGGAGAAATGAGGGGCAGTGAGTTTGAAGAGTCATACTCTCCTGCATCCCATTTTGTTGCCCGATGACTGCAGGACTTGAAGGCCAGAAGAGTTTAGCAAGGAGGCCATCAGTTATTTTGTGAGAACCTTTTTAGCAATAACTGACAAGTTCTAGCTGGGCATGACGGCACACGCCTTTAATCCCAGCATCAGTAGGAGGATCGCTGTGAGTCCAAGGCCAGCCAAGGACTACAGAGTGAGTTCCAGGTCAGCCTGGGCTACAGTGAGAACCTGTTTCAAAACAAACAAACCCAAGTTACTCACTGAACTCGGCTCTGACTGACTCACCTGTGCTGAATCCCAGCGAGCCCTGCCAGCTGCTGATACGGCTACAGAAAGATCCTCCAGGATCTTACAGATCTTTCCTTATTTCTCCTCTCGCCATTATCAGCAACTCACCCACTTTGTGAGAGTGGAACTCGTATTTCTAATACAGTTGGCCCTCATATCTTTCCCTTCACATGGATTCAACCAAACAAGGATAGAAAACATTCAAAAACGATTTGCATCTCTACCAAAGTGTGCAGTCGTGTGTCATAATTCCCTAACAATACAGAATAACACCTACAGCCACGCACCTGCATCGTGTCAGCCACCAGAGGGACTCTAGAGATGACGTGCAGCCCATCCGAGGAAGTGCATGGCTTCACTGTGAAACACTATAAATGGACTTCATCTGCTGGTTTTGGTATCTATAGATTTTGAACTTCCACATCTTCATTCCAGGTTGCCCACCACCCTTCATTTGGTCACACAAGCTGGTGACATAGCGATCATCCCCTCTTTTCCCCACTGCTCACACGAAGCCCATCGGTAAGCCCCGTCACCTCTTCCCTCAACTATCTCTCCCATTTGAGCATGTTTTAACCAAAGTCGTGAACGTCATCCCGCCTCGTCAGACCTAATGCAACATGTGCTTCTGCCCGTGCTCCCCTAGATGTCGCTCTCTGCACCCGCTTTGAACCCCAGGGACGGCCCAGCGCTGGCTAGTGTAGAAGGTTGCCAACTCCTCACCATGATGGCCCGCCCTGGGCATCTCATCGGCCAGCCTCCGGCCACTCCAGCTTCCTGTCTTCAAGCATGTCCAGGACTTTATGACACCAGGACCTTCAAATGCTTTCTTGCCTCTTCTCCCAGGTCTTCATAGAGTCCACACCTGTATGCAAGGGCAAGGTCAACAGCACACCTGGTCCTATGTACCACATCACCAAGTACTTTGTGGTGGTTAAGTTTTGTCAACTTGATCTGTTTAGGAATCCACAGACATTCCTCCTAAGTGGGTCTCTGAGTTTACTTCCAGGAAGGATTAACTAAAGGTGGCAGTCTTCCCCCAGAGTGAGCCCTTCCCCCAGAATGGGCAGCCCCTCTCAGAGGGGGCCTTTATCTAAGGAAGCTCTGGGAAGGAAAGGATCCCCCCTCCCACCTGGCTGCCAGTGTTGCTCGCTGCTTTATGTGGGTTTGGGGGCTACCGGGTTCCTTGACTCTCAGGCCTACAAACTGCTATTGTTGGACTGCCATAAACTAATCCAATAAATTCCCTTTTAATACAATTCATTCTATCGGTTCTGTTCCTCTAGAGAACCCTGACTAATATGTACTTCAAACTTAAAATTTACACTGAGGTCAGTTACATAAGATATAGAATGTTCTCTCTTTCTACCATGACAGATCCTTCATGACAACAGTGAAAAGTATGTGTTAAATGTATGGTTTTTATAACTTTAAGTTAATAAAATAGAAAGAATAATTGAATTCAATTATTACTGTGCATATTTGAGTGTTCTGGTTTTTGTTACTGATTTTGAATGAGTAATAAAATGGAGACATGCATAATTCATAGCATTTTACATGTTTATTGCACAGAGCTTACTCTTTGTTTTCACGTAAGTGAAATCAGAATATGATCATTCTCAAATCATTTGTGTTCTACTCAGAAGTGTGCGGACTGTGCTGTGCAAACCTAAGGAAGGGAGTCTCCCAAACCCACATAAGGCCAAGGGTAGTAGCGTTCATCTCTGGTCCCAGCACCCCAGCCTGACGAGAGGGAGGAACAAGAGTGTCCCCAGAAGTTTATCAGCCAGCTAGACCCGCGTCCACGGAGGAGAAAGAACAAAGAGAGCCTGTCTCAAACAAAGGGTAAGGCAAGGACTGATAGCCAAGCTAGTTTTCTGACCTCCTCACATGCACCCTGGCACATGGATGTGGGCACACACATACACACGACACACACAGACATAATACACATACCAAAAAGATATGTAAATAGAAAAGTTTATGAATGCTATCATCTCAAGTGTCCAGAAGTTAAATACTTTACCATCAGAAATATAACTGAAAGTAAATATAAAGTTAGAAATTAAAATGATCTTAAACCTAAGTGTGGCAGCTCATGACTATAATCCCAGCATTTGGGAAGTGAGGCAGGTGCGTCACTGTGAGTTCAAGGCCAACTTGGTCTACGTAGTGAATTCAGAACAGCTTGGGCTACCGAGTGAGACTCTGTCTCAAAATAAATAAATAAAATGATCTTCATGTACGTTTCAAAAATTATTTTTCTAGCCGGGCGTGGTGGCACACGCCTTTAATCCCAGCACTTGGGAGGCAGAGGTAGGAGGATCGCCATGAGTTCGAGGCCACCCTGAGAATTCATAGTGAATTCCAGGTCATTCTGGGCTAGAGTGAGATCCTACCTCAAAAAACACACAAAAAAAATATTTTTCTGGGGGCTGCAGAGATGGTTTGGTGGGTAAAGCCTGAGGGCCCAAGTTTAAAGCTGGAAGCCGTGGTGCACTTTGCTAATCCCAGCCCTCTGAGATGGGAGATGTAGACAGGAGAATTTCCTGGCAGCTCTAGACAGTACAGCAAGGGACACAGCAGAGTCACATCAAGAGAACCGCCCCCCCAAACAAGGTGGAACGGCACAAGCCTACCTGAAAGTTGCCCTCTGACTGCCACATATGTGCAGTGGCACCGATATACTCACGGTCACACAAAGTAATTCAATTATTTTCTAAAGTATTCAAAATTATTTGTAATTAGACAACCGCATAGTTAAATGAGCAAGTATGAAAATTTACAGTTAGAATCATTTATTTTTTGACTTCTTGTTGACAGCTTCAATAATTATAGACAAATGAACCATGATAATTCCGTCCCCACCTGACTTTCCCCCTCACAAGTCCACCCTCCATCAAATCCTCTTCCCCTCTCAGTTAGCCTTTTATTTTGACATCATCATCCTTTCCTCCTGTTATGAAGGTCTTTCCTGTGCAGAGAGTGTCAGGCACTTCAAGGTCATGGGTATCCAGGCCATTTTGTGTCTGGAGGATTGCATTGTAAGCAGTCCTACACTTCCTTTGGCTTTTACAGTCTTTCTGCCACCTCTTTTGCAATGGACTGTGAGCCTTGGAAGGTGTGATAGAGATATTTCAGTGCTGAGCACTCCTCTGTCACTTCTTCTCAGCACTATGGTGCCTTCTGAGTCATCCCAGTGGCCACTGCCATCTGAAAAAAGAAGTTCCTCTAACCAAAAGTGAGAGTAGCATTAATATATGGGTATCAACATAAAGAAAAGTGCTTATAGGGCAGTTTGGTGAGCATACTATATGCATTTAGCCAGACACCAGCAGTCATTGCTCCCCTAGAATTATTTATTTTAAAAATATTTTTACTTATTTATTTGCAAGCTGGGAGAGAGAAAGAATGGGTGCACCAGAGCCTTTTGTCACTGCAAATAGATTCCAGCTGTATGCACCGCTTTGTGGGTCTGCCTTTACATGGGTACTGGGAAATCGAACCCTGGCTGACAGGTTTTGCAAGCAAGCGCCTTTAACTGCTGAGCCATCTTCTCAGCTCAGAATTTTAAAGTTGAAAAACTTTTTGGGGGGAAATTTAACTAGAGCATATGAAAAATTATTTTAGGGCTGGAGAAATTGCTTAGTGGTTAAGGCGCTTGCCTGCAAAACCAAAGAACCCAGGTTCAACTCCCCAGGACCCATGTAAACCAGGTTCACAAGAGGGCGCCCACATCTGGAGTTCGTCTGCAGTGGCTGGAGGCCCTGGTGTGCCCATTCTCTCTCTCTCTCCCTCTACCTACCTATTTCTGTATCTCTCTCGCTCAAATAAATAAAATAAAATATTTATTTAAAATTTTTTTATTTATTTATGTTTTTGTGTGCATGCTAGGAGTTGGGCCTGAGCCCCGTGCATGCTAAGCCCATTCTACGCTGAGCTAAGCCCCCGGCTCCTTAACTATTCTATTTTCATGTTCAATGGCCATCTGGTTGTCAAGGTAAAGAATTGATGTGCTTCAAGTGTCTTACAGTTAACCCAACATGCATATGCACTTAAGAGAAATATGAATTACTTAACACTGCAAAATGTCCCTTAGGTACTATGCATACATGTTGCAAATACTGCTTTGACCCACAGCATCTTCAAAGCACAAAGAAGAGGGAGAAAGGTGCTGAGAACACTCTAGGACACAATTCTGTGTGCACTCCATTGCACTGATGCTAGCTGAGAAGAAGGGTGGGCACACTAACTGACTTGTCCATTCTCTTGCCTAAGTCGTTCAGCTCTGTGATTGCAGGCTTGCCTTGGACTTTGGTAGTGCTGCAGCCCACGGCCCTGACGGCAGCCTTTCCTGGCAGGGTCCATATTGCCTTGGCCAAAGGCAACTCTGTTCAGAGGGTCACCTCATTTTATGTCTCACTTGAACCCTCCTCATAGAAGGCCCTTCCCTGTTCACTCTGAATACCTGGCAGTGGTACCCATCTGCCCGTCCCTATCAGTTTGTACCCTGTTGTTTTATATGCTGTTTTTCATAGCGAGTAACCCTACCTGAAATTACTTTCCATTCCATTCTCATTTTTTTTTTTTTTTGTTTTGAGAAGAAGTTTCACTATATAGTTATCCTAGGCTGGCCTCAAACTTGTGATGCACCTGCCTCAGTCTCCTGAGGGCTGGGCTCATAGGTAAGCCTGACCATACAAAATTTGAAGTTACATTATTTATGTGTTGTCTATTACCATCTCTACCTATCATGGCCTCTGTCATGTCCACAGGCCATTAGGAACCATTTGGTAATTAATGGACACCTCTGACCATAACATCCCAAGGGTGTGACAACAATATGCATTTGTCCTCTTGGTGCCTTTGTGCTTACACACTGCCAGCACACCCCCTAGGAGTGCCACAACCTGCAGGGCAGGAGGGCACACCCACGTGAAAAGAGATGACGTTGATCATGGGAGGCCAGAGGTAGAGCCAGAACTTGAAGCCCCACTCTTAACCATCAAACCTGCACTGGGGTGCGGAATTGGGCCTCCGGGGCCTAGCTCTGCTCCGCACCCAGCTCCATAGGCAGGCATGTGTTTCTTGCCCTAGAGGGCGCTGGCGGCTTGCACACTGGTGTATGTCCACTTGATCCCATAGGGGCGAGCGCTGGACGCCAAGGCCCTCAGGGAGCTGCTCTGACCACATCAAGACTAGACCGTTAGGTCTGTAGATCTGATGGGCTCCGTGTCTTTTCAGAGCATCATGAACTTCCAGAATGAACCTTATAACCTGGTTTTCTTCCAAGCGGGAAGTTACAATTTAAAGCCCGTGAGATGCTGTGCCTTTCTGCCTTGAGACGCCCAGGCACTCCTCCTTTTCATCCTGGACACTACAGACGCCTTGCACGAGCAGGATGGTCTGTGTGGGGTGGGGGTCGGGTGCGTCCTCTACCTCTGCGTGGGTTACCCGTCCTCACCCCTGCAGCTGCGACAGCCCAGTGCATGCACACATCAGCCGGTGTTGACAGGGGATGACAAGAGGCGAAGCCGTCCACGGTCTGAAAACCAGCGCCATGTGCTGTGAGGGACCCACCCTCAGAGCCCAGGCCTGAGACCCTCTGCACATAAGTTCACGGGTGTGTTCCTGCGAGAGATGTTGCGATTTCTGTTCTGTAAACTTTCCATCTAGGGATATTTAAATTTTTTTATCATCTCCAAATGGTAATCATTTGTAAATTAAGTGGTGTTTAGCCTCCTGGCTAAGAACCCTAAATGAGTACAGAGGATTTTTTTTTTTTTTTCCTGTTCTACAACAGCTCTTATTCCCTGGGAACCATTTATCTCCCTTTTAATGTTGTTTTCTTCGCTGGCTCCCCCTCCACCAGACAGACTTAATAACTGACAGTCATCGCATGGCAGGGCCAAGCCGTGGCCGCCACCCCCGCCACGGGGACGCAGACAGTCCAAGGCCTTGTTTGTTTGCTGAGGCCCACTCCAGTTCTGGGTTCTGAAAGGAGAAAAATCTTAAACCATCGTGCGGCTGCGAATGTTTTTGTGTAGGAAGAAGCAGTAAACAGGAAGTCGCCCACAAAAAAAATAAATAAATAAAAGTGATCAGTCAATTAGGCTTCTAGAATGACATAACCCCCACTTACCAGGCATCTTTGGGGAAAGCTGGGCTGCATTAATCAGGCCTGGGCAGAGCCGCGGGGAGGCCTGCAGGCAGCCAGCAAGGGGTGTGAGTGCCAACCAACTCTGAGAGCCAGAGATCTGCCAGGGGAGGCAGAACAATGTGGCCAACAGGCGTGCGTGGAAACCGTCTCGGCCAAGTTGCTAAGCACATATGATCATCTTTTATCCTGTCCTAGAGTGGGATGAGGGCCCGCTGGGAGCCCAAGCACAGTTGCCTGGCATTGCAGCCCCGCGCTTGGCTGCTCCTGCCGTGCTCTGGGCTGTCACATTCAGAGACGGTCCACGGTACTTAGGAGTCCCACCGAGCCTCGGTGCCAGCTTCCGAGAAACTTGCCGTCCTTCTCAGCCACCAGCCACTGCCTCTGGCTTATGTGCCAGGGTATCCCAGCCAGCATTTCTTAGCCACATGGGGTCAGACTTTGGTCTTTCAGGCCTAGGAGTCTTTGCCGAAATCAGCATCACAGTAAACTTGGGGAACAGATGCTGGGATGCAGCTGAATGGTAGAACCTATGCTTAGCATACTCCAGTCCTGAGTGTGTGTGAGAGAGAGAGGGAGAGAGAGAGAGAGAGAGGGAGAGAACAATTATTTTCTTTGATGTTATCTTAAAGAGAAAAGAGTGCACTTGAAAAAGGTCAGCCAGGGGTTTTTCAAAGAACAAAAGGACGTAGGAGGCAGTGAACTAATTTGAGGTCAGAAGAGGACAACTTCTCAGGCCAGTTGGAGAGGCTACATGTAGAAGAATCCTGAGACCAAGTGTAGCGACCTCTCTGATCCCAATTCCTCTGGTCCTCTGGGCCCAGGCTACAGTAAACCTGCACTTAGACGTGGCTGGGCAATGTCGTCCTAGCAGAGGTTCAGCTGTGAAGAGTGGGAGCAATTTCAAGGCCACTGTTGCACATGGCATAAAGTGTGGTGATGCAGCTCTGCCCTTGACCTCCGTGCCCCTTAGCTAGAGAGGGTGCTGAGCAAGTGGTGCTCCAACAGATGGCACCTTCGTGACTAGATGGAAGTGTTACAGGCCACGTAGGCAAAGGCAACAGGCCTTTTGCTTTAGCCTAAGCCTACCTTCTAGAAACATCCTTGCTATCTACACTCTGAGCTCCCATGATAACACAGCAAGTGGAAGGAGCGCGTGCTGTCCTCCATTGTACAATAGCTCCTACCCAGGCACAGATGTCTACTTTTTTCAGCCTCCAAGTGACTTTTTTTTTCCATCAGCACCAAATGTCTCAGCAGGAGTTCAGCAGTCACAAGCATCTAACTTTGGACAACGTGGTCATTTATACAGTGAGGATGGGTACACATCCCACTGCAGTGGGGAGCACGTTTCAGTCAAATTTCATGTCCTCAGGTAAACTGATTGCTCCCGGTGGATCCTGCCAGTTACTCTGGGCGGCACGTGAACCTATCACTGGGAACCTCTTCGGTGTGTCTGGGCTATAAGTGGCCCAGTGTGTCACACTGAAGAAACCAAGGCAGGGTCTTGCCTTCTGTGCAGCTGTGAGATAGCCCGACTCACAAGACGTCCAAACACATGAGGCTGAGATCTTGACGGAAGGCGCGAAGCCACGCTGCTTTTAGTGAGTGCCAGCCTGGGCATTCATAGCAAGCTGTGGCTCCTGGTTCAATAATACCTCATAAGAACACATAAATTTCCATTTACATACGCTTGTTTATTTGGTACAGAGAATTGAACCCAGGGCCTTACATGGCCTAAGACAGGCTTTGTCCCCTAGGCTATACTCACGGTTTCTTTTTTTTTTTAATTTTTGTCTTTTATAATCCATTAGGTTATAATCTTTCGCTCTAGTCCAGGCTGACCTGGAATTCACTATGTAGTCTCAGACTGGCCTCAAACTCACAACGATCCCCCTATCTTGGCCTCCCGAGTGCTGGGATTAAAGACGTGTGCCACCATGTCTGGCAAGCTGTAAACTTTTTTTAGAGAGAAACAGCACTTATTCTTCTTAGGGTCCCATTCTCTCTCTCTCTCTCTCTCTCACACACACACACACACACACACACATATGCTCATTATGCTTTACAGAATGCTTCATTAAGGGTGATTGTGTGGAAGAGAATATAGCTGCGATTTGCAAAAGGAGTTTGTGTGGGGAGCAATCTGGGTGGGCTGGGGTAGTTGGAGGAGGGAGGCTTCCACAGAGATGCAAGAAGCAATTGGCAGTCAAAATACCGTGGTTCTCACTTTCTACCCCTTTTGAAGGTAGTGATTAAAGATACAATTTTAAGCATTATAAAAAAGTGTACATATTATGGAAAATGTACAACAAAAAACATAATATAATCTGGGTGTAGTGAGGCAGACCCATAGTCCCAGTATTTGGAAGGTGGAGGCAGGAATGTGAATTTGAGGCCAGTATGAGCTTTATGAAGACACTGTCTCAAAAGATCCAAAAAGGAAGCTGGGGAGATGGCTCAGCAATTAAGAGCACCAGCGTGCAAAGCCTTCTGGCTCTGGTTCTGTTTCCCTATACCCATCATTTGTAAAGCCAGACTTACAAAGTAGTGCATGCATCTGGAGTTCGTTTACAGTGACAAGAGGCTCAAGCTTTCCCATACTCACATTCCTCTCTCTCTCTCTCTCCTCACAAATAAATAAATATTTCTAAAAAGATCCAAAAGGGGCGCTAGAGAGATGGCTCAGCAGTTAAGGCACTTGCCCACAAACCCTAACGACTCAGATTCGGTTCCTCAGTTTCCAAGTACACCGCAAAGTGACACATGCATCTGGAGTTCATTTGCTTTGGCTAGAGACCCTGGCATGTCCATTCACATTCTCTCTCTCTCTCTCTTCTCTGCTTGCAAATAAATAAATTTTATTTTAAAAAGATCCAACAAGGAAGAGAGCAGGAAAGGAAAAATATAAAGGAGAAAATCTTACATTTACATCATAGGTAATTTGACGCCTTGACGTTAGTGAACAAACAGTAAACGTACTACGAGCAAGGGTTCTGGAGGAGGAATAGACCAATAAGAGAGGAAGTCAAAAAGGACTCAATGAAGATTTGAGGTGGCTTTTCTGAGGATGTACCATTTGAGCTGAGCTGAGACCTGAAGTAGAAACAGGGATCAGATGTGTGAAGAGAGGGAGAAAGAGCAAAATAAGCAGGTTTGATGTGTTGAAGGATATATTACTTATTTTTATGTATTTATTTATTATCTACCTAGCTGTCATCTAACTTGGTGTGAGGGGGTGAAGTGTAACACAGACTAACCAAGTGCTCTACTGCGGAGCTACACTCTCAGGCCACAGGATATATTTTTTTAAAAAGATTACTCATGATTCTCATACAACTGTAAGAGGAACATCTGTCAAAGGGCTCACTCAGCTCATGAATTAAAGAAGAAACATAGAATATGACAAGTGACTCAACAGAGAGGTTTAAAGTGCCGCATATCGTTGGGTCCATTAGGAAGAGGTGGGTGAAGGCCAGCTGTCCCTCACTGGACAGAATTGGCAGGTGGAAAACAATTATTTGTGTTCTTTCTTCTCAGTTATCGGCAGCATTCAGCACTGAGCATGAGCTCAGAGGAAACAAGAGGTGGAGATGAACAGGCTAGAGCCGTTCCTTAGCTCGCCTTCCCTCCTCCATTTCAGAGCCACCGCAGTTTTCCTAACACACACGATGTCCCAGAGCGAAAGAGCTGAACAGGACTGTGTGATTCAGAGTGTGCTGAGATGCCATGAGCCAAAAAGAGCGGCTTGAGATAGGGAGGCATTTATTCACATTTATAGTTTTTTTTTTTTAACTTTTCCTTTCTCTCTCTTCCTCCCTCTTTTTCTCCCTCCTTCCCTCCCTTCCTCCTTGTTTTCCTCCTCAGTCCTTCCTTTTTACTTGTTAAAAAAAAAAAAAGATTTTAGGGCTGGAGGGATGGCTTAGTGGTTAAGTCATTTGCCTGCAAAGTCAAAGAACCCAGGTTTGATTCCCCAGGACCCACATCAGCCAGATGCACTGGAGTTCGTTTGCAGTGGCTAGAGGCCCTGGCATGCCCTCTCTCTCTCAAATAAATAAATAAATAAAATATTTTTTAAAAAAAGATTTTATTTATTTATTTGAGAGAAGACAGAGAGAGAGAGAAGGGGAGAGTATGGGCAGCTAGAGTCTCTTGCCACTGCAAATGAACTCCAGACATAAGCATGACTTTGTGAATCAGACTTTACCTGGGTACTGGGGAATCAAACCCAAGCTGACAGGCTTTGTAAGCAAGTGCCTTTAACCACTGAGCCATCTCCTCAGACCCCTCTGTTTTTGCTCCAGATAAAGTTTTCTTCTGTTTTTATACTTTTGTTGTTGTTGTTTGAGGCAAAGTCTCACTCTAGCTTAGCCTGGCTTTAAACTCACATTTATTCTCCTATCTCAGCCTCCTGAGTGTTGGGATTGAAGGCATGAGTCACCACACCTGGCTTTTCATTAGTAACTTTAAGATAATATTTTATTTATTTATTTATTTGAGAGAAGGAGAGACAGAGAGGGACACAGAGAGAAAGGAAGGGAGAGAATGGGCACACCAGGGCCATCAGCCGCTGCAAACAAACTCCAGACACATGCACCACCTTGTCCATCTGGCTTACATGGGTATTAGGCAATCCAACCTAGGTCCTTAGGCTTTACAGGCAAGTGCCTTGACCACTAAGCCATCCCTCCAGCCCATTAGTAACTTTTTAAAAAAATAAACCTTTTAAAACTTTTTTGGTTCATTTTTATATATTTATTTGAAAGTGACAGAGAGAGAAAGAGGCAGATAGAGAGAGAGAAGGGGCGCACCAGGGCCTCCAGCCACTGCAAACGAACTCCAGACTCATGCGCCCCCTTGTGCATCTGGCTAAAGTGGGTCCTGGGGAATCGAGCCTCGAACTGGGGTCCTTAGGCTTCACAGGCAAGCGCTTAACCGCTAAGCCATCTCTCCAGCCCCCCTTAGTAAACTTTTAAGAGCATTTTTTTAAGGTTCCCAGGAAAACTGAGTGGCTGGTAGCAATTTCCTATATGTCCTCTCTCCCCACATTTATTTATTGTTGCTTACTTTTATTTTATTTGTAAGCAAAAAGAGACAGAGCAAGAGAAAGAGAGAGAGAATGGGCATGCCAGAGCCTCCAGCTGCTGCAAACGAACTTCAGAGGCATGTTCCACTTTATGTATCTATCTGGCTTTATGTGGATCCTGGGGAATCGAACCCAGGTCTTTTGGCCTTTGCAGGCAATTGCCTTAACTGCTGAGCCATCTTTCCAGCCCAAACATGAATATATTTTTTAAACTTTTTATTTTGCCCTCACATTTGCATAGCCTCCCCTATGACCCCCACCAGAGTGACAGGCTTGTTACAACTAATGAAGCCACATTCACATCATAATTACCCCAAAGTCTGTGGTTCATGTTAGAGTTCTGTCTTGGACTTGTAACTATATGGCTTTGGACAGAGGCATGATGACACATGTCTACCATTTCAGCATCCTCCACAGACTATTTCCTCAGCCCTTAAGGCTTTCTCTGTGCTCTGCCTACTCATCTCTCCCTCCCTTGTCTTCTGCGTTTAATAGTGTAGAAAGAGCATGTCCCCATGCCATCACACATCTTCTCTTGAAGTGTGATTTTATTCTCAGCACTGTACCTTTGCAGCAAGCACACCATGGTGTTCTAATTCCTCATTCTTATCCACTTAAGTTGTTCCCACTTAAGATTCTGGTATATGAGTCTTTGACTTACATCTGCCTCTATTTATTTATGATGAATTTCTAAAAGTGGAATGTCCAGATCAGAGATCATTCTAAAGATACGGATTGGGAAATTTTGCTTTCAAGTTAAGCATTCTGGGGAAAAAGTTGGAGCGTTGAGAGATGGAGCTGAGATGAATGAGCAGGCCTTGGGACACTGGGGGTGGGAGGCGTCGGCAAGGGTTGAGCTGGGGGAGAGCAGTGAGTGAGAGGAGCTTGGGGTCTGGCTGTAGCTAGTGAGGCTCTTGGCTTGCGTTTTCTTTAGACTCTTGGAAACATGGATCATCTTGGAAGAGGAACTAAACTGAAGGAAGATGGCACTTTTGTTTGGAGGCCTACAGGCTGTGTGGTGACCACAGCATTCAGGGGCACAGAGGCATCCTGAGCTGGGTGGTAGATTTGGGAGCCGCAGCAGAGACAGGGTAGTCACAGGGAGGAGAGAGGGGCCATGGCGGTCACGGTGTGTCACAGAAGACTCACACTCAGGACACACATGGAGAGCCTGGCCTGTAGAAAGCAGTGGAGGGGAAAGGCTGGGGATCAAATCCAGAAGATGGGGTAATTAACAAGGTCCAATACTGCCATGGGGTTAGAAAGGATGAGACTGGAGGGGGGGTGGTGGGAAGATCACCCATTGTCTTTGGCCAGAGGAAAGTCATGGTGACCTCGTGGAGAGCGTTCCAATTAGAATTATGGGGGTGGAAGTCAGTGGTTAAAGAAATGGGAGAGGGAAACATTGAGTGTCCACCACAGTGTAGAGGATTTTGGCAGCAAAATGAAGAGACGAGCCTGGAATTGAGCTACAAAGGAAGAGAGCAGGACATTGTTCATAGTCCAACCCAGCAGCTTCTGTCTGTCTTTCCATGTCCCCAACCACAGCTTCCTCAGCTTATTTTTCAACCTTAAATTATTTTTTTAACCTCAGAAGAAATTATGCAACTTCATGGGACAAAATACAAAAGCAGCAAACACAAAACCTGGCATGTAGTAAGTGCTCACTGAGTGTTTGCTATCATTACTATTTAAAAAATTTTTAGTTATTTATTTTAATTCTTGTTTATTTTTATTTATGTGAGAGTGACAGAGAGAGAGAGAGAGAGAGAGAGAGAAAATGGGCACACCAGGGCCTCCAGCCACTGCAAATGAACTCCAGATGCATGCGCCCCCTTGTGCATCTGGCTAACGTGGGTCCTGGGGAATCGAGCCTCAAACCAGGGTCCTTAGGCTTCACAGGCAAGCGCCCAACCAGCTGAGCCATCTCTCCAGCCCAAATTTTATTTATTTGTTCATGTGTATGTATGTGTGTGGGTGGGTGTGGGTATGGCAGGGTCTCTTGCTACTGCAAACAATTACCACATGCTAGCACCACTTTGTGTCTGGCTTTACACGGGTGCTGGGGAATTGAACCCAGGCTGGCAGGCTTTGCAATCAAGTGGCTTTAACTATTGAGTCATCTTCCCAGCCCCGATTGTTATTTTTTAATGAATTAAATGTTCCTAGGAAAAGAACATATAAACAAAAAGGACCAATGATGGGATCCGTGGAGTGAAAGTGGAATGAGGGGAGAGAGGGTCCTGTGGTCATCAGGGAAGGATTAGCAGTACAATAGGCCATTTCATCTTTTTTGGGGGAGGGGTCTGACTTCTAGATCTGGGTTTACTGGTGCTGATCGAGACACACTAAAGAGGCCTACATTTTTTTTTTTTTTTGAGGTAGGGTCTCACTCTAGCCCAGGCTGACCTGGAATTCACTATGGAGTCTCAGGGTGGTCTAGAACTCACGGCGATCCTCCTACCTCTGCCTCCCAAGTGCTGGGATTAAAGGCGTGCGCCACCATGCCTGGTTTGAGGCCTACATTTTTGTGTCTTTGAGATTCTTCTCAAGGGTTTTGTCATGCATTCTCATTCATGCTTGCTAGGTCAGTCTGAGTGTTAGGTCTAGTCTCATTCCTTGGGACACAGGAGAAAATAGAATTCCCAGGAAGTTCAAAATCTGGAAAGAGGGCCTGGGCAGGGGAAGAGCATCGGCGAGATACGCAAACACCAAACACAGAAACCACTAATGACAGAGGACGTGCAGGATGGAGGCGCGTAGAGCCAAGTCCTCAGAAACGGACTGTGAGGGAAGCCCTAGCCAGTCCTCAGTGCAAGATCTGAGCCAAAGTAAGAGCCGCAAGAGTCCTGTTCACACTGCAAGAACTGACAAGAATGTATGCTGAGAAACAGGGGTTCTGTCACCCCTGTACCAAGGACGTGGAGCATCCTGATCTCTCTCTCTTTCTCTCTCTCTCTCTCTCTCTCACACACACACCCCTTCCAGCTGTGCAGAAACATGTAATATGCTAATGTTGCCTCTAGCTGCTGGCCTTTCTCAACACTCATCAGAAGGTAAAACAGCAGCTAACTACCCAGCCTAGCTTAAAGGCTCCAATTTTTATCTATTATTTGTTTATGCATGTATGTGTGAATGTATGTATTTTCATTTTTTTTTAGACGGGATCTCATTTATGTACCCCAGGCTGGCCTCGAACTTAGCATGCCCCTCCTGCCCCAATTAGCCTCCAAATACTGGGGTGTCAGGCATGTGCCACCACACCCAGTGGGCTTCCATGATCGAAACAGTTCCTTCGGCAGAGTTCAGGGTGTGATGGAGAACAACGCTCCTCCTCACAGCTGTCCTCCTCATTCTCACCCCTACATCACACCTCTGTCAGGAGAAGAGGAGGAGGAGTGTTAGAGTCAGGTTCGCATTGCTGGCAGAAATTACCCGACCAAAAGCAGCTTTGGGAAAAAAAGCGGGGGAGGTTTATTTTGGCTTACAGACTTGATGGAAAGCTCCACAATGGCAGGGGAAAACAATGGCATGAGCAGAGGGTGGACAACACTTCCTGGCCAAAATCAGGTGGACAGCAGGAACAGGAGAGTGTGCCAAACACTGGCAAGGGGACACTGGCTACAACACCCATAAGCCCGTCCCCAACAATACACTGCCTCCAGGGGGCGTTAATTCCCAAATCTCCATCAGCTGGAAACCTAGCATTCAGAACACCTAAGTTCACGGGGGACACCTGAATCAAACCACCACAAGGAATAACTATGGCTCACTGTAGAGAGGGCCTCAGGTGCACATTTTGGGATGGTCAGGCTCTTTCCTACGTCTGTCTGGTGGCTATTAACTGATGGCATTCTCAGGCAAAGTTAGAGGCTATTTCACATGTGACTGGCCTCTCAAAGCTCTACCAAATAGGCTGGCTGGGCCGCTGTCGCTGCAGCTCCTGGGAGGGCTGTCTGCCTGCCATTTGGTCCCATTTAGACTCCACTCTAGAGCCAGCTTTCCTTCTGCAAAACCATTCTCCCCTTCCTCCATCGCTGCCTGCATTACTTCAGCAGGAGCCCTGGCCACCTCATCGCTTAGTCTTCTCACTGGGCGAAATGTAGCATGTAGTGAGACACCAGCCCCTCGAGTTCCTCCACATTCTGATCGTCTGAAGTGACCCATTGTTCTGACATCCAGTGGAGATGACTACTGTGGCCAGACCTGGGAAGTTGAGAGGTCTTACGTTTCAAACCTTCCAACTCTGAGCTCAACGAACACGGAAAGTGTTGCGTGTGGAAACTGCCAGGGTGAGTAGGGGGCGACAGTGCCAAAAGGGAAACTTTCCAGTTCTTTGCTTTCACACAGTGCCATATTTATGAGGTCATATTGCGTCTGAATGGGGGCGCCACAGCCAGTGGAAGCAGTGACTTAATAGGCAGCAAACCCCATCCTGGCCAGTCATTCTAGGCAGAAGAAGAGTTACTGAGAAGGAGCAAAAGAGACCAGATAACTAAGAACCCAGGCAGCCCCAAGCAGAGGGAAGCTGCCTTCAGGCCCTGAACTCTTTTGTTTAGAATATAAGCTTGTCCGTCGTCCTGAAGCCACAGCATTACCGTGAACAGATACCATCTGGAAATCAAGAAAACTCAGATTTTGTTTTTAACAGATTGATACTGAAAGCCACATCCAGCCAGGCGGCCTCCAATGTCAGAAGTCTTCAATAGGGCACTAAGACGTAAACAATCGGCAAGATCTGCTGCCAAAGTGACAGGTGAAGGCTGCTGTCTTCCCTGTTTAAATCGAGAGATGAGGTCAGGTGTGACGGAGACTCACTGGGATGCATTTTAAGTGCGCTTTCACATAGGCCATTCTCAGGGACAGGCAAAATGTACCTGCGAGTCTCCTTGTTCCCCTCAAGTACCAACTGTCCTCACTCGGGACCCCCATTTAATCCCACTATCTGTACTGGACCTCCTACAAATGGGGTGGGGGTAAGGATCAATGGGAGGTAATGGATTTGCTAGCCCTTTCCTACACCTGCCCTTCCCTCTCTCCATATTTGCATGTCAGCAAGGCTTTCTGGTAATAATATCTGCGAAGAATTGTTTGGATGATGAGACTCTAACTAGTGGGATGGGAAAGGTGGGTGGAGAATTGCATTTTGGGAACTGGTCACCTCTCAGAACCCCAGTCTGCAGACAGACACCCGCACAGAAGCATCCCTGGCTTTGAGGCTGGCTGGTGGGACTTCCTCTGCTTGGCCTCTTATCTTCTGCCATATCCTGGCAGATGTGAGCAGGGACATGCGCAAATGCCCTGCTTTCCTGTTCTTTACAGAGCATGAACTGTTCTGTGTTGTTGGCTAAAAAATAAAAATAATAAATAAATAAATTAGCACAGGTTTCATTGGGCAACCAGGAAAAAACAAACAAACAAAAAAACCCCAACCAAGTCCATACATAATCATCTGTACTTGGTCCCTGCCTGCGTGTGGCTATTTCCAAACAAATGCCCCAGCCAAAAGACCTCTGCCTCCCACCCAGAGAGATCCATGTCCCACTTCTTCCTCGTGCCCTCCCCTGAGCTGAGCTCAACAGGATTCAGTTGCACAGGCTTCTTTCCTGCTTCCTGTGGACAGTGGTTCAACACGGCTTTGAGCTTGATCGAAGTGAACTGATTTCAGGCTGGGCAGACGGCTTGGTGGTTAAAGGCGCTCCTGGCTCAGGTCCAATTCCCTAATACCTACCTAAGTCCAGATGTACAAGGTAGTGCATGTGCCTAGAGTTTGTTCGCAGTGACAAGAGCCCCTAGTGTGTCCATACTCTCCCTTGTCTCTCTCTGCTCACAAATAAGTAAGTAAATAAATATTTTTAAAAAGTGAAGTGGTTTCAGTAGAATTGAAAGGGGAGTGTGGGCCTCAGAGCTGCACCCACTGACTGTTCATTTATTTCTCAGGGAGACTTTCATGGAATATGGCAATTTTGCACACACATAACTTTGTATTTTTATTTTTATTTATATGCATTGCACATTTACATGATACTTTATTTTAACAAACATTTTTTGCATTCACAATCTTATTGAAGTCTTACCAGAATCGTCTGAAGTAGACAAGGTGGCTGGGATTCTCTTTGATGAATGAATTCTCTGAAACATATTGAGTCATCGCACTTAGTGGTGGCAGGACCCAGACCCTGCTTCTGTTGCATCAAGTCCACCATGATTACAGACCCAGAAAGAACAGTGGGCTGGTCAAACCCTGTCACATCTGTTCAAATTGATGTATCTCTTTTAAAAAAATATTTATTTATTTATTTATTTATTTGCACAGAGAGAAAGAGAGAGAGAGAGAGAATGGGTGCACCAGGGCCTCCAGCCACTGCAAACCAACTCCAGATCCATGCACCACCATGTGCATCTGGTTTATGAGGGTACTGGGGAATCAAACCTGGGTCCTTAAGCCCTGCAGGCAAGTGCCTTAACTGCTGAGCCATCTTTTCAGCCCCCCCTCCTGTTTTGTTCTGTAAATTCTGTCAACATCCCTTGCTCTGATCATCCATCCCTCACTCCTGTAAGACTCATTTAGTTTGGCTGTGGTATAATTCATCATGTCCCTAAAAACAGAAAGAACCAAGGTCTAGCCAATCAGAGTATTCCATAATTCTGGCCACAGAATGAGCATATGACCTAAGGTAACCAATCACAGTCTTTTCTGGGCTTTTAAGACACTGTCTCTTTCCCTCGACTTATGCAAGAGTCATCCTGTGAATAAAGGTAAGTGGAGGAAACTGAGAGCTGAGAATCGGGGAATGCTGAAGTTATTGTTCGAACCATTAAGTCCGGCTGTGCCCAGTAAATTCCTTTCTGATTAAGCCAATTGGTGTTGTCTTTATACATACAAATGAGGAGGTAATGACTACTAAAACTGCCATTTCCATCCCTCTCAGAATTGGGAAATACCTCTCTAAAGTGGCTCATTTGCAGTATGCTTTATTCCTTCCCACAAAAAAGAGGCAGCTTATAAAAATAAATAGGAAGGAGAGGTAGAAAGCAAAATTCAAAGTGCAAGTTGAATATACAATATGCATATCATATGTCTTATGTATAGCCCAAACTTTTTTATTAAATTGACAAAATAGTTTTTGAATTATAATAGCAAGTATTGTTGAGGGCGCTGGGAAATGGACACATGGAAAATTATTTTTTAAATTTTTATTTATTTATTTAATTTATTTTTTTGGTTTTTCGAGGTAAGGTCTCACTCTAGCCCAGACTGACCTGGAATTCACTATGTAGTCTCAGGGTGGCCTCGAACTCATGGTGATCCACCTACCTCTGCCTCCCAAGTGTTGGGATTAAAGGCGTGCACCACCATGCCCAGCTTTTTATTTATTTTTTTGAGAGAGAGAAAGGAAGAGGCAGAGAGAGACAGAGAGAGAGAGAATGTGCATGCCAGAACCTCCAGCTACTGCAATGAACTCCAGATGCATGTGCCACCTTGTGCATCTAGCTTACATGGGTCCTGGGGAAAAGAGCCTAGGCCCTTAGGCTTCATAGGCAAGTGCCTTAACTGCTAAGCTATCTCTCCAGCCCAACACATGAAAAATTATTAACTGATGGAAACTTCTGGAAACAAACTTGACAATGCTTTCTTGTCTCTGTGTTTTTCAATAACCAACCATTCTGCTGCCAGGCACGCATCTTTAGAAAATAATGAAACCTGCGTGCAGAGACTTAGCTATGGGAATGACTGTTACAGTCACAGGCTAGAATCCAGCCTAAAGATTCAATGGTAAATTATAGGTTTAAAAACTGCTACGTCCTCCCACGATGATATATATATATATATTTTTATTTTTTTTTTTGTGGTTTTCCAAGGTAGGGTCTCACTGTAGCTCTGGCTGACCTAGAATTAACTCTGTATTCTCAGGGTGGCCTCGAACTCACAGCAATCCTCCTACCTCTGCCTCCTGAGTGCTGGGATTAAAGGCGTGAGCCACCACGCCCAGTTTGACATGTATTTTTTTTTTAAATAATGATATGGGCTTTAGTCGTGTTTAGCATTCATATGTTATGGGATGGCTTTGGACCAGCATGTTTAAGTCCTTTCTATGGCATAGCAAGATTCTAATGAATTGTCCACTCTTGACCCCATGCTATTTATAAACACAAACAAATGCCATAATTTACTGGTTGTGCTTTTATTTTTATTTATTTATTAATAATTAATTGATTAATCAATTTGAGAGAGAGAAAGAAGCAGATAGAGAGAGAACGGGCAGGGCAGAGCCTCTAGCCACTGTAAATGAACTCCAGACACATTCGCCACCTTGTGCTTACATGGATACTGAGGAATCAAACCTGGGTCCTTAGGTTTCACAGGTAAGCACCTTAACCACTAAGCCATCTCTCCAGCCCCTGGCTATAATTTTAAAAATGAGAGCATAGAAATAGTGAAAATGATTTCTCTGTCTTTATAGCTTGGGTGTTCTTGTCCAGGTCAAATTTGGATGCTTTGGATGTGAAGTTCATTATCTCCTGTTGGAACTTGTGCTATGTGGACACTTTTTAAACATCTGACAGAAATGGGGTTATTTGACATTGTGTTGGGTTTCAAAGTGTCCCCCATTCTAGAACAATGGTTATTAGAATGAGTATACAACTCAAAACAAACCACTGTTCCATGAGAAATAATTTTATGATTTCTATTTAAAGTTAACCCCTTTTCGGGCTAGAGAGATGGCTTAGTGGTTAAGCGCTTGCCTGTGAAGCCTAAGGGCCCCAGATCGAGGCTTGATTTCCCAGGACCCATGTTAGCCAGATGCACAAGGGGGCACACGCATCTGAAGTTCGTTTGCAGTGGCTGGAAGCCCTGGCGTGCCCATTCTCTCTCTCTCTATCTGCCTCTTTCTCTCTCTGTCTGTCACTCTCAAATAAATAAATAAAAATAAACAAAAAATTTTAAAGTTAACCCCTTTTCACTTTCTGTTTTTTTATATTTTATAATATGCATAATATAACAAGATGGTACATAACATATCTATACCCCGCAATGAGAACTGACATGTTTCTGAGGGCAAGGCTGCTCTGATTTTCTGTAACTGTATAACTTAAGATGAACTCTGTTTATCTCGTGGACCAGGGCTATGTGAAGAACTCACTGGGCAGATGTCTTCATGCGGAGCGGCTCATTAGGCATTCCAGCCTCCGCAAAGGCTTACTGGCCTGGCCTAAGATTGGTACTGGCCACTAGTTGATTTATAATTCAATACTTGCTACTGAATTTTAATACTAAGTATTGTTGATGGTGTCAGTTGGGAGCTCGGCCCTGGCTTATTGATAAGGGGAGTCTTATCTCTTCCACGTGGTATTCCTGTGAGCTGCTGAATTCCTCACAGAACAGTGCTTGCTTACATGAAGGAATGTTCCAAAAGATGGAAAGTAGGAACTGCCAGTCTCTTGGACCAGAGGAGAAAAGTGCCACCACACCAAGTCTCTCATAGTCCCTTGGTCAGTCCCAGAGCTCATCTAAGACTCCGGGGACAGAGGCAAAGGCTCCTATGTCTCAGTTGGTAGCTTGTCAAAGCATTCGTGGCCATCTTTAATCTACCACACAATATGTGACCACAAAGGAAAAGTCACTATCCGAGTACCGGCAGCTCTCTGGCTCCCTGGACGGGGCTCAGCGCCCTCCTATGAGAAGACACCAGAAGCTGGTCTGCTCTCACTAACACAGCTCCTAGAGCTGCATCAGGGGGAGCCCCAGGGTTTCCCCCTATGTCGGATTTCCTCTAGTCAGAAGACCATGGGAAGGACCATGTGGGATGGGAACGGTCTAACTAGCATTGGCTTTATCATACTTAATAAAATAAGTTTGACTGATGGTAGAAAGCAAACATTGAGCTGTCCAGGTCTGACTGACCTGTACACAGTTTTCTCTTTTACACAGTATACTTTAAGTGAAAACATACTGAATACTAACTTAAATGTTGTCACTATGACTTTTGTGACTCAGAAAAATATGATTGAAATCATGTTCTGCCAGAAACCTCCAGTGCACAGAGGGACACCTGCTTTTTCTTTCTCATCAATCTAGTAAAATAGCCGCAGAGCTTTAAGATTCCATCTCACAAAATATACTCTTGAGGAAAATAAAGGTGGTTAATAAACAGTATAAACTCATTTATGTAAAGAAACTTGTGTGAGAGAGATGAGAGTAAATTTGTTCATTTTTCTGATTCCGACTGCTGCCATTAAGAAGAGAAGATCTGGGGCTGGAGTGATGGCTTATCAGTTAAGGCATTTTCTAGCAAAGCCAAAGGCTCCAGGTTTGATTTCTCATTGCCCATGTAAAGCCAGATGCACAAGGCGGTGCATGCTCCATAGTTTGCTTTCAGTGGCTAGGAGACTGGACATGCCCATTCATTCTCTGTTTCTAGAAAAAATAAAAAAGAATAGATCTGGAAGCTTGTTTTCCAGAGAGCAATGATGGGTGAGGGTGAAAATTAGAAAAAGTGTCATGGGGCTGGAGAGATGGCTTGGTGGTTAAGGCGCTTGCCTGCAAAGCCTAAGGACCCATATTTGACTCTCCAATCCCATGTAAGCCAGGTGCACAAAGGTGAGGCAAACGCAATGTCACACATGCCCACTAAGTTGCGCAAGTATCTGAAGTTCAATTTCAGTGGCAGAGGCCCTGGCACACCAATTTTCTCTCTCTCTCTCACTCACTCTCTCTCTCTCTCCCCCTCTGTGTGTGTGTGTGTGTGTATCTGTGTGCATGTGCATGTGGAGACTAGAAGTTGATGTCAGGTGTCTTCCTCAATTGCTCCACCTTAGTTATTGAGACGAGGTCTCTCCCTGAACCCAGAGCTCACTAATTTGTCTTCATCACTGGAGAACTGGGATTATAGGTCCAGTTAGCCACACCACATGAGTGTCCTCTGGTTTGCATGGTGTGATGTCATCTCTGGTTGTTAATGTGACAGGATTGAGAAACACCATGGAAACAAATCTTTTGGCCTGTGTGTGTTGGGGAATGTCTAAGTCAGATGACTTGAGGTGGGACGACACACTCTACCTGTGGACAGCATCATTCTGTGGGCTGGGGGACCTGGACTGTATGAGGAGAGAGCTAACCGGCTATTAGCATTCCTCACTCTGCTTCCTCACTGTGGACTCAATGTGACAAGCTACTTCCAATTCCTGCCACCAGGCCTTCCCAGCCAGGTGAACCCTAGCCTGGAACTGTAAGCTAGAATGAAACCTTTCTCCTTGAATTGCTTTGGTCGGATGTTTTGTTGCAGTGACAAGAGCTGTGAGTAATATACATAGCAATGTTTTGCCAACTAAGCCATCACCCCAGCCACACTCTGTCCCTTCTTAAACTTGTGATTTTTGAACAAATTTCTTAAGCCTCTTTAAAAAATGTTATGTATACATAAAACATAAACAAATAGGATGCCATGAACTGTTTCAATACATACATGTGTAAGTATCTTAAGCTTGTAAGCCTCCTTTCCACATATGTGTAAAAAGGATAATAGTGAATTTACTGAAAGGTATTTGTGGAGGATTAAATGAAATCAACTGTGCAAAAGTTCTCTGAGCAATGCCTTAAATCTGAGTAGACACTGGCAGGGGTGTGGCTTTAGTGTAGAGCCTGTGTCTAGCATGTGTGAACCCTGGGTTCCACCCCCTGCACAGGAAAGCAAAAGCAAAATGAAGCATAGAATCAATGACCAAAAAACCCTGCTTTATTAATAACTCAGGACCATTTTTTTCTGCTCACTGCCAAGAAGTTCAGTAACCCCTGGCTGTTCCCGCCAAGGAAACAACGGAGAAAATCCAACTGAATTTTTATTCCTATCGCCATAAATCACACCACATATAATCATCATAGGGAAACCCTTTTCAAATACCTACTGTATGGGGGTCACTTAAGTCCTCTGAAAGTTGGATGCTGTAGTTGGGTCAGTTCTGGTCCCTGAAGCCCAAGGCTCTCAGTCCCTAATTGAAAACATGCTAAGGGTAGGTTATAATTAGGACTGAACCACATGTTCTTAATTCCCGGTGAAGAACACACATTGGATTTCAGTACTTCTCACGAGCCAAAGCGTTCTGATGTGGGGCTTGGGTTCCTCAGCGCAGCCATGTGACAGGAGTTTTGATGTGGTTTTCTGTTCCAGTAAGTCAAACTCTGGCATCTCGGAGCAAGCCCAGCCTGCCATGCTGAAGATGAGCTCTAAGTGCAGATGAAGGCTGAGCCTGTGGGCAGATGAGACCCTGAGCTGCAAGGGCCAGCTCGCCAGAGGCTGTTTCACTATGGCATGGCCCCACCAGTCAGGATTCCCTAGTTGCTGCCACTCACCTCCATTATCTAAAATTGTGCTTTTCAATATGTTCTTAAAAAAAAAAAAAAGAAGCTATTTGCAAGAAGAGAAAGAGAGAGAGAGAATGAGAGAGAGAGAGAATGGACACACCAGGGTCCCTGCCACTGCAAGCAAACTCCAGATGTGTGCCCCACTTTGTGCATCTGGCTTTACATGGGTACTAGGGAATTGAACTTGGGCCTCCAGGCTTCGCAAGCAGGCACCTTTAACTGCTGAGCCATCTCTCCAGCCCCAAGATGTTCTTTCGATCTTTGATATTTTCAGTTGGAAAAGGAGAAGAGAAGACGAGAAAGAAGAGGGGGAGGAAAGGACAGGGGAGGGGTGGAGAGGACCTGGCATGTTCCTGCTAGGAGGAACAGGGACGAACACGAGCGGATTCATGAACTGTCTGCACTGCTCTGGGTGAGAGCGTCCCTGGGTCCTGGTGTTTATTCATTCTATTGTAAATAAATAATTCATGCCTGGAGTGAAAGCGCGGGCATGATGGCAGATACTGCCAGTGCTTACCAACATGTGGTATTACTCTCTTTCTAGAAACATGAACGACTAGCTAATGTGGATTATGTGTGGCTTGTTCCCTAAAGGTTCATGTGGTAGAGGCTTGGTCTCCAATGGAAAGTGTTGAGAAATCGTAGAACCTTCAAGAGATGGGACTCAGTGAAAGGTAATTAGGTAACAGGAGCACCACTCTTAGAAAGGACTAACACCCATCTTGTGGAAGTGCATAAGGTCTCCTGGGACTAGATTAGTCACTACCAAACAGGCAGTTCTAAGGTGAGAACACCCCACATACTTAAACCCTTCGCACCTGTTTCTTCTTCTACTTCTCTCCCACTTTATAATATTGCCTTGTTAGAAGTCAGTACCTGCTGTCTGGGTTTTCCAGACACCATAATCATGAACTAAATTAGCATGGTTTTTTTTTTTTTGGTAACAAAAATTTCAGCCTCTTTTTTTTTTTCAGCAACACAAAAAGTACTAAGGCAATAGCTTTCCCACTCTTATCGCAGTTAGGTGGGGCCTGAAGACTGCATACCAATGGGACATGAAACAAGCACCATTTGTCTCTTAGGCTGAAGACACTAAAATGCAACTGAGAGTTCTAGTCTCTCTCTCTTTCTTTGCTTTTGAGGAGACCAAAGGATCCGTGTGTTCTAGATGCTGCAGGTATAGATGGACTGGATCCATGAGAGGCTAATGGAGCAGAAGTTCCTCAGCACACATGTCCACCCTTGACTTGCAATGGTTATATAAACAGGCAAGAAATAAGTCTTTGTTGTGTGTTCAACTTTGGGCCCTACCATTAACATGCTACCACAGGACACCTAGATTATTCTAATGCACACTTCATGTATATTAGTAACATAGATATGAGTCTGTGAGTCACCTGGAGGATTTGTCACTGGGAGCAGGCCAGAGCTGACTAGGAAAAGAGAATGGTATGGTCATCTTCAGGAGAAGAAGCAAGCCAAATTACCAAGTTCCACATGTCTAGAATATGGGACTTTACCCAGGGATTATTGCAGGCAGAATAAAACTTCGAGGTGATTCAGTTCCTGGAGGTGCTCATCTCAGACACACCACACTTTAGACTCCAGCTAACAAAACAGGTCAACTCAATCCCCAAGGGGAGACATCACCCCCAGTGTGCCGTTCATCCTGACCACATCGGTTTTGGTCCCTGAGTCCTCCAGTGGGTCTAAGAGCACAGGAAATAAAAGAAGTTTCATAGGCCACTTCGAAAAAATGCACAGGATGAAGCTGGGCATGGTAGTGCATGCCTTTAATGCCAGAACTTGTGAGACAGAGGTAGGGGGATCACCATGAGTTCAAGGCCATCTTGAGACTTCATAGTGAATTCCAGGTCAACCTGGGCTACAGTGAGACTCTACCTCCAAAAAAAAAATTAAATAAATAAATAAAGTGCACAGGATGTTGGACAGTGATGAGATCTTATTTCTTGTTGTTGCTTTTTAAAAATATAGTGTTTATAAAGAATATTTTATTTATTTGAGAGAGAGAGAGAGAATGGACATACCAGGGCCTCCAGCCACTGCAAACGAACTCCAGATGCGTGCATCACCTTGTACATCTGGCTTACACAGGCCCTGGGGATCAAACCTGGGACCTTAGACTTTGGAGGCAAACACCTTAACCACTAAGCCATCTCTCCAGTTCCTTGTTTTTTGTTTTGTTTTTAAATATTTTACTTATTTATTTGCAAGGAGAGAGAGAGAGGGAGAGAGAGAGAGAGAAGAATAGCCACTAACCACTGCAAACAAACTCCAGATGCATACACTACTTTGTGCACCTGGCTTTACCTGGGTCCTGGGAAATCGAACCTTGATCATTTGCAGGCAACCGCTGCAAATGCTGAGTCATCTCTCCAGCCCCCCAAGATCTTATTTCTTGTCTTTGCATAACCTTCACAGTGCCAATCATCCAAATGGGAGTGGATATCTATTCAGATGTTTGAATGTATGACAGGTAATAAACAAGCAGCCGCAGGGAGGGAAACAGGGATGCTCTTCCTATTTCTGAACCATGAAACCATGCAGCTGCCCTATTTGAAGCCAACCTGTCAGCCCGGGTTCAATTATCTAGTACACATGTAAAGCCAGATGTACAAAGTGGCACATGCGTCTTGAGTTTGTTTGCAGTGGCAAGTGGCCCTGATGCACCCATGTACATGCTGTCTTGCTCTCATAAACAAAAACATTTTTTAACAACTTGATAGGGCTGGAGAGATGGATTAGCAGTTAAGGCACTTGCCTGGCAAAGCCTTAGTTCAACCCAGGACCCACGTAAGCCAGATGCACAATGTGGTGCGCGCGTCTGGAGTTTGTTTGCAGTAGCTGGAGGCCCTGGCATGCCAATTCTCTCTCTCTCTCTCATAAAAAATAAATTTTAGAAAATGGGCAAAGGACATGAAAGGAAAAAAAGGAGAACCTCACCCTCTTGTCATTATTGGTGACTCTGTGCAATGACAGAAAGTCGGCCTTCCATTCTCGTTTCCATGGCTAGCATGCAGTCAGACGGGATTTGGCTGATTGAATGACACACACAACAAGTTCTTCATGGAGACACTGCCTTCTTATTAGAGGTAGAAGGAGGAAAGAATGATGGAAGAACCTTCCATGTGACTCCCTGAGCTAGGCTTGCTAAAGGACTTGTTTATTTATTTATTAGAGAGAGAGAATTGGCACACCAGGGCCTCAGCCACTGCAATCAAACTCCAGATGCTTGTGCTACCTAGTGGGCATGTGCGACCTTGTGCTTGCCTCACTTTTGTGCGTCTGGCTAATGTGGGATCTGGAGAGTCGAACATGGGTCCTTAGGCTTCGAGGCAAATGCCTTAAGTGCCAAGCCACCTCTCCAGCCCTTGCTAAAGGATTTGTGTGTAGACATAAACCTGTCTGCAGAAATTTACTTCCCTAAACTAGTTAGCAATGCAGACTGTACCGTGTGCCAAAAATCATATGAAAGAGTTCACTGGGACCAGATTGGGTTTTGTTGTTTTGAGAACATTTATACTAAAGTTTCCCAGGGTTTTTAATACTTAAAAGTCAAAAGTAGGACTGAAGAGATTGCTCAGTGGTTAAAGCACTTGCCTGCAAAGCCAAAAGACCCAGGTTCACTTTCCCAGTAACTGTGTAAGGCCAGACGCATTATGTGACACATGCACCTGGAGTTTGTTTGCAGTGGCTAGAGGCCCTAGGATGCCCATTCTCACTCCCCCTCCTCTTTCTCTCTCTCTCTCTCAAATAAAGAAAAATAAAATATTTTTAAAATAGATAAATATTTGAAAAAAAGTTAAAAATGTCCCCTTTCCCTAACTGAAAACCTGACACGTGGTATCTTATTAAAAATAAATCACACTCATTTCTGTGCCAGTCAGACTAGCAGGGTGATGGACAGACATAGCTCTGTTCCTACATACAGGTGACGCAGCTCTGTTCCTATGTACAGGAGAGACACTGTTCTGTTCCTGCATATAATGGCATAAAAATTTAAATCAGGTATCAATATAGGGAGGCCACTTATATAGAGCTCCATTCAAAATGCAAATATATTTTTTTATTTTGATTACAGTGCACTTACAAAAGGAAATCACTGCACTTTTAGAGCAGTGGTAGAAGATAGATTTCTAGCTCTGTCTTCTTCAGTGACTCTTAATTAAGGTAAGGTATTATTAGTTGCAAATTTATAGCAAGAAGTGACCTTCAATTTCTTATCTTCTATATCCATATTACTACTACTGAAAGTATGCTTCAATTATGCTTTTCAAAAATTACCTTGATATTCTACTTATAAGAAAATGAATGCAATCTCAAAAAAAACCAATAACAACAAAAAATTCAACTAAAACTGCACACATAAATAATGAAAGGAAGGGAAAAGGATTTGGGACCCAAGGGCCATCCTTCCCTGCCAGTTGACGGAGATGTTGACTTAAAGTCTTTATTCCATTCTGACCCAAGGTCAGGATAGAACTGTGTTCTGTAAAGAAAATGGCAGAGGGGAAAGAAAGACGCTCTTAATAAGCTGACATCCTTCTCTGCATGTCCTTGCTGCCTACAACGTTACGCCTGATTGAAGGGCACTGTGACCTCTGCTTCCAGCCTGACGACATCCCCCCCACCCCAGGATGTGAGGTGGAAAAGCGACCCCTGGGCTTCAGGCGCAGTCTGAGGTCGTCAGAATTTGTTTCTGTCCAACTTTCCAAGCTTTGTTTTCTTATAAACCGTCCATACTAATGACTCCATCCTCCTGGTGGGAGGGGGCTGCCGAGATGTAGCTCTCAGAACATTCCTTAGAAATGAGGGGCGCTGCGCCCTTTCCTCAGGGGACTGACCAGAGCTGGAGACACATGGGTTTAAAGACGACTGGCTTCCTCTACCTCCACCCCCACCAAGCCCTACTCCCAGCCCACTGACTGACCTAACCCAAACAAATACTAAACGCAGAAGCTCCGTGGAGAGTCCATTCTGAGTCTGCACCGCCCATTTCAAAGCTCAGGCCAATGCCAAGGAACTCACAGCTTGGCTTCTTCTCACAGCATCCATTTGGCAATTAAACCACAGAACCTGTATGGGTTAGTCAGCTGTCACTATAGCAAAACACTTGAGATGATTAACTTATCAGGGGAAAGGTTTATTTTGGATCACGGTTTCAGCGACTCCAGTTCATGACCGGGTGGGTACATTGCTTTTAGGACTCTGGTGGGGTACCTGATGGTGACGGAGGGGGAGAATGCTCAACCCATGCTCAGAAACAAAAGAGAAAGAAGAAGAGAGGCTGAGGTCCCACAACCGATCCCCTTCAAGTGCATATCTCCAATGACCTAAGGGCTTCCTAAAGGTTCTGCTACCTCCCAAAGGCCCCCCTAGGGACCAAACCATTAATACATGGGAGACACTCGACATCCAAACAGCAGCGCTGTCAAACGAACGTTAGATGGGTGCTATTTGAACTGAGTATTCATTCTGACCATAACACATCAATAAGGTCTGCGGTCTTAATATGTTAGTAATGATAATGACTAGTTAACATCTTTACTTTGATATCATTCATAGTTTACAAAATAGCTTCATTTGAGACCTTTTTTTTTTTTTCGTACAGACTCCCACATGGTTCTGCACTGGGTGAACATGCATGATTATTTACACTAATTACATGAGGAAAAGTTAGACTTCTTGTCCTGACTAAATGGTGTCAGATGTAAGTTTAGAACCAGGCCTGCCAAGGCCAAATCTTTTTCCATTCTACTCTGCTGTCCATACACAAAAAGTAACTTTTGCTGAAAACTTTACAATTTATAAAGTATTTCAGTACTTAGTTTATTTGATGGAAGTAATAAGTAGCAACACTTGTTATTAATAAGTTGAACCATTGTGTTGAATATGAAGTGCTCAATACAAATTTCCTTATTTATGAAGTAAGTATAACTAGTGCTATCTCTGAGGATGAGAAAAGTCAGTCACAGAGAGGTTTCATAGCTTGTATAAATCACACAGCTAATAAGTAGTAGAGGAGAGATTTGAAACTGGCCAGAATGATTCTAGTGCTATGCAGCCTCCCATTTCTCTTTAAATATTTTTGTTGTTGTTGTTGTTGTTTTTTGGTTTTTCCAAGGTAGGGTCTTACTCTAGCCCAGGCTGACCTGGAATTCACTCTGTAGTCTCAGGGTGGCCTTGAACTCACGGCGATCCTCCTACCTCTGCCTACCGAGCACTGGGATTAAAGGCATTCACCACCACATCCAGCTTATTAAATTTTTAAAAAATATTCTACTTTTATTTATTGATCTAAGAGAAAAAGAGGCAGGGAGAAAGAGAGAGAGAGTATGCACCAGGGCCTCTAGCCACTTCAAACAAACTCCAGATGCATGCATTACCATGTGCATCCAGCTTATGTGGCTACTGGGGAATTGAACCTGGATCCTTAGGCTTCACAGGCAAGCGCCTTAACCACTAAGTCATCTCTCCAGTCCTTTAAGTGTTTGTTTTTTTTATTAAGTTAAATCCATGATCAGCATCCCCTTTGTACCTCCACCCAATGAATTAGCAAGTTCATGACCTTGTTGTTTTTGTTTATTTGTTTGAAGCAGGGTCTCACTCTAACCCAGGCTGACCCAGAACTCACTCTGTAGCCCAGGCTGGTCTTGAACTCATGGCGACCCTCCTACCTCAGTGCTGGGATTAAAGGCATGAACCACCATACTTGGCTTAGTTCATGACTTTTTAAATTGGTGATTGAAAAACCATAGGTTCAACTTCTAATACATAGTACTATCCACATTCCCAACATTGGCTTGCATCCATGTTGACTGGACCACTGAAGAAGTTCCAAATAACGGAGAAAATGAATTACTCTTTCTTTTAGAAAGGATCCTTCTGTTAACCCCATTATCATAGCCCTTGTTTTCAGTCAACTGATTGTCTTATTTTTACATGTGAATGTGTGTATGAGAGTGCATGTGTATGTCTAGAGTATGTGATGTATAGCTATGCATGTGTGTGTGCAGAGAAGTGAACCCCATGTACAAGCAAGAACAGACCAGAGGAGAATGGTGGGGTCCCATTATCACTCATCGTGTACTGCTTGAGAAGGGCCACACCTCAACCCAGAGCTGTTGTCCATCAACGAGCCTCACTGATTTCCCAATTTCTGCATCTTCTCATGGGGAGAGGAGAGGTTAAAGAACTGTGTGGCTACACCCATCTTTTTACTTGATTGTTGGACAGTCAATCTTGGTGGTTTCTGGCCCAAAGGGTCTTCATGATTAAGTGGCAAGAGGACCTAACTATTCAGCTATCTGCCCAATCTAATACCAAAAACTATGAAGTTCCTCCTCCTTATTTTCCATACTCACTTATCAAAAATTCCTATTTTTGTGGTATATACCTATAGGACTTGCTTTAGTCTCATCTGCCACTACCATGGTATAGTCACATAATCAAACAATGGCCTCTCAAACTTTAGACACTTTTGGTATCTTGTTCATGCTCATTCTAAAAAAAACCTCCTCAGAGTGCATGCTCCAAATTACTGTAGGCGACTCAAGAACAGCTTCTCAAATTGCATGCTGTGAACTACTGTAGCTGACACAAGAACATCTCCTCAGACTGCATGCTGAGAACTACTGTAGCTGACACAAGAAGATCTCCTCAGACTGCATGCTGTGAACTACTGTAGCTGACACAAGAAGATCTCCTCAGACTGCATGCTGTGAACTACTGCAGCTGACACAAGAAGATCTCCTCAGACTGCATGCTATGAACTAATGTAGCTGACACAAGAAGATCTCCTCAGACTGCATGCTGTGAACTACTGTAGCTGACACAAGAAGATCTCCTCAGACTGCATGCTGTGAACTACTGCAGCTGACACAAGAAGATCTCCTCAGACTGCATGCTATGAACTACTGTAGCTGACACAAGAAGATCTCCTCAGACTGCATGCTGTGAACTACTGTACCTGACACAAGATCTCCTCAGACTGCATGCTGTGAACTACTGTACCTGACACAAGAAGAGCTCCTCAGACTGCATACTGTGAACTACTGTAGCTGACACAATAAGATCTCAGACTGCATGCTGTGAACTACTATACCTGACACAAGATCTCCTCAGACTGCATGCTGTGAACTACTGTAGCTGACACAAGAAGATCTCCTCAGACTGCATGCTGTGAACTACTGTACCTGACACAAGATCTCCTCAGACTGCATGCTATGAACTACTGTACCTGACACAAGAAGAGCTCCTCAGACTGCATGCAGTGAACTACTGTAGCTGACACAAGAAGATCTCAGACTGCATGCTGTGAACTACTGTAGCTGACACAAGATCTCCTCAGACTGCATGCTGTGAACTACTGTAGCTGACACAAGAAGATCTCCTCAGGCTGCATGCTATGAACTACTGTACCTGACACAAGAAGATCTCCTCAGGCTGCATGCTATGAACTACTGTAGCTGACACAAGAAGATCTCAGACTGCATGCTGTGAACTACTGTAGCTGACACAAGATCTCCTCAGACTGCATGCTGTGAACTACTGTAGCTGACACAAGAAGAATTCAGACTGCATGCTGTGAACTACTGTACCTGACACAAGAAGATCTCCTCAGACTGCATGCTGTGAACTACTATACCTGACACAAGAAGATCTCCTCAGACTGCATGCTGTGAACTACTATACCTGACACAAGAAGATCTCCTCAGACTGCATGCTGTGAACTACTGTACCTGACACAGAAGATCTCCTCAGACTGCATGCTATGAAATACTGTAGCTGACACAAGAAGATCTCCTCACTGCATGCTGTGAACTACTGTAGCTGACTCAAGAAGATCTCCTCAGGCTGCATGCTATGAACTATTGTTGGTAGCACATGAAGCCCTGCTTCTTAGATTCTCCCCTCTCTCTTTCCTGCATAACTAAGTCTCCTCACAGTCCTGAAAACATGCCCATGCTTTCCTTGTTATATGTCCTTTTAAGCCATTTCTCTCATGCTCAATCCAATCCGGAAATCCTTCCAGTCTGCTGGAAATCTCTGAGTAGTCTTTTGTACTGTTCATCTTTATGTCACAGTGACACAATATCTAAGATAAACAACTTCAATGAGCAAGGTTTGTTTTGGCTCATGATTCTTTAGGTTTAGGTTGATGGACACCTGTTCCATTGCCTTCTTTTTCTTTTTCTTTTTCTTTTTCTTTTTTTTTTTTAATTGTTTTGAGACTAGCCCAACAGACTGGCCTTTTTTATGTGAGAGAGAGTGGAAGTGAGAGAGAGTGAATTAGCTCACCAGGACCTCCAGCCACTGTAATCGAACTCCTGATGTGTGCACTACCTAGTGGGCATGTGCAACCATGTGGTTGCCTCACCTCTGTGTGTCTGGCTTACGTGGGACCTAGAGGTCAAACATAGGTCCTTAGGCTTCACAGGGAAACACCTTAACCACTGAAGTATCTCTCCAGCCTCCCTCCCATTGCTTCTTGACATGTGGTAGCACAGTACAGCCAGGCAGGAGAACAAGGTGGAGAGAACCTTTCACCTCATGGCTGCTGGGAAGCAAAGAAACAGAAAGTGAGGAGCTAAAGTCCCAGCATCCCCTATAAGTGTACACTCCAGTGACCTCACTTCCTTTTTTTTTTAGCAAGACAGAGAGAGATAGAGACAGAGAGAAAATTGTTGTGCCAGGGCTTCAACCACTACAATCATACTCCAGATACTTGCACCACCTAGTGGTCATGTGCAACCTTGCACTTGCCTCGCCTTTGTGTGTCTGGCTAATGTGGGATCTGGAGAGTCAAACATAGGTCCTTAGGCTTCGCAGGCAAGTGCCTTAACTGCTAAGCCATCTCTCCAGCCCCCTCACTTCCTCATTTTAGACCCACTTCCTAAAGGTTGCACCACCTTCCAGATGCTACTATCAGCTAGCAACCAAATCTATAACATGTGGGCCTTTGAGAGACATTTCAGATCCAAACACTCATGTCTTTCATATTTGATTCTGATTGCTTCTACAGCAGGTGCCATAAAGCTTAGTTTAATTGTATTTTCTAATTGTCTCAATATTAATCTCCTTAGTAAAAAGACCAAGTCCATTTTCTGCATAGGGATGTTTGCCTGCCCATCATCTTGAGCAGCCCAAGAACCTATTCCTCTGATTTCTTTCCATGTCGTGGTGGGCTGATTTTTCTCACAATGGCATAATGACAAGGGGCTTAGGTGAGGAAAAAAGACCGCCATCCACAGAAGGGACCATCGCAAGTAGAATCTGATTAGAATCTTTGGGAGCGTCCACTGGAGTGCAAAGTAGCTCAAGGCAGATGCTTTGGAAGAACTCATGAAATGGTTTTACCAGCAGAGAAGCTGCTGGATGCTATGGAGCATCCTTCACAATCATCACACTGAGTAGCCGTTCATCAAAGGCAAAGCTGCCCTGGGCCAGTTTCTGAGAGAGCAGGACTTTATAATGATAATAATAAAGTTAGCATGTAAGCGCACATTTGAAAAGTGTGTCAGATTTTCCAAAGTGCACTCTCCAGAACTTTTTTAGGAATGCAGTTCTTGTAGATGGAAAGAGTTCTGAAAGTTATCTGGTTGACATGGGGACAACATTTTCTAAATATACTCTTGCATTTCACCAACTGACCCACCCATTCATCCTTCTTATTCTTCCAAAGACATGCTACCTTTGGATTTCTATAGCATGAATTTTTTTTTAAAAATGCTAAATTGAGGTTCTCCAACCAGTGGGCTTTTGTAGACATAATAGTTGTGACAACTAATCTTTGTTGAGTAGTAAACAGGATTTTCTAAATTTCTTTAGCTCCCATGTAGCATAACAATAAACAGGCCCATAAGGAAGATTCGGGCCACAGAGTGATTTCCATGCCAGCAAGTCCTGGTTCTGTCTGTGACAACTGAGCTAGGAGGCTAGGTGCTTTAGGGTCAGAGGAGAGTAATAAATCGTAGAAACAGGAAGCTGGCTCATTTCTGGTGGCAAAGGACCATAAAAAGGTAGCTGGGGAGACCAACATTGGAGAGATCTTGGTCTTTTGTCTCTGGGCTGCCTCAGAGGGGAAAGTGCATGAGAGAACTTGGCCTCAATACAGTGTCCTTTCCCCTCATTTCATATTTAAGGCTATTCATGGAAACATAAGCTCCCTATAGTAGCCATCTGGGCATGGCCACATCAGAGTAAACTCAGCAGTACAGTGTGGTTAGGCAGTGGAAGGGCTTGAGTTTAGCTTTCCCAAGCTGTCCCCAGTTCCTGTGTGGTATGGAACTTTTGTCTCCTGCATTCCTCTGGAGGGCAGGGCACAGATGTTGGTAGAGTCTGACTGTAGAACTCACCAAGGAGAGATGTCTGTGGTAGGGACAAGATGGTACTGGGGCCAAGGGCTACAAAATGAGTATCCAGGGCCCTGGCCTCATTACAGTTCCTGCCTGACCCAAAGGCCCACAGCACCATGGGGAAGCTAGGGGCAGGGAGGGTAAAAAAAAAATGGAGGCTTGGCTATGACTCAGGAGAGAAAATAAACCACAAACTACTCAAAAAAAAAAAAATAGTCTTCAGCAGCAAACACTGAGTGCCAAGGAATGGGACACACTACACACCCGTAGTCACCAGTTGCAGCTCCGATTAGCCACATTCTAACAGACATGGTATATCAGTTACTTTCTCCTTGCTGTGAACAAATACCCAGCCAGAGGCAGATTATGGAAGGAAAAGAATTTAATTTGGCTTACAGTTCCAGATAGTAGGCCAATCATGGCGGGGAAAGCACGGCAGGAGGAGGCTGGTGCTACATCATCACATCATCAGAGAAGTCGAGAGAACAGTATGTGGAGCCAGGCTATAGTAACTCAAGGCCCACCCCTAGTGGCATGCTTCTTCCTGCAAGTTTCTACCTTCTTGTGTTCAAATACATGAGCCTATGGGGGACATGTTTCTACTCAATCCACCGCATATGGTGAGTATTCAGAAAATACCACCCGGAATCAAGCCTGCCTCCTCTCCTTGTCTTAGGCCCAGGTGGCATGTTAGTCAAGTTTAAAAGAGACATGGGAAACTCTGGCATTTCTCCAGAAGAAATGGAGTCATCTAAAGGAGTCTGTTTCAGAGCAATGGGATTGGACTGAGGTGGGAGGAGTAAGTTCAGTTTCCCATGTAGTGGGATAGGCTGAGTCAAAGCATCCCCGCAGGTCCTTTGCACTCTACTCACAATAGGATGCCTGCTTGGCTGACCCTACGCCATCACCCAGCCTCCTTGTTAAGCACAGGAAAGGGCTGATTGGGAGCACAGGGCCAGTGCGGGAGACAGGTGAGGTGGATGTGAGGCCAAGCTGCAGGTCTCAGTTGACATGGTCAAAGGCCACAGGGCAGCAAGATCGCACCGGGAGCGAAACCTCCTCATTTCCACTCCACACTCCCTCAGGGCTGTGAGCGTCTCCAGTGAATGCCTCTGTGGGAGATGCCTGAGGAAACAAGTGACAGGTCTTCATGCTTAGAAGCACACCTTTCTGTTTCCTGTGTTCAGCAGCCGCAGTCATTTCTCCCAGCCTTCCTCCAGGAGAAGCCCGTGGGCTGGAGATGTGCTTCTGGCACGGTCCCTCCTGGGGGTGGTAAGACACTGCGTTCCTTTTAGGCCAAATGGGCTCAATAGCATGGAGCTGATAAGCACAGCGATTGAACAGTGTTGCTTTTCCTTTCTTTTGCTCCTGAGTATCACCTAAAACTGAGATCTTTATTGGCTGTTGTTGTCATCCATCTGCTGAAGGCACACTAGAAAGAGAACGAGGTTGGCAGCCAGCTTCATGCTTCTCCCCGGAGTGTCGCTTACCTGGCTTTCACCAGAGCCCGGGCTTCAGAGTACCTCTCCCGTCCATGCTCGATTGTTAAAGACACAAGCAACAGAGGGGATCCTTTGGGGGCTGTGGATTTTCTCCCCCTTGCCTTCTCTTCTGATGTTTTTCTCTCTCCCTCTCCTCCTCCCCAACCCCACTTCTTTTCATCCCAGGACCGGATGTACAAGTTCCAGAAGAGGAATACACATCCCCAGAGTCTGAAATCAAATCTGGAATTCATAATCTCTATAAATGCGCTTTATTAAAAGCAGGAATCAGGGACAATTTTAGAATATTGGAGAGGTTGGTTGTACAGAGAGGACTTGGAATTAGGGATAATTTTAGACATGTAACTAATTTTTGCAGGCAGCTAACTGTGGGTGAATGGAAAAAATGGGGCACGTTGGCATCTGTCCTATCCCAAAGATTTTACAACCAGTCTTTGAACTGAAGACAGTCTCTGTATACTTCTTCAAAAGGAAAAACAGAACACTGTGGTGGGGCCCATTCATCTATAATTATCACAACCAGGTGAAGCGCAGCTTTGCAGAAGCACATAGGAAGTAAGATTCCCAGCCATAACACCACCAGCATAAGGCTAATCTCCATAAAATCTGCGTGCTGGTGCCTATGATGCTTAGTGCAATTTTTGACTGCTACCAAGAGTGGATCAGATACCTGGAGAGATGGCTCAGTGGTTAAATGCACCTCCTGGGCAAGCATGAGGGCCTGAGGGGGCCCGAGACTTCCTGAGTTCAAATCTCCAGATCTCACATGAACAGCTAGGTATGGCCACACACGCCTGTAACACCAGCCCATAGGAGATCAGAGACCAGAGAACCTTTGAAGTCCTGCAAGCTTCAGAGTTAGTCAAGGGAGATCCTGGCTCAAAACAAGACCAGGCAGAGGAGCAATGGAGAGAGACACCAGGTGCTCCACTCCACCCACCAGAGGCAAGTGTATGGGCTACCGCAAGGGAACACACATACACACACAAGCCAAAAATCTTTAAAAAATTTTAGAGTTTGGAAAAAAAAGAGTGGATGGGTATGCATGTGTGTATCTATGTGCATATCCTTGTGTGTGCATGTGTATGAAGTGAAAGAAGTATCGGTTGAAGTCAAGAATTGGAATCAGGGCTGGAAAGACGGCTTAGTGGTTAAGGCTCTTGCCTACAAAACGTAAGGACTCATGTTTGACTTTCCACTTCCCACGTAAACCAGACGCACAAAGTGACACAAGCACGTGAGGTCGCACATGCACACAAGGGGGTGCTCACGTCTGGAGTTTGGTTGCAGTGGCTGGAGGCCCTGGTGCACCATTTCTCTTTCTCTCTCTCTCCTACTCTTGCTCTCTCACATAAAAACGGGGGGGGGGGGGCTGGAGAGATGGCTTAATGGTTAAGGTGCTTGCCTGTGAAGCCAAAGGACTCAGGTTCAACGGCCCAGTACCCACGTAAGCCAGATGCACAAGGGGCATCTGGAGTTCATTTGCAGTGTCTAGAGGCCCTGGTGAACCCATTCTCCTTCTCTTTCTCTCTCTCTCAGAGACAGAGAGAGAGAGAGAGAGAGAGCGAGACTATGCTCCTACTGAACAACAGGACAGAGCTCTAGCTCAGTGCCCTGTAGGCCATAGGCCTAGGACTGTTTAGGCAGCTTCTATGGTGAGCTGCCACACACTGTAAATTAAGAAACAGCTGACCACTTTCTGTGGGTTCTTATTGTATTTTTAAAATATTTATTATTATTTATTTATTTATTTGAGAGAGAGAGAGAAATGGATGTGCCAGGGCCTCTAGCCACTGCATGTGCCACCTTGTGCATATGGCTTATGTGGGTACTGGGGAGTCAAACCTGGGTCGTTAGGCTTCATAGGCAAGCACCTTAACCGCTAAGCCATCACTCCAGCCCTTATTTTCTTTTTAAATAAATAATTTAAATAGCATAAAATGCACAAATCTTAGGTATTATATGCACTCATTTAGCTACCACCCATGTCAAAACTGTGTAGCCCCTTCTCAAGACCCCAGAAACTCTATTGGCTCTTTCTGTTCCTTAATATTTATCTATTTCAATTTTAGTTGTAATTGTTTTATTTTAACGTATTTATTTATTCACTCATTCAATTATGTATGTGCATGTGTATGTGTGTGTATGGGCATACCAGGGCCTCTCGCCACTGCAAACAGACCCCAGATACTTGTGCTGCTTTTTGCATCTGGCCTATGTGGGTAAATTGAACCCCAGGCTAGCAGGCTTCGCAAGCAAGCACCTTTACCCCTGAGCTGTCTTCCCAGCGGCTGCTCCTGAACAGTTAAAGAGTTATGTGCCCCTCTTACACATGGTGACACGGAGCTCTCTCCTAACTGGAGGCCTTGTGCTCTCATTGCCATGAGGGACTCCCACCAACTCACCCTGGTTCTTCCTTCCACTCTGCCGCTCTAGCCACAGTGGGTGAGGGAATCGAGGCAGATTCCCCAGACATGAAGCTCAGAGAATGGACACTGTTTGCTCCTAGACACACAACAGAGTAGTGTGGTTTAATGGCTTCTGAGACCCAGCTCTTCTGGGTTTGCTTTGGCTGGTCTTCCTTCCGCCAGGGCTTTGTTAGCAATCCACATGTGACATTCAGGAGAGCTCAGAGCTGCTGCTGGAGTGAGGACTGGGTAGGAGTCAAACAGTCAAAGGAGGATGTGTTTGGAGACCACCTTTGCCCAGCTAGACTCAGTCCAGTCCTGGGATTCCAAGTCCACTTCTCACTGGGAGCCACCCCTGCAGAGTGCCCCGTGGGCTATGTTCTCATGCATCTCTGTCCTTCTGTGGGCTCCAGATACAAATGTGCATGAGCATGGTTGGTACAGCCAGCTGTGTGTGCCATTCTCAGGCCAGATGCACTTGGATCAGGGCATTTCTCCATAGCTTTAGTGCCGTCAACACTAGATTCCTTCCTTCCCTAACTTAGGCTTCTTTCTCATCTGCCTAGTTTGGATCATGATTCTGCTATTCAACCTGCTCATCGAATCTCTCGTCCTTTCTTAAATTGTCCCTTAATCTCCAGATAGTGTTAATGTTTATGTTCACTTCCACACACAGCAACCCACATCTAAAACATCGCTCTGCTGAAAACGCTTCACAGCTCCACCCTTGAAAGCCCAGGCTCCTTCAAGCAGCATGTGAGTCTCCTGTGTCTGACTCCCTTGTACCTCCGGGTTTCTCCTCTATCCAGCTTCCCAAAAAAAAACACCCTCTCCTGGCACCATTTGCCAGCTGTAGCCTCACCTTCATGATTGCAAGCTCTACTCGTCCTTCCTAGAAAAGCTCTATGCTTGGGTCCATCTAGCCAGTGCCTTCTAATTAAGGTTCCCTCCAGGAAACAGATCGCCCTCTCCCTGCAAAGCTGAAGGGTTTCTTTTTCAGTCGTGACTTCTCCTAAGCAAACCAAGAGCCATGAATCTTTTCTTTGATACACAGCGCCCCCCTTGTCTGAATAGTGTAATGTCATGGGTTTCACATAGCTCTTTTAAAAACAAGAAATATTTGTACCTACCCATTTAAGAGAGATAGAGATAGAAAGAGAGAGGAGAGAGAGAACATGGGTACATCGAGGCCCTTGCCACTGCAAATGAACTCCAGACACATGTGCCACTTTGTACATCTGGGTACTGGAGTGTTGAACTCAGGCCAATGGGCTTTGTAAGCAAGTGCTCTTAACCCCTGAGCCAGCTCCCCAGCCCTCACATAGCTCTTGGTTTAACTCTTCTTGTCCCCCTTCCTCTCTCCTTTGTCTCCTCCTGTCCTTATACTCCTTCCTTTCCCATGTTAATTGAGTTGCAAGAGGGGTGACATTTTTGTTAATCTCATATACATTATATCTGAAAATGTAAATTAAAGTTGATGGGATAAAATTATTTCACATAAACAAACGATTAGCTTTTACATTTATTTTCTTCTTTTAAAATTTTTTGTTTATTTATTTGAGAATGACGAGAGAGAGAGAGAGAGAGAATGGGCACTGCCAGGGCCTCCAGCCACTGCAGACAAACTCCAGACACATGTGCCACCTTGTGCATCTGGCTTACGTGGGTCCTGGGGAATTGAGCCTTGAACCAGGGTCCTTAGGCTTCACAGGCAAGTGCTTAACCATTAAGCCATTTCTCCAACCCTACATTTATTTTCAAATCCTCTCAGGATTGCATCTGTTCCTCTCTGGGCATTTAAGTACCATGAAGAAGATAACCACATCCACTGGCAGAGGATTCAGCCTTCCTAGATTTATGATGCAGAACACAATAGTGGTGTTTCAGTACAGAAAGGAGAGACCAGCAACTGACTTTCAGACTCCCACTGGTCACTGGAATGTGCTGACATTTCTCAGGAGACAGTCAGCTTAAAGCCACCAAAATGTACTTCTTGATTCATTAATCTCTGAGTCAGGTGGGAGTGGAGACAAGGGAATTTGCTCAAAATGGGCATGAAGCACAATATGACTTTGCTTTCTTATACACAGCCATCATTCACACAAACTGAGCCTTTAACCTTTCAGAAGATTAAATGCTGTAAAGACAGACAGTGTCTAGTTCAAGCAGCAGCAAATCAAAGTAGGTAACAATACACCATATGGTGAGTAACAGGGAGGCTCTGGTATCCAGGGGAAGCCAACAGCTGATGGGGGGGAAAAAAAACCCTGTGGGAGGCACAGCAAGGAAGGACACACCTGTAGATGTGTCAGGGTAGATACAGAGGACTACCAGGGAATAATGACATTCGTCTAAGGTGAACCAGATAGGAAGCTACCCTCATTCAGAGGGTGAAACTCAACTCTCCTGGACCCAGAGGCCAGAAAAAAAAAAAGAGTAAGAGTAAGAGACAGATATTCTCCCTTCTGAAGGCCACTACCACCTAGCCAGGGCCATTAGTTAATGGGCAGACTCAAAACTGGCTTCTGAATGAGTTTCTTAAGAGGACAAAACAGAGAGGCTGTTTGTCTGGAATTAGATTAAAAGTAGTTTGTGCCAGGTGTGGTGGCACACGCCTTTAATCCCAGCACTAGGGAGGTAGAGGTAGGAGGATCACCAAGAGTTCGAAGCTACCCTGAGACTACATAGTAAATTCCAGGTCAGTCTGAGCTAACCTGGTCAGAGAAACCAAAATAAATAAAATAAAATAAAAGTAGTTTGTTCTTCTTTCAACCAACCCCTCCCTATGTTTTCCTCCCCTCAGTCCCCATCTCATGATCTCTGCCCTTTGACCTTTCTATGGAAAAATCATATGCATATCATTCACACCTCTGTAAACTCAGTCCTCTGGGGTCTGCTTGCTGGCTCTTCTCTTGTCAAGGAATTTTAGGTTGGCCAGGAGGTTTTTTTTTTTTTTTTTTAATGTGTGTGTGTTTTTGTTTTTGTGGGTTTTATTTTAATTGTTATTGTTTTGTTTTTGGTGACTAAAGTCAATTTTTTTAAGTTTTTAAAAATATTTTTTTATTTACTTATTTATATGAGAGAGAAAAAGCAAGAGAGAGAGAGAGAGAGAGAATGGACACACCAGGGCCTCCAGCCACTGCAAATGAACTCCAGATGCATGTGCCACCTGTGCATCTGGCTTATGTGGGTCCTGGAGAGTTGAACCTGGTCCTTAGGCGTCACAGATAAGCGCCTTAACCGCTAAGCCATCTCTCCAGCCCTAAATGCAAATTTTGAAGGTTTTCAGAGGGGCTGCCATAAACATCTAAGACCACTCTCTTTAACCTCCCTTGGGACTATTAATAATCTATGGATAGAGGGCCCAGAACTAACCTGTGTGCCTTATTTATATATGAATCTCTTCTAAAATTGAACTTAATTTCTCTTAAAGTTGTTTTTTAAAATATTTTTTTATTTTATTTATTATTTATTTGAGAGAGAGAATGTGAATGGGCATGCCAGGGCCCCTAGCCACTGCAAATGATCTCCAGAAGTGTGCACCTTATGCATCTGGCTTATGTGGATACTGGAGGATCAAACCTGGGTCTCTAGGCTTCACAGGCAAGTGCCTTAATTGCTAAGCCATCACTCTAGCCCTTAAAGTTGTTCTTAAACATGACTGGCATTTACACTAATCTTGGAAAAAAGTTTAAAATCGAGAAGTTTAGACTTCACCGCAGACCAATGAGTAAGACCCTGTTGGAGGTGTGGCCCCAGTACTGCCTCTTCCAAGAACCCTCAGGATTCTGCAACAGGGGGCCTGGAGAAGATGTCTTATAAGTCTATAAGCTGTAGAACTGTTTATTTATTACAGTGCTGGGAAAGAAAACAGATGTATTTCCACTGAGGAAAAAAAAAAAACAGCTAGAATATTTAGCCATTAATGCCTCTCCCACTGTGTTGGTTTGGTTGTGAATGTATCCCCCACAGACTCAAGTGTTTCATTAAAGCGTGTAAGTTGGGTCTCCAGCCACCTGGCTGGAGGAGGTGTCACTAGGGGCAGATCCTGGGATTCAGCCCAAAGGTGTAGAGAGAGATGTGTGTGATCTGGCGGGGTCCCTGCTTGCTGGCTATGTAGTTGTTTCTCTCTGCTTGGATCTGTGAAAGGGGGCCAGCTTCTTCCACCATTGATGGAACATCCCCTGGATCTGTAAGCTTGAAATAAATCCCTTCCTCCCATAAACTGTGCCTGTTTGGATGTTCATCCCAACAACATTGGAACTGACTATGACACCCGCCTAGCCTCAGGATGAATGACTCCACCAACTGGCACATTCCTTGCCACATCACTTCCACTGCAGAGTACTTGTCACGAAGTATCAAGCCCTAGGTTTGGATTGGCCACCCCAGGAGAGTAGATTTCAATGTTTAGCTCTTCAGGTCTAGCCTATGAGGACATTGAGTGTGATGAATGCTTCAGGGCCACTCCAAATATACATTCTTCTAGATAACTCTCCCCCAGTGATAAGGGCCCCACGACCTTAGACAACCGTCCTCTGGTATGTTATGTGCAAGGAGGCAAAAGTTCTTTCTCAGCCATCAATGCTCTCGTTCTTTCTTTAAGAACTTCAGGCCTAGCCGGGTGTGGTGGCACATGCCTTCAATCCCAGCACACTGGTGGCAGAGATAGGAGGATCACTGTGAGTTCAGGGCCAGCCTGAGACTACATAGTGAATTCCAGGTCTGCCTGGATCACCATGAGACCTCAACAACAACAAAAAAAAAAAAAAAAAAAAAAAACCCTACAAAGCACATTGATACTAAAATATGAAATGCCCAGAGTGAAAAAATAATGGAGCCCAAGAACCATGTTCTGAGGCCGTCAACAAATGGCTTACACATCAGCCCACTTCACCCTTTCTCAGACAGCCACAGCAGCCCTCTGCAAGGCTGCAACCAAGGTGACACGGTCATCATGGTCGAACAGTCATATCTGAAGTAAACCAACCAGTCAGCCCCATGCCTACAAGCCCAGCACTGGCGAGGCTGAGGCAGGATTGCCATGAGTTTGAAGCCAACCTGGGCTACTTAGTGAGATCCTATCTCAAAAAGCAACCAACCCATCCATCCGTTAAGCCCAGCAGAATTTCTGTGAGGACTCCAGCCCTGTGAACATGGTGCCATTCTGTGGACATGTCTCCTTAGGGTCAGTGATGTACAGAGGCCAATCTTGGGCTGTGCTGGGTCTGAAGATTAAGAATCTGCTGCAGTTCCTTGCCTTCAAAACACCCTTACAGATTTGAGATTAGAGCCTTGGGCTTTTCAGCAGTCTCTGAGTAAAAGTTGGCCAAAAAGGACAACTCAAACTTATCTGGCTTTTTCTGGAGAAGTGAGCTATGGACACTGGCAATGGTCTTTTTTAAAATTAATTAATTAATTAGTTTGTTTGTTTATGAGAGACAGAATGACGCATGAGGGCTGCTTGCTACAGCAAATGAACTCCAGACACATGTGTCTCATTGTGCATGTGGCTTGACATGGGTATTGGGGAAGTGAACCAGGAGCCAGCAGGCTTTGCAAGAAAGTGTTATCTTTAACCCCTAAGCTATCTCCTCGGCCTAGTCATTGTTTTTAAAACAACTGAAGCAGGCTTGTTGTGTAAAGTTTTCATGCAGACCTCCAAGAGGCCCTGTTCCTCCTCTGTACTCTCATTCTTTTCTTTTGGCACTCCAGAAGCATATGGACCTCCACCGGGATGTGCCCTGGCTCCTCAACTGTTTCAAACTCTTTGGAAAGGTGAACTCCTAAGTGTCTCCTGTGTCACCAGCCCACTGATCATTGGGGCCTGGGCCATCACTACACTGCAAACCTCCACAGGCACTACAGAAGAAAGCTCTTGTAAGATTCATGGTCAACACAGCAACACACACACACACACACATTTTAAAAATGGGCAGAAGAATTAAATAGAGATTTCTCCAAGAAAGATAAATAAACAGCCAACAGCACATGAAAAGAAATTGAAGTAGTCATTAGAGAAATGCAAACCAAAGCCACACAGAACACTACTCCATTTCCATTAAGACAACCATTATCAAAACAAAAGAAAACCAAAAAAACGCTATAGAAAATAAGTCCTGGCAAGGATATGGAGAGACTGGGACATTTATACATTGTTGGAGTAGAAAATGGTAGATTGCTATGGAAAACATGTTGATAGTTCTTCAAAAAATTAAAAATGGATCTTGAGAGATGGCTTAGCAGTTAAGATGCTTGCCTGCAAAGCCAAAGGATCCAGGTTCTATTCCCTAGGACCCATATAAGCAGATGCACAAGGTGGCACATGCATCTGGAGTTTGTTTCCAGTGGCTGGAGGCCTTGATATGCCCATTTTTTCTCTCTCTCTTTATCTGCCTCTTTCTTGCTCTCTCAAATAAATAATAATAATAAAATCTTTTAAAAAATTAAAAATGGAGGCTGGGGAGATATTTCAGTGGTTAAAGGCACTTGCCTATAAAACCTGATGACCTGGGTTCAAGCCCCTAGTCACCCATGCAAAACTTGATGGGCATTGGTTTGCAGTAGCAAGAGACCCCAGCATGCATGCATGCATGCACGCGCATACACGCATACATGCAAACAAACATTTTAAAATATGAAGTAATAGATGGTGCATCAATTCTACTTCTGGATATATATGGAAACATTTAAATCAGGGATGCAAAGAGCTATATGTATGCCATTTTGAACATGGAGCATTATTTACAACAAGCCACAAGTTCAGGTGCCCCAACTGTCTATCAACAGATGTATGGTTGAACAAACTATGGCATCCATCCATATGTGTATTATACATACACAATGGATTATTTTTTAGCCTTAAAAAAAGGAAAAATTTACCACAGAGGCAACTCCTGAGGATATTTTGTTGAGATAAGCCAGTAATGAAAGGGCAGATACCGTACGGTTCTACACAGATGAGATGGATAGAGTAGACAGGTCTACAGAGATACAAAGTTAAAAGGTGGTTGCCAGGGGCTGGTGAGGAGGAAATTGGGACTTAGTGTTTAATGAGAAAATAGTTTCAGTTTTGCAAGATGAAACAAGTTCTGTGGATGATGGTGATGACGGTTGTTTAACATTGTGAATGTGCTTAATGTCACTCAATTTTAAAAGTAGTTAAGGTATTGCTGAAGACTCCACATTCTTGGGCTGCAAGGCCACTGAAAAATCCTGCTGGAACTGAGCTGATAACCTCCTGCATGTAGACCAGCTGATAGAAAGCTGGAAGAAGCCATTCTACATGCAGTTCAGTGGGAGAAAGAGAAATCACCAGTGAAGATACTCAACAGTGGACACTGCAAGCCTTATAATTGGCCAGCCAGGCCAAATGAGCCAACGGGTGCAATAGTGGCACGTCTGTCATGGTGGAAACCAGCTGCCCTCCAATTGGACTGGAGGCCCGCTCCATGGGGGGGGGGGGAATACATCCCTGATACTGAAAACTTAAAACAGGGGTAGTCATGAGCCCTTGGGGTGTAACATCTGCTGATGTCTGGGTAAATGTATATACTATGCTTATCAAATTGCCCAGTAATAACTTCTCTTAAGATTCATACCCTTATATTAATGCTACTCTCACTTTGGGTAGAGAATCTTCTCTTTTCAGATGGTAGTGACCTTGGGACAACTCAGAAGGTATCATGGTGCTGGAAAGAAGTGACTAGAGTACCAAGTAACATCTCGATCACACCTTCCAAGGCTCGGGGTCTAATGCAGAAGAGGTGGTGGAAAGAATATAAGAGCCAAAAGAAGGGTAGAACTCCTTACAATGTTCTCCTTCCAGACATAAAATGGCTTAGATATCCATGACCTTATAGTGCCTGACACTACCTACACAAGACCATCATAAGAGGAAGAAAAGATGATGACATCAAAATAAAAGAGAGACTGATTGAGATGGGGAGGGGATATGATGAAGAATGAAATATCAAAGGGAAAGTGGGGGGAAGGAGGGTATTACCATGGGATATTTTTTATAATCATGGAAAATGTTAATAAAAATTGAGAAAAAAACAAAAAATAAAAAAATAAAAGTAATTAAGGGCTGTAGAGATGGTGGTTACAAAGCCTATTGGTGTGGGTTTATTTCCCCAGCACCCACGTGAAGCCAGACACAAAAAGGGACACATGCATCTAGAGTTTGTTTGCAGTGGCAAGAGGCCCTGGTGTGACCGCACACACACACACCTAAACAAAGAAGTCAATAATAAATAAATATCAAAACGGTTAACATCGTCAATTTTATGCTCTGTGGATTTTACCACAGTTTAAAAGATAATTTTCAGCTGGTAAGTAATATGTAGATAAGCTTTTGTGATGAAAAAGACAATGCCTAGGTGTTGAGATGCAGAAGAGGCAGAGCACTAGAGAAACGGGCTCTGGTGTTTGTGCTTTGGTGGCCCTGGAGAGATGAGCCAAGTCAGTAATGACCAAAGGCTTGGGATGTTAGCACCCCTGTGGGCATAGGAGGCGAGCCTCTACGCTGGGTGAAGCGAGGGTCCCCACCTACATAGCCCAGTTGTTCTCCCAGGCAGCAACCCAAGAAGACAGCAAAGAGGTTTGCTTCTGTCCAGCTCTGCATGGGACACAGACCCACATGAAAAAAATCAAAGTCCCCATCTGGGCCTGACAAGTTTAGGAGTCAAGTACCTATTACCTGCATCAGAAGGGAGGCCCAAGTTGAGAAAGCAACATAAAATGGGTCCTTAGTCACGGACATCCCTAGGACACCGACAGAAGAAAATATAAAACCGCCCTTCATGTGAGCTTCAACACTGCAGGCCCCAGAGAACTCCCATAGGAAAAAATAAAGCCTAGCTTACAATGAGAAGCCACAAACACAGAGAGCTATAATCCACCGTATACAAGCCAGCAGCCAGAATAAACAGCAGGATCAAGATCAAACTCTCCAAAACGTCCCACAGTAGAAGAACTATTGGAAACTATGAAGTTGGTGTTTGAAAACGATTACATAAATCAAAGAGAAATATTCTAAGAATGGTATAACAGATTATTTTTAAAAGAAAAGGAGGATCTAAACTGACACAAAAATAACTTCCAGAAATGAAAAATATGGTTCCTGGTATTAAAGGCCCAATGGGTTAGGTAGCAGATTCAACATACAAATAACAGAATTAGTGAAATGGAAGAGAGATGAGGAAATATTCCAGAACGTTCCATAAAAGGACAAAGAGATTCAATATATGAAATACAGACAAAATGTCAACATATGTCTCACAAGAGTACCAGAAGAAAGTACAGGGGAAAATATTAAAAATCTAGCATCTGGGTTCAAAACTGGCCTAACCAGTTAATAAAGTAGGAAATAGAAATTGACTAGGCAGTTTAGGGTATCAAGACCCCAAAGTTAACAGTTTTTTTTTGTTTGTTTGTTTTTTTTGTATTTTCCCCCCTTGGTGAAAAGTGGAGCATGTCTTTGAGCCTGTAAGCAGGGATCTGGTTTTTCCTTATTCCTTTTTCCCTAAAGGCGTCCTGAGCAGCCTGGACCTTGCTGGAGGCCAGAAATACCAAACAGGAGGTCTGTTTTGTCCTTACCTCTTTTTACCTAAAGGGGCTCCCCTTTTCTGCAAATCAGATGTGAGGATATGACCAAAGCTGCAAGAGGTCTGGACACTAGGCAAGGACACTCGTCTAACCAGCTCAGCCCCCAAGGTAGAGGGGTTTGGGGAGATGCCTCCTACTATACAGGAGCCCTGCCATCTTTTCTTCTCTTAAGCACTATAATAAAATCTCTCAATAAAATCTTTCTAGATCTCACCCTCTGTGGTCCATGAATTTCACTGATTGAATTCACAGGACAACAATCTGGAGGCCCCTGACTCCATGGAAGTTTTGTGTGACCGTGAACCTCTGTCTGGCATCCTAACTCCTGAGTCATTCTTTTTTGTTTGTTTGTTTTTCGAGGTAGGGTCTCACTCTAGCCCAGGCTGACCTGGAATTCACTATAGAGTCTCAGGGTGGCCTTGAACTCACAGCCATCCTCCTACCTCTGCCTCTCAAGTGCTGGGATTAAAGGTGTGCGCCACCATGCCCTGGTAACTGCTGAGTTAAATGCTGAGCTAAAGCCAAGAAAGGTTATTGCTCTCAAAGACACCCATATTCCCATATCACAATTACTGTGTGATCTTGGGCAAATGATAGCTCCTCTGTGACAGTTTCCTTAGTTCCAAAATAGGCCTATGCCTCTTGGGAGAAACAAATGATATTACAAAGGTGTAGCCTGACACATTAGAAACATGTGACACATCTCACCAGCTGTTGCAGTCAGGTTCCCATTGCTGGCATAAATCATCCAACCTAGAGCAGCTTGTGGGAAAAAGGATTTATTTTGGTTTACAGACTCAAGGGGAAGCTCCATGATGGCAGGGGAAAACGAAGGCATGGGCAGAGGATAACATCACCCCCTGGCCAACATAAGGTGGACCATAGCAACAGGACAGTGTGCCAAACACTGGCGAGGGGAAACTGGCTATAACACCCATAAGCCCACCCCCAACAATACACTGCCTCCAAGAAGCGTTAATTCCCAAATCTCCATCAGCTGGGAACCTAGCATTCAGAACACCTAAGTTGATGGGGGACAACTGAATCAAACCACCACAGATGGGAATGGGCCTGAGGGGCAGACAACCAGATAAACTTTTGTTGTAGGGAGTCAAGAATCAGAGGGGGGCTGGAGAAATGGCTTAGTGGTTAAGGCGCTTGCCAGCAAAGCCAAAGATCCCAGATTTGATTCCCCAGGACCTATGTCTGGAGTTCGTTTGCAGTGGCTAGAGGCCCTAGAGTGCCCATTCTCTCTCTCTCTCCCCTCCTCTCTCTCTCCCTCTGCCTATTTCTCTCCTTCTCAAATAAAGAAAAAAAAAGAAGAAGGAGAAGGAAGAATCAGAGGAGACCAAGGTAGACACGACAGGCTTGTAGAGGAGAGATGTTCACAAGAGCAAGGAGCTTTGGGAAACTGATTAGAATTTCAATGCAGGGACATTTGGTGCCCTTCCCTGGGGTCTTTAAGGAATTTAGCTTTCTGGGCCTTGATGTTAGCTGTGATGTAGGGCTGGATTGAATGATCTGTGAGGTCCTTGCCCGTGCAGTGCTCTCCAGTGTTGGACGCGAGAACAAAGCTCTCGAGAGCAGCTGCACTGAATATGTGGAGACTTCCAAAACCTTGAATAACCAGCTTAGTCCATTAGCTGAAGTTGCTACAAGAAGGGGACGTGCTTCCGAGGTCACCGGAACCCAGGATGGGCCTGAGCATGGGCCATTCAGACACGAGAAAGGCAAATGACAGAGGAAAGTCCCGGGAAGCCACATCCTGCGTTCTAAAGGGCTTTCCAAAGGATGTTTGATAAAAATCCAAACATGTCTTGTCTCGGGCACTTTTCCCTTTAATTTTCAAATTGATGTATACTTTTAGAGAAATGTAATCCCTGAGGCTCTGAATCATGTTCAACAAACTTGTCGCTAGTTATTCCTGAAGCTGGAACAACTTATTACAAGATGCTCTCTTAGGTTTTTTTTTTCTTTTTTTTTCTTTTTTTTTTTTTTTTTTAAAAAAAAAGGGATTTTGTTTTCTGTTTCTGTTTCTCTATCCAAGGTTGGGCAGATGCTAGGAGCCTGTAGAAGGAGGCCTCTGTACTCTTCTTTGGCACCCACAGGGAGCCTGCCTGAGGTACATGGTGCAGGGTTCCGCTCCGTCAAAGGAACAATGCAGTCCTTTATGCTGGCTCCTTGAGGGCCTTAATTCCGTTCTCTAGCACAATGGCTGCATTTGAGGTAGGGTTGGCAAACAAGACTGCAGTTTCCAATCCCTGTTTCCTTAGGTGGCAAGAAGTGCTCAATCCAACCTCCTCCTACAGTGGCAAACCTCACAGCAGAGTGTTGGTGGTTCGCCTGCTGACCAGAACCTGTCCCCAGAAGACTTCAGGAGAGGAAGAGATGCAGCCAGTGTGCACCGCACAGTATTTTCCTACAGTGGTTCTCAAGTTCTGCTGGCTGAGAGAGCCTGGGCCTGCTGGCCAGATTGCTTTAGCAATCCGTGGCTGATCTCATTTCCAGGAATCTCACCCAGCCCCGGCAGGAGCTCCATCCCATATTTGCCCACAGATGCCTTCCCGGATGTAGAACCACTGGGAAGAATGTCCAGGCTGTTTGTTCCTACATTTCCTTCAACTACTGGTTATAAAAAAAGGTGTCCTGGGCTGGAGAGATGGCTTAGGAGTTAAGGTGCTTGCCTGCAAATCCAAAGGACCCAGGTTCAATTCCGCTGGACCCACGTAAGCCAGATGCACAAGGGGGGGTGCATGCATCTGGAGTTCATTCGCAGCCACTGGAGGCCCTGGCATGCCCATTCTCTCTCTCACTCTCTCTCTCTCTCTCTCTCCCCTTTTTCTCTCTCTCAAATAAATAAATAAAAATAAAACCTTTTTTTTTTTTAAAAAAGTGTCCCTTCCAAGCTTGTCTTCTTTCATTCATTCACATTCTCATTTAATTTTTAAGTTGATTTTGCATTGGGGCTGCAGAGGCCAGTAAAAAAAGGGCCAAAACTTGCACATAGAGCATCATGGGAGTTAGAGACAGCCTCCTGGTTGATGGATTTATACATTGCCCTTTCTCTTTTCAGGACAAGAGTGACTCAAAGTAAAACTGGTTTTGTGGCCCAATTTTAGGGGTAACTTTCGCTCAGTAATATCTCCCAGTGACACTTAGTGTTATTTCAAGGCCATTATTGGCAGTTTCTCCTATGTGAAGATCATCAAGGAGGAAAGGAGAGAAGGTTAGAATCCTTTTGGATATTAAAGTACAGTAAGTCCAAAAAGTGTGATGTCAATGAATTGTTTAAAGCACCCAGCAGGACAGTGGTCCTTAGCAGAAAGCATTCTGGGCTTGGACTCCAAGGAGCAGGGATTGAAGTCTGGATCTACTATCTGCCTCTGTGTGAAGGTGAAATTCTATTGTCAACTTGACCAGATTAGGAGTCAAGTAAGAGAAATGTCTCCTGGATGAGTCTATGGGCTATTTCCAGGAGGGATTGATGGAGGGAGAAAGTTCTTTCCCCAGAGTGACTGGCCTTTCTGGTGGTGGACTATTAAAAAAAAAAAAAAAACTCCAAGTAGCTAGGAGATGGCTTAGCAACTAAAAGTGCTTGCTTATACCCACCAAATTGCCTTCTAAATATATATGCTTCTGCCCATATCTTAGTGCTGTTCTCATTGTTGGTTAGAGAAGCTTCTCTTTTCAGATGGCGGTAACCACTCGGGAGGTTCAAAAACGCAACAAAGTGCTGAGAAGAAGTGACAGTTCATTAAATGAGACATCTCTATCGCCTCTCCAAAGCTCAGGAAACACTGCGGAAGAGGTGGCAGAAAGGATGTAAGAGCCAAAGGATTGGGGAAAGTGCTTTGGAATGCTGTCTTCCAGACCCAAAGTGCTGGTTGCATTCAGGACCTCATAGCAGCTCCAAGAGAACACAGGGCCTTTTGCCTGGCTGCCCTTCTAACTGGCTGGTGTGTTGCTGCTGTCCTTCAAGGACAGTGGAATTTAGTTTCAAGGACCTTCCAATGTGGACTGAAGATAAGTGGTTCTCTGGGAATCCTCCAGGCTTTTTGTACCAGATTGGGACTGCTGAATTATCAGCCTTGAGGACTGAGCAGCTACTGACTTCTCACACTCTCCTCCCTGCAGACAGCTACTGTTGGACTGCCCAGTCTATATCCTGTAAGCCAGTCTAATAAATCTCCTTTACAATGCACATTCTCTTGGTTTTGCCCTGCCGGAGAACCATAACTGATATTCTCTTAGTTTCTTTATCTATAGCTTGGGACACCTATCTTGGTTTCATTATAGGGCTGTGATTAAGAATTATACATGTTTCCTAAAGCAGAGGTTGCCAAGGCTCTGTGAGCGTCAAGACATCATGAGAATGGGAATGATCTGCCCAAACATAATGTGATGTGAGCTGTCAGTGAACACCCAAGGGCCAGCCTCCTCTGACCAGGCAAGGTAGCTTGATGCCCATCCTAGTCCCACTTCAACACACTCCAGAGCTTGCTGGAGCGCCCGGTTCCTTCTGCTGGCATGGCAACCATCCGCAGTTAGATGATGCGTCTGTTCTTGTTGTTTGTTTGTCTTGGTAGCAGTCACAGGCTGGCCTGGAGCTCACAATCCTTCTGCCTCAGCCTCACGAGGAGCAGAGCGTGTCACCACATCCAGCTCCTGGTGCTATTTTAATGAAGTCTGTTAGACTTCAGGTGTCCCTTTAAACCAAATCCTAGGTGAGAAAGCTTATCCATCTGAGCTTGGGGCACCTTACCTCTAGCGTCATACCATGTTATTTATGAGATCAGGCTCAGATAAAGTGCAAACCTTACAATCAAGTGCTGATGAGTTACAGGAGACCCAGTTCATTAAGTGAGCAGATCCTTTGTAGCCCTTGTGTCTGTCAAGCTACTGGGTACCCTCATAAATGACTTTTCTCTTCGTTTCATTAGGCCATACTCAAAGAAGACCTTGGAACTCCCAGACCTAGGATCAGGGTGAACCACAATGTGGCCATGTGAGCCCCCAAGTTCCAGCAATAGGGGATTTGTTCCACCTCTGGGCTTGGAACAGCAGCCTAACTTTTGGGAAGGAGCCTAATTGATTCTACTGGTGGCAGCATTGCGGTGGCGACCCCTGGAAAGAATGATGTTTGAGGCCAGGGCACAGGGGCCCAAGGCGCACACACTTCCCTTCATTAACACCAGTGTGGTGCCAGCAAACACTTGGCAGATGGGAAATAAGGGTGACTGAGAGCCAGGCTTCTGGATTTCCTCAGGGCTGCTTTGCCAGCCAGGATTACTCTGTTCTTGTTTCCTCACAAAAGGCCCTGCGCTTGGTTGAGAAGCTGCCTGAGCTTGTCTGCCTGCCCTGCCGAGTAGCTGCTTTAAAGACTTCAGAAAAGCCAGGGCCATGTCTGGGGATTTCCTGGACTTACATGGTCACCTGCTACCCCCCTTTCTATCTTTTTTGGTGTTTCAGGACTTGGGTTATTTCTGTGGATAAATTTTTATCTCTGTCTCTTTCCCAAACCCCCACAACCACCAGCCACCTTCATCCAAGTAAGTTCTGAGGGTCTCCAGCACTCTCTAAACCCAATGAGACCCAACCTGGGCATGCCTTCCATTTCAAAGTGGTCTGTTCATTTGTAGATAATCAAAACAGAGTACAAACCATTGAAAATAATGCCTATGAGATGGCAAATCGCTTAATAAGTACATATATGAAGTGCCTCATGTACACACATGGTGCTCTATGAGGACATCAAGCACCTGAGGTGGGACCTTTTCCCAGTACAAAATCAGAGGCCAGAGGATATGGTAAGAGCCTAACAGAAATATTCCACGATTCTATGACTTATGGGTACATAGGAGAAGGGCCATCCTGACTGTGCATGGACCATATGAAGTGGCTTTGACTTGTTAAAAATGTAGATTCTAATAAAAATTAAAATACTTAAAAAAAATTTAGGGGGCTGGAGAGTCGGATTAGCAGCTATCAATTCCCCAGGACCCATGTAAGGCCAGATGCACAAGGGGACGCACACATCTGGAGTTCGTTTGCAGTGGCTGGAAGCCCTGGTGTGCCCATTCATTTTTTTTTCCCTCTCTCTCCCTATTTCTTGCTCTCTCTCAAATAAATAAATATAAAAATATTTTTAAAATGTAGATTCTGGACTGGAGAGATTGCTCAGTGGTTAAGGCACTTGCCCACAGAGCCTCATGATGAGGGTTCAATTCCCTAGAACCCATGTAAAGCCAGATGCATAAAGTGGTACATGTGTTTGGAGTTCATTTTCAGTGGCTGGTGGCATTGGTGTGCCCATTCTCTCTGTCTGTCACTCTTCTCTCTCTCTCTGTTTGCAAATAAATAAATACAAAATTTTTAAAAAGATTCCTTTAACAACAACAACAAAAAAAATTAGATTCCCAGGTGTCATCAGGAACTGACAGAATCTCAGGGAACAAGGCCCAGGAAGATGCACTTTAAGTTTTTTTGGATGACTATTATCAACACCAAAATTTGAAAATCATTTTCCTGGGAAGAGCACACAAAAGTGATGACACCTGAATGGGTTTTGCTTTTGTGTTTCAGTTTGGTTGGATTTGGGGGGAGGGGGACAGGTTCTCACTATGTAGGCCAAAAAGCTGGCCTTGAACTCAAAATCCTCCTGCTTCAGCATCCTAAGTGTTAAAATTACAAATGTGCACCACCATACCTGACTAGTTTGTTGTTAAGTATTAGCCTACTTTTGATTTTCTATTCTTTTTTTACTTTTTTAGTTTTTCATGGTAGGATCTTGCTATAGCCCAGGCTGACTGTGTAGTCTGAGGGTGGCCTTGAACTCATGGTGATCCTCCTACCTCTGCCTCTCAAGTGCTGGGATTAAAGGCATGCTCCACCATGCCTAGCTTTCCTTGAAAAAAAATATCATGAGATACTTCATTACTTATCTTAGATACAGGAGTATACACCAGTTTCATGGAGTAGTAGCTAATAAATGTTGGGTGACCTTTTATAACTGGGTAGAAGTCACCTCCTCGTTGCTGGGAGAAAATGCCCACCAGAAGCAGCTTACAGAAGAAAAGGGTTTAGTTCCAGCTTAAAGTCTCAAGGGGAAGTTTCATCATGGCAGGAGGAGCATGGCAGGAGCAGACAGCCAGACATCACATCTCCACATCAGCATGGAGGAAGCAGAGAGTGCACTCAGTGCAGCAAGCAGGGCTGAGCTATAACACCCCAAGACCCACTTCCAGTGACACACCTCACCAGTAAGGCTACTTCCCAAAGGCTCCACAACCCTTTTAAAGAGCACCACCACTTGCGGAGCAAGCATTCAAACACATGAGGCCATGAGGACATTCCATATTCAAGCCACCAGCATATGTACATTCATATTCATTTATTTTCTAATAAATATAATCAGGCCCTGACAGCCACTCTTCTATTTTCTTTTATTTTTTAACTTTTTATTGACAACTTCCATTCATATACACAATGTGCCCTAAAAATAGGACAGTTAACTTTGAATCAGGACACATTCATACACACAAAAACTTCCAAGTGCAAGGCACTACATGAGAAAGTGGCCAATATCTGTCCAAGCAACTCAAAGTCTAAGCAACTCAGAAGCAAACAAACTGGCATGATACTCACACAAGTGCAATAGTGGCACACAGCCATGGTGGGTAACCAACTGTTCTTGGATTGGCTAACAGATCTGCACAATAGAAAGGAAACCATATCTGGAACTGGGAAACAAGTCAGAATCATCCAGATAGTGATTCCGCTTTCCATTGTCAAGCACCCACTAACCTTAGACTATAAGAGGGTCTACACCCTTTTAGTTCTCTCTAAATTAATAATGGTTATCCCATTTAACTGGTACTGACTTCATTCTCCATTGGAGAATCTGCTTCTCTTTTTCAGATGGGAGCTGGACCTGAGGAGATAAATGACCCAGTGTACTCCACCCCGGCCCCAGTTGAAACCACAGAGAAACTGGGGAAATGAGCAAGAGTGCTGCTTTCTTAGTTAAGCTGATATCAGCACAAGGGTAAAGGAGATAGACACTGAGGACACTCAATACCTACCAAACCAGAGATCCAGAGGCTCCTAAGTGCCCATCACTGAAGTGGACTTAAAATGCTCCCAGCATGGCTCAGTGAATTTTGCAGAAGAGGGGGCAGAACGATTGTTAGAGCCACAAGTTGGGACATTTTGCACAGAGACATTGCCTCCCGCCCCCCTTATAAGGCATGACCCACAATTCCCATGGGGTTGACCTGCATCCCCAACAAGGAAGGCCTCTTCAGAAAAGGGGCAGGAGGAGGGACAGGATGGTACCAACATGTGCTGTTTACATACTATATCTAATATGTAATAAAAATAGTATCAGGATCATTCCACTGGTGTTAAGGGTCACATATTGTTATACAGAAGAATATCCTTGTGCAGAAATTATACACTACAATATTTAACTACATGACACAACTTCCACTCAAATACTTCAAAAAATGTGCCAGACGTGGTGGCGCACGCCTTTAATCCCAGCACTCAGGAGGCAGAGGTAGGAGAATCACAGTGAGTTTAAGGCCAGCCTGGGCTAGAGTGAGACCCTACCTTGAAAAAAAAAAAAAAAAAACTTCAAAAAAAGCAGGTATTATACTAGGATTGGAAGTATTCTTTAACTTTGAAAATATTTCAGAATAAAGACAAAATCAAACAGAAAAAAACAAACTTCCAAGTGCATTCATTCCAGCACAGTACCTGGCCAAAATCTTTATAATTAACTAGCTTTTCTTTAGCTATACTTTTTTTTTTTTTTTTTGCAAGAGAGAGAGAGAATTGGTACGCTAGGGCCTCCAGCCACTGCAATCAAACTCCAGGCGTTTGTGCCCCATTGCGTGCATGTGCAACCTTGCACGCTTGTGTCACTGTGCATCTGGCTTATGCGGGACCTGGAGAGTGGACATGAGTCCTTAGACTGTGGAGGCAAGCGCCTTAACTGCTAAGTCGTCTCTCCAGTCCTATACTTGGTTTTTATTGTTTGCAATCAGAAAGCCTCCCCTGACGTGAATATGAAGGTAATCAAAGAGGAAGATACAGTCCTTTGTTCTTATACCTTAATTTCTTCACTCTTTCTGCTTTTGCAAACATAAAATTTAATTTAATAGATGGGGTTATACCTTCCAAAATTAATCATTTTCTCTACTATAGGTCTTGGGCTTTCTAGAATCAGAGAGAAAAAGATACCGTTCTTTGCTAAATTGCTTGGCTTGGCTTATGATGGAGGAAGGGTGTGGAAGACTTACTTGTTATGGACTTACCATGTATCTAGAAGAGCTCCTCAGGCTGCTAGCTGCAGTTCTGGGCTGGCTCTAGGCACATATGCGCTAAGACTCTCCTTCCAGGGAGGCAGAGAAGGACGCCTCTGCCAGCTATACCCTGCGTTGCAGGGGAGGGGCAGAGCTGCAGTTGCCACAAGGGCTGAGGGCCTGTGATACTGAGGCATTGCTCTTTTCTCTCCATCGTGGTACACTGGGTTACCCTGCCTGCGTCTTTGCTGCCCTCTCAGGTTATGACAAGCCCTGACACAGTCCACCGTTCTGAGAACATCACCAGCGCTCAGTTTCAGCCACAGGAAAACTACGTCCAGCAAGTTCTGCTAATGGCCGGATTTCCCTGCACTGTGTGTGGACAGCTTCATGACTCCAATCCAAACCACTGTCTCAGCTTCAAATGCTATGGAAAGGCCTGTGGGTGAGCACCTCGTGCTCCTGCATCCCCAACTATGGGAAAGGTGGAGTCACTGCTTCTTTGCAAATGTTTTATTTTTCCAGCTGGCTTTCACAAACCACATCAAAGCAACAGGCCGAAGACTCAAGCTTGTATGTTCTCAATGACACTGTTTGGAGCACCCACAGCCAGGATAAATCTCTTAACTGTTGAAAACCCAGCGTTTGAAAGTGCTACAATGGGGAAAAGGGGGGGCAAGACGTGCCCACTGGTGCGTGATTGTTATGGGGTAACCAACCTGCTCTCTGATTGGGTTTGATGCCTGCCCCACAGGAAGGAAGTCACCCTGTTACTGAAAACATAATCAAAAGCCAGTGGCTGGGAAGGTCATAGGTCCTAGAGGGGATATTGCTGATAAATGGTGCCCATCAAGTTGCCTTCTAAGTAGTTATGTTTATGCTCATGGATTAAAGCTGCTCTCAGCTTCTGTCAGAGAAGCTTCCTTTGGCAGAAGGTGGTGAATACTGGGGAGACTCAAAACCGATCCATGCTGGGAAGAACTGACTGTAGAGTGCTCAGCACTCCACAAAGCATCTCTATCACATCCTGCAAGGCTCAGGGATCACCAGGGAAAGAGGTGGTGGAGAGAATGCAAGGGCCAGAGTATAGAGAGCAGTGCTTTGAGATGCTGTCTTTCGAACACAAGGTGCCCATTGCATTTATGATTTCACGATGGCTGTCATTCCCTGCATAAGACCTGCACAATATTGGGCCTATAGACATATTGTCATGGATGCTGGAGAAGGGCAAAAAAAAAAAAAAGACATCAGAGTGGATGAGGAACTAGTTGGAAAGAAGGATGGATTCAGTGGAAGGGGAATGAGTACATGGGGGAGGGAGAAAATAAGGTAATGGGAGGGGATTAGAATAAAAGTACATTATATACATATATGAAACTTGTCAAAAAAAAGGAAAGGAGGAAGGAAGGAAAGAACTGGCATGACTTTGATCCCAAGCAGAAGTGCTTTTCAGGAAGATGTCTTGACTCTACTAATCCTAGGGAAGCAGAGCACAGTCTCAGCACGAGATGGAAGCAGAGGCAGGTCTGGTCCACAAGAGAACAGCGGACCAGTGACAGTGGCTTAAAACTACTAGCAGGAACTATGTCACATGACATAATTCCTTTTTTGAGGATTTTTTTTTTTGAAGATTAAGAATGTAGGGACAGCTTTGTCCAGAGGTTCTAGCTCAGGGTATCTATGAAGTGGCAAGCAAGCTGTTGGCCAGGGCTTCAGTCATCTGAAGGCTTTGACTGAACTGGAGGACCCACTTCAAAACCCAAAGCAGTTGATGGGAAGTGTGGTGGTTTGATTCAGGTGTCCCCCATAAACTCAGGTGTTCTGAATGCTAGGTTCCAAGCTGATGGAGATTTGGGGATTAACGCCTCCTGGAAGTGGTGTATTGCTGGGGGTGGGTTTATGGGTGTTATAGCCAGTTTCCCCATGCCAGTGTTTGGCACACTCTCTTGTTGCTATTGTCCACCTTATGTTGGCCAGAGGGTGATGTCCACCATCTGCTCATGAAATCGTTTTCCCTGACATCATGGAGCTTCCCCTCAAATCTGTAAACCAAAATAAATCCTTTTCTTCCCACAAGCTGCTCTTGGTCGGGTGATTTCTGCCAGCAAGGCAAACCTGACTGCAACAGGAGGAAAGGATTCATTTTGACTTACAGGCTTGGAGGGAAGCTTCATGCTTGCAGGGAAAGTTGATCGAGCAGAGGCTGGGCATCACTTTTGCCACAACAGGTGGAAAGTAGCAGCAAGGGAGTGAGCTGACACTGGCAAGCTGGGGCATAATAAACCTCAAGGTCCACCTCCTGTGACAGACCGCCCCCGTCAAGGCTCCACCTCCCAAATTGCCACCAACTAGGGACCAAGCATTCAAGACCCATGTTTCTGGGGACCTTCTGATTCAAACTAGCACAATAACCTAGTCTCAGAGATGGCATACCGTCCAACTCTGGCATGGTGTGAGAGCCATACAAGAGTGTGACTACCAGAAGGAAAGGGTCCTTGGCCATCCTGAAGGATGGCTAAGCACACATCGAAACTTCTGGTGAGCATGCCATTCTATACACTCTTATTAAATAGCCAGAAGGAAAGACAATTCAAGCTATGAGTTTCTCCGCACTTGTTTTTCCAAATGTATCGCAATGTAGGAAACTGTAAATTCATAATACCTGTCTGACCTCCAGAGGACCCAGCAACTTCAACCGCACTGGGACACAGCCCTATGCAGTTCAGCACCGGACCCTTCGTTTTATTTTACATGTACTTATATGACTTCTCCAAGTAGACTTTTGAGAATGGACCATATGTCTTCATTTTATTTGTAAGGGACCACAGGATCAAGCCTGATGCTAGACACATGGTGGTTGTTTAATCAAGAGTTATTCACTGACTGATTGACTTAGAAGCCCTCCTCAAATACTCCTTTTTATAGTCTGGGAATTTGAGGAGTCAGCAAGGAGAAAAAAAAAAAAACTGTCAGATGAATCACCCCTCAAGTTTGGAGCAAAACTCCGTAGGCAGCTGCTTATCCCAGCTGGAAAATGAAGATGGGGATTATTTGCAAAGCCAACTGGCCCAGTCCGGGTTCAATGCCAAAGCAGGATGCAAAAAGTGGCATAAGCATCTGGCATCCATTTGTAGCACCAGGAGGCCCTGTGGTGCCCCTCTTCCAACCACACAAGTGCAAGGAAATGAATTTAAAAAAAAAAAAAAAAAAAACTTATCACTTTAAACAAAGCGGGAAGTTCTACTGTGGGGACACTGTCTGCCCAACATGAACAGACTGATGGAGAACCCCACAGAGATACCACTCCCCCCACTGAGAAGGACGAAAGAGGATAAGCTTAGGGGAATATGACCAATTAACAGTATGTTCATACATTAAAGTACCTAGTGAAATTACTTTTGTAGAAAGCTGGAGCCCAGGTGTGGTGGTGCACAGCCTTTAATCCCAGCACTTGGGAGGCAGAGGTAGGAGGATCTCTGTGAGTTTGAGGCCAGCCCTGGTATTAAATAGTGTCCAGGTCAGCCTGGACTACAGTGAGATCCTACCTTGGGAAAAAAAAAAAAAGGAATTTTTTAAAAGTTGGAGGCTTAGAGGCCAACTACTGCCCCTTGCAGGGCTAAGGAACAAGCCTCCCCTCATGGAGCTACCCAGCCACTCAGGAGGCCGTGGGAAGCCTCTTTCCTGTGTGTCTTCTACCAGGCAGCCAGCCACTCCTTTAGCTAACACTTCCTGACAAGCAGAACGTCCTTCAAAAGTCTCTCCATGATTTGCAAACCAAGTCTAAAATGGGAAATGTGGGCTGGAGAGATGGCTTAGTGGTTAAGCACTTGCCTGTGAAGCCTAAGGAGCCCGGTTCGAGGCTCGATTCCCCAGGACCCACGTTAGCCAGATGCACAAGGGGGCGCACACGTCTGGAGTTCGTTTGCAGTGGCTGGAAGCCCTGGCACGCTCATCCTCTCTCTCTCTCTCTCTCTCTGTCACTCTCAAATAAATAAATAAAAATGAACAAAAAGTTGTTTTAAAATGGGAAATGTGTTTGGCCCTGCAGAGGGAAAAAGCCATGTGCCTTGCACAATGTCACCAGTAAACATCAGTGAGCCACGTCGATCTATAATTGCGGCCTGCTCCTTGGTGCTGGATTATAGGAGTCATCTGTGAAGCTGTATTGGGCCCAGTGCTGGTGGAAGACAGTAGTGCCAACTAAACGCTGTGTATAGTTGACATGGCTAAGTGACAACAGCAATATCTCACATCAGAATCTCAGAGAGGAGGGCCCCACTGCACCCCTACCTGCTTTCCACAGGGGTCTCGGGTTCTCTCGTGGGGTTAGTAGGTCTCCCTGTCTGGCTATTCAAAGTGACCTTTAGAAAGCTGTGCCTTCCGTTCTTTCCGCGAGCCCACCTTGGTCCCTGCGCCATCAGCACCTTGATGTTTCCAATCAGTGCTTCTGCATTCGTGAAAGTTCCGGAGCCTCCAGATTCCCTGTGAAAAAATGCCTCGTTATATTACATTGCCCCCTGGCTCCAATGAATTGCTCTGTAAATCATGTGATTATTAAAGTGTCCTAGGAAAACTAAACCACTTTCTGGGGCTCAGAGAACACAAGGATATTAATCAAAGACAATGATTGCAGAAAGAACATTAAGGAGACAAAAAGTAAAGAAGTTTTTTTTAAAAAAACACAGTTTTTAATGTGTGGAGCTTAGCGAAGTAGGACTGGGGCCAAACCAGACTATCTTGACTCATTTCATAAATACCCTGCCTCACAAATACATTATCTCTGAAGGCCATAAGCCCATTTAGTTTTATAGCAAAACAATATCGAACACCTGCTTCACTGTAGTGAAGGCGCTCAGGCAGTACAGGGTGAAGCTGGGGTGGGTGTTGGGTAGACTATAAATCAGGAAGGACCTTTAATTAGATTCTGCTGGGACCCACACCAGTTGTTGAGAGGATGATGGGCACAGATACCTCACAGATACATCTGAGGCTCATGGCCTGCCTTTGACTGCAGCATGAGAGGCAATAAAAAACTTAGCTCCTCGAGGTTCCAGAACCAACTTTTAGGGATGTTCCTCAGATTATTTCTGGGAGAACTCATAAACCAGCCTTTATGGAGAACTCATAAACCACTCTGCACTGGGTATAATGGAAAAGTACGGGCAACAAAAGAAGTGGGGGAAGGCCATGTTCTACTACAACAAACTCTACATTCTGGATCTTTAATCAACAGAATTTTATTCAAAAGATGTTGGCCTTGGGCTGGAAAGATGGCTCAGCGGTTAAAGATGTCTTTCTGATGCTCTGACTTTTCATCACAGGGTTTGGATTCTAATGAAATCTGACTTAAGAGGAGAGAGCTTGGACCCTCCACTGACTTATCATCTAATGGTCTGTGACAAGCAAAGAAGCTGTATTGGTTCTCCAAAATCTTGGATCCAAGACATTGTCTGAGTTCTCTGATCCAGAGTTTCCCTCTGAGATGGAGAGATGGCCTGGCAGTTAAGGCACTTGCTTGCAAAGCCTGATACCCTGGGTTTGATTCCTCAGTACCCATGTAAAGCCAGTTGCACAAAGTGGCACTTGTGTCTGAAGTTCATTTGCAGTGGCAGAAGTTCCTGGCATACCCATTCTCATTCTATCTCTCTCACTCCCTGCAAATAAATAGATTTAAAAAAAAAAAAAAAAAGCTTCCCTCCCTTTTTGGATCACACTAGTCTATCCTTACATTAAATAAGACCTTGTGACCAAGAAACTGTTCTCTCTTGTGAACCTTGATACCATGACTCAGATTGAGGTATCACCAAGACTGACTGCCCTCTTGGTCTCCACTTCTTTTTGTCTTTCTTTCTGCCTTTGCCAGGGCTTCTCCTAAATTCAATACTAAACTCAATGTTGAGTCAGGTGAGTCCCTCTTGAAGGAGTCCAGGACCTCTTGCTCTGAACCCAATAGAGAAGCAAAGACATTTGATCTCTAATATATGGTTGTTTTTCATGTGACTTTGACTCACACTTTCAGGATCAAAAAGAGACACAATGACCCTTACTTCTCTCTTCCTGATTCATTTCTAGAGCTTAGAGCTTACCGCATTCCCTCTCCCAGACTTTCCTCTCATACTCTCCCTACTGTGCAGAAGTCTGGAAGCCCCTTGCCCCCAAACCTGCTGCAACCCTCCTGGAGCTGAGCAGCCCCAGAGTTAGGACCCGGAGAATGGGTCTCTTGCTACAGCATTCTTTCATGGGGCCATGCAAATGATGATCTCTCTCTCTCTGTCTCTCTCTCTCTCTCTCTCTCTCAAAAGAGCACTCTAAACTGTGGCCAAGATGGCTTAACCTGTTTCTGCTCCAGGTGCAGTTATAAAACTGTGGCTTCTAAGAGTAACCTGCAGGACATTCTTCCCATTCCACTGGGCCTCTCTTTCAGGATTCTTAAGCGCCACCTTCATGATTTCCAACAGGACTCCCTTTCCCAGAGAAATCTGCCTGTGACCAATAGCACATGATCGCACATGGTATGATGGGAACTGGGTTCTCCTCCTGGGTGGGTCCACATTTACTGGCTGTGATGGCAAAGGCTATGTGGATGATCCTTTATGGTTACTCCATGGCACACTTTCCCAGACATGCGGGCCCCTCCCACATTGCCATCATGATGGAGTCTTCAGAGAGGCAAAGAAAAGCAATGTTCACTTTTTCTTTTCTTTTCCTTTTTTTTTTTTGTTTGTTTTTTGATTTGTTTTTTTTTTCGAAGTAGGGTCTTGCACTGGCCCAGGCTGACCTGGAATTTACTATGTCCCCTTAGGCTGGCCTTGAACTCACAGCGCTCCTCCTACATCTGCCTCTCCAGGGCTGGGATTAAAGGCATGGGTCTCCACACTCAGCTAATGTGTCACTTTTAAATCCAAACTGTGAGCAGCTACCCTGTCTTTAAGATGAAAGTTTTCTAATAGTTACACCTTTGAAAATAATGATTTTGGATTAAAGATTACTTAGTGCTACAGAGGAAATAGTCAAAATGAGAGTTAAAAGCTAACAGATGATAAATCTAAAAGCCACAAAATCACTGAGATTTTAGAGCTGAGAGAATACACATTGTCTATATCATTGAGATGATAATATCAGCCTATAAGTATTCATATAAATTAAAAATAACAATTTAACTCAAGCCCTTCAGTTTATACTGTAAACTTTCAAGGAAATGAGGAATAGTTTTACTTGAAATATCTGTTTAATTACCTGTTCTTTGTTGTATATGTAAGGCTGGCCAGCCACTGTCATATGTTCATGTGTCCAAAAACTATACAACTAAGTCTATAGCCATTAAATATTTTAAAAAATATTTTATTTTTTAATGTATTTGAGAGAGAGAGCAAGAGGCAGATAGAATGAGAGAGAGAGAAAGGGTGCAACAGGGCCTCCTGCTGCTGCAAATGAACTTCAAACACATGTACCACCTTGTACATCTGGCTTACGTGGGTCCTGAGATATTGAACCTGGGTCCTTTGGCTTCATAGGCAAGCACCTAAACTGCTAAGTCATCTCTCCAGCCCATCATTAAGTATTTTGATTTTGTAATTTTATTTTTATTTATTTGAGGGGGGATCAGATAGAGAATGGGCTCACCAGGGCCTCCAGCCACTGCAAACGAACTCCAGGTGCATGTACCACCTTATGCCTCTGACTTACGTGGATTCTGGGGAATCAAACCTGGGTCCTTTGGCTTTGCAGGAAAGTGCCTTAACTGCTAAGCCATCTATCCAGCCCAAGAATTTTATTTTCAAATGTTCACATACATATACATGGATATAATTTAAGAGGAGATTAAATTACTAAAAACAAGTTTATAATATATTTAAATTAATTCATATCTGTGCTTTTGTATTTTTTTTTTTTTTGGTTTTTCGGTTTTTCGAGGTAGGGTCTCACTCTAGCCCAGGCTGACCTGGAATTCACTATGTAGTCTCAGGGTGGCCTCGAACTCACGGCTTAAAAGAGAAATGCTTGTTCATGTTTACTGCAACAATAAGCAAATGTTATTAAGGGTAAACAAAAATGCAAATTTTTAAAAATGCAAAATTTTAAAATCACCTTACAGATTCAATTAAACATCAAGATTTTAGGGCCGGAGAGATGGCTTAGCAGTTAAGGCATTTGCCATCTATACTAAAGACTATTATAAGGAACTTTTAAACCTGAAAACTAAAACCTTCAAAATTGGTTAATTTCTTTAAAATTTTCATGTTTAAATAATTTAAGATGTCCAATATATTTCAAATGTTGCTTGATATATAAAATGGTTCTAATTTCCATTTCAATTAAGGTGTCATTGTTAATTAATCTTGTTATACTTCCTACTTTACCTAAACCAAATACTTATATTTACAAAACTTTTTATTTATTTTTTTGGGGGGGGTTCACGACAGGGTCTCACTCTAGCCCAAGCTGGCCTAGAATTCACTACATAGTCTGAGGGTGGCCTAAAACTCACAGCGATCCTCCTATCTCTGCCTCCCAGGTGTTGGGATTAAAGGCGTCATGCTTGATTACTTACGATAATTTTAATTAACTCTTTTTACCAAAGTAGAAATGCCCTCTTCCTTACTTCTACAGATAGCACTCCTTGTTTCCTCACCTACTAGCTGTTAGTTATTATTTTCAACCTGAAATATAGTTCTATGATATGTCACCTGTAAATTCACATTATATATAGAAAGCATGTGTGTGTGTGTGTGTGTGTGTGTGTGTATTCATTGTGTGTATATAAAGACCATATCATAATGGCTAGTAGATTAATATGATCCAAGAGCTTCTTTCCTAACAGCTCTGTTAATTATCTCTCTCCTGATAAGCTGCCTCCCTGCCTATCCAGCATCATCTAATACAGACCCTAGGAGTAGGCTTCTAGCAATGTGATACAACAGCTTGCCACGAGCACAAAGGGTAGCATAATGTATGGCTAAAAAGGAATCAAAACCTGAGGCTCCCACAAACCACACCTGTGTTACTAGAACTTCAACAATGGATTCCAACAACTTAGGAGAGTTAAATATTACAGATCCAAAGCCTAAATTATTTTGAGCTATATTATCCTATATATATATATATATATATATATATATATATATATATATATATTTGACAGAGAGAAAGAGATGAAGAGAGGAGGAGAGAGAATGGGTGCGCCAGGGCTCCAGCCACTGCAAACAAACTCCAGACACATGCACCACCTTGTGCATCTGGCTAACGTGGGTCCTGGGGAATTGAACCTGGGTCCTTTGGCTTTGCAGACAAATGCCTTAACTGCTAAGCCATCCTTCCAGCCCTATATTATCCTTTTAAAATAGCCAGGTTATTATCTTTTTGGTGTATAGCTTAACACCTCTGTGAGGAGCTGAGATACCCCTTGTTTTAGCTCTTCTAGATATATTCCTTTTAAGCTAGACCTATACAAGAGTCCTTGCTCATTTCCTCTGAGATAAAGTCATTCCTTTGTATTCCAGGGCTCATGTTTACTGAAATTTTTCTGTTTTCCAATGCCATGAGTCAATCTTTTATTTGCCTACTTCACTTACACAATTCATTCTGGCAGATCCAATTCCAAAATGGTTTCAGAAATAGCTGTTGTTACTTCCTCAATAATCATTTCTATTCTTGTCTTCATAGGCCTTTCTCTAGCCATCTGCTAACTTGATGAACCAGACCACCACAGCATGCCACATGGACTTCCTCATCCTCCTGACACAAGAATACAGATTTGGGTCTCTGGCTCAGACACTCTGAAATGGGGAAGCCTCTGTCTCAGCATAATGGCCCATTTCAGCTCAAAGCAGTTAGAGATACAATCATACCACTATCACCTCATGAGACCTCCCTCCATCATTTTTTCCTATGAAATTGTCTTTCTGTTCTTTTTAAAAGTATTTTGACTTACTTGTTTATTTGAGAGAGAGAGAAAAAGAAAGAATGAGTGTGCCAGGACCTCCTGACACTGCAAACTCCAGATGCATTAACCACTTTGTGCATCTGGCTTTACATGGGCACTGGGAATCGAACTAAAGTCGTTAGGCTGTGCAGGCGAATGCCTATAACCACTGATTCATCTCTCCAGCCCATCTGTTCATTTTCGTATGAACAAAAATTATGGAATGGTAGAGTCCCAGTGCTCTCTATCCATCCCTCCCCCCCCCCCACCACCTGAATATGCTAGGTCTGGGACTCGGTGACAGCCTTCTAGTATGGTAATTGACGATACCTCTGGGCTAAGAGAACAGAAGGCTACCCACCCAGCTGTACCTCTGCATACCACCAGAGGCCCTTCTCCTCTCCTCATAAAACTCTCTCAGGTGCATGCAGCCCCCTTCCTCCCCTCTTTTTCTTCTCTCTCCCTCCTTTCTCTTCCTCTCCCTCTTCTCCTTCTCCCTCATTACAATAAAATCTTGGATCAAAAAAAAAAAAAGCACTACTGTCCCTAAGCATGTATTATAGACAAATTGTTTATAACTCAGATGCTCAAAACAAAACTGCACTAATGTGGAGAGTGGCAGTGTTTCACTGATTAATTGCAAAGAAAACATTACAGCAAAGGTCAACCTTTCTGTATTCTATTTCTTCACTCCCCAAACACACAGAGAAAGTAAATAAAGGTCACTCGAAATACCACCAACTTTTTAATATATTGGACTATAATAATTATGGCTAAATAAATGGAGATCAGCAGACTTGAGTGTGAGTCACTGTTCTGTGTGTTCTTGGGCAAGCACATGAATTCTCTAGGCTACCATTGCTTCATCTGTAAAAACTGTCATAGTAAACTGGGTGTGATGGTACATGTTTCTAATCCCAAACCTCGGTTGGCTGAGGTAGGAGGATCACTGTGAGTTAAAGGCCAGCCTGGGGCTACAGAGTGAGTTCTAGGTCACCCTAGGCTAGAGTGAGACCCCACCTCAAAAAAAATCATCATAAAAGCATCAACATCATGTGAGAGTAAGTTCTACAGAAGAGGCCCCAATCACTACCAGGCAAGTACTCAATAATGTTACTATGATAATCATAATACAGCATAAATCATTTCCATATGATTTATCATGCATATAACATGTACATACATATGAATGGACACTTAAAGGGTCATACTTTTTATACTGCTTTAGTAATAGTCTTTAAACTTACCACATATTAGGAACATTTCACACATCATTAATCAGTCCCAATGCTCCAGAGGACACCACTACATGAATACTGTAATGGATTTAACAACCTTCCTATTGTTAGATAATTTGGTTGTTTTCAGCGGTTGATAGTATAAATGCCTGTGAGGTACTGCCTTGAGGAGGTTTCCTGCAAGAATCACTGGTTGTTGCCTTAGGATAAATTCTCAGGTTTAAAACAACTGCATCAAAAATAATTAGGGGGCTAGAGAGATGGCTTAGCGGCTAAGCGCTTGCCTGTGAAGCCTAAGGACCCCAGTTCAAGGCTCGATTCCCCAGGACCCACGTTAGCCAGATGCACAAGGGGGCGCATGCATCTGGAGTTCGTTTGCAGTGGCTGGAAGCCCTGGCGTGCCCATTCTCTCTCTCTCTCTCTATCTGCCTCTCTCTCTCTCTCTCTCTCTCTCTCACTCTCAAATAAATAAATAAAAATGAACAAAACAAATTAAAAAATAATTAGGGGCTGGAGAGATGGCTTAGCAGTTAAGGCATTTGCCTGCAAAGCCAAAGGACCTCATTTTGGTTCCCCAGGACCCACGTAAACCAGATGCATAAAGGGGCACATGAATCTGGAGTTCATTTGCAGTGGCTGGAGGCCCTGGCACACTCATTCTCTCTCTCCCTCTCTCTGCCAATCTCTCTCTCTCAAATAAATAAAAATAAAGATTTTTAAAAATATAATTAAAATAATGCAAAACCAATAAACACATTACAGAAAATAGAGAGAAGAAACAAATACAATTCTGCCACACTAATACAATTACTAAGGTAGTCTGGGTACCTTAGACATTTCACTGTTTTCATTTTTACTTAAAAGAGATAGAAACTTGAAGTCAAAGATGGGCAGATACTTATTCTTTTTCCCTTTTGAAACTCACTAAAGAAGCATAAAGTCACAATATTTATGAGAATCGAATAGGAGATGGCAACAGCAGAAAGATGTGAACAAAATTTTGAGAGTTGAAAAGCAAGCCGATGAGCGGTAGCTGACTTAGTGGGTCACGGGAAGCCAATCCGGGCCGTGGCTTACCATCTTCAGCATGCTTGAACAGCAGCGGCTAGGTTCTCCAGACCCTCTGCTCCACGGCCCCCAAAGACAATGTGCTCTCTAGAGAGGCGGAACAGCAGCCTCCACATCAAGAGCGTGAGGCACTCACCCCTGGGACAAGAGGAGCATCATGGAAGGAGATTTAAATGACAGATTATATATCTCCTAGAGGGTAGGACTCCAGGCCCAGTTCCCAGAAAGCAAACTGCCAGGCCCACACACACCTCTGTGTCTCTCCTTGCTCCTAGACAGGAAGTTAACTGTCTCTTCTATGAGAATCTGAAGGGTCTAAGGAAAAATATTAGGGAATACCCCCACACACACTCAAAGAAACATCCCCCACATTAGTTATGGTGACATCCAGCAGCTGACAGACTGTCCCTCGTTCTACAGAGAGAAGGATCACTAGACATTTATGAAAAGTCCCTAACATTAAACAATAAAACAAATCAAAAAGCACCAGAAAATTGGCAAAAGTCTAAAAACAAAGAAAAGAGATTATATCTCTAAAACAAGAATAGACTATAAAAAATTCAACAAAATACTCTGAGTAGTTAAGTATAAAAGAAGTAAAAGCCGGACGTGGTGGCGCACGCCTTTAATCCCAGCACTCAGGTGGCAGAGGTTGGAGGATCGCCTTCAGTTTGAGGCCACCCTGAGACTCCATAGTGAATTCCAGGTCAGCCTGGGCTAGAGTGAGACCCCACCTCGAAAAACCAAAAAAAAAAAAAAAAAAAAGAAGTTAAAAAAAAAAAAAAAAAGATGGTTGAGAACTCTCCCAGAAAGTAAGACAAACAGATAAATTAGAGAAATAAAATCTATAGAAAAAAATATATGGTTCTTGTCAAGAATAAGAAAATTTGAAAATGTCAGAAAGACACAACCAAGAAACCAGATAAGAAGAGACTGTGAGGAGCTCGGGCTGTGTGTGACACAGCACTGGCCCCGCACACGAGGCCCCACGTTCAATCCCCAGACGGTCTGGGTGGAAGAGGGTGGAAGTATTTGAGTCAGGCATGGTGGCTCGCATCTGTAATCCAGCATTTCAAAGGTGGAGGCAGAGAACTACCATGAGTTTGAGGCCAGTTGAGGCTACATAATGAGACCCTGTCTCAAAAAAATAAGTAATTAAATATCATTAAAGATTACTAAATAGGGGTTGGAGAGATGGCTTAGTGGTTAAGACACTTGCCTGAAAAGCCAAAGGACCCAAGTTTGTTTTCCCAGAACCCACATAAGTCAGATGCACAAGGGGGGCACATGTGTCTGGAGTTTGTTTGCAGCGGCTGGAGGCCCTGCCATGCCCATTCTCACTCTCTCTCTCTCTCTCTCTCTCTCTCTCTCTGCCTCTTTCTCGCTCTCAAATAAATAAAAATTTAAAAAACTAAACATTTCTTTAAAAAGATTACAAAATAGGAGCTGGAGAGATGGCTAAGTGGTTAAGGCACTTGCCTGCAAAGCCTAATGACCCTGATTCAATTCTCTAGTACCCACATAAAGCCAGATGCACAAAAAGTGGCCCATGCATCTGGAGTTCATTTGCAGTGGCTGGAGGCCACCTGGTCACCCATTCTTTCTATCTGTCTACATCTTATCTCTCTCTCTCTCTTTCTCTCTGCTTATAAATGAATAAATAAAAATATTTTTTTAAATTACTAAATAATACTGGGTCCGAAGAGAAGTAGATTGATACACAGCACAGTGAGTGAGAAAGGGCATAGCCCCAAAACATTCTGTAATTCCTTATCACTAGAAGTAGAGAGATCTAAGCTTCTAAGGAAGAAACTTAAAAATAAAAGTACCAGCCAGATGTGGTGGCACACACCTTTAATGCCAGCACTCTGGGAGGCAGAGGTGGTAGGATTACCATGAGTTCGAGGCTGCCCTGAAACCTATAGTGAATTCCAGGTCAGCCTGGGCTAGAATGAGACCCTACATTTAAAAACCAAAAATAATAATAATAAAAAATAAAAATACAGTTCTCCGATAGAAGACAGAGAATCCTGACAATGAAGACAATGACAATGAAGGAAATGATTGTAACCCAGAATCTCACACTTAGCCTAACTATCAATCAGGTGAACTAATAGAAGAGACAGTGTCAGACATCTAAAGTCTGAGGAAACCTATTTTCTTTCCTCAGGAAGCTATTGGCAGAGCCAGAAAATAAGAGGAAATTGTGATGACGGTGTGTGTTCCTGTCATTTAGAAACCTCCAAACAATTTAGTGACTAATGAAGATATACTCTATATTTTTCTTCATATAACTGTTCAAGATATGTGTTCCAGGAACCAGGCAAACTTGGCTCCCTGTCATCATTCATGGAACTTTAGGTGACCTTTGTCCTGTTTTGCTGCCACTCTTAGGACAGTGGTTCTCAAAAGTCTATCCTTAGGCCAGGGCCATCAGCTTCACTTGGGAGCTTGTTAGCAGAAGGGATCGTCAGATGGCAATGCTAGACCCAATCAGTCAGAACGGGGAGGGAGGGCGAAGTGTGAACCCAGAAGTCTGTTTTATCACAACCTCTACATCATTTTGATATTTGTTAAAGTTCGAGAATGCTTGTCTTAGGGCATAACCCTTTTCTGCACCATCCAAGTTGGATTGCAGCCACTTCTATGTCCTGGCTCACCAGAGGGAGTAAGAGTTTTTATGGAGCTGGCCAGGAACTGGCGTTCCCCTTGCATTCACTTGGCAAAGCCTAGTCATGTGGTAACTTTAGCTTCAAGGATAAGCTGGGAAATGTAGTCTTCAGTTGAGCCGCCACACATTAAGCACCATCCTATGACAACGAAAGAATAGATTTGGGAAGATAACCTGAAGTTTTCACATGTTCATCTAGGGATCGGGAGCTCCAAGGGAAGACAGTAACTTACACAGATCCCGAGATGACATTGAAGGGACTCTCAGTGGCCTATTCAACTGGCTGTGTTAGGAATTAGGTCCCAGGACAGCCAGAGCAGATGGAAACAGGAAAACTGAAAAACTCCAGAAAATTTTGCCAGGGAAAATAACAAAACCCAGAGAATACCTGTATTTGAAGGCATTGGCAGGCGGTTTTGCGGATGAATTAACAAGAGGCAACACCTAGTAAGCTGAATGAAATACAAAAACAGAAAAGTATTAATTCCAGGGAAAACAAAAGGAAACGTAATTATAGGTTCCTATGTGGGGAAAATATTTATATAGTCATAATGTAAATACTTAATATTAATTCAACCAAAAATGGTTATATCACTATTTTGGGAATATGAGCATAGCCAGCGTGCATACAGGTCAGCCTAATGATTATAATAGACAGTGTTTGTGTAGTACTTACTGTGTACCTGTAATTATCCTTAGCTTATCATATATTTAACTTCTTTTAATCTTCATAATCACTGTGTGAGGTAGATACTGTTAACATCCATGTACACATGAGGCAAAGTTGAAGCTCAGAAGAATGAAGCATACAGCAAAATTACAGCTAGTTCATAGCAGAAAATGAATTCTAGACAGGCACTTAGTTCACTTTGTAAATATCCTTCTAATTATTTGTCAGAGAACCCTGTGAAGTAAAAATATATTATACCACTTTTTTCTTGAGGCAGGGTCTCACTCTAGCCCCGGCTGACCTGGAATTCACTATGGAGTCTCAGGCTGGCCTCGAACTCACGGCGATCCTCCTACCTCTGCCTCATGAGTGCTGGGATTAAAGGCATGTGCCACCACGCCTGGCTTGATTACACCAACTTATATTGAAGGAAACCAAGAAAATACACACCATACCTCTCCTCTGAGCTTCTTAGCAGACCTAAGCCCTAGATCTAGTCCTCTGGTGCTAAATTAAGGGCTATTTCAAATATAAATCCTCTGTTGTGAGTTCTTGAGACAACGCAGATAGCAGCAAGCAACAGCGCACACAAGTAAATAAAACAGGGCCAGCCCTTCCTGAACTGCTACGGACAAACAAACGTGGGTAAGTTTCCCATCCTTCACAGGGAGCCCAGGTTTTCACAATGCTCCCTTGTCTGATTAATTTACTTAGAAAATATGAACATAAGGGGTGAGGAGAGGGCTCAGTAGGTGAACTGTTTACTGTGCAAGCCTGAAAACTGACGTTCTGATCCCTGGAACCCATGTAATACCAGCTTCTCAGTGAGAACGCCTGCAATCCCACTGGAGAAGACAGGTGTAGGCAGGAGGGTCCAGAAGCTCGGTGCGCCAGCTTCCCGGGCAAATGTCACAGTCGAACAAGGTAGACTCTGCCTCAAAAACAAGGTGGAAGGCAACACCGACACTCAAGGTTGTCCTCTGGCTTTTATACAGCTAGTACGTATGATCAAACACATCATACATACATACATACATACATACATACATACATACATACATAGAAACATGATTAAAAGAAAAAAAACATAGGAAAAACAGCTTACATTGACTCCTGTGCCATTCGCTGTAAGAACTGTTTAGATGCACGAAGGAGAGCAGAGGGCGGGGGGAACTCAGTGCCTAACATGCCCAGAGGCCTTGGGCTGCATCATCAATAACACCAAAGGAACAGATATAATGAGGAGAGGGAGGCTAGGAGAGACCCGGCTGAGCAAACCCACATTGAGAGGCAGTAGGACTGGTGTCAAGTCCTGTGTAGATCCTTCACCATAGCTCCCTGGCCGTCATGTGCTCCCCAGTGTTGCCCCCACTCTTGGCAAGTTACTGAGACACCACTCTCCTCCCCCCCCCCACACACACACAAAGCTTGAGGCCCAGTTCTGCCTGCTTTGGATGTCTTTAAACTGAAGGACTGTCTTCAGTCACCTCCCTTCAGTGCCTCCTTCTGTCCTCAGTCCCAGGGCAATTTATTATTCCACTAGCAAAAGGCCACCACTACAACCTCAGGCTGCCCAAGAGCTGGAACCAGAGCAGACATTGCCCAGAGCAGTTAGCCTGCCCTACTCTGGGCCAAGGGGTCACCTCAGGGGAAGAGTCTCCTCAGAGAAGGGAACTTCATCGGGTGAAGGGTCTCCTCAGTGGAGGGAATCTCTTCAAGAGCAGGGCGCCTCTCTTCAGAAGTGGGGAGACGTAGTATGCAATGTGGCTCCTGTAAGGCAAGCAAGAGTCTGCAGGGCCGGGCAGCTGGCTTCCCTGAGGCAGCCAGAGGTCCCCCTTAGGGAACTGGAGAGGACTCCGCCTGCCTACCAGCTTCTTGAGGGGACTCAGACTGAGGCCTAGGCCAGCCTAGGACACTATTGGCCCAGGCTCCTGGAGGCACTGTCCCTCCCCAGTCCACCCTGCCACACTGGTCACTCTTATAGCCCTGGTCCACCCCCGCCCCCACTGCCCTTTAACAGGGACTGCTGACAAGTTCAATACAGTGGGAATAACAGACATTTGTTCTGGTTATCGCTGCTGGTATTGAAGCCAGATGTGTGTGTTGCTGACATTGACATGGTACATCTGGCTAGGTTTTTGGTTTCCATCGTGGAGTTTACCACATCCACCCCAGTCTGCTAGAAGACAGGAGACAAACATCTGGAACTCATTGCAGCTGTCACGCTTCAAGGGGATCCTGTACCACAGAGACGAGAATTCAATACGTAACGGAGCAAAATCATCCAGCTCCCCTTGTCCAGATTTCAAACACATGCAGGAAAATGGCAGCCACACTATGTGCCAAGACCGGAACCCAAGGGTCCTCTTCCCTGCCCCCTGTCCCCTCACTAGTCTCTGTAAAGCCGCTCTGGAAGAAGGTCATCTTTGCCACTGAGTTTCAGAATCTTTTGTTGAACCTGGGCAGGCATTTTAAAGGCCCTTCTTTTTTCCTTTTGATGTCAGTTTGCTGGAAGTTTTAAATTAAACATTACTTAGTCTTCTACTTCGGTTCACACCCCTTCCTTTTCTCATGGTAGCCAATACTCTAGCCCTACCCTACCCGCTAAATCCTATCTCCCATTTCTTTTCCTAAGGCAAATATTAGTCCTTATCAAAGGTAAAATAAATCATGCCAATGCTTACTCTGAACCCTCACCTTTCCTCTTGTCTGGAATTCTCTGTGCCCTTCATATCAAGCCAAATCTTTTCATCCCTTCAGGGTCTACCTCAAGTTTATTTTCACCCACGAAGCCCTTCCTGACCTCACAAACCTCCACTGATCTTTCTTCTGTGTGTTTCCGTAATTAAATACAAACTCATGAAGAGGAAATACTGTTTTACATTTTCCTATCTTCTTCAACAGCCAGCACTGTATGCGGAGGTACAGTAAGCCCTCCACAAACCTTTGCGGAATACAAACACATGAATTAATGCTTTTTAAATTTATTTTTATTTTTATTTATTTATTTGAGAGAAAGAAAAGGCAGAGAGAGAGAGGGAGAGAATGGGCATGCCAGGGCCTCCAGCCACTGCAAACAAACTCTAGATGCATGCACCACCATGTGCATCTGGCTTATGTGGGTTCTGGGGAACAGAACCTGGGTCCTTAGGCTTTGCAGCCAAGTGCCTTAGTCACTAAGCCATCTCTCCAGCCCCCTGAATTAATGCTTTTCTAATGTTTCAGCAGCTATGCAGCTTAGCATAAAATTTCTACAAAAAATGAAGATCCTAGCTTTGTGTATTGCAAACACATAAGCAGTTCTCTCACTGAAGCCGGGATGTGACTATCTCAAAGGATGTCAGGGCAGGGATGCTACTACTGCTGTCTAGCTCCGTTCCTACCCTTTATTGCCCAATTCATAAGAAACCGATTGTCAAAATGCTCTTGAAATTTTGCACTGAAATTCAGCTCTAAGAAGAATCTAAGGGCTGAGCCTGAACTGCACCTTGCAGGCACAACGGCCCCTACCACGAAACTAATAGGGTCCCTACTTGGCATCCGTTCTTGCACATCACTGACTCCTGGGATGGATGAGGAAGTACCAATGTCCATGCAGTCAGTTGGGAAGTGATCTGATACTGGATTTAGTCACCTTCGAAGCTTCTGGGGCCGTCAGCTGCTCACACGCCTAGTCTGTGTAAAAGCTGAATCATGAGGCCACAAAAGCGGTCAAAAGGTTCTGGGAATTCGCATCCCGGGTTTCTCTTCAATCAACATATTTTATTCTGTGTGGATAAAATCCTGTTAGCAAGCCAGCTCTGTTCAGGGGACTGTCCATTCGCATCAGGAAGCTCTGTGGGCTATGTCTGGTCTCACTTCCCCAGGGTCCCACCCGTTCTTCAGCAACATAGACTTGTGCCTGTTCCAGTTGAGTAGCTCGTATGACTTCCCTCCTTGACTGCTCCCTGCCTGGCCCCCTCCAGCACCATAATCAACCTACAGCCTCCACTCTTGCTTCCTACTCCAAGGAACTGCAACATACCCGTACTATTCCTGCTCCCCAAAGTACCCTGATGCTTCTTTTGTTGTTTGGGGTGTTTTGAGGCAGAATCTTTCCCTAATCCAGATTGACCTGCTACTCACTCTGTAGTCCAGGCTGGCCTCGAACTCACAGTGATCCTCCTACCTCAACCTCTTCAATCCTGGAATTAAAGGTACTGGCTACCATGGCTAACTTCCTAATGCTGGATTTAATCATTTGTTCTTTCCATGTAATTTTCTTTTAAAAAATTATTTATTTGCAAGCAGAAAGAGATAGAAGAGAGAGAGAATGGGTGTGCCAGGGCCTCCAGCCACTGCAAATAAACTCCAGAAGCATGTGCCACTGTGCATCTAGCTTTATGTGGGGACTGGGGAATCGAATCCAGGTTGTTAGGCTTTGCAGGCAAGCACCTTAACCACCAATCCATCTCTCTAGTCCCCATATAACTTTCTTGGTACACACTTCAACTTTCATGACAAGACTCAAAGTGTCTATTTATATTGTTTCTTCAACTTTTGGAAAGGTAGCTCCAAACCATTTAGTAAATGAAAACTAATACTTCAAGAATATAATCAACTAGAGATTCTATTAATTTAAAAATTTTCCCACTATAATATAATAATTGATTTTATTTATTTATTTGCAAGCAGAGAAAGTGAAAGAGAAAAAAAAATGGATGTGCCAGGTCCTCCTGTCACTGTAAATGAACTCCAGATGCATGCACCATTTTGTGCATCTGGCTTTATGTGAGTACTAGGGAATTGAACCCAGGCCATCAGGCTTTGCAAGCAAGCACGTTTAACTGTTGAGCCATCTCTTCAGTCCCATAACTGATTTTTAAAGTTTTATTTAGTCATTTGCAATCAGAGAGAGATAGAAGAGAGATAGACAGAGAGAAAGGGTGCTCCAGGGCCTCTAGCCACTGCAAATGAATTCCAGATGCATACACTACTTTGTACATCTGGCTTTATGTGTATACTGGGAAATTGAACCTGGTTCATTAGGCTTTTCAGGCAGGCTGTCTTGACTGCTGAGCCATCTCCCCACCACTCCCCCATAAATGATTTTTTTAAATGAAGTGTAGTTGGCAAAGTACAAGATTATAAGTAAGGGGATCTCAAACCAGTTCCAAAGAGTGCCCTACATTTGCTGGTGAACAATCATCTTGTTTCTCCATTTGGTTCTCTAGAAAAGGTTATAGTCAATGATCTTGTGTTAGTCAGTTGACAGTCACCATGATAAAATTTCTAAGATAAACAACTTAAAAGGAGGCAGGACTTATTGGGTCACTCGGCCCAACTGTTTTGATCCTGTAACCACATAGTACATCATGGCGGCAGGAGCATCTAACACACAGGAAGACCATTCACTTCATGCTCTCCAAAGCAAAGAGAGAAGGGTAAGGCCCCAGTATTCCCTTCAAGGGCATGACATCAATAACCCATTTCCGTCCCAAAATACTCTACCTCCTAAAGGTTCTAGTATCTGCCAATAGCCCAGAGGCTGAGAACCAAACATTCAGCACATAGCTTTGGGGGGCATTCATGATCCCAGTCACGACAACCCTGTTTGTAATTACGGACAGCTTAGCATTTTCCCAAGAAGGGGTAAGTTCCCATGCAAGCAGCGCTGTCCTTGGCTTCTGGGCCTGTTCTAGGATTAGAAGGCAGGCGTCTGCATCAGTGTTGTTGCAGTTAGCTCCGAGTTCCTGGAGCAAAGCACCTGACCAAAAGCAGCTTATGGGATAAAAGGGTTTATTGGGGTTCACAGGCTCAAAGGTAAGATCCATAATGGCACGGGAAAGGATGGCATGAACAGAGGCTGGACATTACCTCTGCCACAGCAGGTGGCAAACAGTGGTAGCAGGGTGTGCCAAACACTGGCAAGGGTAAGCTGGCTGTACCACCCATAAGGCTGCCCCCAACAACAGTATACCTCCAACAAGATTCCAATTTCCAAATTGCCATCAGCAGGGGATCAAGCATTCAGAACACATAAGTTTTGGGGGGATACCTGAATCAAACCACCATAGGCATGTCAGCTGTCCAGCACCGAGACAATGTGGACATATGAATGACTTGGAGGAAGAGCAGAGTCAGAAAGGGGCAGGCTTGAGTAATACCACTTAGCCCTGGTAGTTTAATATTCTGTCTTACATTTTAAAAATGAGAACAATCCTTAGCAGCAAGCATTGGGGAAGAGGCTGCGTGCAACCATCCATGGAAGCTTCTGGGCTTTGTCCTTCCTCTGAGCATGGAGACAGATGCACAGCACCCCAATCTGCTTGGGTGTATGGGACAGGCAAGAATGAGGGGAGCCAGGCGTGGTGGTGCACACCTTTAATTCCAGCACTTGGAAGGCAGAAGTAAGAGGATCACTGTGAGTCTGAGGCTAGCCTGAGGTTACATAATGAATTCCAGGCCAACTTGGGCTAGAGCAAGACCATGCCTCAAAAAAAAAGTAAGAATGAGGGGAAAGAATCATCCAGAAATACAGGAAGGGAATAGGCAAAAGGAGAACAAGAAAGTATGCCTTCCTGCTGGGACTGCCCAGCCAGTGAGGATGTCCGCATGTAATAAAGGAAGAAGGGGGAGGGAGTCAGTAGACCTGAGGTTCCTGGGGGCTCTGCTCTTCTCTGTGGGAAGACAGGGACCTTTTCCTCGGTAACCAGAGTCTATAACATGAAACGATTTCTAAGGTCTATAAGCTCTTACATTCTGCAATATGTTTAGAGTCTACTTTGGAACCCAAATTGGTACATCATTTCTGACTAGACTCCAAATCCCAAACCTAGCTGTCCTAAGCTCATGAGGTTCTAAGACATACAGGAGGGAAGGTCAGGAATTAAATCCTTGAAATCTCTTTGTGTTAGCGTTTCAGATGAAGAATTGTTCTTCTCTTCTCCCAGAGGGGAATCAATTGCAATAGGAAGACTACAGATTGATGACCTAGAAAATTATTCTTGAATGGGAATTATACTTAATTAAACTCCATTAAATCATAAGTCCTGGCTTCTGGTTTGGGCCATTTTGCTGCTGTGTCCAGAACTGACTAATTCCTCCATTCCTGGAGCTTTGAATCAGAAGTGCGTGAACTCTGGGGAATATCTATCTGCTCACCTCCACGGTCTTGGCAGCCAGCCTCCTACTGGAACACCTTCACAAGATGATCTCTAAGTATGTCAGACTCCTAAAGGGAGGATAGTCATTTCTAATTTGTTTTGGTTCATGAGCAACTTGACAATTTGACTAACTAATAAAGAGCCAGGACTATATCATCCTTTCACAAAAAGCTAATAAGAAAAGGCTATTAATGCATCCCATTAGTTGGCTGAAAATGAGAAGTTAGGCAGCCATCACCTTAGCTGAAGACAGAAATGCTCTAACAGCCACTCAGTTCTTGCTCAGAGATACATAGAGAGTGAAGCGTGTCTCTCTGCTCCCGTTCACAGGACTTGGGCACCTAAGCATCTCGTGTCTTCCTGTCCTCTCGGAGCCATACTGTGTGCCTCTTACTCTCTGTAAGATGCCTCCCTCACTGCCTTGCCCTAGATCTCTCCACTCTCCCGGGAAGCAAAGTGCGCAGGACTGCAGGCTCAGAACAGCCTTCTACACAGTCAAGCGATTCGAGGTGCCCTCCAGGGGGGTTCCTCTTTTCCAAAATATGCCCCCCCACACACACAGTGCTGTCACCTTGTACCAGGAAAAGCGGGTTAGGCCCCAGCACACACTGTGCCTGAAAAGACATGGAACATGCAGCAAACTTTACTTGCAATTCCAGCTCTGACGTACTAGGGCCAAATCACCTATAGGTGCAGCGATCAAAGCTCATCACTTCCTGTCCCTTCATGTACGGACTGAGACAGTGATATAAAGACAGTGTCTTCCTTTAAGTGCCACCCACTTGCCTAGCATTATCCAGAACATGAACACTAGTACACAACAGATTTAACTCTGTGCTTGTCTTATTTTCATTCTGACTTGAGATGCCTCTAAGGAAAGGTGCAAGTGCCAGGGGGGATGGCATAGGTCTACCTTCCCAACACTTGACAGGACTAAGGAAGGAGGATAACAGGTTCAATGCCAGCCTGAGCTACATAGTGAGTTCCAGACCACCTGAGATATATAACAGGACCCTGTATTATGGAAAAAAAAAATATATATATAGTTGGTATAGTGCAGAAGTTCTGAATCCATCTGTTTAAACAACATAGTCCATCTGAAGGAATCAGAAGAAATTAGGAGTTGGTGTTTTTAGCAACAAAACTGGCCTTTGTTTATTTATTTATTTATTTATTTATTTATTTTATTTTTTCATCAGGACCCTGCTTCTTCTGCAAATAGTGGGCTCAATAAATATTCTGGCACTCAGTCACCCAAAGCTAGGGAAGGCAAAACACCAACAGAGAAGTCCCTGAATGGGGATCAGGGTAATTTGCATACATGCTTCAAACTTCTCCACTTTGACTACGGCTGAGGCCAAACCGTTCCAAGAACCGCCATGTCGCCGCTAGCCCGGCTGGCTCCGGACGGGAGGAGAGTTCATGTCTCCCTGGGCTCACGGGCGAGGGCTCAGTTGCTCCATTCAGCAGCTCTTCCCAGAAAGGCAGCTCCGTCTTAATATGTAAGGCAGACATTACAAAAACAAAAATGTAATATTTTCTATTTTCTCTCTCATCCAGTCACATACCCCCATCTTCCCACCATCTTCCAGAAGCTCCAAGCCCTCAAATTTGTACACCATGCAGCTGGGATCCATGCAGTCAGACCCATGATCAACTCCAATTACCCTTGGATATTATCAACTTTTTGTTTGTATAACAAAATACCTGAAGTAATTAACTCATAAAGAGAAAAGGTTTTAGCTCCACTGTAGGGACTTCAGTCCTGTTACTTTGGGCCTCTGATAAGACAGCAAATCATAACAGCAGCGCATGGCAGGTCAAAGCCACTCACATTGTGGCCAGGAAATAAAACAAAGAACAAGAAAGGGGCCAAATCTCACGACCCCCTTTGAAGACATGCCCCCACTAAACTTAAGACCTCCCACTAGGCCCACCTGTTTTTGTAATTTTCTTTCTTTCTTTATTTTTAATTATGTATTTGAGAGAGAGAGAGAATGGGCACGTCAGGGCCTCTAGCCGCTGCAAATGAACTCCAGACACATGTGCCGCCTTGTGCATGTGGCTTATATGGGTTCTGGAGAATCGAATCTGGGTCCTTAGGCTTTGCAGACAAGTGCCTTAACCACTAAGCAATCTCTCCATCCCTGATTTTATTTATTTTAATGCTGCATCAGAAATAAAAATAAACCCAAGAAGCTGCAAAAACACTGCTTCGTGAAGATGGGAAGCAGGGGAGGTGCGTGTTGCAGGGTAAAGTTGGCTGACCTGCCGCAGGGGCGGACTGAGTGCACCCAGGCCAACAAAGGAGACATGGTCCTCAGCATCTGTCCTATGGAGTTGACACAGCAGTGGAAAGGAACACTGGCTACTGCTGACCTCTTAGCCAGTGGGCACAAGTGAGAAGCCATCACGAGATGCCTCAAATCTCTACAAACACATAGGTTGACCAAACCAAGCTTAGAACCCAGACCCCCTCAGACAATGCTGAAGCTGGCTCTTGGGAGAGCCTCATTTTATGCTGTTTGGACACACTCCTGAGGGATAGTTTTCTTTGACAGAAGACGATTTGTTTCTTCAGTTACAAGTCTTCTTCCATTTTGATTTGTCAAACCTCTCCACTTCCTGCAAGCCAGGCTCATCACTCCCCGTGGCTGACTGCTCGAGGGCTCATGCAAGACCACCACCACCTGTGACCTACACCGATGCACTCTGGGGACCAGTTCTAGGCCCCTTTTAATGGTTCCACCCCCCATATTACCACCCTTGGAGCCCACCCTTTAATACATGGGCCTCTGGGGGACTTTTAGGATTCTAACGCTACCATTTTCATTAAAGATAACTCACCTTGACCTCAGAAATTCTCCCAGTTTCTAGTAAAAATAAAAAATAAAAAATAAAAAATGTCCCCTCCCTTCTTGTTTCCTCAGCTTCCACATCCCCTCTCTGTTGTCACCTTACGAAACATTTTCTCTGCTGCTCCTGCGTTCCCAGAGCCAGGCTCGCTGTGCTCAGGATCCTGTCGTGTCTACTCCCCTAGGGAGGCGAGGCAGAAAGGCCTCAGGACCCAAGCCACGCTGCCACCTCTGCATCCAGTTGCACTTGGAAACCTAACTTGCCTTGCTCCAGGCTGCCCTGACCATCTCCTCTTTGCATCAAACAGCAGTGGGAAGTGACTTCTTGAAGCCCAGCACCCCTGCTTCTAGACTGGATCTGCAACTTCAGACAGCCCTCTCCTGTGTGCACCATTCCAGTGATGAATCCTCTTAGATCAAGCCTGCCCTCCTCCAGGCCCTCTCATCTCACCCTGTGTGCCCATGACAAATGACCCGTGTTTTCTTTTTGTCCTCAGCCTTCAGCAGAGAAAGTTTCCCCAGAAATAAGACTCTTGAGTTCTCACTTCCATCCTCCCACTTGCCTCCAACTAAGCACCCTCTAAATCAGACCCCAGGCTCCAGAGGGAGCAATATCCTTTCTTTCGCAGCTGGTCTGAGTTTTGTCGTCTAGGAGACTGGGCTTAGAACAGCTTGACGTTAGAAGTGAGGCGAATGAAGCTTTAAATCTCCAGCACTTAACAGCTCTGCCGAAGCCTCAGAGGTAACCGCTCTTGCTCGCTGGCTTCCTCTCAGCTCTCTGTGTATCTATGTGATCTCTGCCCGTGCAGCCCGACTCCAGCCCCTCTGTCTGCTCTGTGAAAGAGGGGAGGTTGGGGAAGAAAAATTAATAGACCGACCCATAAAAATAACAGGCTGTGGGTCTCACATGACGAAATAATTAAACAGATTAAAGAAGAGGGGAGGAAGAAAGGAGCAGCGAGCTTAGCAAACTGAGACAGTTGCTTCTCTTTTCCCTTCCAGAAGGGCTGTGGCTGGGTGGAGGGGGATTTTTGTGTGTTTGCCTTCTTTCTGGTAGATTGGGCTCATAGCTGAATGCTGTCAAGTCGCTAAGCAATTTAAGGGATGAGATTAAATACCTTATATTTCTTTGCCTTCCCCAATGAATCCTCGAGCCATTCAGCACACTCACGAGAAAAGGAGATTTGATATTTATTGGGGGGCTTAATGATGTGCCCAGTATATGGGTAGGTACTTCACATCCTGGCAGATTGTGGGTTCAGTGTTCTGCAAACTTCAGAAAAGAACGCAGGCTTTTTCCTTATGGCCCAGGATAACCACAGCCCACAGAGCTTGTGAAGGTTACAGCACAGCTTTTTACACTCGGCCCTCTTTTCTTTGATATCATTAAAATAGCCAAAAAAAAAAAAAAAAAGTCTAGATCAGCAAGTTTCCAGTGAGCCTGAAAACAGAGGATGGAGCTTCTAGAGAAAAGCCTCCGAAGGTGCTCCCCAAAAGAATTGTGTAACCTTCCCCCTCCTGGCTGTGTGAGAGGTTCTGTATTGTGGGTGCGTCCTAATAAAGCCGCAGTGAAGAGTTTGAAAAAAAAGAAAAAGAAAAGCCTCACTTTCTGGGGTATCCTCCAGCCACATTTCTTTGAATTTCCAATGGCAAGTGCCCTCAATGGGAACAGTGCTTGGCTGCTGTGGCTCTTCACCAACACGACTATTCCTTTCTGATTTCCAACACTTGGAGTACAGACATTAGAAGCGAGGGTCCAGCAGGCAGGTGCCTTGACTCGGGAAGGCAGGCTGGGTGAGCATCCCAGAGCAGTGGCCAGCTGTGTGATGACACAGAGCATGGGAACAGACAGCCTGGATTCACCACCCCATCCTGCCCCACTGAAGTAGGCAAACATAGGGAGGGACAGCTAAGCAAGCTGGGACGCCATGTGCCTTGAGTTGTGCATATACACCACTTTCCTAACAGTGCACTTAGCACCCTGGGATCTCCACCTACATAGAGCTGCACATATTACATCCCCCCCCCCAAAAAAAATAATGCAATAGGTTGCTCTTCCCTAGCAGCCCTTCGGTAACTCCCCCCACCCTTTGTGGTTAGTTTTCATTCAAACACATTCTGGAAATAGAAGCAGGAGGCAGATCCAGCCTGGACTGGTTTCTGGTGCTTGGGCAGTAAGGCAGAATTGAGGGGGAACTCTTCTGTTTATCACCTTATATCTATGCATGACTGGGCAGGCATGTGATTAAAATCAGATACATCATGGGGAAAGGCACGTGTAGTGAACAAAGGCTTATATAACCCAAACCTGCCAATCAAAATGGAAAATTATCCATACCTCCCCATAACAACCAACTCCTCTTCCTCCTGAACCCCCATAAAAAGAAGCCCTAGGCAGTAACTCACTGTTCCTGAGGAGAGGCGCCTGTTGCTCCCTTGCAATGTATCCAACTTGAACTTTTGCTCTACTCTCTAATAAAACTTCCTCCCAATTTGCTATTTGTGTGCACTTTTTCATTCCTGGAAAAGGACGCCAAGAACCCGGAAACACTTGGTCCAGACATCACCAGCAGCAGCGCCTTCCTATTGTGGGAGGAGGGTATGGTCCCTGAACATGTATATGTTGACCCCCCTCTTTAATGTCTCTCAGTAATGTTTTGTAATTTTTAGTAAAGAGGCCTTCACCTCTTCTGTCAGATTGATTCCTCTCAGTACGTGATTTTCTGTTACAGCAATGGGATCCAATCCAATGCCTTGCGCAAGCTAGTCAAGCACTCTTAACACTAGGCCAAGTCCTCAGCTCTTTTGATTCTATTACACTGTTAAAAATGGCAGAATTTTTTTTTTTGTTTGTTTAATGTTGGCGACTAAACTTAAGGTCTCATACATGTTATGTAAACACAGTATCACTGAGCAAATGCTCCACCTGTATATGTGGCATAATTTTAATTTTTTTAATTGTTTAATGAATTAATTAATTAATTAATTTGACAGAGAAAGAGGGAGAGGGAGAGAGAATGGGCGTGCCAGGGCCTCCAGCCACTGCAAACGAACTCCAGATGGGTGTGCCCCCTTGTGCATCTGGCTAACGTGGGTCCTGGGGAATCAAACCTGGGTCCTTTGGCTTTGCAGGCAAACACCTTAACGGCTAAGCCATCCCTCCAGCCCATAATTTTAATTTTTTAATTGTTTTATTAGTGTGTGTACTATATGTGTGTACATGAGCACACATACCATGCTTGTGGAGGTCAGAGGACAACCTCGGGATGTTTGTCCTCTCCTCCACCTTTGAGACAGGTTCCCTCTTGTCTTCTTCTGCATGCGTACCAGTCTAGCCTGCAGGTCAGGCTTGCAAGAAAGTACCTTTAACCACCAAGCCATCTCCTCAGCCCTGAAAAATGTTAATTTGTTATTTTTTTTCTAGAACATACAAACACATTTCTTATGTCTAGTGACATTGGTAAACTCATATATTAATTCTAAGTTTCTCTGAGGATTCTTGCAGATTTCCCATGTAATCTGTAAGCAATGCCAGTTTCATCTCTTTCTTTACAACTTCTTTAGTTTATGTTTCACTTTGCGTCCTTTGAAATTGACAATTAAAGGCTGGAGAGATGGCTCAGCAGTTAAGGCTGCTTGCTCTCAAAACCTGATGGCAGGGGTTTGATTCCCCAGACCCTACATAAAGCCAGATGCATAAAGTGACCCTGGCATACCCATTCCCTCTCTCTCTCTCTCTCTCTCTCTCTCTGTCTCTCACTTCCTCTCACTTTTTCTTTCTCCCTCCCTTTCTCTCTCTCAAATATATAGATACATTTCAATTAAATGACAAAAGAAGTATCTGCTGAATACCTAATATTGATGCATAGTTTCAGATGTATTGAATAAATAAATATAAGAATTATTTATCCTTGGGTGAAAAAAATTATCAGTATATAATTCATTCATTTCTTATGTATTCCTATGCTTAGTATAGATGGTCCAAATATTTTTTTGAAAAAAGGCATTGAGAACATGAGGAAGAGATGAGAAAGAGAGATTAGTAGGGTGCTTACCTAACCAGCAGGAAGCCCTGAGTTTAAGCACTACAGAAACTGGGTGTGTTAGTAATACCAGCACTCAGGAGGTGGAGACAGGAATATTAGAGCTCAAGGCCATCTTTGAGTACATGGTACATAGCAAGTTTAAGGCCAGCTTGGGACATAGGAGACTCTGTCTCAAAAGAAGAAGGAGGCGGATAAGAAGAAGAAGGAGAAGAAGACAACGACTGGGGAGATTGCTCAGTGGATAAAGTTCTTGCCTCATAAGCATGATGACCTGAGTTTGGATCCCCAGAACCCACCTAAAAGCTGCATGCAGTAGTGGGCTGTAATCCCAGTCCTCCTACAGGAGATGGGAGGAGAAATAGGAGTCCCTAGAGATCATAGGCCAGCCAACTTGGTGTTCACAGCACTGAGCAAGAGACCCTACCTCCAGCAAGGTGGAAGGTGAGAACTGATCTCATCTCTTCTGACCTCCACACACATGCTGTGGCATGCACACAACTATATTCACACACACCAACACACACATCATATGCACAAGAAAATAAACCAAACTTTAGAGAGAAAGAACCCATACTATTTGTTCATTTACTTATTTATTTAAATGAACATCGATGAAGAGCATACTGGGTGCCGGGTTCCATTCTTGGGTGGAACCTCTCTCCCATCGTTTTACATGTCATCAAGTAAGAAATGCAGACCAAAATAATTTTCCTTTTTAAAATAGATTTTAGGGGGCTGGAGAGATGGCTTAGCGGTTAAGCGCTTGCCTGTGAAGCCTAAGGACCCCGGTTCGAGGATCGACTCCCCAGGACCCACGTTAGCCAGATGCACAAGGGGGCGCACGCGTCTGGAGTTCGTTTGCAGTGGCTGGAGGCCCTGGCGCGCCCATTCTCTCTCTCCCTCTCTCTATCTGCCTCTTTCTCTCTGTCTGTCGCTCTCAAATAAATAAATAAAAATAACAAAAAAAATTTTAAATAGATTTTAGGGCTGGAGAGATGGCTCAGCAGTTAAGGCAGTTGCCTGCAAAACCTAAGAACCTGAGTTTGATTCCCTGACCCAGGTAAAGGCAATGCACAAAGTGGTTCATGCATCTAGAGTTCATTAGCAGCAGCTAGCGGACCTGATGCACCCATTTTCTCTCTCTCTCTCTCTCTCTCTCTCCTCTCTCTCCCTCTCTCCCTCTCTCTCCCTCTCTCCCTCTCTCTCTCTCTCTCTCTCTCTCTCCCCTCTTGCAAATAAAAATTAAATTAATTTTATTATTTATTTGCAAGCAGAGAGAAAGCAAGAGAAGAAGAGGAGGAGGAAAAGGGAGAAGAAGGAGGAGAAGAGAGAATGGGCATGCCAGGGCCTCTTTGCCACTGTGAATGAACTCCAGATAGATGCACCACTTTGTGCAAATGGCTTTATGTGGGTACTGGGGATTTGAATCTGGGCCATCAGGCTGTGCAAGCAAACACCTTAAACTGCTGAGCCATCTCTCCGGCCCAGAATAATATTATTTTCTAATTCACCTGTGAAGGAAATGGAAGCCCCAGGTCTTGCACACTGCATCAGGGTTTGACTATCTTATGATTTAATGGGACAGTGGTCCATGGCTTTCAGCAGCATGTGACCTGGAGGAGGGTTCTCCAGCCTCACAGGCTTTTTTTGAAACTCTGCCTCTTCGGAATTTGCTGGGATTTCAGTGAGAGCTGACCCCATTTCTAGATGGGAGATCTCTTTCTGCCCCAAAGACAACTCCCAGGATGGTTGACAAAGGATGACAGGCAGCAGAGCCCCAATGCACACCCACTGGGAAGGAACCTGTGGCCCAAGGGTAGATCTGAAGGCTGGGGTTCAAGATTGGCCCATCCAGAACCAACCCGCAATGCTCTGGCCAGTATCCCCCTCCCAGGAAGACTGGGGAGGGGAGCTCTGGAAGGGAGGGAATTTACTGAAGAAGTCCTGGATGGTCTTCTTCTACTCTGGGTAGACCCCCTGACATCTGCCACTCACCAGATGGGACCACACAGCCCCACAGACACCTTTACTTCTGTCACGAGGACCTAGAGAGACCCAGCACAAGCCAGACCAACAGGCCTGGTTTTATGAACCCCCCCCCCATTAACAACACTCACTTTGAACTCTACCCCCAACATATATGAGTCCTCATTTATAAGGCCCTTTCACTCACATAATCTCATCAAGTCATCACAATCCCAATATAGAAATGGGGAAACTAGGGCTCAGAAAGGCCAGTTGGCTTTCCCAAGGTCATTCTGATGGTAAGTAGGCTAGATCAAATGTATTTAAAGCAAAATCTTCCAGGAGAAATCCTCTGACTCTAAATGCCAATGACTCTTCAGCATGGGGAGTCTGTACAAAGATGAGTATCAGGCAGCCTTGTTTGCAATGTCGAGACTCCCCCCTCCTCCTCCCCCCCACCCCAGCCTTCCCTTCTTGGAGATGCTTCTCCAACTGTGCAGAGAGCTTTTCTAAGGCTCTTGTTCATGTCCACGGGGACAGAATGGCGGCTTCCCGCCAGGGCTCCTCCCCTCTCCACGTAGGCCTCTAAGTAGCTGGAAGCTGAGAAGGTGAAAGCTGGAACATTTCGGAGCCTGCCTAAGGTGTCTGCTGTTCCCCCTTAATAACTGTCTCTGGTCTCTGAGGCTCCACAAGTAGCCCACTGCCAAACAAGCCAGTCTGCAGTCACCCCTTCCTGTCTGGCAGCAAAATATGGGAACCCCTTGCCCACGGTGCTAGGCTGTCTGTCTTCATGGAAGCAACCGGCTTGAGCTAATGAGTTGTTGGCATGGATAGGCAATTAATTCAGCTCTTTAAAACCTGCCAAACTTGTTTTTATAGCCATGGCATTTCCTTAATGACTCTAGCCACAGGCAGTGGCTCTGCCTGAGGATGCTCCCACCCCTGTCTCAAGCTCTGGGGTTCAAGGTTAAAACATGTCAAACTCAGAGAAGTCTTAGCCATCTCCACCCCTGGGTCTCAGGGAGCAGAAAGAGTTGAAGAGGCTTCCTGCTCCAGGAAATCCCAGTTATTCTGGACCAAAGGCCACGACCCTGTACCTGGGCAGGAGGTACACTGACTGCACTGGACGCCCAGCATTCACAGGACCCGCTCTATGGGCCTCGGAGGCCTTCCAAACGGGTGCGTTCTGGAGGCAAAGCACAGTTCTGACCCAGCCCGGCTCCACCGACCCCACACTTCTAGTCTCCCTGCCCCTATAGGTTGGTGCCATGGTGGCCCTTTCCCCAGCTATGAGCTGCCCTCAAAAGAGGACCTGGAGGGGCTGGAGAGATTGCTTAGTGGTTAAGGCGTTTGCCTGCAAAGCTAAAAGATTCAATTCTCCAGGACCCACGTAAGCCAGATGCACAAGGGGACACATGCATCTGGAGCCCCTGGTGTGCCCATTCTCTCTCTCTCTCTCTCTCTCTCTCCCTCCCTCCCTCCCTCCCTCTCCCTCATCCTCTTTCTCTCTCTCAAATAAATAAATAAATAACATTTTAAAAGAAGAGGACCTGGAAAGGCCATGTCCTTAGATTATTTTATCAAAAGAAACACGGCTCCTCGGAGTACAATGCCAGGGAGACATAATTATTCCATATGGACACATTCTGCAAAATGGTGGCACCTTTTCACAAGTGTCCAAGGTGGCCACTCTGACATGAAGCTGTCATGACTACGTTGAGCACATATCCCATCTGAAAGCGAAACTGTGGGAGAGAGAGAAGCATTTGCCCGAGATTGCCCTCTACTTGAGCTGGCTCACCACGCCACAGGCCCCGGTTCTGCCCACTGCCTGGCTTCTCCCAGCGCCTCAGCCTGTGCACAGGTGCCTGAGCGCATGGGATGGAGAAGGCCCCTTCCTGCTTCCCAGGAAAAGTCCTCATGTCCCTTTCCTTTGGGGCAGGGAAGCAGAGTAGTCTGGCATCTTACTGATCACAGCTGAAAGTCATTTCACCATGTGGCACACCTTCAAATGGCCCCTGGATTTCTGTCCCCTTCCCCCCCCCCCCGCCACTGACATTATTTATTTTGTGGTGCTGGAGATGGAAGCCAGGGTCTCTCATGTGCTAGACAAGTGATATTCCACTGAGCCATCCCAAGCCTCTCCAGGCACTGTGGTACTTTACTTTCAGTTGCTATAACTGAGTACCACAGACGGGGAAATTTATAGAACATGGAGGGTTAGGGTTAGAGGGATGCTCAGTGGATAAAGCGATTGCTGTGCAAGCAGGAGTACCTGAACCCAGATCCCCAGAACTCATGTGAGAAAAAGCCAGATGGGCTGGAGAGATGGCTTAGCAGTTAAGACGCTTGCCTGGGAAGCCTAAGGACCCAGGTTCAATTCCCCAATACACACATAAGCCAGATGCACAGGGTGGCGCATGAATCTGGAGTTCGTTTGCAGTGGCTGGAAGCCCTGGCACACCCACTCTCCCTCTGTTCCTATCTGCCTCTTTCTCTATCTCAAATAAATTAATCAAATATTTTTTTAAAGCCAGATGCTTTATCTAGCAAGTGTCAATAATCCCAGCATATCTATGGCAAGAAGGGAGGCTGAGACAGGAGAATCTACCAGAAGCTCTCAGGCCAGCCCAGCTAACCTGGGAAACAGAGCAGCGAACAGTAAGAGGCCCTGCCTCAAACCAGGTGGAAGGTGAGGGCTAGCATTCAAAAGTTGTCCTCTGACTTCCACGGAAGTCCGAGAGCATTTCAGTGACATGGGCTCACCATCTGACCATGGTGCGGGGCATCCCATGATGAGACAGTGACGGAAGCCATTCTGCTGGCCCACCTTCATGATCTATCTCATCTGCTCATCATTACCTCTCTCAAAGGTCCTACCTCCAAATATCATTAAAATTTGTCTTTGGGGATTAAGTTTCCAGTGTGCGAACTTTTGGGGTAACACATTCCAACCACAACACCAACTTTGTCCTTCCTGTATCCCTCTCCAATGAGTTCTCCAGTTTTCTTAGTCTTTTCCGCTTTTTCTTCTTTCCATCCTCCTCTTTCTTCTCTTTATCTATCTGCAAGCAGAGGGGGGTGGGGGGTTAGAGAATAGGCCTCTAGCCTCTGCAAATAAACTCCAGATGCATGTGTCACTGTGCATCTGGCTTTACTGGAGAATTGAACTTGGGTCATTAGGCTTTTCAGGCAAATACCTCAGCCACTGAGCCATCTCTCCAGCCCCTTTTTTCTCTTATTCCCATTCTCTCCCCTCATAATGCCCTCATAATTCTACTTTCACTTTCTCTCTTTTTCTGCAGGGACCCTCTGTCCTTCATTGTGAAAATCCTCAAGCTGGAAGCAAGGCCCCCAGGGGTGTCCCCCACTTTTCCCCACTGGTTTTGTGCAGCCTACAGCTGGCTCCCAGCAGGGGCCCTGGCAGCAATGACTTACTTCTGCCCTGCTTACAAGAAGAGGTTGAAGAGCTGGGTGTGGTGGCCCATGACTATAATCCCTTGGGAAGTGGAGGCAGGAAGATCAAGAGTTCAAGACCAGCCTCAGCTACCTAGTGAATTCAAGGCCTGTATGAACCCCTGTAAAAGGAGGAGGAGCTGAGATGACAGCTGGGCTGATTTTCATGTGTGGAACTGTTCATCCTGGGTCGGTTTCATTCTCTAGATATGACTGTATGTGAGCATGGCTCCCTGGGAAGCCCTGAGCATCAGGAGTCACCCTGATGAGCAGAGAGGTGGCATGGGGCCATAGTCACACACACACCCCCTGTGAATTGCCTTCTATCTCAGTGACAGAGAAACCATTCCAGGCCCACTTGTTCCTTTGTAAAATCAAACCTCATGAAGTGACATCACACCCTTAGCATAGGGCTGGCTCTCAGTGCCTGTGATGAAGATGAAGAAGGGGAGGAGGAAGATGAAGAAGCGGGTGAGATTCTCCCTCAGCTGTCAGTCTAAAAGGGGGGTGAGGTAGCAGTTCAGAGCGGGGAGACCATCAGGAAGGTGTGGAAAAAGCTTCCTGGGGATGGGACAGTGATAACTTGAGAGAAACATAGTTCTAAGCAGAGCATTTTCAGGGAGAAGTTCAAAGTGCCACAGTGAGTGTGGTGGTTCAATTCCGGTGTCCCCCAAAAACTTAGGTGTTCTGGGTGCTGGGTTCCCAGCTGATGGAGATTTGGGAATTAACGCCTCCAGGAGGCAGTGTATTGTTGGGGGCGGGCTTATGGGTGTTACAGCCAGTTTCCCCTTGCCAGTGTTAGGCACACTCTCCTGTTCCTGTGGGCCAGGGGGTGATGTCCACCCTCTGCTCATGACATCGTTTTCCCCTGCCATTGTGGAGCTTCCCCTCGAGCCTGTAAGCCAAAATAAACCTCTTTTTTTTTTCCCACAAGCTGCTCTTGGTTGAGTGATTTCTGCCAGCACTGCGAACCTGACCGCAGCAGTGAGGAAGGACCCTCCTGCAGGACGAGGCTCTGTAAGCAAAGGTCTAGACACAGAAAGTTGGCAGGCTGCAGAGCAGATGTGAGTGTCTAACTGTGGGCAACACAGAGAGGGGACGCGGCGTTCAGAGTTACTGGAATCTTTGGGGCCCTTTAGAGTCAGATTGGCCCGCATTTGTGGGATAGACTGCATCCTTCTTGTCTGCTCAAGGACATCGCTCTGGCAGTCTGTCCTTCTTCTCCTGCATTGTTAATGCTTCCCTTCCCTTGACGGCCCTGTCAACGTACGCACGTGCTGTCATTTCACCCATCTGCAGACACAACGTTGAAGAGCTCTGTTCGCTTCAGAAATATTTTCTACACTTAGTTTCTGGACACCACTTTCTCCCAGTTTGCTGCCTATGTCATCTGTCTTTGCTGCTTCTTCTCCCAGCTCTCAGACCCCTTCCTCTGGGGGCACCCCCGGGCTGTGTTTGACCTTTTTTTGTAGTTTTCATTTTTGTTTATTTTTATTTACACGCGTGCGTGGTGTGTGCATGCGTTGACAGGTGCGTGCCACGGCGTGCTTGTCTATCGTCTATCTGGCCTTCGAACTTCAGGATCCTCCTACCTCTGCCTCTCATTGGCACGGGCATCTTGAGATTGCAGACACATGTGCCACTTTTTGTCCAGCTTTACATGGTGTTAGGGATCTGAACCCCAGTTGGCAGACTGGCAGAGCGAGCACCTTTAGCCACTGAACCATCTTCCTACCTGCTCCGCCGAGACACTTGGAGCCGTCCTTGATTTCCTCAGTGTGTCATACTTCAGTCCAAACTGCCACAAAGCCCTTGCTGGCTTGGATTCTGACCACTTCCATCACAAGCTGCTTCTCCCATGTTCGCAGCATCCTCTCCCTTGGATCTCTGTGATAGTCTCTGGCTTGCCCCTTTTTCATATCATCTCCTCTCCAGGAAATAGCCAAAATTCTTCTTTAAAAAATTTTAACTTAGAAACAGGTATGGTGACTCATGCCTGTAATTCCAGCACTTGGGAGGCTCAATTAAGAGGACTGCCATGAGTTTAAGACCAGCCTGGGCTACGGAGGTTAATGTGGACTAGAATGAGGCCTTGACTCAAAAAAAAAAAAAAAGTTGGGGCTGGGGAAATGGCTCAGCAGTTAAAGGCACTTGGTTGCAAAGTCGACTGTCCCAGCTTCAATTCCTAAGCTGCCCATGTAAGCCAGATGCAAGATAAAAAAAGGGGGTGCAAGTGTCTGGTGTTCCTTTACAGAGTCAAGAGGTCCTGGTGTACCACCTCCCCATCACACACACAGGCAAGTCAATAATTGCTTTTTTTTTAAGTTCTGGGTAATATTATGTTTTTCTTATTTAAGCCCTCCAGTAGCTTCCCACTTCTACCAAAGAAATACCAAAGGGCTTTAATAAACAAGAAACCCAGCATAATCTGGCTCCCATCAGCCCTGTGATCTCATTGCTAGAATCCCCTGTGTACCAGTTATCTATGACTACATAACAATCATTCAAAAAAAAAAAAAAAAAACAATTACTCCAGAGTTTGGTACCTTGGAACAACAAACAATTATTACCTCACAGTGTCCAGGGAGGAGGTGGGAGTGGCCCCCTGGGTCTCCTGGCTCAGAGCCCTTCACAGGCTACAATCAAGGTCAGCACCCACTGCGGTCATCTCCAACAGTTCACCTGGCAGTGAACCTCCTCCTGGCTGATGGAGCTGCTGCGAGGACTCAGCTTCCTACTGGCCCTGGACTGAGGGTTAGACTCGTTCGCTGGCAGCGGCCCGAGCCTCTCTTGGTTTCTTGTCATGTGAGTCTCGTTGCACAGAACATGGCTTCCCTGGAGTAAGCAATGAACAAGAGAAGGAAGGCAAGATGGAAGCTGGATTCTTCTGGAAGAGATGCCCGTGATAGCTGACAGACTCTGTTGGCTGAAAGCACAAAACCATGGATGCCGATGGGGCAGAGTCCATGAGAGCCATGTAGAGGCTACCTACCGCCCTACTTGCTTCTGCTGCCCTGGCCTCTTTGCTCCTTGAGCTGGCCAGGCACCCTCTGCCCAGTCTTGCTCCACATCCTTCTCGTCTTTGCTCAGATGGCCTCTTGGTGAAGACTTCTCTGATTATCTTATTTTAAATTTTTACAATTATTCATTCCCCCCTTCATTCTTTTCTTCTTTCTAAAAAAAAAATTATTTGTGGGTCTGGAGAGATGGCTTATAGCTCTTGAGCACTTACCTGTGAAGACTAAGAACCCCGGTTTGAGGCTTGACTCCCCAGTACCCATGTAAGCCAGATGCATAAGGTGGCACATGCATTTGGGGTTTGTTTGCAATGGCTGAAGGCCCTGGTGCCCCCATTTTCTTTCTCTCGCTCTCTCTCTCTCTCTCCCCCCCCCACTTCCTGTCTCTGTCTGTTGCTATCAAATAAGTAAATTTAAAAAATTTTTTAATGTATTTGTGAGGAGACAGTGGCTGCCAGGACCTCTTGCTGCTGCAAACCAACTCCAGAAGCATTTGCCATTTTTTGCCATCTGGTTTTATGTGGGTGCTGGGGAATCATATCTGGGCTGACAGGCTTTGCAAGCGAGTGCCTTTAACCACTAAGCCATCCCTCAGTCCCTCTTTTTAAATTTTTTTTCTTTATTCTGTTCATAACAATAATCACTTCTAACATCCTATAATTTAATTATTGTTTGCTTGTCTTTGTCCACTAGACAAGACAGGAATATTTTGCCTGTGTGTCTCACTGCCATACCCCTCAGTTCCTAAAACGATGTCTGCCACACCATAGATGTTCAAGAAATAAATGAATCCTGTAAACCACTGACTCTCAACTTTTCAGTGTGGAACCCTTCAATGCCAACGTATATGGCAGATAAAAGTAAACTGGTTCTGTTAGAACTCGGGTGGTAGGATCGCAAGTGCTGCCTCATCTGCGCCCCCTTACTCCCCTTTCTGAAGGGACTCAAGGGTGGGGGCTCTCTCTGGGCAATTTGGACCACTCCAGCGAAAGTAAAAGGAAAGAGCTCCCTAACCCAAACCCGTGTGTGGTGTGGACCCCCATCTCCCCGCCCCCAGAAACCACCCTGATATTTTTTGAGCACAGATAGAAACCCTGCGCCCCCATCTCCACCCCTCCTGCCCACAAGCTCCGTGTACCAGCCTAGCTCTCCCCCTTTCAAAACTTGTTCCATTCTTGGCCTCTGGGGAAATGAGCAAGAGTGCTGCTTTCTTGGTGAATCTGGTACCAACACAAGGGTGAAGGAGATAGACACAGAGAACTCTCCTACCAAATCAAAGATCCAGAGACACAATCATCACTGGAGTAGACCTAAAACGAACCCAACGTGGCTCAGGGAAATTCACCAAAGAGGGGGCGGAAAGATTGTTAGAGCCACAACTTGGGACATTATGCACAGAGACACTGCCTCTTCCCCTTAACTGATGGCTAACCTTACAATGCACGATGCATATTCCCCAACGAGGAGGGTCCCTTCGGAAGGGGGAGGACAGGGAGGAGGCTAACAATGATGCCAACAAGGCTGTTTACACAGTATGTACATAACTAATAAAAAATAAAGAAAATAAAAGAAAAACTCAAAAAAAAAAAACCTGAGAAACCGTTCAGACTCCCAGAAAGTCACTGTGGCAAAAAAAGGGGGGGACTGGAGGGATGGCTTAGCGGTTAAGGCGTTTGCCTGCAAAGCCAAAGGACCCAGGTTGGAATCTCCAGGACCCACGTTAGCCAGATGCACAAGGGGGCGCACGAATCTGGAGTTCGTTTGCAGTGGTTGGAGGCCCTAGCGCGTCCATTCTCTCTCCCTCTCCCTCTCTTTCTCTGTCAAATAAAAATAAATAAATAAAAATTTTTTAAAAAGAAAAATATTTAAAAAAAAAAAAAAAAAAACCCTTTGCCATCACTTCATGTAACCAACCCTCTTGCACTAGGGCTGTCCGTCATTAAGTTAACCAACATTGAGTTCCTGCCACCTAGTGCCAGGCCCTGTCTACAGACAGGGAAGCAGAATGCCTATTCTCCAGACTGGAGGGCGACAGCAAACACTGAACCCTCTCGCTCTCCTTCCTCCCTCCCCTCCTTCTTTTTCTTCTTTTCTCTCTCCCTGGCCCGGTGTCTCCTCTCTTTCTCGACCTCCCTCCCCCTCCTGCTGCTGCTTTGCTCTCCCCACCCATCGCTGGGCCGCTCACTACTCCAACAAGGTTCTTTTGATGGCGCTGAGACTGTTTGCTTACATCGTCCACCTTTTGTCTTAATTTTATCCTGTGGCTTCTGCACTGAATAAAGCTATCCGGTTTTTTCTTTCTTTCTTTTTTTTTTTTTTTTTTTATTTTTTTTCCAAATGGCAGCCTTTTAAGTACTTGAAAACAGTAATCAAGTCCCACAGAGAGCTCTCTATAGACTTGTGGCCGCCTTGGAGGGAGCCTGGGTTGGCACTGCCCTGAGCGGGTGGGGGTCTGGGAGCCGGCGAGCCGGTGGCCGGTCCAGTGGCCGGGCGGAGCTGCCCGCAGCCTGGCCGCGCTCCCGGGTCGCCGCCGGCTGGGCTCCCGGCCTGCGATGATGCCACCGCGGCAGGTCAGGCTCTGCGAGGTGAGCGAGGCCCCAGGAGCAGCAGGAGCAGGAGGACGCCTGGACCAGGAGCCAGCCGCAGCCCGGGAGGAGCGACGCGGGGTTTTGTGTTCTCTTTGTTTCAACCAAGTGCAGAGTTTTCCAAGTCATTGCTGGCCTGACGCAATAGGGCTCGCTGGGCCTCCCGGGCGTAAATCTTCCTGTCAAGGGGCCAGTTTTCAGCTTTTTCCTGCACGCCCCAAGCTCAGCTCCTTCTCCCGGCCAGCCCAGCAGGTCTTGAATTCATTAAGGTTTGGGCCACTTGGCCCAGCTTGCCCCAGTGTGGTGCCAGCGCGGTGGGCTCCGGGCACAGGCCTGGGGCCCTTTTCCCGGGAGGCTGGGCTTGCCGAGGAAGAGAGGTCAGGGGGTGTGGAAGAGGAGAAGCAGGAAAGTTGATGAGGAGAGATGAGAAGAGCAGAGAAGTGACACAGCCTTAGTTCTTTGCTAGTGGGCTGGGCAGCTCGGAAAGGAGAGAAAAAGCCACAAAAATCTGAGTCTCCGAAGGACCAGGATATGGGAGCAGCACGTAGGCTCGACCCGGCACAGCTGTGCGAGGAAGTCTGTTCTCAAAAAAAAAAAAAAAAAAATTTTGATTCCTGGCCGCAGAGAGAGTAAAGGCCCTTTTTCAAGTTTTAAAAAATCCTCCGCACTTTCTTCTTTCCATCTTTTTCTCCATGCACTTGTTTCCATTTAAAATGTAGAGAAATAAGTTTGAAACAAAAACACTGTTTTTCTTCTTTTTGCTCTTCTACCTCTCTCCTGCCTGCCTCTGGGTCTCCCTCCCCCAGGTGGCTGAGACACAAGTGGTTGAATACACATCGCCTTCTCACTACTTTTCTCCTCCTGCCTCAGTATCAGAATGACACCAGTCATGCTTGGGGACATCTAGGTACCCTAAGTGAACAAAGGGGACAGTACTCTGTACATCGGAATGTCAGCCCCAGAGGAGGGACTCATCAGCACTCTGAACTCTACACCCTCCACGTGGCAACACCTAGACTCCCTCCTTGACCCTGTCTACCAGTGGCTTCCCACAGAGGAAAGTCATTCAAAGCTGCATATGGTGGCTCATGCCTGCAATCCCAGCATTCCAGAGGCTGAGGGCAGGAGGATCATGGGAGTTCGGACCAGCCTAGGATGCACAGTGAGACCTAGTCTATAAAGATAAAAACAGAGCATGGCGTGGTGGCACAGGCCTTTAATCCCAGCACTCGGGAGGCAGAGGTGGGAGGATCACCTTGAGTTCGAGGCCACCCTGAGACTCCATAGTGAATTCCAGGTCAGCCTGGGCTAGAGTGAGACCCCACCTCGAAAAAAAAAAAAAAAAGATAAAAACAGAACAATACCAACAACAGGCAAAATTTTCCACTGGGTCCCCTTTCTGCTCCTTTCAAGGCCATCATTTACCCTCTGGTGACTCTGCTAGCAAAACATGCCCTTAGAGGCAACCTTCGCTTCTGATCGTTTACCTCTAAGGGTGAATTTAAAACCCGGTTTGGAAACTGGGCACAATGACTTGCACCTATAATCCCAGTACTCAGGAGGCCGATAATCATGGTGAATTTGAGGCCAGTCTGGGCTACAGAGTAACTTCCAGGTAAGTCTGGGCTAGAGGGAGACCCTGCCTCAAACAAACAAACAAACACCTGTTTTGGGTCACTCTAGGCCAAGCTGCCCTTCGGTCTCCCCTCACTGAAGGGGTTAACATCACCAGAAGCGGCGTCCTCCAGGGAAAAGGTGTATAAAGAGACCATGTTCTTGTCATGTCCCCTATGGACACTTTCTAGACAGCTGGACCATAGATTCCCGCCTAGACCACAACCCGGGATGGAGAGAAGGCTATGGGATGCCACCAATGATGGTCAAGAGCACTTGTCACACCTTTGCCAGTGCCCTGTGCCAGACTCCAAGGGTCTGGCCACACCAAAGTCAAGGGTCAATTCCAAGCAGATTGGCTGGACACGTTCCTGCCTGGGCACAGAATTCTGGTGGGGCGTCCTGGATGCCTTGACCATGCGATTTCCCGTGGAACCATCCCTAGGCTTCTGCCCACGCTGCAGAAACAAGAAACTGCACCTCTTCACCAGATGTGATTGCCTGGTGGGAGGAATTTGTCGTGGGCTTTATTACTTGTTTATTTATTGTTTATCGTCTATTTTATTTTTTCTTCTGGTGCTGGGGATTGAACCCAAGACTTCAAGCATGGTAGAGAAAACACTCTACCACTGTGCCACATCCCAGCCCTGTCTTGGCTTCATATGTCCCCCCCACCACCACCACCACAAAGAGTTCTTTGGAGGACTCTGTTAACACATCACTATCGAATGGCATCTTTGCCCCATGTGTCCAGATATGCATGAGGCTGAGACAGGCAGGAGACACTGGGTCACTCCAGATGCGCATATGGCGAGGACGGGAAGAGCACGCTGGGCCAGGCCGCACTCCTGAGGCCCTGTCCACATTCGCACCCTCAGATACTTGTGCAGTTGCGTTTTGCCAGCCTTTTCTCACTGCAGTCGTCTACAAGTGGAAGGCAAAGAGGCTTATCTTCTCTAACCCCACACAGAGGTCTTTGGGGGACCTGGCAGAGGCCGAGACAAGCTCCAGTTTGGTTTGGTTGGTGGTTGCTGCCCCAGAACTAATGAGCTGCAAACACGCCCTTCAAAGAGAACTGCTGTCTTTGAAGCTTATATAGACCAGCCCAGAATGCCACAGCCTTCCTGACAGGATCCCGGAGGAGCCACGGGGCAGGAAGAAGAGCGGAGAGCAGGATAGAAGCCCTCTGCTCCGCTCCCAGGCTGGGCCTCCTTGCTCAAGATGGAGAGTGGTTTTGCGAAGCACCCTACATTTTGTGGTAATGGGTACCATTTGGTGAGGAACGAATTCTGTCTCAACCCCTGTTCTAAGCACTTTGCATGTTGGATTTCTTTCATTCCTATTCCCAGTCTTATTTAAAGATACAGAAACAGAGAGGTTCTGCAGTTAGCCCAAGATCACGCAGCTGACAGATCCAGGACTCCACCCTAGTCTAGCTGACTTCCAAGACCACCCATTTTAACATATGGCAAAGTGATTTTACTTCCATGAAACCTTGGCAATAAGCCTTGATCTACATGTGTATGGGATGCATGTGCTTGGGGCCAAATGGAAACCCAGTCTATGCCTAAAGTAAATCATACTACAGAGCCAAGGAACATCTCTAGGAGAATAAGCGAAAGGAGTCCTCTCACTTGGATCTTCTCCTCCCTGCTCCCCAGGCACACGTGCGTTTGGTGGGAAGATGTCTGAGTATATACAGTGTCAACTTCTACTGAAACGAACACTAAGGACAGCGGCTGGCCACATACGACTTCTGCTTCCCAACAGTTTCTGAGAACTGGCTGCAGGTCACCCTACTTCATTCCTGCTTAAGAGTATTAAATCTAGAATGTGAGTATGAAACACAATTAAAGAGGAGTAAGTTGTGAGCAAGATGAACCTAATAAGACTAGACTAAGTACATACCTAATGTACAAAACTTAGTGGAGGGAGGGAATATGAATGTATTAGTTCATTTTCTGTTGCTATGAAAGAAAATACCAGAGGTGGGATACCTTTAAAAAATAAAATAATATGGGGGCTGGAGAGATGGCTTAGCAGTTAAGCGCTTGCCTGTGAAGCCTAAGGACCCCAGTTCGAGGCTCAACTCCCCAGAACCCACATTAGCCAGATGCACAAGGGGGCACACGCGTCTGGAGTTCATTTGCAGTAGCTGGAGGCCCTGGTGCGCCCATTCTCTCTGTGTCTCTCTCTCTGCCTCTTTCTTGCTCTGTCTGTCACTCTCAAATAAATAAATTAATAAACAAAAAATTTAAAAAATAAAATAAAAATAAAATAATAAAAAAGAGGTTAGCCAGGTGTGGTGGTGCATGCCTTTAATAACAATATTTAGGAAGTTGAATTAGGAGGATCGATGTGAGTTCTAGGCCAGCCTGGGACTACAGAGTGAGTTCTAGGTCAGTCTGGACTAGGGTGAGATCCTGCCTTGATAAGAAAAAATAAAGAAAGAAGGAGAGAGAGAGAGAGAGAGAAGCAACGCAAAGAAAAGAAAACAGAAAAGATATTAGTTCAGTTTCAGAGGTCTAAGAACATGATCCCAGCACCTGCTACTTGGTGAAGAAGACCTCTGGCTACATCACAACCTGAGACATGGCAGAATGTGAAGGCGTGTGTGAAAGGGAGAGGTAACTTGGTGAGACCGGAAGTCAGAGATCCGGAGTCAGACTTGCTTTTTTATAACCCCACCACCATCACCACTTGCAGAACGAACTTCACAAATCCTTTCTGAGCCATTCCCTTAATGACCCAGTTGCTTTCTACCAGGCCTCACCTTTTAAAGGTTCCTTTATCTCCAAATTTCACTGGAGTCCAAGCTTCTAGCCATGAACTTTTGGGGCATACTCTCAAATCATTTCCAAACCATAGCAGTGTGTCTGTGTGTGTGTGCACGCACACGCGTGTGTGCACACGGGTTCACGCACATGCCCACATGCCCGCACTGTGGTAGGCAGGCTGAGGAAGGTAAAAAAAAAAAAAAAAACCCTAAGAAATTGAAGACCCTTGAGACTCTACTTGTGAAAAAAAGGCAAATGTTGTATTAAAAATAACCAGCCAAAACGAGTTGGCATCACACTGTATATAAGTGCTGTATCCATTTTTGCCAGCCCTTGAAAGTTGAGTGCAACACAAGCAGGCACTTGGAGACAGGGCATACCTGTTGCTCATGCTTAAGAAAACTATAAATGAAGATGCATTTTCCACATACATGCACATACATGTGCACATGCACCTGCACACACATGAACAAACACACAGAGAGACAAGCATACATATACGCACAAAGGACGCTGGGGACCATGTAGATCAGCCCTTTACTTTGCAGGCAAAATTGCAGAGACCTAAAGAAATAAAGTTTCAAGCTGAGCATGGTGATATACACCTTTAATCCCAGCACTCAGAAGGCTGATGTAGGGAGATCACCATGAATTCACAACCAACCTGGGCTACAGAGTGAGTTCCAGGTCAGCCTAAACTACAGTAAGGCCTTGTCTAAAAAAAGAAAAAGAGCTGGTGTGTTGATGCGTACCTTTAATCCCAACACTCAGGAGGGAGAGGTAAGAGGATTGCCATGAGTTCGAGGCCAGCCTGAGACTACCTTGGGAATTCCAGGTCAGGCTGGGCTGGAATGAGACCCTACCTCAAAAAATAAATAAATAAATAAATAAATAAAAGATAAAAAGAAAAAGTGAGAAGGAAAGACGGGAAAGGAGAAGGAAGGGAGAGAGTAAGGGAGGGAAGAGGGGGGAGGAAAGGAGGGAAAAGAAAACGAAATGAAGTTGCAATGGGTAAGCCGCTTAGCCTCTCGGCTTAGTGGCTATTTGTCTCCATGGAACTGGAATTACGTTGTAGACAAGTTCTCAGCCTAAGAACATCCTTGGGAACCAGCCAAAGAGACAGAGATGGTGACAGGAACAGCAATAAGGATTTGGGCCTTTGTGCTCTAGTGAATTAGAAAGGGACCAGGCTCCTCCAGTTATGTTTAGTGAGGTTCTATAGCTGCAAACAATGGGAAAGCGGGTGCTTTGTGGAGGTCAGGGAGTTAGGGGAGACTGTGGGCTCCACCTGGCTCCCCAGCACCATTCACACTTACTTCCCGTCTGTATAATATGCTGCAATGAGGTGTAACTTTGTATCACAAAATTCATCTATTTTAAGTGTGGTATTTGATGAACTTTAGTAACTGTATACAGTTCTGTAAGCAGGACATCTTACAGTTGTGTAAAATGTAGACAGTTTCCCATCACTATAACATACCCACTACTATAGATGCACCCCACCTTGTCCCAGGTCACCACTGTAGATGCTCCCCCCACCCCCACTTTGTCTCAGGTCACCACTGGCCTATTTCCTGTCACTGACACTTTTTTAACATTTTGTATGCATGGAGTCAAGTGGCATGGAACCCTTTGTTTTGACGTGGCAGATCTGCCCTCATGCCACATGTGTTAATATTCCATTCCTTTGCACTGATGAGCAGAGCCTGGGCATGCCACAGTCCGTCCATCCACAACGGACTATACACACACTTCTTCCCAGTTCTGAACTTTTGAACACAACCCCTACGAACATTTATGTACAAGTCTTTATGTGAACATATACCTTCATTTCACTTGGGCAAATATCTAGCAGTGCAATTGCTATGTCACAGTATACGTAAATGTTTATTTCATAGAAGTTTGCCAGACTTCTCCAAAGTGACTCATACAAGTTTGTATTTCATTGTTCTGCGCTTTTCCCAACATGCCCTATTTGTTTTCGTGAATTTTATTCTTGTCTTTGTTGCTGCTGTTTTCTCTTTGAGGCAGGGTCTCACTCTAACTCAGACTGACCTAGAACTCACTCTGTAGCACCAGACTGGTCTCAAATTTACAGCCTCCCAAGTGCTGGCACTGAAGATGAGCACCACCACCATGCCTGGCTTCTTGTTGTTTTTTGAAACAAGGTCTTGCCGTATAGACCAGGCTAGCCTTGTACTCAATCCTCTTGCCTCTAGCTCCTGAGTGCTGCAATTGCATGGATATACCACTGAGTCCAGCTTAATGCAGTTGCAGTCTAGTGATAGTAAATAGTACTTCATTGAGAGTTTAATATGTACTCATTAGTATTGGTGTTGACATCTCTTCCTATTGGCCATGCCTACGCCTCCTTTTGAAAAGTAACTATTCATATTCTTTGCCTTTTTTTTCTTTTTACTGTTTGCTTCTTGTCTTATGACTGACCTGTAAGCGTTCTTTGTTCTTCGAACAAGCTCAGTGTTGAATATACACTTTGCCAACACTTTTTCTTAGTCAGTGCCTGGCTTGCCTTTTGTTTTCTTAACTGTCTTTTGGAAAGCAAAAGCATTTCATTTTGCTGAAGATTCTTTTATATCTTTGTGAAATGTTTACTCTTTTTTTTTTTTTTTTTTTTTTTTTTTGGTAGGGTCTCATCTAGCCCAGGCTGACCTGGAATTCACTATGTAGTGTCAGGGTGGCCTCGAACTCACGGCGATCCTCCTACCTCTGCCTCCCAAGTGCTGGGATTAAAGGCGTGCGCCACCATGCCCGGCTCTGAAATGTTTACTCTTATATCTTCTCATTTTCTTTTATAATTCTTTCTACTTTTAGTTCTCAGATTTAGGTTTCTGATTCATTTCAAGTCTGCTTTCCTGAATGGTTTAAGGTAAGGAACAAGGTTCAGTTTATTTTTTTTATGGGGGGGGCAGGGGAAGATACTCAGTAGTCCCAGCACCATGTGTTTAAAAGATTATCTTTTTTCTATTGACTTCATTTTAGTCAAAATCCAACTTACAGGGCCAGGTTTAGTGGCACACGCCTTTAATCCCAGCACTTGGGAGGCCGGGGGAGGAGGATTGCCATGAGTTTGAGGCCACTCTGAAACTACAGAGTGAATTCCAGGCCAGCTCAAGCTAGAGTAAGATCCTAAAATAAATAAATAACTAAATAAAATCAATTTACAGCTGGGTATGATGGCATATGTCTTTATTCCCAGCAGTTAGGAGGCAGAGGTATAAGGATCACTATAAGTTCAGGGCCAGCCTGGGCCTGGGACTACAAAGTGAGTTCCAGGTCAGCTTGGACTAGAGTAAGATCTTATATCAAAACAAAAAAACAAACAAAAAAAATATCAGTTTACAGCCATGTAAGTTGAATACAGGCACATACCTGTAATTTCAACACTCCTGAGGCCAAGGCAGGAAGATGGGTGATTTCAAGGTCAGCATGAGTTCCATAGTGAACCTAGTCTAAAAGAAGAAAGAAAGAAAGAAAGAAAGAAAGAAAGAAAGAAAGAAAGAAAGAAAGAAAGAAAGAAAGAAAGAGAGAGAGATAGATATCAGGGACTCTATCCCTCCCTGCCCCCCACCCCCTGCCTGCTGCCTGCTCATGAGCAGGAATTTTCTATACTCTCTCCTTTTCTCCTAATCTAATAAAGTCTCTATAAACCCAGGCCCAGAAAGGCAAACGTCACATGTTCTCTCTCATATGTGGATCCTAGCTACAAATGATTGGACTTCTTTGTGAGTTTAGGATAAAACTCTATAGCAGAGGCCAGTAAGCTAGAAAGGAGATATAAAGGGAGCAGAAAGTGAGGGGCACTTAAGAAGCTAGTATTGTACATATGTTAGTAAAGAACAGATTGATGGGGGTGGAAAGGCCTAAGTGAGGTCAGAGGAAGGGATTGAGTAAAGGAAAGGTGGGGGAGGGCTAATCAAAATCGAAGAGGGTATGAATAAATCATATGGAAACCTACTTTTTTGGACAATGGAACACCCAGAAGCCATAGATTGTTACTAGAAAATTTTCAGTGCCAGGGATGGGATACCTTCCAGTGAGTTAGTTGTTGGCCAGGGAGGTCCCTGATGCCCCCAAAACTTTACAGGTCATTGCTGAGGCCCTTGGTTTCCCACCAGGAATAGATGGTAAGACCCTATTGCTGAAGACTCCACATACTTGGGCTTCAAGGTCACTGAGAAATCTTGCTGGAGCTGAGCTGAAAACCTCCTCCATGTAGACCAGCTGACAGAAAGCTGGAAAAAGCTATGCTGCATGCAGTTCAAGGGGAGAAAGAGAAGTCATCAGTGGAGATAAATGACAATGGACACTGCAAGCCTTATGTTTGGCCAGCCAGGCCAAATGAGCCAACATGTGCAACAGTTGCATGTCTGTTATAGGGAAAACTAACCACTCTCTAATTGGACTGGAGACCCACTCCACAGGAGGGAATACATGCCCGATACTGAAAACCTGCAACAGGGGTGGTCATGAGCCCTAGGAGGTCTAATGTCTGCAGGTATCTGGCTAAATGTATATACTATGCTCACCAAACTGCCTCGTAAGCATTTTTCTTAATGTTCATACCATATATATTAATGCTACTCTACTTTTGGTTACAGAAACTTCTCTTTTCAGATAGCAGTGACCTTGGGATGACTCAGAAGGCACCATAGTGCTGAGAAGTGACAGAGGAGTGCTCAGCACTGAAACATCTCTATCACACCTTCCAAGGCTCAGGGTCCATTGCAGAAGAGCTGACATAAAGAATGTAAGAGCCAAAGGAAGGGTAGGACTCCTTACAATATGCTTCTCCAGACACAAAATGGCCTGGATATCCATGACCTCACAACACCTGACACTACCTACACAAGACCATCATAATAGGAGGAAAAGATCATGACATCAAATAAAAGAGAGACTGATTGAGACGGGGAAGGGGTATAATAGAGAGTGGAGTTTCAAAGAGAAAAGTAAGGGGAAGGGAGGGAATTGCCATGGGTTATTGTCTATAATTATGGAAGTTGTCAATAAAAAATTAAAAAGTCTCTACAAACCTTAAAAGAAATCAATTGACAATATTAGGATAGTGAAACTCTCCTGTATGGTACTATGATCATGGATACATGCCAGTATACATTTTGAAAAAAAAGTGTGTGCGTGTGTGAGCGCGCACACGCGCACCAGAATTTCTTGCCACTGCAGTCAAATGTCTGTTCAGCTTTATGCAGGTGGTTGGGAATTGAACCCTGGCCAGCAGGCGTTGCAAGCAAGCATCGAGAAAGAGAGAGGGAGAGAAAGAGGGAGAGACAGAGAATGTGCACGCCAGGGCCTCTAGGCACTGCCAAAGAACTACAGATGCATGTGCCGCCACCTCGTGAATCTGGCTTACATGGTACCTGGAGAATCAAACCTGGGTCTGTCTTTAGGCTTCGCAGGCAAGTGTCTTAACCACTAAGCCATCTCTCCAGCCCACAAGCAAGCATCTTTAACTGCTCATCCACTACAACCCCACCACTATGCATACTTTTCAAACCCACAGAATGCACACCACCAAGAATGAACCCTAGTGTGTGGAGCCGAGAATGACCTTAACCTTTTGAACTTCCTGGGGTTTTTTTTTTTATTTTTTTTTTATTTTTATTTATTTATTTGAGAGCGACACAAAGAGAGAAAGAGGCAGAGAGAGAGAGAAAGAGAGAGAGAGAGGGAGAGAGAGAGGCCAGGGCCTCCAGCCACTGCAGACGAACTCCAGATGCATGCGCCCCCTTGTGCATCTGGCTAACGTTGGTCCTGGGGAATCAAGCCTCGAACTGGGGTCCTTAGGCTTCACAGGCAAGCGCTTAACCATTAAGCCATCTCTCCAGCCCAAAATTCCTGTTTTAACCTTGGGAGTGCTGAGATTATAGCTATACACCAGCCCCGTTTTACGTAGTGCTAGATATTGCACTCAGGGCTTCATGCAAGCCAGATAAGCCCTCTACCAGTTGGGCCACTTCTTCAGCCCCTACATTCCTAACATTTTACACGATGCTTCAAGTAAACACTATGACATTTCACATGTTAGGAAAACCTTGGAACTCTGTTGGCCCATATATCCTTGCCCCACCCCATAACTATGTTCAAGCTGAAACATACATATATTATTTCTTTATTTCCTGTAAATGTGGGTCTGCTGGCAGTGAGTTTTCTTTCCCCTGAAAATGTCTGCATTTAACTTGATTCTTGAAGAATATTTGCATTGGATATAAAATTCTGTATTTTTCTTTCTGCCTTTTAAAAATATTTCATTTTAAAAATATTTCATTCTCGGGCTGGAGAGATCGCTTGGTGGTTAAGGTGTTTGCCTGCAAAGCCAAAGGACCTAGGTTCGACTCCCCAGGACCCTAGTAAGCCAGATGCACAAGGGGGCACATGCATCTGGAGTTCGTTTGCAGTGGCTGGAGGTCCTGGCACGCCCATTCTTTCTGTCTCTCTCTCTCTCCCCCTGCCTATTTCTGTATTTCTCTCTCTCTCAAATAAATAAATTATCAAATTAAATATTAAATATATATATTTCATTCTTATGCTGGGTGTGGTGGCACATGCCTTTAGTCCCAACACTTGGGAGGCAGAGGTAGGAGGATTGCCATGAGTTCAAGACCACTCTGAGACTACATAGTGAATTCCAGGTCACCCTGGGTGAGACCTTACTTTGGAAAACAAATACAAAAAAAAAATAAGATATTTTATTCTTCTAGTCTGTGTCTTCTGATGAAATTCGGCCCTGAACTGTTGTTCCCTTTGAGTAGTATGTTATCTTTTTCACTGTTTTCAAGATTTTCTCTTTCTCTCTAACTGTGCCACAGTATCATAGTTTGTGTCTGACATGCTGGCCTCTGCGCACACCCATGTGAGGTGCTACATCTACACACGCACGTGCCCACACCACATAACACACCACTGCTGTGCACATACAAAAAGTGGAAAAGTTATAAGAGGCACAGGTTGGGATGTCATGCCCAGATGCACTGCCTCCCCCCAGTAACTGGCTGCTGCTCCCACAACACATAACCCACAACCCTGTGTGGAATAGCAGCAACCCTGCTGAGGAGGGCCTCCTGTGGAATGGGGGCAGAGACAAGGGAAAAGATGGTGCCAACATATGATGTATTCATATACACTATGTTCTTAATAAATAAGTAAAATATATAATAAAATAAAGAGGCATGGAGTAGAATAAACCAAGAGTCTCTGATGGAGAGTCAAGAGTCTAGTCAGAGCCAGGCATGGTGATACACATCTGAGTCCCACACTGGTAGAATGAAGCTGTGGGATCATAAGATCAGGACCAGCCTGGGCTGCACAGTGAGTACTATATTAACCCTCTACCTCACCCCCACACACCTAAACACAGAGAGGGAGAGGGGGAGAGAGAGCATGCTAGGTCACTCGGTACATGTGCAGCTTGTACAAGTCACTTCACCTTACGTTCTTTATCGGTTCAGAGACAAGGTTGTAGTAGATACATGAAGTTTCTGCCTGGGAATGTAGCTCAGTGATAGAGCACTTGGATTAATATATGCAAGGCTGTGGGCTCAATCCCCAGCTCTGCACGCATACCACGAAAAGTTTCTGGGGCTGAGAAGATTAGACAGTGGTTAAAGGCACTTGCTTGCAAAGCCTGCCAGCCATAAAGCCACATGCTAAAGTGGTACATGCATCTGAAGTTCACTTGCAGCGGTAAGGGCCCCTGACTGTGCCCCTATTCACTCCCCTTCCTTCACTTCTCTCTCTTCCTCTCAAATCAATAAATAAAAATATTTTTCAAAGACGTTTCTAAAGGCAGGCATGGTGGCACACACCTTTAATCCCAGAACTTGGGAAGCAGAGGTAGGAGGATCACTGTGAGTTCGAGGTCACTCTGAGATTACATAGTGAATTCCAGGTCAGCCTGGGTTAGAGACCCTACCTCAAAAAAAAAAAAAAAAAAAGAAGCCAGACATGGTGGCACACGCCTTTAATCCCAGCACTCCAGAGGCAGAGGTAGGAGGGTCGCCATGAGTTCGAGGCCTCCCTTGAGAATACAGAGTGAATTCCAGATCAACCTAGACTATAGAGTGAAACCCTACCTTGAAAAACCAAAACAGAGCCGGGCATCGGGAGGCAGAGGTAAGAGGATCGCGATGAGTTCAAGGCCACCCTGAGACTACATAGTTAATTCCAGGTCAGCCTGTGCCAGAGTGAGACCCCACCTTGAAAAACAACAATAACAACAACAAAAATTTCAAAAGTAAGGAATGCATTACCATGATAAGGTATTTACAGTGATTTTACATGGCTATATAGGCAAACGTCGTTAAATTTTAATGTTTTCTATTAATCACAGTTATATGTACATACGGGCACATGCACAGGGGCCATGATGCCCATGTGGAGGTCGGAAGGCAGCGTTGGATGTCAGTCCTCACCTGCCACCTCGTTTGACACAGGAGCTGGAGCTGAACTTGCAGGCTAGCTGGCCTGCAAGCTTCTCTGCCTCTCATCTCACTGTGAGGATTCGGTGTCTGGCTTTTTATGTGGATTCTGGGGATCTGAACTCAGTTCCTCATGCTTCCGTGGTAAGTTCTTTATCTGCTGAACCATCTCCCCAGTCATTGTTATCTTAAATGTCTGGCAAGCAAGCCTGGTTTTCTATCTTGGTGAGGTGAAACTATGCAGCATTTTGAGAAGTCCTGATTGAAATAGAACTATGAGTAAATAATAGAACAGTTGGCATATGTAGATGGCAAAAGCTGTGAACGTGGTATGTGTAAGACTGACATTTAGGTAAACACGGAGCTATATATTCTACAAGAAAAAGTGCTAGAATTCTGTGGGTCCATAAAGATGCTCACTAGACTGGCCCAGCAAGGCTCTGCAAAAGGATGAGGAGGCAGCTTGTGGAAGCATGAGAGAAGCTGGCGGCTCTGCAGCTCCCAGGAGAGGAAGGAGGAATCCCATCACTCTTGAGAATGGCCTCTGGCTCCATGTCAGAATACCCTTATTTTCACTAGCCACTGTCTCACTAGCTCTTGGCCATGATATGTCCATCCCCACCCCCCCTCAGTTAATCTCCTATGACAAAAGACCCAGGTCTTAATACACATACCACCTCCTATACTCAAGAAGTAAATAGTAGTAACTATCAATTTGGGAATCTGCAGAATCTTACCATTAATCTTGGCTCTCTGCTGTGTGCCAGTTTCACACTAGGATTTAACAGAAGCTCACCTTGGACCATAAGTGGCTGGTAGCAGCTATTAAAAAGGCAAGGAGGGGCTGGAGAGATGGCTTAGCAGTTAAGGCACTTGCCTGAGAAGCCTAAGGACCCATGTTCGAATCTCCAGATCCCAAGTAAGCCAGACGCACAAAGGCAAAGATGAGGCAAGCACAAGGCCACACATGCCCACTAGGTGGTTCAAGTGTCTGGAGTTTGATTAGTGGCTGAGGCCCTAGCATGCCAATTCTCTCTCTCTCTTTCTTTCTTTCCCTCTCTCTCTCAAAACATTTAAAAAAAAATTTAAGTGCAAGAAGCATAAAGATGCCAGAGACATAGTCTCATAGACACCCCCTTAGCACTGGGAAGCCCTAGAGTTCATCTCTAGAACATCCTGTTGTATGTCTCCGAGCTCCTATAGAAACAGATGCTTTGGTGAGACAACCCTTCCATTGCCAGGGTTATCAGCATTGATCTGATGGGCTTCAGTCTCCCTCTTTGGAAATTAGAGGTCTTGACCCTCAAGCCGTCCTCTGCTTGGGTCCCTCCTTTACGACATGGCAGGTGTTATCCACCCTTGTCACAGGAGAAGACTGAAATCCAGACAAGTTTATTGGGAGAGGAGATGCCCTTCTTTCAGCTCAGTAGTTTCCCACTGAGCTGCAGTGTTTTGTCCACGTTATTATTAACCGCCTAGAGCTGAAGGAACAAAAAGGCCACTAGTGCCCCCTGACTGCAGACTTTTCTTCCATAGCACAGCATGTGCATAGGTCAGCTTTCCCCAACTGTAACAAATGCCGGAGTTGAATCAACTTATAAAGAAAAAAGGTTTGTTCTAGCTCTCAGTGATGGAGGTTGCAGTCCATGATTAGGCATATACGTGCATACTTTAGGCTCCTGATGGAGCTTCTGGAGCCCATCAGGGCAAAGCAAGCTGTTCATCTCATGGGCAGGAAGTAAAAGAAAGAAGATGGTACCAACATCCCACAAAACTCTTCAAGGTCATGCAGTCATTAGGCCCCACTCTTAAAGTTTCTCTTACCTGTTGATAATGACAGTCTAGTGACTGAACCTTTACCACAGGCACCTATGAGGGACTTTTCATATCCAAAGTACAGAAGTAGGTTTAATATGCAACAATGTTTCCCACATCTCCCTAACCTATATGACGGTCTCACCATCCCCTACCAATCCTAGAGGAGTGAGACTTCTGTCCCGCTGTGAGCACTGACTTGCTGGAACCCGGATTATCACCTGTTGCTTGCTGTTCTGCATTCAGGAACTCGATACACTAAGGACTGTTTAATGCTAGCAACCCTCACACGCTAGACAGAGCTTGCTAACAGACAGACAACTAATCTTCCCTAGACTAAATATTGTCCATAACCTCCACTACTCCCCAAGGACATGGTTTCTAGAACCCTACAATGTGACCACTATTGTCTTCAGAAATGATTTCATGTGGCACTCAGAAATGAGCACAGGTCTAAAGATACCACTGCTGCATGGATGTACCACATTAACACAGTAACTTGGAGAACTTCTGGTGCAGCGTTCTCTGCACAGTAACTGGGAGAACATCTCCTAGTGCCGCATTCTCTGCACAGTAACTGGGAGAACATCTCCTAGTGCCACATTCTCTGCACAGTAACCGGGAGAACTTCTGGTGCAGCATTCTCTCTGCACAGTAACTGGGAGAACTTCTCCTAGCGCCGCATTCTCTCTGTGAGCACCACAAGTCATTGAGTGATACTGGTAAATGTCAACTAAATTACCAATTATGTACTTCAGTTTTTTTTATGTATATTTGGTATACTTTTCAACCTTGTCTTGTTTTTTTTTTAATTTTTTTGTTTATTTTTATTTATTTGAGAGCTACAGACAGAGAGAGAAAGAGGCAGAGAGAGAGAATGGGCCCTCCAGGGCCTCCAGCCACTGCAAACGAACTCCAGACGCATGCGCCCCCTTGTGCATCTGGCTAACGTGGGTCCTGGGGAATTGAGCCTCGAACCGGGGTCCTTAGGCTTCACAGGCAAGCGCTTAACTACTAAGCCATCTCTCTAGCCCAACCTTGTCTTGTTTTGTTTGTTTGTCTTAGTGAGAGAGAAAAAAATTGGCATGACATGGCCTGGACACTACAATCAAACTCCAGATTCTTATGCCACCTAGGGGGCATGTGCGACCTTGTGCTTGCCTCACCTTTGTGCGTCTGGCTTACATGGTTCTGAAAGCAGATTGAACATGGGTCCTTAGGTTTCGCAGGCAAGCGCCTTAACCGCTAAGCCACCTCTCCACCCTCAACCTTACCTTTTAAACTCTTTGATGTTGATGTTGGTTACCTGCTTACCTCTTCATGGTCTTTGTCTACATGCCTCTTGGTGACTGTAGGCACATCCTAGGTTACCTTCCAGTAGACCTAACTTTCTAAAGTTTTCACATGCTCCAGTACAGGGGCCTTTGGGGAATGTTCCAAATCCTGTCCGTAGCAGAGTGTTAAGGTTTCAGCATACGAATTTGGGAGTAGCACAGTAGATCCAATGTTCAAGCAATAGATCCAATGTTGAAGATCCAACGTTGAGGATCATTGACTCAAACTATTCATACAGATGAGGAAACCGTGACCTTTCAGCTGAGGCCACATGTTGTCAACTCACCTCCTGAGAGATTCTCATCTCAAGGGTACCAATCACATCTCGGGATTGACAGAGAGCTCTGTGACTCCCCCAGGCTAGGCGCCAGTGCAAAAAAGCACACATCTATCACTTCAGTCCTCTTCTCTTCTGGATGTCCCAAACTTCTGGATCAAGCCCAGTGGTCTAGTAGGCCCTGGAAAGTGGGTACAGTCGCCAATCCTCAGATGCTGGAAGACCTTGCCATCTTGCCAGGAATCCATTGTTGCCTTGTCCTTAACAAAGTGTACCCAGTGTGGAGTGGGGCTGAGCGCTCTAAGTGATGACAATGGTCTGAATTTTCATGCAACATTGGAGAAAAATGAAGTGCTAGCAACATGTGTGGGATTGGCTCCAGGGTGACAAGAGCTTAAAGAAGAGATAAATTAGAGCAAGTTGGAGAAGTCATCAAGGAAGTTGTGGGACTGGGGTCAGACCTAGAAAGAAGTGTGAGACCTGGACATGCCAAGGGGAGGAAGACATCGTGGGTGGTAATAAGGGTAGAGGTGGTGACAGCACATTATGAGCAAAGGGATTAGAATCAACCCAGATGTGGGGCTGGGAGGGTGGTAAGGGGCCAGCATTTGTGTGCGGTGGCTGAAAAACACTCTGCCAAAGAGTCTCTTTGCTAGAACGAATTTCTCTGTTCTGCCTTCTGTCCTCCCCATTCAATTGGCGTAGGTGGGAAGACTCAGAGCCTCTGTAGTTTGCAGGAATCATTCCAACAATATTTGTTTGCAGACAACTTTTTGTCCCCTTCTTACCAGGTTTCCCCCACTATTGGTAGCCAGTTCTGGGGGTAGTGGCAAAGAATCCCACTTACTGGGTCCAAACATCTTGGGCTCTGAGGTCTAATGCAAAGGGTAAAGGCGGGAGGGGAGGAGGCTTGGCTAGCAGGTCCTTCCTTCTTGGATCTAAGAAGTGGGCAGGTCCCAGGCAGCTGCACTGAACATTTGTATTGTGTAAAAGGCCGACTCAGCCCTCCTTCCTGCCAAGGACAGCAAGCTGTGTTCTCAGTGGTTTGGATGTGTGGACTCACAGGAAAGTCTGCCCAGAGCACAGGCCTAAGCCTGCGCAGACCCACAGGAGCCAGGCAGCTTCTGCTCTCCCCGGGCAGCACCAAGCCCCCTCAGATCTCTATTCCCCTCAGCCCCAGGCCTCGGTCCCACTGAGCACTTTGTTATTGACTGAACAAGACTCAAGGAATAACATGACAATGGAGATCCAGGCCTGGGCTGAGTTGGGGCGGGGGGGGGGGGAAGCGGCGTGATGACGGTAACACAATTGTTGATACAACTTCAAGCAAAGCCACAAGGGTGTTTGGCCCACTCATCCCCACCAATGCCACTCAGCCACATCACACACATTCTCAGCATGCTACTAAGATCATACTCAAGGGGACACTAGTTAAAGAGGATAGTAAGTCGTAGCAGGACACCCATATAAGACAGTTACTTTTTGGTTAGCACCGCCCCCCAGAACGAGATGAATTTGGGAATCAAAAATGTCTAATGTGCAGATTACCCCGCTATCTTACTTAATTTGTTCTGAATAGCTAGTTCTTGTCCTTGGACTTCCCCTTTGCTCATACGAATCCTACCCATCCCTTAGGCTCATCTGTCTGGAAAGCACTCCATCTTCATCCATGTCTCAGACGCATGGATCCCAAGCCTCACAATGCATTGCCCACCTGGCATCCAGTTGGGTACCACTGGATGAACCCCTCCCATGACCTCTGAGAAAGATGGATGAGGGTATTCACACCAGAGCACCTAAGACAGCTCGACTGTCAGGAGGAAAAGGATGACTATGAGGAATCAAGGGCGCCACACAAATAGCAATGGAATGAAAGCTCAAGATGCATCCCAAGGACCAGCCCTGGGTCCAGCCCTCCACAGCAACCCCCCCCCCCACAGAGAAAATCAGGGGATCCCCTTAGCTGCAGGTGGCATGAAAGGATATGACCAGCCGGGTGAGGCCTCCAACAGCCGAGTCTGCTTCTGAGCTCTTTGTAAGTGAGACTCAGGAGTCCACATTTAATTAGAATTCCTGCTTAGGATGAAGGCTTGCAGCTGAAAGCCCAGGCCTTGAGCCATTGGTCATGGCCCATAAAGGCCACACATGAGTCACAGAGCACAGGTGGGGTCGGCCTCCCTTGGGACAGGAGTCTCAGAAGTCTTTGTGATCCCAGCCTGCAGCCTTGGATTCCCCAGGGCTCTGCCAAAAGCCCCTCTCCGCAGGCCACATGTGCAACGACACCTGACAAGGCTCTGGGCCACAAGTGTCCCTTGGGAGGGGGCCCTCTCTCGCTCACTCTCCATGCCTTCTGAGAGGCCAGGGTGGCCCCATCCCACCTTTGATCCCAGATGTAGGGACTGCCATTCAAACCTGCATGTGTCCACAATGGCTGTGGGGTTGGTAGAAATCAACCTGCCCCATAAGACCAGTAGTTTGAAAAGATTTATATCAAACAAAATTTTGTGTTAAAACTGTGAAATGCTCGATAAGCTGCATACCAGGTTTCTAACGATGAAGTCGGTGGCGGTGGGCAGCTGCAATGCTCTGCAGTGCTCCGTAGCGCTCCCCACGGGCCCGGGCGGAAAGTCAGAACGCCAGAGTGGGGAAAGCCGAGGCTTCACCAGCTCCAGCACCTCAGAGGTCAGGCCCCCAGATGAGGAGGCACTGCCTGCACAGTAGTGCAGTGACCCCGAAGCCACTCAATAGTCACCCATGACAGACATCCCAGAAGTCGCTTGAGATGCCACCTCTGATACTTCACCCATTCCATTTAACATTCGACACCCTGTACCCGTGTTTTCCCAGGAAAGTTACCCTTTAAAGGATTGTCGGTTATTTGTACTTTAGTGTGAATGAAATATATAGGATCAAATTAGCTTAGACACTTAGGAGACAGGAGCTTAGGGTAGGAAGGTTCCAAAGAAGGAAAGACGGGGGGCTGGAGGAATAGCTTACTGGGAGAGCATTTGTCTAGAATGCCTAAGGCCCTGGGTTCAGTCCCCAGTACTGGAAGAAAAGATGGAACATGAGCAGAAACTAGCCTCTGGCCTGAGACAAAGACAAATTAAGTCATTTAAGTCAAAGGAAGTTCTACTCATGCATCGGTGACATTTGGTCAGGGACAGGTATTGGGGGTCAGATTACTAGGGTGTGTGTCCTAAAGTTATCACTTACTAGCCACTAACTAACTTAGCTGTGTATCTCCCCTCCCCACCTCCCCAGGCCCCAGCTGTAAAAGAAATTCTTGGCACTACCCTCCAAGGCTGTAGTAAGGAAGGACAGAGTGTGGCGGCCGTGCGTAGGAAGCACCATGAAATGCTATGACAACCTGCCGCATGTGGGGGACACTAACAGTCTCTCATTCCACTGCCCCAGCATGTGGTCTTCCATAGGCAGGCTTTGAGAGAAGCAGCCTCATGGACAGCAAGCACCTATTTGCTCCCTAGAGTGGGTAGGCAGGAAAGTTCACAGCAATCTCTGGAGAACCCGCCCCACACAATGGTCCTCCAGCCTCCAGGGCTCGGCCTGCAGAAACCCTCTGTATGTGATTACCAACTTTCTGTCTTGCATGCAGATGAGGTGGCCTGCTAATAAATCAATCCCCAAGCACTAGGAGCTGGTACTAATCCCTCTCCCTTTTGCCCTTCCAGCCTATTGTTGTGCTGCACTTAATTAACTAATAGCTGAGATTTGGGACCTCTGTCTCCTGGGAGACTCCTCTCCAAATCCCTTCCCCCCAGAACCCTTCCTTGATTATCTTGCTAACAGAATCTCAGGGTGGATTGGCCTGGCCAAGAAATGGTCAAGAAATCTAAATGTGGAAATAAGGGGTCACTATGCTAATGGAAATGAGTGATAAATAAATACATTCAATTTAATTAGCTAAAACAATCTGTCATTCCTCAGATGTAATGCCTCCCTATCGGGTCTAATCTAAATGCTGCTATTAGGGAAAGGTCAATAAATCCCATTGTTGATCTAGGAAGGAGGCTCACTGCTTGTTCTCTCTACCTGCTTACATAGTCTCAAAATGTTCAACTTCTTCAAAGTCTAAGCCTTCCTCATTCACTTCTTCTTCAATCATCCCACAAAATCATGTACTGAGCATATGCCAAGCCAGGCCCACAGCAAAGCAGGGGTTACGGTCTCAGAAGGAATACTCCCTTGGGACGCCCAGCAGCAGTCAGTAAGAAAATATGACAACTTCTGGTTCTGTTTATTTTTAAGCTTGCCTCCGTTGGTTTCTATTTTTGTGTTTCCTTTATGGTGACTAATATATGATTGCAGAAGTACATAGGTATTATTTTTAAATTAATAAATATCAAAACATTGAGGACACATAACTCAAAAAAAAAATGTAGCACTCAGGATACAGGGTCAGGGGGAATCAAGTGCTGGAGGCTAGCCTGAGGTCCTTGTCATGAAAGAAAATTTATTCATAGTATGTCCATTAAAATGCTTAGAGAACACCACAGCCGGTGGAGGAGACTGCCTTGGGGAACCTTTCCCATGGCATTGCCCATGACCCTGCCAGGAGCTATCAGAATCTTCCAGAAACAAGGGAAACCACTCAAAATCCTAAAAAGCTTCAGGTACTGGTGATATTAAGCCTACCTCTTCCTAGTGCCCAGTGGCAACTGGCCACTCTGACTTCTGGACGCTCTCAGATCCTTTGCCAGCCTGTACTTCAATGTCCTGGGGACATAGCAGCATCTAGGGTCTAAACACATAGTTAAGGACTTGCCACACCTGCCTGCATTATCTGGTACTTTAGAGTTGACTGAAATGCAGATTGTTGGAGTCAGGTTCACATTGCTGGCAGAAATCACCTGACCAAGAGCAGCTTTTAGGGAAAAAGGAGGGTTTTTTTGTTGTTTTTGTTTTGGCTTAAAGACTTGAGAGGAAGCGCCATGATGGCAAGGGAAAACAATGACATGAGCAGAGAGTGGACATCACCCCCTGGCCAACATAAGGTGGACAATAGCAACAGGAGGTATGCCAAACACTGGCAAGGGGACATAAGCCCACCCTCAGCAATACAGTGCCTCCAAGAGGCATTAATTCTCAAATCTCCATCAGTTGGGAACCTAGCATTCAGAACACCTAAGTTTATAGGGGGAAACCTGAATCAAACCACCACACAAATTATACTGGAGATTCTTAGGGATAGATTTTTATTTCTCCCTCCTGAGCATCTCGGCTAGACACAGATCAGAGCTTCCATGTCTGGGATGATCTAAGGCCAGCTTCTTCTTTGAGAAAAAAAAAAAAAGTACTTCTGAATTTCTCATTCTCATACCTTTAAAATTATTTATTTATTTACTTATTTATTTGAGAGAGAGAAAAAGAAACAGAATGGGCATGCCAGGGCCTCTAGCCACCTCAAACAAACTCCAGACGCATACGCCACCTTGAGCATCTGATTTTATAAAGGTACTGGGGAATCGAACCTAAGTCATTAGGCTTTGTAGGAAAGTGCCTTAACTGCTGAGCCATCTCTCCAGTCCCCAAGGCCCTGCTTCTTAAACTATGACTTACTGCCTCATATGAATGTGGGGACTGAAGAAAATTTGGCAGCAGTAAAAAGTTTCTGAACCTGTAATAACCAAAAACTAATTCAAAATCAAATATACCATGGATCCATTCGTCCTGGCAGCACACACTGGTGGTACATCAGAAAACTTCTCTTCTGCCTTGGTTCTGTGCATACAACACACACAGTTTGTATCACACACACGTCAGACTGCATCATCAACAAATACTGCTTGAAACATCTCAGCTCAGATTTGAGACTATTATGTATTATGAACTATAGTGTTTTCACTGTGCAGGCAATTTTCTGTTCTTTTAGAAATATAATAGCTTAGGGCTGGAAAGATGCATTAATGGTTAAGGCACTTGCCTGCAAAGCCAAAGGACCCCGGTTCGAGTCCCCAGGACCCACATAAGCCAGATGCACAAGGTAGTGCATGAGTCTGTAGTTTGTTTGCAATGGCTGGAGGCCCTGGGGCGCCCATTCTCCTTCTCTCTACCTGCTTCTATCTCTCTGTCACTCTCTCAAATAAATAGCCTTTTTGAAAAAGGAATATAGCCAGGCGTGGTGGTGCACACCTTTAATCCCAGCACTTGGGAGGCAGAGGTAGGAGGATCGCTGTGAGTTTGAGGCCACCCTGAATTCCAGGTGAATTCCAGGTCAGCCTGGGCTAGAGTGAGACCCTACCTCAAAAAAAAACAAAATAATAATAATAATAGTTTAATGATGGAACACGAGACTGTCAACATTTTCCCGCCATAACTCCTCAGCATCTATCAGGTTAGTGTTAGAAAGTCTGATTTTAAAAATTGCTATTTGAGCTGGATGTGGTGGTGCCGCCTTTAATCCCAGCACTCGGGAGGCAGAGGTAGGAGGATCACCGTGAGTTCGAAGCCACCCTGAGACTACATAGTGAGTTCCAGGTCAGCCTGGGCCAGAGTGAGACCCTACCTCGAAAAAAAAAAAAAAAAAAAGTGCTTTTTGAAGCCACTGCCCCTTGGCTTAGTCTCCCCTTCAGAGGGTGGTCTGCTTGCTCACCTGCTAAAATGAACTTTGGCTACCTGTTGTCTCTGCCTGTGCCCTGGTGGGAATTCTCCTTCAGGGACACAAGACCTGAGACTACGACCACAGGTGGAAATGGAGCACCCGGTACCCTGACTGCAATCAGTTTTCTTCAGAGAGAAGGTAAAAGGAGATGGACCCCCCCCCCCCCCTTGGTTGAGAACGCTACGCCTCCTTTTTCTCTCTCAGCACTTGGCAAAGACGCTCCTCACCTCCTGTCTCCTGAGTGCACTGTGTCTCTTCTGCTTGCTGCTGGTTCACTGCTACAGGAAGCCTGGTCTCTCCTCTCTGGCATGGGCAGCTTGTCTCTCAGCTTTCCTTTCTCTGCTGCTACCCTAAACCCGGCTTTAATCTCTGTTCTCCCACATACATCTACTTCACTCCTTTCTAACCTGAGGACCGCTGCTGCCTCCTTGAGTTCCCATGAGAAACCTGGGATGGCCAAGGCCCTTGCCTTCCCCCTTCTCCCATGGCGTTCCCTCAGAGAAAAGCCCTTTAACCCTTTTGCTCCCTGGGACTTCTAGAGGGCTCCAGGACCATCCCACTCCCAAGGTACTAGACCACACAGGGGAGGTGTGAACACCCAGACAAGAACATAGGGGACACCTCATCACAACAAATTTCTAATACCACAGGAAATCAGCTATTCGTTCCCATGGTCTTGAGGGTGTCCTGTATAAGAGAGCTACCAAAGGTCCAGCCTGCTACTAGCCATGCTCTGTGAAAGAAAATGGATTTTCCTCAGACAGGAACTAGAAGCTAGGTGTTTGTCATCTTTGTGTCACTAAAAAAAAGGGGGGGCGGGGGAAGTCAACTGAAATATCCCTAGTCACTTGGCCTGGTAATTTTTAGACATATAGAGAGTCAGAAAATCATGGTAAGAGTACATAGTGTAGAAAAGCTGCTCACCTCATGGGGGTGAGAGAGAGAGAGAGAGAGAGAAGACAGAGAGCAAGAGCGAGCCCCAGGCAAGCACTCAGTGCTAGAGGACTTGGTCCGCGTGCCCCAGATCTTAGGCTCAATCCCCAGCACTGCAAAGAAACATCTGGAAATGGACAATGACACTATATTGGTTCCCTAGGGCTGCAGCAATAAAGCGTCAGAGACTAAGTGGCTGAACGCAGCAGAAATGCATTGCCTCAGAGTCTTGGAGAAGTTCGAGATCAAGGCGTCCCCAGAGGCTCACGAAAGAAGCCTTCCACGCCTCTGCTCAGCCTCTCCCTGCTTGTCAGACCTCTTTGGGTTCTTTAGTTTGCAGAGTCATCCCGCTAGTCTGTCTCACTGTTTCACAGCCACTTTGCCCACGTTTGATTCTTCTTATAATGCCATCATACAACTAATTACATAGGCAACAACCCTGTTTCCAAGTAAGGTGGCATTCTAAGATAGTGGAAGCGAAGATTTCAACCTGTGGGGTTTTTTTTGGAGGGGGGCCACAAAATTCATCCCATAGAGTAGACACTGTTTCCTGTTTCTCGATCAGGGTTTCCAAAAGTTCAAGGCTTACTGGGCTGGCCAGCATCATCTAGGCTTGAAGGAATGAGACGTAAAGTGCCTGCACCTGCCACCCTTCTCCCCATGTCTGTGGCTGCCAGAGGCTGTCACAGGGACCCAGAGTGTCCTGTGGTTGTGCAGGAAGAAATATGTGACTAGCAAAGGAATAAGAACCCCCAGGGCTCTGGGGTAGCCATAGAGCCAGGTTGCAGGACCCACCAGTCAGAAAGGGTGTTCTTGTCCATTTTTGTGTTGTTATGACACAATGCGTGAGGCTGGGGAACTTCCAAAGAGGGTCATTTTGTCTCAGGATTCCAGGGGATGGTCAGTCAGCATGGCATCAGCATCCTGACCAGAGCCCCCTGGTGGTACCACGTCACGGCAGAGAATTAGAAAGGGAATCAGCCACATTCAGAAGGGACCTTGCTTTGCAACTGCCCGCTCTTGCAGGACGAATGCACTCACGGCACTAGAACAAACACGACCTGATTACCTTGCACTGGGTCCCACCTCAGGCCTCATCAGCTCAATACCCCCACATCAGGAACCAAACTTCTAGCACATGAATCTTTAGGGGACACACCTACCCAAACCACAGCAGTGAACTTACCACACCAGAAACTCTGCTGCCCCCCACCCCCACCCCAAAGGCAGTGTCTCACTTGGAGGAAAGCAAGGAGAAACTTCAAGAAGGACCTCAAGCCTTCACCTTGACGGGGTCCATTCAGGTGAGGAACTCTGCTTCTGTCTTTCCTTTCTGCTCCCCAACCCCTTCTAGGACAAAGAAAGGGGGGGTCTCCTTGTAGCTGGGAACCACGGCTCCCACCAGCTCTGCAGGATGGAGGAAACAAGCCTTGCCCTTTGGGAGGAAGTTTTGAACCGTGAAAAGGATTTTCTTAAATCCTGGGATGAGATTGTACACATGATTGAAAGCAACAGGAAAGACACAGCACCCATGCAGGAAGTGATTAAGGGATGTGCTAACCAGCAGGACAGAGAGGTCATATCATTAAATAAAAGCCTTCACCGGAGGTGAGAAAAAAAAAAAAACATGCGATTTCAAGATCACACTCCAATAAATTAAGACTCCTCCAGCCACGGGTTATAATGCATTTCTCTGAATGTGATTTGTAAACATGTCACAGCCTTCAGATAGGCAGTGCCCTTCATCATGAGCCTGGGAGCCCAGCTCAGACAGCTGGCTGTCTTCCTGTAGCCATGATGTGCCCAGGTGAGGACAGGTGCTAGCCCCCATCACTCCAAAGCCAGACATGGAGTGACCCTGGCAGTAGTACATACAGGTCTTTGACAGCATCAATCCTCAGAGGATCAGCACCCCTCCCTTCAGACTGCAAGTGTCAAAAGTCAGAGAATGTTCTTCAAGAAGGCAAGACTAGGAGCTCAGCAGTTAAGGTGCATGCCTGCAAAGCCTACGGACCCAGGTTCAATTTCTCAGTACCCGCGTAAGCCAGATAGATGCACAAGGTAGCATATGTGTCTGGAGTTCATTTGCAGTGGCAAGAGGCCCTGGTGCACCCATTCTCATTTCCTCTCTCTCATTCTCTCTCTCTCTCTCTCTCTCTCATAAATTAATCAACTTAATTAAATTTTAAAAAAGGCAAGACTAAGGGAAGGAAGGCTGTCAGGCTAGCATGAAGCCACTCCCATTATGTTATTATATACAGGACTATGCTTTGTAGAATGACACAGACGAGGGAGCAAAAAGCTTGGGGCGCTTGATTTCTGTGGCAGGTGCTCAGGATGCAGCCTGACAGATGCTGTGCCACGGAAGTGAGTTGGAAGAAAGGAGGAGGGCTGGAGAGATGACTTAGCGATTAAGGCTCCTGTCGGCGAACCGAGGTTACATTCCCATGTAAGCCAGATGCACAAGGTGGCGCATGTGTCTGGAGTTCATTTGCAGCGGCTAAAGGCCCTAGTCTGCCCATTCTCCCTCCCTCTCTTTCTCTTTCTCTTTCTCTTTCTCTCTCTCTCTCTCTCTCTCTCTCTCTCTCTCTCTCTGTAACATTTTTAAAAGGAGGACGAGGAGCTTGCACTTTGCTGATGGTCAACAATAGCAAAATAAAATTTGCTGGAATACAGGGCCAAATAATTCAATGAGAAATAACCTGGGGGCTGGAGAGATGGCTTAGCAGTTAAGGCACTTGCCTATAAAGCCAAAGGACCCAGGTTCGATTGTCCAGAACCCATGTAAGCCAGATACACAGGTGGCACATACATCTGGAGTTCATTTGCAACAGCTGGAGGCCCTGGTGTACCCATTCTCTTTCTATCTGCCTCTCTTTCTCAAATAAACAAATAATAATTTTTTTAAAAAAAGGAATAACTTGGGGCTGGGAGAATCTCTTAGCAGTTACAGGCATTTTACTTGCAAAGCCTGCTGGGCCAGGTTCAATTCCCCAGTACCCACATAGAACCATGAGCCAAAGTGGCGCATATGTCTGGAGTTGATTTGCAATTGCAAGAGGCCCTGGCACACCCATAATCAATCTCTCTCTCCTGTCTCTCTCAAATAAATAAAAAATATTTTTTAAAATCTCACCAAGGGCTCAGGAGATGGCTCAGTAGTTAAAAGAACTTGCTGCATGGGCTTGAAGATCAGAGTTATGGTCTCCAGAACCCACTTACAGCCAAAAAGCAGCCCCCAGTCGGACAGTGTCTATAACCCCAACACACCTAAGGCAATGGGAGGCAGTCAGGAGAATCTTGAACTGTGTGGCCCAGCTTGTCTGGCATTCACAGCAGCGAAACAAGACAGGCCCCATCTCAAGGTGGAAGGCAAAGACTGACACTTGGAGGCTGTCCTCTGACTTCTACATGCATGCTGCAGGCATGTGCCAGTACACGCACACAAAAAATTAATAATCAAAATAATCCAACAAATACATATGGAAACCCCAGTACACATAAGGCACAAAGTTAGACACAGTCTGGCACACAAAAATAATCGGGCAAGGTCTATTTAAAATGTACCTGGGGGCTGGAGAGATGGCTTAGTGGTTAAGGCATTTGCCTGCAAAGCCAAAGGATCCAGGTTCAATTCCCTAGGACCCACGTAAGCCAGATGCACAGGGGGCACATGTGTCAGGAGTTAGTTTGCAGTGGCTGGAGGCCCTGGTGCACCACCCCCACACACACACACACCCGACCTCTCTGCCTCTTTCTTTCTCTCAAATAAATAAATAAAATATTTTTTAAAATAAAATAAAGTAAAATGTACCTGGGATTTTTGTGATTTGTTTTTCTTTTGTTAGTAATGAAAATTAAACCCAGGGACTCACACATATTAAGCAAGCACTCTACCACTGAACTAGATCCCTAACACTCCTGATGCTTTATTTTGAAACAGTGTCACATCCTATTAGTCCAAGGTCACTTTGAACTTCTAATCTTCCTGCCTCAACCTCCCAAGAAGTTGGGATTACAGGCATTGGCTAACATGCCCAGCCTGGGATTTTGATTTTATTCAGGTATGGTAAGACCAACAGATCAGGAGACAACTGCCATTTGAAAGATAGTTCAAGGCTGGAAAGATGACTTAGCAGTTAAGGCTCTTGCCTGCGAAGCCTAAGGGCCCATGTTTGACTCTCCAGGTCCCATGAAACCCAGCTGCACACGGTGACACAAGCACTCAAAGTCACACATGCACACAAGATGGCACATGCATCTGGAGTTGATTGCAGTGGCTAGAGACCCTGATACACCAATTCTCTCTCTCTCTCTCTCTCTCTCTCTCATAAAGTAAGTAAAACAAGGGCTGAAGAGATGGCTTAGTGGTTAAGTTGCTTGCCAGCAAAGCCTAAGGACCCAGGTTCGATTCTCCAGATCCCACATAAGCCAGATGCACATGGTGGCACATGCATTTGGTGTTCATTTTCAGTGGCTAGAGGCCCTGGTGTGCCCATTCTTTCTCTCTCTCTCTCTCCCTAATAAATAAATAAAAATAAAATAAAATATTTTTTTAAAAGTAAAACCAAAAAATAAAAATAAAAAGATAGTTTATTGCGTAGAGTTCCCAAGAGGAAATTCACACCCACTGGAGAGCATACAGGGCCATCCTGGAAGGCCGAGGGACTGCCAGGAGGCAAGGGTGAGCGGGACATGTTGGCTATTATGGTCGCCTTGAGAAGGAACAGGCAAGGCAGAGGAAGCAGCTAAGCAGGTTTAGGACTGGATAGTTTGGGTAGCTTGGGAGGGTTCCTGGTTGTCCCATACCTGCCCCCAGGGCTGATTTAGGGTGGGGCACTGTGTCCTCGGCTGTGAGAGGCTGACAAAAGGCAACAGGAGCGTGGACCTTGAACCAACTGGTTTGCATAGGAAAGGCATGCTTATAGGCAAGTTTTTTGGGGGTGAGGGGACAGATTGGGGAACCCTGGAAGGAAGAGACCTTTCTGGACCCAAGATATCAAAGCATCATAAAATATAGGAAATAAACATGATGAATACAGGGTCCACAATCCAATACAACAGCAGGCATGGTGGACGGGCCTTGAACTCCTGGTCCTCCTCCCAAGCCCTGGAATTACAAGCATGAAAACCACACTAGGCTCTATTCTTTCCTTCTATAAATTCAACTCCTCCCACCCCAGGCAGGGTCTTACTTCAGCCCAGGCTGACCTGGAACTTACTCTGTAGCACCTGGCGGGCCTTAAACTATTGGCGATCCTCCTACCTCAGCCTCCCGAGTGCTGGGATTAGAGGTGTGCAAGAGTATGCCTGTAAGATCATATAGCATTTCAAAAATTCTGATTTTTTAAAATATTTTTATTTTTTATTTATTTGAGAGTGAGAGGGGGGTCACACACCAAGGCCTCCAGCCACTGCAAACAAACTCCAGATGCATGCGCCACCTTGTGCATCTGGCTTACGTGGGTACCAGGGAATCAAACCTGGGGCCTTTAGCTTTGCATGCAAATGCCTTAACCACTGAGCCATCTCTCCAGCCCCCCAAAAATCTGATTTAACTAATATGATATACTTAGATTTACTTCTGCCATGTTGGCTTGTGTTTTTTTTATTATTTTTATTTATTTATTTGAGAGAGAGAGACAGTGAATAGGTGTACCAGGGCCTCCAGCCACTGTAAAAGAACTCCAGATGTATGCACCATCTTGTGCATCTGGCTTACATGGGTCCCGAGGAATTGAACCTGGGTCCTTTGGCTTTGTAGGCAAGTGCTTTAACTGCTAAGCCATCCCTCCAGCTCTAGCTTGTGTTTTTTTTTTTTTTTAATATTTATTTGCAAGAAGACAGAGAGACAGAATAGAGACAGACACAGAGAGAGAATGGGCACACCAGGGCCTCCAGCCACTGCAACTGAACTCCAGATGCATGTGCCCCATGTACATCTGGCTTACGTGGGTCCTGGGGAATCAAACCTGGGTCCTTTGGCTTTTTTGGCAAATGCCTTAACCACTAAGCCATTTCTCCAGCCCTGGCTTGTGTTTTGTGTGCACTGATTTTTTTTCCACCTTCTTATTTTTTACTATTTTAGAATTTTATGTTTTGCTTATTTTATTACTTATTTACTTATTATTTTATGATTCTCTAGTATTTGTAGCATATCTCAAGTTTGGGTTCTCCAGGAAGCAGACACTAGAAGGAATAAGGAGTGCAAAGTGACTTTGGGGGAGGAGCACGGAGGAGGAAAAGGAAGCAGCATGGGGCTTCTGGGAGCCTTCTGACTGTAATGCAGGTGCCACAGTCGCAGCCAGCCTAGCGGAGAGCTGTGGAATCTCATATCTGGTGCACAATGTCCACCACCTTACTGCTGTGAGAATAGTATGGCCCTGGCTTGGAGGGAAAAGAGAGAGAGGGAGAGAGAGAGAATGGGTGCACCAGGGCTTCTAGCCACTGCAAACAAACTCCAGACACATGTGCCACGATGTGCATCCGGCTTATGTGGGTTCTGGGAAATCGAACCTGGGTCCTTAGGCTTCGCAGGCAAGTGCCTTAAGTGCTAAGCCATCTCTCCAGCCCCCTTCCTTCTTTTGTTCCTTCCTTCCTTCCTTCCTTCCTTCCTTCCTTCCTTCCTTCCTTCCTTCCTTCCTTTCTTTAATAGACACTTGCTATAAATACTGGAATTATAAGGGTACAGCGCCACCAAACCCAGTGAAGTTAATTTATTCTTTATTTGGTTTTTAAAAGCAGACCCACTATGTAGACCAAACTAGCCTCAAAGTTATGATCTTACTGCCTCAGTTCCCGAGTGCTGGGCCGACAGGTGCGCGCCGCCATCCCTGCCTCTCCTTCCATCTAAACACTTCCTTCTCTTTTCCATTTGTGCAGCAAGTGCTATCTGTAATTCCTTCAGCGACAGGATGTTCATATTGATCAATCTTGGTTTCTGAAAATATTTTTATTTTGTACTCATATTTGAATGATAGCTTCGCCAGGTATAAACATTTTTCATCCGCAGTCTGAACATTTTACTACATGAATGTCAGGCTTCTATTATTGTTATTGGCAACTCGGGCAATAGGGGCTGGAGAGATGGCTCAATGGTTAAAAGTACTTGTGTTACAAGTCTGAGCACCAGAGTTCAAATCCTCAGCACCCACGTAAAGCTCAAATAATGGTGCATATGTCTGTAATAGCAACGTACCCACAGCAAAGGGGAGGTGAAGTCAAGAGAACCCGAAGTTCATAGGTCAGCTAGTCTGGCATATACGGTAGCAAACAGGAGAGATCTTGTCTCAAACAAGGTGGAAGGCAAGGACCAACACACCAAGGTTGCCTTGTGACCTCCATATGTGTGCTATGGAACACACGCACCCCTAAATACACACACACACACACACACACACACACACACACACGGTATCTGGTAATCATCTGATTGCTATTCCCTTGTAGACTGCTACAATTGCTTTGAAGATTTCTTTTCCACATTAGAAGTTCCGTACTTTTACTACAATGTGTTTAACTGTGGATTTACTTTAATTTATTCTGCACTCTCTCATCAGCTCCTGAAAATGATCAACCATCACAACCCTTTAAACACTGTCCTTCCCTCTTCCTTTTTCTTTTTCTTTCTGGAACATCTGCCTTTTTTAAGTTTATCCCCCATGTCTCTTAACATCTTTTTAGTCTTTTTTTGTTTGTATATATGGGAGCATATGCCACAAGCATATGTGTGGAGATCAAAGGACAAAACTCTTTCCACCTTTCCTTTATGTTTTTATTCTTATTTTTTGTTTGTTTGTGTTTCACTCTAGCCCAGGCTGACCTGGAATTCACTATGGAGTCTCAGGGTAGCCTCCAACTCAAGGCGATCCTCCTACCTCTGCTTCCCCAGTGCTGAGATTAAAGTCTTGCACCACCACTCCCAGCTTCCAACCTCTTTTTGAGACAAGGTCTCCCTCAGGTTTTGCCACTGGGACTCGTGAGCTTGGGTCTCATGGCTATGCCTCCCATTACCGCAGGGGTGTTGGGATTACAGATGTGTGTACCACTTTGCTCTCAGCTTTCTGTGGGCACTGAAGATTGAAATCAGGTGGGCAGGATTATAGGCAAGCACCTTTAACCACTGAACTATCTCCCTAGCCCCTGGATTTCCTTTATTTTTTTTGATCCTATTTTTATTTTCAACTATTGACAACTTCCATATATATATATATATATAGACAATATATCATGATCATAACACTCTCCCACCACCCTCTCTTCCTCCTCTACTATCCTCCTGACACTGAATCCCTTCTTTCCAACTAGTCTCTCTTCTATTTTGACACCATCATTCTTCCTCTGTTATGATGCAAGTTTCCTTTAGGTACCGTTAGCCACTGTGAGGCCATGAATACCATGCCACCTTGTATTTGGAAGACAGCATTGTTAGGCAATGCTACCTTTCCTTTGGATCTTACATTCTTCCTTCCACCTCTTCCACGAGGATCCCTGAACCTTAGAGGGTGTAATAGAGATGTCTCACTGTAGTAGACAGCTCCATGCTGCTGGGACAAACATCCAACCAAACACAGTTTATGGAAGGAATGGGATTTATTCCAGCTCACAGATCCAAAGAAGTTTCTATCAATGGTGGAAGAAGCTGGCTCCCATTCATAAATCCAAGCAGAGAGAGAGAAACACCACCAGCTAGCAAACACCAAAAAGCAGAAAACAAAGCCGGGCGTGGTGGCGCACACCATTAATCCCAGCACTCGGGAGGCAGAGGTAGGAGGACCGCCGTGAGTTCGGGACCACCCTGAGAATACAGAGTTAATTCCAGGTCAGCCAGAGCTAGAGTGAGACCCTACCTTGAAAAACCAAAAAAAAAAAAAAAGCAGAAAACAAAAATTCACCAGAACTTAGATTGCTCTCCATACCTTTGGGCTGGAATCCAGATCTGCCCCCAGTGATACCTCCTCGAGCCAAGAGGCTGGAGATCCAAGTCACAAGTTTAATTTTAACACCCGAGTCAATGGGGGGGGGCATACATTCAAACTACCACACGCGCTTAATGCTAAACACTCCACTATCACTTCTTCTCAGCATTTTGGTAAGTTTTGAAAGCTTGTTTGGAGGTTCGAGCAGCAGAGAACAGCTATTCATATACCTTTGACCAAAGACCTGTCCTCCCCAATTTGAAGAAGGTCGTCCTGTTTGACCTAGCACACAGCTTTGGGAGGGACACACATGGAGGGGTGAGGGACGAAGGCGACAGGTGTAGTAGCCAAATTGCCCTCACATCCACTTTGGTGAGTTTTGAGTCATTCCAGTGGTCACAACCATCTGAAAAGGGAAGCTTCTCTAACCCAAAGTGAAAGTGCCATTAATATATGGGAATAAATATAAAACTATTTAGAGGGAAATTTAATGGACATAATATAATCATTTAGCCAGACAAATAGTAGGAGTTTCCCCCCTAGGACTTAGGACCTCCTCAGCCATAGGCTTTTCATTAGGCTCTCAGTAAAGGCAGAAATTCCCTCCTAGAAAGAAAGACAGTTGGTTTCCCACATAACAGACATGCCACCATTGTCCCCAGTTAGTACATTGGGCCTGGCTGGGCAGCCATAGCATTTTAGTATTAAATCCTTTGTGGTAAAGTCTGGACAGTTTTTCATCTGTAACGTTTTTGTTGTTGTTGGTTTAACTTTCAGTTTATTATCTGCTGTCTTGTATAAACATGCTGTTTCAAACTACTATTATAGTTTTATTTCACTGCCTATATTTTTATGTATCATAGCTGCCATTTTTTACCACATTTTTCTCTTTTTATGCATTTTTTTAAAGACCGTTTTTCTTTTGGTCTTTGGTTTTTCGAGGTAGGATCTCACTATAGCCCAGGTCGACCTGGAATTTACTATGTAGTCTCAGGGTGGCCTCAAACTCACAGTGTTTCTCCTACCTCTGCCTCCCAAGTGCTGGTATTAACGGTGTGCACCACCATGCCTGGCTTCATGCATCTCTTTTTAACTTCATTTGAGCATGTTTTCAAGAATTCCTGCTTTGGAAGCTTGGTCATGTTTTCTGACACTCATGAGATTTTAATTCTAAGCTCATCTTCAGAGAGTCCATCTGTGGGGATTCTGTAGAACTTGGGTGGACTGTGCCCTTCCAATGGGGTTCAGTCTCCCCAGGCTGTCTGGATCATTAGCCTACACCCACTTTAGTATTAATATCACAGCTTGAAGACTCCAAACTCAGCTTAGGTACAGGCTGTGATTACCCAAGTCATTGCAGACAGGTGTCCATTTCTGCAGGCTCCTTCTGCTAGCGGGTGGACATGTTTTTATTATTTCACCAAGCATGTAGCCCAGAAGTAATCCTACCTTTACACAAGAGTCTTTGTTCCAAGCCCTGCACGGAAGGCTGTGTCTTCACAGAAGTGGAGACACAGTCCCCTGTGGTCACAACATGATCCTAAGCCATCCCATCACCAGGGCCTGCTTCAGCCTCTGATCATGTATTTGTCATGTAGTGGTCTGGTTTCCAGTTCACGCTTCAGTTTTGGCCCTAGAGACTTCTTTATGTTCTATGAGCTCGGTTGTGTGTTTAAAAGAGGAGCTGTTATATCCAGAACGTCTAGGGAGTTTGTAGCAGAACAGCTCTCAAATTATATGAGCTCACTGCATTGACAAATTCAAGTCTGATGCTTTCCATTCGTGTTACTTCCCCAAGTTTGCCTAGGTACTTCATGGGCATATTAGTAAAAATTATTGCAAAATACATGGAATAGAGAGAGATGGCTTAGCATTTAAGGCACTTGCCTGCTAAGCCTAAGAACCCAAGTTCAATTCCCCAGTACCCAACATGAGCTAGACGCACAAGGTGGCACAAGCGTCTGCAGTTCATCTTCAGTAGCTGGAAGCCCTGGCATGTCCATTCTCTATCTGCTTCTCTCTCTGTCTTTAAATAAATAAATCTATTGCCTACCTCTTGGCAAATGTCAGTCTCAGCTTCTTCCTGCTAAGTAGTTGTCTTCCTGTCTTTTGAACTTCTGATTGGACCAGTTCATCCTGTAGGCGGGGCTCTTTAATCACAAGATTCCCATGGGCCTTGATAAGCCCATGAATTGGCTGCTTTTGAATCAGGTCCTATCAAAGGCAGCTGGAGGAAGAGAGAGAGGGTCTTACAGTATAAAACTGTGTCCCAATATTGCATCAGTCAGAAAAATTTCCATCTGGCGGTTTCCAAAATGCCCATGTATTAAAGGCTTGTTCCCAGGGAGGCACTGTTGGGAGATGGGGAAACTAGAGAGGCCTAGTGGGAAGTCTGTAAGTCACTGGAGATTGTCCCTGAGAGGACTGTAGGAGCCTAACTCCATCCTCATCCCCTTCTGCTTCCTGGATGATGCAATGAGTAGTTTTAATCTGCTACATGCACCCTCCATGATGCATGGCCTCACTAGAGGGAACCTCCACAACTGAGCCCACAGTGACTTTTTTTTTTTTTTTTTTTTTTTTTTTGGTTTTTTTTGAAGTAGAGTCTCACTCTAGCCCAGGCTGACCTGGAATTCACTCTGTATTCTCAGGGTGGCCTCGAACTCACGGCAATTCTCCTACCTCTGCCTCCCGAGTGCTGGAATTAAAGGCGTGCGCCACCACGCCCGGTTTCACATTGACATTTTATCTTCGTGAGTTAGGCATCTCTAGCATTTTGTTAGAGTGATGGAAAAGAAAGCTGAATAATACAGTTTCCTTAGCTGGACCTACAGACACATCACCAGAAGCATTTCTTTCTTTTCTTTTCTTTTCTTTTTCTTTTAGTTTTATTTATTTCTTTGAGAGATAGAGAGAGAGAGAGAGGGAGAGAGAGAGAGAATAGGTGCACCAGGGCCTCTATCTGCTGCAAATGAACTCTAGACGCATGTGCCACCTTGTGCGTCTGGCTTACATGGGTCCTGGGGAATTGAACCTGGGTCTTTTGGCTTTGCAGGCAAGTGCCTTAACCACTAAGCCATCTCTCCAGCCCACCAGAAGCATTTCTAACAGTCATATTCCAAGCACCATTAGAACAGCTACCTTCCTGAACAAAACAGCAGACTGCGCATGAGCAAATGAACAAACAGCTACTTGAACAGCCCGTAGCCAATTGTGCTGGTTAATGTAGGGTTCAATTCGAAAAACAACTCTAATGAACTGCCAGTCAACATCTTTGTCAATGGTTTACACCTAGAGATCAAAGGGTTATAAACTGGATGCATGACACAAAGCTGCAAGGGACAGAGAACACATTCCAGGAACAAGGTTCGAATGGTTTTAACTGATTAGTATAAATAAGATTAAATTTAATCAGGATTAGGCAAAACCCTGTAGTTAGGTCCAAAATTCCAATTGTGAAATATAAGATTGCCACAGCCTGACCTGGAAGCAATTCATAGACAAGGACCTGGGTGGCAGGTAGGGACAGGGTGATTAGCCCTGCTCAAGTCCTACCTAAATCCTCCCAGCCAAAACCTCCATCCCCTGTGGGCCCACCTTCTAAATCTCCTTGCTTCACCGGCCTCACCCTGAGTTCTGTGTCTGCCTTTGCGTCTCCCTGCCTCAGCTTAGCCCCTGGAATTGTGGGCTCCATTTTCATATCTCTGTTCCTGAGTCATTTTACTTGCAGTTTCTGTGTCTCTGAAAAACAATTCATGCTAGGAACTTTGGCAGAAGCCGAGGCTGCATGTCTCCTAAAGGAGAGACCGCGGGAAGCGGAGGGCAAGGGGGCACAGAAGGGCTCTGCGGCCCCAGGACCAGAGTGGACAGATGGCCCTTCGACACATGCCCCTCTGCAGAGTCCTTGCTGTGTGCAAGGTGAGAGGTGCTTTGGGCCGTACAAGGAAGGGCTGTCCAGCATGTGGAATGCTCTAGCTGTAGTGATAAGGGGTCCCTGATGCAGCAGAGCAGATTGCTGCATTCTTAGTTAAGAGGACTCAGCTCATTCTACAGCAAATTCCAGTTCCATAAGACTGCGGTCAAGCTAGGTATCTCTCCCAGGAAGGCACACAAAGTAATCCTTTGGACTGCAGAAGAGCCAGAAGACCATAAATTGTCATTCCAACACTGCCAAATACTTCTATACCTGTCCTTTAGTCCTTTGAGCTGGCCCAGCCCACTCACAGGAGATAAAAGGCTACCTGAAAACAGCCACAACGTTGAGAGCAAGTTCCCAGGGCCTTGATCCTCTGACTTAGCTCTGGTTCCTTCTAATCTATGCCTGTCCCCTGGCTCTCACATCACCCCAATTATTTACACCCTGGACTTTCTGATCTAACAGGCCAGGGAGGTTCACATCTGAGGGAGGCTCGGGATCACTTAAGGACTTCATAAGGTTGCTGCTGGTACCCAGTCCCCAGAATTTTTAATTGAGTTGGCCTAGGATTGGCAGGAGAATTCGCATCTCTAACTGAATCCCTCCTAGCCCCATTACTGTTGCCCTAAAACTGAAAATTCATACCATTCTAGTACTTTGAACAAAGTGACCTGACAACTGATGTTTCTTTTTCTTTTAATTTATTTTTATTTGAGATAGAGAGGGTGGGGGGGGAGACAGACAGAGAGAGGATGGGCGTGCCAGGGTCTCTAGCCACTGCAAACTCCAGGCGCATGTGCTACCTAGTGCATCTGACTTACGTGAGACCTGGAGAATGGAACCTGGGTCCTTAGGCTTCACAGGCTAGCACCTTAACTGCTAAGCCATCTCTCCAGCCCCATGATGGTTCTTGAGTTCCTTGAAGGTCTCTTGCCTCCTCTTCAGGAGCACATCACCAAATATCTGGACTATTTCCACCTCTGGCTGTAGAACTCGAGTAGTTAGCTCTGTCCCCTGAAAGGAAAGTGTCTCCTTTGTCTTCCTATGTGGCCTTTCATAGAGGCTGTAGTCCCACTTCGATGTTTTTGCCAGCCCATACCTACCTGCAAGAGGAGCATGATAGTAACATCACTGGCCTACATGTTGCTACATTTGACTGATGGACCAACAGTTACACTTATCCCAGAAGTGGGTACATCTTGGCATAGTGCTAGGGTTGGTAGATAAAAGTAGATTTGAATTTCAGATAAATAACACATTTTTTTTGTTAAACACATACTTTTTTTAAATTTTTTGTTTATTTTTATTTATTAAGAGTGACAGACAGAGAGACAAAGAGGCAGAGAAAGAGAGAGAGAGAATGGTAGTGCCAGGGCCTCCAGCCACTGCAAACGAACTCCAGATGCATGTGCTCCCTTGTGCATCTGGCTAACATGGGTCCTGGGGAATCGAGCTTCGAACCGGGGTCCTTAAGCTTCACAGGCAAGCACTTAACCACTAAGCCATCTCTCCAGCCCACATACTTTTATCATAAGTATATCCCCATACAATACTGGGGACATACTTATACTTAAAAGCATTTGTTGCTACCTGAAATTCATACTGGGAATTCTGTGTTCTTATTCATTGAACTTGGTAATGCTACATCAAATAATCCAATTAAATGAAAGTGACCAGTAACTACAAGCATCCAACTGGCCTAGCTTTTCACGGGCCTGCTCCATGGCTAGGGATGACAGATATCTAATGAAGGGACCACAACTGACCAAGGGAAAACAAGTAGCTTCCCAAAGGCCATTCCAACGCAACTCAATAAATCAAGGGAAAATAGAGCGCAGTCAAAAAGGTAACAAGGCCTACCTACCAAAGTTATCAAACATCCTTTACACAGATGATACTGGACAGGTGAAGACTAGAAACGTAGACAGGGAAGTGAGGGTTTTAAAGGTGGCTCTCCATCATTTTTTTTTTCAAAGAAATTTTCCTAAAAGCAAAAGGAGTGTGGGGAGACTCAGGTGTGCTCTACCCCAGAGCTGGTCATCATGCTTGGAGGTGAAGCTCTTGGGAGCAGCCTCCCATACACTCCCAGTGTCTCCATTCTGCCTAGATTCAAAAAGGAAAGGTCTCCTGGGTGCAGACACCATCTGAGCACCCAGAAGAGAAGTGTGGGAGACAATTAAGGAAGACTTACAGAAACAGTGGCAATGAGAAGCCTGCCCTACAGAGGAAAAGACACATTAAGACACACTTTTAATTTAAAAAAAAAATGTCAGAAACATTCAACAAGAGGATTTTAATCAAACAATGTGGCAATTCTAAGGCAGTAATCACCATACCTTTGAAAGTAAGCGCTGATTACCAGTTGTATTTCCAGTGGCCTTGGGGAAATCTCTCTGCAAATATTCCCTTTTTAGTTTAGTTTCAAAGACAACTTAAAAGAGAAAAGGAGGATGCCTGGAGGAGTCAAGTAGCAATCGTTTGCCCCTGGCGAGACAAGATTTCATCCCAGAACCCGGCGCTCTTGGTGCACAGATGGGAGAGAGCCTGTGTGAGCGGTGTGAGCCGCAGATCCAGTAAAGGACATGGCAGAGAACCAAGGTAACGAGTTGCCACCCCCAAAGTCACACAGAGACACAGGTGGATTTACATGGCACACCTGCCAGTTGTGACTCTGCACAGCACCCCTTCTTTCCTGAGGAGAGCTGAGATCATTGTATGGAAGGTGAGCCGAGCCTCAGGGCCAAGGCTTCCACAGCTGAAGAGTTCACGAAACACCTGCTAAAAGTGCGCACACCCCCATCGCGCACCATGGGGAAGAGCGAAGATGAATGAGCAGACCCTGATCCTGCCAAGCGTGACGCCGGCCTCCGAGACAAGACTGGCTTCTATCTGCGGTGGCAGCATAGAACTCTGAGACAACACAGGGTCTGTCAGCCAGGGCAGGGAGAGGTACAGAGAAAGACCTGTCTGTGGGCCTCCAGAGAAGCCCTGCTCAAGAAAATGCAAAAGAGCCCTCAGGCCAGCCCCAGGCTGTTTGCAGAAATCCAGATTATGGGGGGTCTTTTGGGAAAAAGAAAATTCGGAGAGGTTGTGCTTACAGTATTCTCGTTCTGTTTGGGGTTTTTCTGGTTTCCCAACCCACGTGGTCCTTTTTCCACTCCCACTCATGATGAGACCCCAAGACAAGGAGAGCAGAGCTGCCTTTGGATACTCTCCAAGTTTTGGATACCAAGGGCCCCCCCCCACCCCGTGGCTCTCCCATTTGGGGAGTGAGCTCAGACTGGGCAGAACAGAACCACTGGGCAGGACCACTGCCTGGGGATGTCCGATCTCATTCTCCAGATGCTCATGAGATAAGGGATTACACAGAGGTCAGCAGATGGCCACAGCCAATAGGACCTACCATCATCTCCCACTAGCACAGTGATGGCCACCAATCAGCCTGGATCTTCTAGAGCAGTCTCCACTTAAAACGTCATATTGACTCCAATCAGCCAAATGTCCTGCCAATTATTACATTTTAGTGTCCAGACTACAATTTCAAAAAATGTCTCTTCACATTTGGAATTGGCACAGAAATCTTGTATCAGCCCAAATCTCCCAGCTGTGTTGGTGTGATGGTTAATATTATCAGCTTGATAAGACCTAGAATCACCTTGGAGAGCAACCTCTGAGCATGTATATGGGGGAGTTTCTAAATCCTAGGGGCTGGAAAGATGGCTTAGCAGTTAAGGCGTTTGCCTGCAAAGCCTAAGGACCCAAGTAAGATTCCGAGGTCCCGCATAAGCCAGATGCACAAGGTGGCGCATGCGTCTGGAGTTTGTTTGCAGTGGCCAGAGGCCCTGGTGCACTCATTACATGCTCTCTCTCTCCCTCTGTATCAAATAAAAAAATAAATAAATTAAATCAGGTTAAGTAAGGTAGGAAGACCCACCCTAACTGTGAGCAGTGCCATTCCTTAGGCTGGAATCTGAGACTGAATTAAGAAAAAAGAAAAAGAAAAAGAAGAAGGGAAGAAAGCTAAGCACCAGTGTTCACAAAGTGTTCAGCTCTTTGCCTCCTGACTGTGGCTGCATTGTGACCAGCTTGCTCACACTCCTGCTGCGGCAACTTCCTGCCATGCTGGAATGTATTCTCAAACTGTGAGCCAAAAGAAATCCTTCTTCCTTAAGTTGCTTTTGTAGGGCATTTTGTCAAAGCAAAAAGAAACATAACTAATACAGTTGGGAAACTAGGATTCTTATGCCTAAAAACTGGAAGGTAGAGGAGTTTCGTGTCTTCATTATCTTCATACACTACTAAGACTGACTAGTCTTCAATCAGTGCACCTGCTGGCCGTTACAACCTCTTCCCTCTGCTGCTGCCTGATGAAAACCTGCCCATTGGGATCTGGTGGTAGGTGACTGAGGAGGACGTCAGGATCTGGTGGTAGGTGACTGAGGACGACATCGGGATCTGGTGGTAGGTGACTGAGGATGACGTCAGGATCTGGTGATAGGTGGGTGAGGAGGGCGTCGGGATCTGGTGGTAGGAGACTGAGGACGACATCGGGATCTGGTGGTAGGTGGGTGAGGAGGACGTCGGGATCTGGTGGTAGGTGACTGAGGACGACATCGGGATCTGGTGGTAGGAGACTGAGGACGACGTCAGGATCTGGTGGTAGGTGGGTGAGGAGGACGTCGGGATCTGGTGGTAGGTGGGTGAGGAGGACGTCGGGATCTGGTGGTAGGTGGGTGAGGAGGACGTCGGGATCTGGTGGTAGGTGGGTGAGGAGGACGTCGGGATCTGGTGGTAGGGGGCTGAGGAGGACGTCGGGATCTGGTGGTAGGGGGGTGAGGAGGACGTCGGGATCTGGTGGTAGGGGGGTGAGGAGGACGTCGGGATCTGGTGGTAGGGGGGTGAGGAGGACGTCGGGATCTGGTGGTAGGGGGGTGAGGAGGACGTCGGGATCTGGTGGTAGGGGGGTGAGGAGGACGTCGGGATCTGGTGGTAGGGGGGTGAGGAGGACGTCGGGATCTGGTGGTAGGTGGGTGAGGAGGACGTCGGGATCTGGTGGTAGGGGGGTGAGGAGGACGTCGGGATCTGGTGGTAGGGGGGTGAGGAGGACGTCGGGATCTGGTGGTAGGTGGGTGAGGAGGACGTCGGGATCTGGTGGTAGTGGGTGAGGAGGACATCGGGATCTGGTAGTGGGTGAGGAGGACGTCGGGATCTGTTGGTAGGGGGGTGAGGAGGACGTCGGGATCTGGTGGTAGGTGGGTGAGGAGGACGTCAGGATCTGGTGGTAGGTGGGTGTATCAGACAGCTTCAGGTTCGCTGAGATAAACTTCCAGACCAGGCACAGTTATGGAGGAAGGGATTTATTGAAGGTTACAGATCCAGGGGAAGTTCCATAATGGCAGAAGAAGCTGGTCTGCCTTCACAGGACCAAACACACACAGAGAGAAGCACAAGCCTAAAAGCCAAAAGCCACACAGCACAGCACACTTCAGGAACTCCAGCTAGGCACACTTTGCATATCTTTATATTGAAATCCCAAACCCTCCACCACACCTTAAGATCTGCCCGTGACACCTCCTCCAGATAGGTGGCTGCAGATGCAAACTACAAACTAATAAAACACTGAATATATTGGGGGCCGTGTATTCAAACTACCACAGTGGGTGAGAAGGATGTTGGGATCTGGTGGTAGGTGAATGAAGAGAACGCCACGATCTGGTGGTAGGTGGGTATGGCAGACAAGAGAAAGTGTCTTCAGACAAAATAAATAAGAAGTTAGGGAACACCAGGCAAGGTGGTGCACACTATTAATCCCAGCAGTTGGAGGCAGACGTAGGAGGATCACCATGAGTTCGAGGCCACCCTGAGACTATGTAGTGAATTCCAGGTCAGCCTGAGCTAGAGTGAGACCCTACCTCGAAAAACAAAAAGAAGAAGAAGAATAAGTAGTAGTAGTAGTTAGGGAACTAGGAAATGTGTGAAAGTATATGGGAGACGACAGTGAGGCATCTCTGCAGCGCCCTGTAGCTATAACCACCACCTGCTCTGCCTTTTCCTCTCCTGCTCGATTGCACCGAGAAGCACCTAGAACATGAGTAAAGTACATTTCTCCAGGGCCAGTGAGGGCATTTTCAGAGAGAATTAATAAAAGAGGTGAAGACCCACCTGAATGTGGGTGGCACCATCCTGTAAGCTGGCGACCCAGACAGAATAAAAGGGGGAAAGGGAGAAATCTCTCGGAGAAAGGCATCCTGTCGCTCTGCTTCCTGGCTGCCCCAGCATGAGCTGCCTTGCTCCTCCCCCCCGCCCCCCGCCATGATAGGCTGGAACATCTGGGACTGGGAGCTAAGAGCAGTCTTTCCTCTTTAAGTTATGTCACTTGTGGCAGCATTGGAAAGTCTGACTAGTGTGACTCATCAATCACTAGTGTGACCTCTGAATGGGGTGAAGGAAACTGCAGTGGTCATGGTCACAAGAGAGTAGGTAGTAAGGAGGTCTGAATGACCCTCTGTAAGAGTCACGCTGACCTCTCTGAAAAGGGCTGCACGCACTTCTGAGGGAGGGGCTAAGGCAGAAGCAAGCACCTTGATGGCTCAATGATCACCAAGAGCCCCCGGGCACTGGCTAGAAGTCTGTAGGGGAATTTAATCAAGTATTCTGTCACTCTATACCAGGGATAATGTCAGTCCTGCCCCCACCAGAAATTTATGCCAAGTGGCTGATACCACAGGAAGTCCCAGAAGTCACAGCCTCTAGAGAGCACAGATCACATCTCAGCCACACACAGTGTGAAAGTTTGTGGCAGCTCATCTGCAGAACATGGCCTCTCCCTGCCCAGCTGTGAGCTCGCCCAGCAGGAGCAGCTTGCCATGGCCATCCAAAAGGCAACTCCCAGGAGGTTCCGTGTTGCTGGCCTTGGTCACAAGCAGCTCACTTCCCCTGGACTCACTTCTCTTTACTCTGGTGACAACTGTCTCCCTTCTGCTCTGCCTCGGATTCCTCCAGGAGACATGTCTCACTGTGTTATTCTTGTGTCCTGCCTTTTACAGTGTTTCCATGGATAGATCAATGGTCATGACCCTCATCTTTGTAAGCCCTAGTAGGACAGACCTCACCTGTGCTGAAACCCCACAGGGAAGAATGTGGAGTAAGCCAAGAAAGAAAGCAAGTTTGCTTGCTGGCCTTGGTGGTGCACACCTTTAATTCCTACACTTGGGAGGCAGAGGTAGGAGAATCGTTGTGAGTTCGAGGCCACACTGAGACTACATCATGAATTCCAAGTCAGCCTGAGCTAGAGTGAGACCCTATCTCAAACCACCCCCCAAAAAAAAAGAAAAGAAGAAGAAGAAGAAAAACACAAGAAAGAAAGAAATTTTGAAGCAAAAAACTCTATTTTCTTTGTTCTCTTTGCCTACAGAAGGTGGGCAAACTTCACCCCTTTTCATCCTTCCAATAAAACAGAGTGCCTGGGCAGTCTTTGAAGAAAGTCTCTACAGATGGCTATCTCACCCTCCCATGTTTCCTCTGAATTTCTTTTTTCATAATGGTCTGAAATTTCCAGTTACACATTAATTCCTTTGATTTTTTTTTCCTGCCAAAAATACAAAATAAGCCTGAGAAAGATAGTAGTTATATTTCGTGGGGAAAAAGTCATTATTCTGAGTGAGCATTTGGTAAGGAGAGAGAATCCAAAATTCCTGGAAAGGAAGGAATTGAGTGACTTCAAGAGAAATCCCAGGGACTGGAGAGTTGGCTTAGTGGATAAGGCACTTTCTGACCAAGCCAAAGGACCCTAGTTCAATTCCCCAGGACCCACATAAACCTGGATCACAGGGTGGCGCATGCATCTGAGTTCACTTTCAGTGGCTAGAGGCCCTGATGTACCCATTCTCTCTCTCTCTCTCTCTCTCTCTCTCTCTCTCTCTCTCTCTCTCAAATAAATAAAATATTTTAAAAAGAGAGAGAAGCCCCAAAGGAGGAGCCAAAGTCGTAGTTGGAGAGATTCTACTAGGAAAGGGCCCTAGCCAAGCTGTCTCTGGAGGTTTGCATCCCCAAGTGAACCTGAGCAGGTGTCAAGCCAGCAAAGATGAGGGACAGGGTGGCAACCATGGGGCACATTCAGGTATTGGGCACAAAGGCTTCCTTTCCCAGAGACTGCATATGTGCCAAGGATGCAAAATTTGGCAAGACCTCGTTCCTGCCCTCAACAAGCTCACATTGTGATTGGAAGGAACAAATCTAAACTCATGATGTGGTTTGAGAGCTCTTCGGCTAAGTGACGGCATTGGAGGAAGGGCCTAGGGAGAGACCAGACAGGACCCATAGGCTGGCTGTTAGGAGATCAGGTAAGCAACCACAGGAAGGCAAGGGAATACCCAGCAGAAGACAACAGGCCAAGGGCCATGAGCACACAGGTTCGGCACGGGAAGACACAGGATCTCTTGAGGCCTTCTGGGACAGGAGGCTGTAGAGGTGTTTGGCAGTCAAGCTCTACAGGTCGTGTTGAGAAGTTTAAACTCTATTAGGATCGCAGTGAAGAGCTCCCGGCTGTGCTAACACACACCAGTAATGCCAGCACTCAAGAGGCAGAGACAGGAGTTTCTACATTTCAAGGCCAACTTAGGCCTGTGCTACACTGCCTGAGGTACATGGAGTGAGTCTATCTACATTAAGCAGGGGCAACACCAATGGTTTATATCTGGATGGGTCACCCTGAAGACAAGCAGACAGTGGGATAGACAGGATAGCTGGTGGGAGGTGATGGCAATGGATTTGAGATGAAGGATTGATCCAAAAGAAGGGCCAAAAGAACAGAAAAAGAATGGAACGAAGCATCCATGAGACTTGAGGACCAAAGCAGGGGCTGAGGGAGTGGAAGGGAGCAAAGATGACATCTGGAGCTTGAGAAGAACCCCTGGTGAGAAACACAAGAAGGTGACTTCATCCCAGTCTATAAGGCTTAGGTGTGAAAGGGAAACCTCATATGAGCCGGGCATGGTGGTGCACACCTTTAATCCCAGCATTCAGAAGGCAGAGATAGGAGGCTCGCCATGAGTTCGAGGTCACCCTGAGACTACACAGTGAATTTCAGGTCAGCCTGAGCTAGAGTGAGACCCTACCTCGAAGAAACAAAAATAAATAAATAAATAAAAATAAAACCTCATATGGCCAGCATTGTATTTGAAGGCTACTCATAATGTACAACAGACCAGAGAGACCACCAAGCTTCGGCTGAGTCCCATGAAGTTCTAGGGTTGTGTTATATGTGAAATACAGATCTTTATTTTTGTTTTTATATGTTTTATTTATTTATTTACTTATTTGAGAAAGGGAGGGGGAAGAAGCAGATAGAGAGAGAATGGGCACACCAGGGCCTCCAGCCACTGCAAACGGAACTCCAGATGTGTGAGCCACCTTGTGCATCTGGCTGGCGTGGGCACTGGGGACTTGGACCTGGGTCCTTAAGTTTCTCAGGCAAGTGCCTTAATCACTAAGCCATCTCTCCAGCCCAAATACAGATCTTTAAACCCCCAAACCCCATTCAGCATGGAGGGAAGCCCACCACGAGAAAAGCACAAGAACCAAGGCCACCCCAAATAAACAGAGGGCTGCATCTACCATGTTCTTCCTTGCCCAGGGCTGTCAGCACTGACAGAATGCCTGGCAGAAAGTCCCCATGCCACCGAAGCCAGGGGTTCTCAAGCTCAGCTGCGCAGGGGAGCTGGGCACTGAGTTCCACCCAGCGAGCGTGACTCCCTGCAGCACAAAGTTTGAGGCTTCTGGGTGATCAGCGGGGCAGGCTAGTTTACATTGTGGGCCGCGGGCTGAAACTCTGCTCCATCCTTCTCCCCCTGTGTCATTTATGAGTTCCTAGGAGACGAAAGACGGACTGCCTTCATTTTGGAAGCCTGGTGATGATCGAATGTTCAAGCAAAGACATTTTCTAACCCCAGCTAATGACCCCTCTGGGGTTTCCACGTGTTTATCTACGTTCGCCAGTGCCTCTTGATTGCCGGGTACAGTTGCTGGGATGGGGAGAAGCTCTTGCAGACAGTGGTTCCAGACAGCTTGGCTCTGAGACACAAACAAAAAGAAAATAGTCACCCTGCCTCTGGATCTGTTCGGCACTGGGGAGGTGGTAGGGTGGGGATCAGGGCAGGATTTCAAACAAGGGCAGTATTTACTAGGCTTTTCTAACCCGCGATAGGATAGTTATTACTGCAAATAGCCATTTTGGCTGCTACAAGTGTGTAATTTCAACCTCTGAAGGAGCATGTTCTCAGAGCTTCTTGAATCTTATTTTGTTGTGCTGGTGCCCTAGCGAGGCCCCAGCTCTGGCTCTTCAACATCCACATCCATGACCAGAGAAAGGAGGAGCCTTTCCACCCTGAGTTAGGGTTTCTTTTTTTTCCCACCATGTTTCCAGTCTGCACCCCACTCCCAAAAGTGGTTAGTGTTTCTCTAGCCACCTTCCTACAAGCATCTTTGAACCTCGAACTCCAGGGAACCCAGTGGTACTTAACTTTTCATTCCAATATCAACGTGCCTGAGCTCATCAGCTATGAGGAAGAAAAAAAAGGAAACTCAGAGGTTAAGGCACTTGCCTGCAAAGCCTAACAACCGGGGTTCAGTTCCCCAGTACCCACGTGAAATAAGATGGCGCATGCATCTGAAGTTTGTTTGCAGTGGCTGGAGGCCCTGGCATACCCATTCTCTCTGTCTGTCTCTCTTTCTCTCTGCTTGCAAATAAATAAATAAAAATATCTTTTTTTTAAAGGAAAGGTGGGGGCTGGAGACATGGCTTAGCGGTTAAGCGCTTGCCTGTGAAGCCTAAGGACCCCAGTTCAAGGTTCAATTCCCCAGGACCTACTTTAGCCAGATGCACAAGGGGCGCATGCGTCTGGAGTTTGTTTGCAGTGGTTGGAGGCCCTGGAGCACCCATTGTCTCTCTCTATGTGCCTCTTTCTCTGTCTGCCGCTCTCAAATAAATAAATAAAAATAAAAAAATCTTTTTTTAAAAAAAAAGGAAAGGTGGGCTGGAGAGATTGCTTAGTGGTTAAAGTGCTTGCCTGCAAAGCTTAAGGACCCAGATTCACTTCCCCAGTACCCACGTAAGCCAGATGTACAGGGTGGCGCATGTGTCTGGAGTTCGTTTTCAGTAGCCAGAGGCCCTAGTATGTCCATTATAACCACCCCCCTCTTTCTCTCAAATAAGTAAATAAAAATAAAAAGGAAATGAAAGGCTTGGGGGCTGAGGAAATGACTCAGTGGTTAAAAGTGTTTGCTTGCAAATCCTGCCCACCTGAGTTCAATTCCCCAGCCACATAAAGCTGGAATCTGAGTTGTTTGTTGTGGAAAGAGACCCTGGCACATCCATACACACACATACACACACACACACTAACTTTTTTTAAGGGAAAGGTTTATTTTAACTCGATTTTGGAGGATCTAGCCCATGGTCATTTGTTCTCATTGCTTTTGGACCTGTGCTGAGGCAGAATGTCATGGCGAGTAGTGGAGCAACAAGGCCAGCCTCAGTTACATAGTGAATTTGAGTCCAGACTGGGCTGGCTATATGAGACACTGTCTAAGAAAGGGGGAGAGTGGGCTGGAGAGATGGCTTAGCAGTTAAGCGCTTGCCTGTGAAGCCTAAGGACCCCAGTTCGAGGCTCGATTCCCCAGGACCCACGTTAGCCAGATGCACAAGGGGGCGCACGCATCTGGAGTTCGTTTGCAGTGGCTGGAGGCCCTGGCGCGCCCATTCTCTTTCTCTCTCTATCTGCCTTTCTCTCTGTGTCTGTCACTTTCAAATAAATTTAAAAAAAAAAGAAAGGGGGAGAGAGAAGAGGGAGAGCACACCTCCAGTGACCTGATAAACTTCCACTAGACCCCACCACTTAAAAGTTTAACACATGACGCCTGGAGAGATGGCTCAGTGGTTAAGGAGCTTGCCTGTAAAGCCTAACCATCTGAGTTCGATTCCCCACTACACACATAAAGCCAGATAGATGCACAGTGGCACGTGCGTCGAGAGTTCGTTTACAGTGTCTAGAGGCCCTTGTGTGCCTATTCTCTCTCTTTCTCTCTGTCTCCTCTTTCTTCTTTCTCTTTCTGCTTACAAATAAAATAAAATTTAAAAAGGGAGAGAAAAAAAAGTTTAACACAGGAGACTTCAGGGACCATTCGAAGTCCAAACTACAGTGGAGACCAAGTCATTTGTCTGTGAGTCTGTGATGAGCTTGTAACTCAGCAACCAGAACACGGCTGTCCATCCAGTCCAGGCTGGAAGCCTGAAAAATAGCAGATCTTCCTCTGAGAAACTCCATCCATCTGCTCTGACTCCCTGAACATAAGTAGAATATCCCCATGAAGTTTCTGGATAAAAGAGGTGCATACCAGTATATGTGCACGTAAGAAGTACAGAGCTGGGTGTGGTGGCACACACCTTTAATCACTTGGGAGGCAGAGGTAGGAGGACTTCTGTAAGTTCGAGGCCGCCCTGAGACTACATAGTGAATTCTAGGTCAGCCTGGGCTAGAGTGAGACCCTACCTCAAAAAAACAAAAAAATAAAGAAGAAGTAGTATATACCATAATGGAAAAGAGAGACTAGTTGGGAAGAAAGGATTCAGCAGGAGGGGGAGGGAGACAAGAGGAGGTAATGGGAGGTGAATATGATCAAAATACATTTTATACTGCATAAAATGTCAACAAATAAAATAATTTTTAGCTGGGTGTGGTGGCACACGCCTTTAATCCCAGCACTCGGGAGGCAGAGGCAAGAGGATTACCATGAGTTCAATGCCACCCTGAGACTACAGAGTGAATTCCAGGTCAGCCTAGGCTAGAGTGAGACCCTACCTCGGAAAACCAAAGATTTTAAAGTACTTACTCGTCTGTACACATGAGGGACACAACAGTATGTGTGTATGAAAGAGATACATATCAGTATACATGTAAGAGATGCTCACCTGGAGGCATGCATGTAAGAAGCATGTCACTGTTTGTATAAGAGGCACATACTACTATGGGCACTCAAATCCAATCAGAGTTCACAAGCCCAGGAAGGAGGAGTGAGCTGGCATGCTGAATCACTACCTCCTCCCTAAGAGAAGACCCTGCCTTGGCCCTGACCGTTTGCTGCTTTTTCCTATTATGAAGGCAGCACCTATGTGGAAGCTAACTGGTCCCTGGGAAGGTGGAGCATGGGTGCTGCCCACCAGTATGTAGAAGGCCAGCACATAGCTGACTGGCTTCTGCATTTATTGCTTTGTTTGGGTTGCCCCCATACTGGAAACAAGTCTGAGACAGTATCTTTTCTTCTCTCTTTTCTTTTTCTTTTGTAGTTTTATCTACAAGCAGAGAGAGTGGGGATGGGGAGAATGGGCATGACAGGACCTCTTGCCAATGCAAACAAACCCAGATGCATGCTCTACTTTGTGCATCTGGCTTTACATAGGTACTGGATTGAGAAGTTGAACATTGGACATCAGACTTTGCAAGCTAACACCTTTAACCACTGAGCAATCTCCAGCCCCTCTTTTATCCTTTTTTATAATTTTTTTTCTTTTTAACTTTATATATTTTGATCATAATCTTCTCCTGTTGCCTTCTCTATTCCTCTTCCCCATTCCTTTTCCGCTGAACCCATTCTTCTTTCCAAGTAGCCCCTCCTTTCTTCTGATGCCTTTTTTACCAGCTCCACCACCCATGACAGAATATTGATGGGCTCAATATTGTGTGAGTCTTGTGAACTTGACAACAGTCACTTTGAGGTTATGAATGCAATGGCCAGTTCATGTCCAGAAGGCTGAGCTCCACAGCACTCCTCCCAATCCTCTGGATCTTACATTCTTTCCACCACCTCTTCTGTGATGTTCCCCGAGCCCTGGAGGGGGTGATAAAGATGTGAACTAGCCTCTTCTAGCCTCTGGATGACTGACATATGGGGATTCTCATTCTTGTCCTTTGGATACTCCAGACTTCCAATGGCTTCAGCAGCTGATTGCAGAATTCTTGAGAGAAAAGCAATTTGATTCATTTTCACTTAAAAAGAAATTAATGCCAAATCTAGAGTACTCTGTGAGGGCCAAGAGGAGGGAAAGATGTCACACAATTGGAAGGTTTATATAATGTACTCTTAATGAGAATGTGTTTCTGCCAAGTACAGTGTCATGTGCTCGAATGACACACAGGAGTAAGACAGGGCCTGGATTTCTTCATGGTCTTGGTGTGGCTTAAAAGGCAGATGACTTAGTACTGTGTACTAACAGCAGTGACAGAGGTGACAAGGTAGGCCATGTGGGGCATCTAACATGGATGTCATGAAATTTGCCAGCATTCACTATGATCTAAGAATACTTAGTGTGACAAGATATCTTGGCCATTTGCCATTGCTATAAAATATCTGAATCAAAGCTGAGGTAGCATACTATGTTCCTGGACAGCCCAATACGGCTGTGTAGTAGGTTCCAGGCCAGCCTGGGTGATATAGCAAGACCTTATCTTAAAAGAAAAAAAATAAAAGTAGGCCGGGCGTGGTGGCACACATTTAATCCCAGCACTCAGGAGGCAGAGGTAGGAGGATCGCCATGAGTTTGAGGCCACCCTGATACTACATAGTGAATTTCAGGTCGGCCTGAACTAGAGTGAGACCCTACCTCAAAAACCAAAAAAAAAAAAAAAAATAGATAAATAAAATCCAGGGCTGGAGAGATGGCTTAGCGGTTAAGCGCTTGCCTGTGAAGCCTAAGGACCCAGGTTCGAGGCTCAATTCCCCAGGACCCACGTTAGCCAGATGCACAAGGGGGCGCACGCGTCTGGAGTTCGTTTGCAGTGGCTGCAGGCCCTGGAGCGCCCATTCTCTCTCTCTATCTGCCTCTTCCTCTCTCGGTCTGTCACTCTCAAATAAATAAATAAAAATAAACAAAAAAATTTTTTTAATCCATAGTATACACAAGACTAGGCAACTAGGCAACTTATTTTAAAAAAAGGTGTATTTAGCACACGGTTCTGGGAGTCCAAAAAACGTGGTACCAACATCTGCTCGGCTTCTGGTGAGGACCTCCAGAAGGGCTAGTGGGCACGGATGAAAGAGAGGCAGCGGGAGGAGCCAGGCTTGCTTCTTATAACAACTTGCTCTTGTGGTAGCCAACTCGGTTCCTAAAAGCAAGAACTTACTCCCTAGAGAAAAGCACTAATCCGTCAGAATGACAGGCTTTGAAAGGTTCCAACACAGGCTGGGGATGCAGCTCAGTGGCAGAGTCTTTGGCCTGCATGTAGGAATCCCTGGGTTCCACCCTGAACCCTACAAAATTGCAAGAAAAAAACAAAAAGGGGTGTTTGCTTCTGCAGCACAAATACTAAAAATCGGAATGATACAGAGAAAATTAGTATGGTCCCTGCACAAGGGTGACACACAAATTCATGAAGCATTCTATATAAAAAAGAGGGGGCCCACCACCTCTCTCAACACTTGTACTGTGGATAAACTCCCAAAATGAGTTTGATGAGAACAAACCATATTCAAGCCATAGCAAAAGGGCTAATACCAGCAAAGCACTGTGGGAAAGGGACACCATCAAGAATCAACTTTTTAAAAATATTTTATTTATTTGAGAGAGCAAGAGGGAGAGGGAGAGAGGCAGATAGAAAGAGAGAGAATTGGGGGGGGGGTTGCCTCTAGCCACTGCAAATGAACTCCAGATGCATGTACCATCTTGTGCATCTGGCCTCACATGGGTCCTGGGAAATCAAATCTGGGTCCTTTGGCTTTGCTGGCAAGTGCCTTAACCACTACGCCATCTCTCCAGCCCTCAAGAATCAACTTTAACATAAAAACATTTTAAAAAAATAAATAACTTCCAAATCCTGGACCCTTAACCTGCAGCTTTTCCTGGTCCAGGAGGAGGTCCCTTTCCTGGTGTCATCCTATTGAAATGTCTTCTTTGTCCCACACTGGGTCTGTGTACATGTAAGCACAGATCCAGGTATGCGGCTTGGAAATCGCATACGTCATCCTCTGTAGGATGCTAAAAATAATTTACCCATCTGCTGCCTTCCGCATCACCTGCCCAGTCAGAATCAGCCAGGTAGGCCTTGCCAGCAAACAAGACAGACTTGGCAGAGGTACATTCCAGGCTCTGCAGATTGACCAGCTCCCAAGTTTATCAGGAACAGGTGCCTTGCCACCCAGAGGCACTGCCCAGAGAACCCAGGAAGGCAAGCAGCGCCAGCCTAAGCCGCTGCTCCGCTCCACCGTGGCGTAGGTGTTCCCTGTGTCATTGCTGTCCCTGTTTAAAGAGGACCCTGACGCTCTCGTTGCAGCACAGTGTCCCTGATGTTGCATGTCACACTAAACCTGTCAGAACCCCACAGCTACACCCATTTGTATGCGCCCATATATGTGTCCTCCCCCCCACCTTTCGGGGGCCACTGATGCTCTTCTGTCATTGACTGTCAGGGCCGCTTTCCCGATCCGTCATCCCTGGCTCCTCCTCAGCAACTCCAGTGGTTAGCAGAATCATATGCAGACCAACTCCAGAACAGTTTCCAGACTTTCTGAACAGTCTTTGAGTTATTTAAAAAAAAAAAAAAAAACAGGCAATTGGAAACAGTGGGGACAGGAGGATCAGGAGTTCAAGGTCATCCTCAGCTACATAATGAGTTTGAGACTAGCCTGTGCCACATGAGACTGTGTCTCAAAAAATGAATATATATGTGTGTATATGTGTGTGTGTGTGTGTGTGTGTGTACATATATTGTTTCTTGTTTTTGTTTTTCGAGAGTAAGGTCTCACTGTAGCCTAGGCTGACCTGGAATTCACTCTGTAGTCTCAGGGTAGCCTCGAACTCACAGCGATCCTCCTACCTCTGCCTCCCAACTGCTGGGATTAAAGGCATGCGCCACCACACCCGGCTTACTTTAAAATTTTTTATTTTTAAAAAATTATATATTCATTTTTTAGCTGGGTGTGGTGGCGCATGCCTTTAATCCCAGCAGTTGGGAGGCAGAGGTAGGAGGATCGCTGTGAGTTCGAGGCCACCCTGAGACTACAGAGTGAATTCCAGGTCAGCGTGAACTAGAGTAAGACCCTACCTTGAAAAACCAAAAAGAAAAAAAAAATTAAGTAAAATTACAAATAATTAAAAGAGAACGAAGACTTATACATGACTAGGTCCCTGAATAGGCTGCAAATGTATGTGTTTCTTCCTAGAACAGTCCTCCACTGAAGGACATCAGGGAAAATGAATATAAATAAATAAATAAGGGCTGGAGACTCTTAGTGGTTATGGCACTTGCCTGAAAAGCCAAAGGACTCAGGTTCAATTCCCCAGGACTCATGTAAGCACAAGGTGGCATATGCATCTGGAATTTGCTTGCAGTGGCTGAAGGCCCTGGTGCACCCATTCTCCCTCTCTCTCCCTCTCTCTCTCTCTCTCTCTCTCTCTCTCTCTTTCTCTCTCTATCTCTAAATAAAATAAAATTTTTAAAAAATGTGAGAATGATAAATTCGTAACACCCAATCCACATGCAAATAAACCCCTGTGGTCATAGGGCCTCATATAGGGCCTCTTCCAATGAGGGTCATGGTGTCCTTAGACTCCACCGCCATCCCTTACTTCAGTGTCTCTGAAGCGCATGGAATTGCTGCTTACATCTCTTCTCCGTATGACCTGACCCATGGGAGTCCACAGAGCACCTATATTCAATTCGCCATGTCTGACTCACTCACCCATTCTCCCCCAAGCTGAGGCAGCGGGGGGTTCTCCAAGCTCCTGCTCCCCTTCAGAAACTGTGGCCTTCTAGCCCCATCTGTCCCAGACCTCCTGCTCTTCAGAAAGCAGCCCTCTCACGTGGTCTCTGCGAAGTCACTCTCCTCCTACTCCCAGTTCCTCCCTCCAGTCCTGTAACGAAGCCAAGTGAAGAACATGGGAGTTCAACCTCGTCTCCGGCTACACGTAAGGAAGCAGAGGAGACCAGCGCGTGCTTGAACGTGCAGAGCGCGAGGGGCTGGCGGAGAGCTGGAAGGTGGGATGGGAAGACGCAGCTGGGAGCGAAGCTGTTCCAACAGCTGCTGGCTACATTTTCTAATGGACTTCGTCTTTCCTCTCAGCCTCAGTTTCCTTTTCCATAAAGGGAGCATGATAAGACCTAAATGAAAAAGTTATCAAAACAACTAGCTTTATGCAACCAAAGTTACTTATTTGATCCTATACTGTCGTTATTCCTTCTTGTGACTGTTTCCCCGATGAAGGAAGAAATTGGGGCTTAATGATTAAGTGACCCGCCCAAAGCCACGGTCAGTAAACAAGGCCAGGATCCAGACACAAATTGGTTTTTCTCCGCCACCTCTGCTTTCAGTCACCACAGGACGCTGCCTCACCCTTGACCTCAGACATTCCAGGGTTCTGTGGCACCATAGCCTTGCCTCAGAAATCACAGCTCCAGCACCTCATGTGGGGAGTGAAGTATCGCCTCTCCTAATCATGTCCAGGACAGACGTCTTCCCCGCCCAGCCTTTCCCCCACCGCCACCCTTGATTCCCTAATGGATGAGCAAGTCAACCGCCTGTGGCCAGAATCGTTGCTCTATTACTGCCCAGGCCTAGAAGGTAGTGGTCAGAGCAGGTGTCTGAAACCAGTAGCCCCTGTTCCCCTCAGATGTGTGTCCTCAGCTCCATGGAACATATGTCAAGTGCCCAATTAAACATCGGCTTTTGGTATATGAAGTGAAGGCATCTGCTGCTGCCAGGAAAAGACCTGGCAGAAGACCAATGTGGGCACATCTCATGACCCAGAAGTGCCCCAATTCACCACATGATGCTGCCCTCTTTTATTTTTTATTTTTCTTATTTTGATTTTTTTGAGGTAGGGTCTCACTCTAGCCCAGACTGACCTGGAATTCACTATGTAGTCTCAGGTTGGCCTCGAACTCATGGCGATCCTCCTACCTCTGCCTCCTGAGTGCTGGGATTAAAGGCGTGTGCCACCACACCCGGCTTGATCCTGTCCTTTTGAAGTGTGTCCCTAGCAAATCTAGCCACAGAGGTCTACCTTGGGTCTTGGATCCTGCTCAATTACCCTATTCTGAAATTTGCTTTTTGACATGCCATCAGAAACTAATCACTGATAGCCACACATGTGCCAAGATTTTTAATAACTGCTTAATATTCTATTCGAATATGTCAATCCCCATTTTAAAAAAACATCAGCATCATATCAACAGATACGTAAGCAGTTTTCACATCTGCTATTCTCAAGATAAAAACACACATTCTTATCTGATTATTTCCTTAAGAGAAATTCCCAGAAGGGGAAACAGTGAGCCAAGAACTGCATATTTTATATCTTGATGTCCATATCTAGGTCACCTTCCCAAAAAAGAGGCCTGTTGAGCAGTGCATAAAGAATTGTCCTCGCTCTGTGGGTCTCACAGCCCACCGGAGCCGAGTCACGGCAAATGCCCTGCTGCCTGTCCACATACTGGGGAGCAGCACGGGTCACGCCTCATGCGATCTAAGGATGACTGGTTATCTCCAAACGTAGATGTCATTCATGACATCTGAAAACGATTTTTAAAATAATTGAGAAAAGTACATGACACACACACACAAAGATATTATATTTCAGTTCCAATTTGAGAATGAGTTGAGCTAGAGCTCAGTAGGGGAGTATTTGCCTGGCATGGGCAAGGCCTTGCATTCAATCCCCAGCACTTAAAAAAGAAAGGACTTGAAGACTAGAACTGAGTATGACTTGATAGGAATAACTCTCCAAGATTCCAGAGCCATGTACTTATCTCCTCTTCCAAAACCAGTTTCTGAACTTGGCATTCTAAACTCCTTTTGCTTTTTTTTTTTTTTTTTTTTTTTTTAAGGCAGAATCTCATAACCTAGCCTGTTGAATTCTCAGCTCTTGCCCCCAGCCTCCTAAGTGCTGGAATTCCAGGTGTGTACAACGTCTATCCTATAAAACCTGTAAACATAGCCCCATCATAAAACTTAAAAACTGTTCCCAAGATAAACTCTTTTTTTTCTCAAATGAAACAAAACTTTTTGCTTCTAAACAGAACTTCCTGCTGTACATCTTTGTAATCAGGAATAAAGAGCTGTCACCACAGAGGGAGCATCTACTGCCTGCCCAGCACTGGGCTGAAGGAGATCTTTCAAGCCGTCTTTACACCACGTTGGCTGGTGGAGGTTTCAAGCCATCTTTACACCATGCTGGGTGGAAAATGTCTTAGGTCACATTCAAAGGGCTATGAGTTAAGTACCATTTCTTCCCATCTTATGTATGAAAGGAGACTCCGAAATGTTAAGTAACCACAAACCACAAAGCTATTAAAAGTTGAGCTGCCAACCAGGCATGCCTTTAATCCCAGGACTCGGGAGGCAGAGAGGTAGGAGGATCGCCTTGTTTGGAGGTCACCCTAAGAGGACATAGTGAATTCCAGGTCAGTCTGGGCTAGAGCGAGACCCAACCTCGAAAAACCACACACACACACACACACACACAAAGTTGAGCGGCCACTGGTCACCGTATCTTCCTAACACTAATACTCAGGTACTCACTCCCTAGTCCGCCCAACACCCCCACTCTCCAGCTTCAACAATCCAAATCCCTTTGAGATGCAGCACAGATCCCATCTATCCACCAGCTCTCCACCTTCAACCAACCGTAAATTTCCTTTCCTCAATCTGAATCTTGTCTGAACTCGCAAGAACTTGGTGTCTGTCTTGCCAGCTTGCCATTGCTTTTCACCTTAATCCCCCACTCGGGTTAAGGCGCTTGCCAGCAAAGCCTAAGAATTCATGTTCAAATCTCCAGGTCCCACGTAAGGCAGACGCACAGTGACGTGACCATGCAACGTCACACATGTGCACAAGGGAGTGCATGTATTTGGAGTTTGTTCGCAGCGGCTGAAGGCCCTGGAGTGCCCATTCTCTCCTTCCCCACCTCTTTCTCTCTCTCTCTCTCTCTCTAAAAATAAATTTATTTCTTTATTTATTTATTTATTTGAGAGAGAGAACTGGCAGGTTAGGGCCTCAGCCACCACAATCAAACTCCAGGTGCTTGCACCACCTATTGGGCATGTGCAACCTTGTGTTTGCCCCACCTTTGTGTGTCTGGCTTACGTGGGATCTGGAGGGTCAAACATGGGTCCTTACGCTTTGCAGGCAAGTGCCTTATCCACTAAGCCATCCCTGCAGCCCCTAAAAATTAAATTTTAAAGAAAAATTAATTCCCTGCTCAGCCAACCACTCTTCAGTACCTTCTAGGTGCCAGACCTGCCAGATGACAAACCAGTGGCCCCAACCTTCATGAGAGAAGGTGAAACCGGGCATGTCTCCCAGACTGCGAGCACTGCTGGGACGGGGACCGGACGGAGGCCCCCCGCAGCACAGGGAGCTGAGGAACCTTGCAGCCAGCATTTCTGGAGTCATCCGTGCCTCTACATCAGCGTCCCAGAGCCTGAGCCTCACTCTGTGACCTGCCAGGGATGAGATTCAGTCCTTCATGGCCCTGTGCAGTCCTCCTCTCACCAGGATGCCGCTCTGGCCAGGCCATTTGTCTCTGTGTCCTGTCTTCTTTGGGGCGGGGGGAGAACATGCTTTGCAGCAGGTGCTCAATAATAAGCCCATTAAACCCCATCTCTGCTCTCAGCACAGCTCCCAGGGCTGCAGTGTTTATCTTCCCTCCCCAGCAGCTGGGTGGAGGGCCAGAGTCTAACTCTGGGAGCAGACAGCAGAAAAGAGACCACCTGGAGCCTCAGGTCATGGGAACAAGAGTATGCCGTTGCACTCAATGCTCCCAAAAGGAACAGAGTTTAGGTAGGGGTTAATGGAAAACCAACCTCTGATTCTACATCAACATGTCTCCTTCAGCTTGCTCCTCTGCCCACCCCCACGCTCCTCCCTCTATCTCCACACAGGAGTGAAGAAAAGCAGAGGGAGCTGCCTTGTATGGGGGGCAGCTAGAGCTGGTGACCCCACAGCCCCCAAGGTGCAACGCCAGAGCCTCAGGCAGAACTCAGTCCTCTTCCACGTCACCAGGGCCTGATGGGTTTCATTTAGAGCTGTCTGCACGACAGCCCAAGAGACCTCTTTTGTGAAGCAAACATTGGACAGCCAGGGCTAACTTCACATGCCTAAAGCACCCCATGCTTGGCTTAATGCTCTTCTGTCAAATCTTGAATCTTAATAAATTGTTAACAAGAAATGATGTGCTTTAATTTTGTACAGGTCAATGCAGACTACGTAGCCAGCCCTGTGAGTCACAGAGAGCCATGTTCTTGGAGACCAGGATGAGAACAGAACAAGATCTCCCTTGAGCTGAGAAGATACAAGGGGCTAATGTGGGCTGATAGTGACATCCAAGAGCCAGGACCAACTGTGCCAGCCACACTCAGGCCCAAGAGCACAAGAGGCCAAAGCCAGCGACAGCTGGAAGACTGAGGCTAGGCCAGATTGTTTGCCGCCCTCCCCCCTGCCCTTGACTAGCTTTGTCCAAGGCACCAAAGCCTGGGGAGCCTCAGAGCTGAGAGCTTCTGAGTCCACTGGGTCCCAGAAAGGACAGAGTGGTGTCCCCTTCCCCCATACTCCTGTGTGCACACAGAGTGGATGGAGGCACATCACCTCTCTTACATGGTTCTCTCATCCCCCATGCTCCTGGCTTGGTCTCACTTATACAAATCCTTCCAAAACAATGATGTCTAATAGGAAACTCTAACTGGGAGCCCCAGGCCACCAGGGCTGATCCCTTCTAAATGTAACCAACTGGGGAGATCAGAGAGACCCAAGAACTCACTAGCAACCTCATTCCCAGCAAAGGTTGGATTCCTCCTGGCTGGCATGAAGTAGGCCTTCCTCAAGGCACAGCCACTGGCCTCATTCGCTTTGAGTCCCAGTGTCAAGTCCAGGATCTAGCCCAAGTTAAGCCACGGAAAGAGGGAGGGAGGGAGGCTCAAATACTCAGTTTGGTTCCTAGGGGACCCTCCTATCTTGTACGTTCTCCAACACAGCCTGTCAGATCAACCGATATCATTCCATTCCTTAAAGACCTTTGTCCTTGAGAGGCCTAACAAAGTTCAAGTATCCCTGGGAATGATAATTCTGTGATCATGTAAAGGGTGGGTGTTTGGAGACTGATGAACATAGCAGGAGGGCAGGGAGGAGGCCAGAGGAAGCAAGGGAACACCAGTGCTGGCAAATACAGCTGATGCACAGTGGGCCCCAGGGGAGGGCCCTGAGCTGAGCAGGAGAGGCCAGGGCAGGAGGGTACTGAGGAGGAAGGCCTGGGCCTATCAGGGGGAGGCTGGGGTCAGAGGGCCCTGGACCTAGTGGGGCAAGGTGGGGGCAGGAAGACCCTGCGCCTAGCAGGAAGAGGCCTCGGCAGAAGGGTCCTGGGTAGAGCAGGAAGAGGCCTGGGTAGTCACACAGGCTGTGTCCTAAGGGTGCAAAACAGACAGCAGGCATTCTCAGTGGCTTTGGGCTGCTTCTTGCTCAGTTCTGTTTTTTCTAAACTCTTGTTGTTCCTGCTCCCTGAGCCCTGCATCCTCATTTCTCATGTAAACATATGGTCTCCCCTCCTAGAGATGTGGTGCCTTACACAGTAGGTGAAAATGGGGGTGATGGTGGAGTGGAGATGAGGGTGGAGTGGGGATGATGGGGGAGTGGAGATGATGGGGGAGTAGAGATGATGGTGGAGAGGAGATGATGGTGGACTAGGGTAATGATGGAGTGGAGATGATGGGAGAATGTGGATGATGGTGGACTAGGGAAATGGTGGAGTGGAGATGATGGGAGAGTGTGGATGATGGTGGACTAGGGTAATGGTGCAGTGGAGATGATGGTGGAGTGGAGATGATTGTGGAGTGGAGATGATTGTGGAGTGGAGATGATGGTGGAGTGGAGATGATTGTGGAGTGGAGATGATGGTGGAGTGGGGATGATGGTGGACGAGGATAATGATGGAGTGGAGATGATGGGAGAGTGTGGATGATGGTGGACTAGGGAAATGGTGGAGTGGAGATGATGGTGCAGTGGAGATGATGGTGCAGTGGAGATGATGGTGGAGTGGAGATGATGGTGGAGTGGAGATGATGGTGGAGTGGGGTAATGGTGGGAGTAGGTTGATGGTGGGGATGGGCATTATCGTGTCAATGCTGCAATGCCAAAACCCTTGCTATGTCAGCCCTCTGGGGCCTCTATGCACCCAAGGTAAGCTGAAACACAGCTCTTGGCACATTCTCCTTCAGAAGTGGAGTGAGGGAGGGGCAAGTTGCTGCAGGTGAGGAGATCGTAGTCACTCAGTGGGAAGCCATTCTGTGTGTGAGAAATTTGACCTCCCTGTGAGGACTGCTGAAAGGATCACACAACATGGGGTGTTTCTGTAGCTTGTTATGAGCAGTTATCATCATAATTCTATCTCACAACTCTGCCCACTCACCAGCTTCAGCTGCCCAGAGCCAGCAGTTTCGGGCTCTGCCCACTTCCACTCCTACTCTGGGTCCACAGGTTGTGGGTTCATGCTACTTTTCGGTCTCCAAACCTCCATGAGAGTGCCATGGAGCTCTTGCTGCCTGCAAGGGTACAGCATATGGTGGGTTCATGGGAAGCACCACCTCACAGATGAGGGCGGGGCACAAGAAGAACAGAGAGGACAGCCACAGCTATTCTACCCTCATAAACACCTGCCCATGTTCCCCTGCCTAGTCCCTAAAAGCCTAGAAGTTTCCCTGTGTGTGCCCAAAGCAGAAAAAGCATTTTCTTAGAAATCCTAGGGACCAAGGTAGTCTCAAGTATCCCAGAATTCCTGAGTACACTGTGTAATAAACATGAAATATCCCATGGGCTCGAGAGATGGCTTAGCAGTTAAGGCATTTGCCTGCAAAGCCAAAGGACCCAATTTCGATTCCCCAGGACCCATGTAAGCCAAATGCACAAGGTGGCACATACATCTGGAGTTCATTTACAGTGGTCCAAGGCCCTGGTGCACCCATTCTCTCTCCTCTCTCCCCCTCTTCCTATCACTCAAATAAATAAAATAAAATTTTTATAGAGATTAAAAAAAGAATGAAACATCCCAGTTCTACTTCACACCTCTGACCCAGAAGGCCGACCCTCAGGACCCTCCACAGCTCTCTCCACCTGCATTAACATGAATGGAGGATCACTTCCTTAGCATCACCTCCTGTGATGCCTGTAAGCATGGGGAACCATTCACCCAGGAAGCCCCTTACATACTTTACAATGTCTCTCCTACAGAGGAAACTCATCTCAGGACCAGATGGGGAAAGTGCTACAGGATGTAGGGCTCTAGAGATAAGATCCAACTCATTCCCTCACTCACTCTCATTTGTTCAGCCATTCACCTGGCTGAATACCCACTGAGCACTCACTACCAGTCAAGGGCTGTGACAAGGATTAAGGTCACAGTGGTAAAGGGCACAGCCTCCTTGCTGAGCTTGCAAAGGCCATACAACATGGTAACATTGAGAGAAGAGTACATCAGATGTGTTCATGGACAGCCAACCCAGAGGAGCACCTCTGCCCAAAGACAGGAGTTTTCCTGGTGTGGTGGTTTGATTCAGGTGTCCCCCATAAGCTTAGGTGTTCTGTATGCTAGGTTCCCCAGCTGAGGGCAATTGGAAATTAAAACCTCCCGGAGGCAGTGTATTGTTGGGAGCAGGCTTATGGGTTTTATAGCCAGATTCCCCTTGCCAGTGTTTGGCACACTCTCTTGTTGCTATTGTCCACCTTATGTTGGCCAAGGGGTAATGTCCACCCTCTGCTCATGCCATCATTTTCTCCTGCCATCGTGGAGCTTCCCCCTCAAGCCTGTAAGCCAAAATAAGTCTTTTTTTCCCCCATAAGCTGCTCTTGGTTGGGTGATTTCTACCAGCATGGCGAACCTGACTGCAACAGTAAAGTGGTGCCGAGGAGTGGGATTGCTGCTAGACACCCTGACTGTGTGGCTTTGGCTGATTTTCAAGAGGAATGTGGAAGCTATTTGAAACCTCAGCCTAAGAGATGTCTTGCAGTGCTGTAAGTAGCTTTGATGGACTACTCTGGTCAGAGTTGAAAGGCCTGAATTCAGTAAGAGCTATGGACTGTGAGATGTGGCTTATGAGGGTGAGAAAGAGCTTTGCTTGGACAGGGCTAGAAGCAGTTTGTGTGAAAAGCTTGCTGTTATGCCCTTGTTCTGAGAACTTGTGCAGGCTTGCAGTGCGTAGAAACGGACTGGTGTGTGCAGAAAGATATGGCACAGAAAAAAAAATGAAATCTTTGGGCCTAAACTGCTGCTCGTTCACCTGCAATTGTTTGAGAGATTACAACCTTTGAGGTTGGGCCAGCTGATCTGCACTGGGGCAACAGGAAGAATGTAGACACTTTTGAAGGGGCCTGAGTGCTCAAGGAGTGTCCTGTTCTTCAAAGTCTGCTTTATTGCCCCCTGGATGAACAAATTGGCATCCTACCTGGTATTGTGGAGTATAAAAAATGCAGGAAAGAGAAGGTCATTAAGTTTGCAATGCGGTCTTGTATTTTGGAAATGGCCATGGGCAGTGTGAAGCAGGTTTGCTGGATGCCTGCATGGAGACCTGATGGAGCCCTGAGGATGAACCATGGACTACAGTGGAGACCCAGTAGAGATGCCCAGACCATAAGATGGCTGCTGAGGACAGCTGCCCACCCCGGATGAAGTTTTCCAGGATTGTGAGTAGCCTAGCTGGAGGGGCAAAATTAGAATTCCAGAGACTTGTTGCTGGTTAGAATTATCAAACATGGAGATTTGTCACTGACTAGAGTTGCTGGGCTTGGAGATACAGAGTTTGATGTTCGCCTCGGTTGTTTTAAATCTTGTATTGGTTGAATATTTCTTTGCTATGCCCAATGCCATCTTTTGCAGTGTGAATATTTACTCTGTGCCATTATGATTTTGGAGGGGGGGATTTTTTGTTGTTATGGCTCAGTTAAAAGATCTTGGACTATGGGGTGTATGAACAACGTTGGAATTGATAAAAAAAAAAAAAAACTATGGGAACTTTTAAAGTTGGATGAATGCATTGCATTTTATATCATGTATGGTTCTCAGTTTATGGGGGCCGGGGCGGAATGTGGTGGTTTCATTCAGGTGTCCCCCATAAACTTAGGTGTTCTGGACGCTAAGTTCCCCAGCTGATGGCAATTGGAAATTAAAGTGTCCTGCAGGCAGTGTACAGGTTGGGGGCCAGTTTCCCCGTGCCAGTGTTTGTCACACTCTCCTGTTCCTGTTGCCCACCTAATGTTGGCCAGGGGGTGATGTCTACCCTCTGCTCAAACCATCATTTTCCCCCACCATCATGGATCTTCCCACTTGAACCGTAAGCCAAAATAAACCTTCCCCCCCCCCCCAACAAACTGCTCTTGGTTTCTACCAGCAATGCAAACCTGACTGCAACACCTGGATAAAGGAAGCAGAGAGGTAGGAGGATCCCTGTGAGCTTGCGACCAGCCTGAGACTACATAGAGAACTCCAGGTCAGCCTGTGCTACAGCGAGACCCTGCCTCAAAAAGAAAAAAAATGTCTAAGAAATGAGATAATCAACTGAACCAATGTATGGACGTAGACCAGGACAAGGGGCAGATCAGATGAGATCAAGAAGAATGAAGAGAATGGGGTGGGTAACTGGATATGGGGGTATGCAACAAGGATGATGACACCCGGCTTCTGACTGGAAGGACAGGAAGGATGGATGAGTCATGAACAGAGGGAGGGAATACAGGGCACGGTACAGGTTGATGGTGAAGTATTGAAAAGTTTAACTTTGAGTTTGGGGCTGTAGCTCAATGGACGAGTGCTTGGCTAATACGCACAAGGCCCTGAGTTTGATTCCCAGCACTGCAAGAATAGTAATAATAAAAACTTGCCCTGTGATATTTTGAGCAGGGTGTGGTAGTGCATGCCTGTGATTCCACACTTGGGAGATGGAGCCAGGGAACAAATGAGATTACAGAAAACTTAAGAGATTCTTGCTTAGACCTTGGGTGTTAAAGATTTGGGAAAAACTACAAAATGAAGTCATAAATGAGGTCATCCTGCCTGTAAATGACAACAGAGATATGAATCACCAAGTAGAGTTGGGTGTAGTGGGACATGCCCATAATGCATGCACTTGGGAGTTCTGCCATAGGTTTGAAACCACTTAGCTAGTTCCAGGCTCCCCGGGGCTAACTAGAGTGACCCTGCCTCTCAAAACCACAAAGGGGTTTAAAGATATACGTGCCTGGAAACACAAGGCCAGAACTGCTCCCGGGTGACATTGAGGAACCAGTCTTATCGTGTGCTCTGGCTCTGCCTTCTTCAGGGTTAGGTTTACTCTGAGTCCGGTGACCAAACACCCAGGTTTGCTTTTTCCCATCCAAACCCAGAGGGAAGAAGCCATCAGGCTCAGAGATCTCCCAGAGGCACAAGGAACCTTCTTACCCAAAATGACCAGCAAACATTTTCCCAAGACATTGGCTTGGCTGTGGTCCCACCCCTGCCCCCCCCCACCACCACCACCACCCTGGACCTAACTTCAGTGGTTCAGCTTAGCTTAGGTCAAAGCCATTTCCCAATACTTAGAGCTTGGCAGGGTGCTGGCTCTCCACAAAGTACACAGGCAGAGGAATAGATTCCTGAAATAAAAAACAGGGTCACTGCCCTATTACCAAGAGATAGGAAGAATGGGCATGGGATCTGGGAAGATGGCATAGCTGCTAAAAGTGCTTGCTTACAAAGCCTGTGGGCCCATGATTCAATTCTCAAGTCACCCACATAGGGAGCACACACAAAGTGGTACAAGTGTCAAGAGGCCCTGGTACACACACATACACACACACACTCGCGCGCACGTGCAAATAAATAATTAAAAAAAAGAATGGGGGGCTAGAGAGATGGCTCAGCAGATAAAGACATTTGTTTGCAAAGCCCGATGGCCTGAGTTCAATCCTCTAGTACCCATATAAAGCCAGATGCACAAAGTAGCACATGCATCTGGAGTTTATGTGCACTCTTAAATAAATAACTATTAAGGAAAAAAAAAAAAAGAATGAGCATTAGGGAGGCAATCACAGTGCGACTCAAAGGAACATGGCGAGTGAATTCATGGAGGCAGAAGGCTGCCAAAGTGACAGAAATCAAAGGACGCCCTGAAAAGGGTATTTAGGGTATTGGTGGGGGCAGGGAGGAATTCTTCCCGAAATTACAATCCTTGGGGGCAATCAAGGGGCTTTAAATGGCATGTGTACATGTGTGTGACACCCCCAAACAGAAGTCTGGTGGCAGGGCCCAGAACACATTCTGATGGGAAAAGCAGACCTAGGGGTGATAGAGGATAAGGAACTAGGGTTCTCAGAAGGGCCTTGCCAAGCCTGTTGGATGACAAAGTAAAGGCCGGGGGAATTGCTGGGGGCCGTTCCAAGCCGTTGATGGCATAGCCACAGTGACGCTTAGAAAATCGCTTGGCCTCAGTGTGAGCTGTGGTGAGAGAACAAGAACGATGGAGACAGTGGCCAGCATCCACACGGTCCCAGCAGATGTGGCTGTGGCCAGCAGCGGGATAGAAATGCTGGTGTGAGATATTAAAGGGGACAAGACAGCAGGGCTTAAAGTGGGTGATGCGGAGGGCGAGATGGGAGGCGCTGTGGACATGAAGCCAGGCTGGATAGCCTCAATCACCACCAAGCATGAAGGCTTTCCAGAACTTTCCAGCCCTCTCCACCCAGCGCATCCACTTCTGAGCTGCTTGGAGTGCCGCAGTGCTGCCCCAGTCAGGATGACTAGCTAGTCAGTGTGGAAGGAAATTGCATACACACGGTGTGGAAAACGCTGTGCGATCCAGCTGGCGCCACAGGTGGGGTAGGGGGAACTCCAAGAGGAAGGAACTGAAGGGGAGGGATGCCCCCAATGTAACAGAGCTTTGCTGTTTATAAAAACGCGAGTGAAACGAGCATGTAACCCTAAGGAGTAGCTGAGCAGAACAGGATCTGAAACCCTCATTTTGGAGGCAGATCTACAGTAGATGGTAATGTTTCCTCTTGAAAGTGAAATGTCTGCAGTTCCTGCTCCAAGAAATCGAACCCCGTGTCCCACTGCCTCTAGATCTTGGCTCTGGTTGAATGAGAGATGCTGGAATCCTCTCCTCGGCAGGCCAGACCGAGTTGCACTCTTGGCTACACTTCCTTGGCCCCGAGCTATGGTCTTGGGGAGAAGAGGAACGGGTTGAGAGATTGATGGAGAGAACACGCCAGGGGAGGAGGCAGGAGGAATAAACAGCTTTTCCTAAGGCATCTGGAAGAAAGGTTGGAAAGGGGGTGCTGACTAAATAGCCAGTCCTCAGACTCTGCTGTCTCACCCCTGTGTTCTCAAGCCTGACTCCAGGGGAAGAGGAGGAGAAATGTGAGCAGCTTGTTTCCTAGACCCTCAGCCAAAACCTAAGCTGAGGTCTAAACAAAAGACACCCCTCACTGACTACGGCCACCCCTGCCTCAGGCCACACAGGCAGAGCTGTCCCACTTGTCTATCTCTCTTGGAGACTGACCACATTCAACCCCCAGGTCTAAAGAAAGAGGACTAGGAAGCTGGAGTGGACAGGATCAACCAGTGAATGCCAACGCTCAATGCCTTGGTCGTCTCCACCCACGGCCGCAGTAGTCTGCAATCTTTGTCCTCAGAAAATGCTCAAGGAAGCCGCGCACACCTTTAATCCCAGCACTCGGGAGGGAGAGGTAGGAGGACTGCTGTGAGTTCGAGGCCACCCTGAGACTACATAGTGAATTCCAGGTCAGCCTGAACTAGCGTAAACCCTGCCTAGAAAAAAACAAAAACAAAAAAAAATTTTTTAATTAAAAAAATTAAAAAACAAAACTGCTCTAGGAAATCTCAGTCCCATAACCTCTCCACCTAATAGCTAGGAAGGCTACAAGGTCAAAAGGAGCCTTTTGCTCTGACCCTTTACCATCCCTCCCCCTCAGTGAGAACCAAGAATAACCTTTCGCTGAGAGTGAGGGAGGGTAAAAAAAGATTTAATTACAGTTTCTGTTTCTGGTCTTGATCCTCCACCCCCAGGAGTCTCCATGTTGCCCTGCTGGGCTGTGTCAACGAGAGGACACTGGTCGGTCTGCAAACCTTACAGGACAAGAGCCACCCAAACACAGTCCTGGGGCTGGAAGGTGATCCTCACAGCCACACTCCTTCACTCTCAGGGCCACTCCTGACCAGCTCTAGCAACGTCAGAGACTTCAGTCTCAGGCTACCTTTTTAAAATAAAATGGAAGAGCCAGGGTGTGGCGGCACACGCCTTTAATCCCAGCACTTGGGAGGCAGAGGTAGGAGGATCGCCGTGAGTTCAAGGCCACCCTGAGACTACATAGTGAATTTCGGGTCAGCCTAGGCTAGAGTGAGACCCTACCTCGAAAAATCAACAATAAATAAATAAATAAAATAAAATAAAATAAAAATAAAAATAAAATGGAAGACGATTCTAATTAGTCTAGAAGAAATGGTAATTTTCTCCCCAGATGTTTCTACACCAGAACCTTCCTTTCCAAATCTCACCTACGCTCCCCACCACCCCACCCCCCACATTCCTGCCGCTCTGTGGCTGTGGCCAGGATCGCTGCTTGCTGACTGTGCACCTCCAGTCTCAATGACAGCACGTGGGGCCACAGCATGTGACCTGTCCTTCATTGCGCGTGAGCCACACAACTTCCTCACATCACCCGCCACACCACTCTCACCTCCAGCTTCCATGGGCAAATGTAAAATTTGAACAGACCTTCTGAGGCCCAGAGAGCCAAAAGGAGGGGTTGGGACCAGTGCTGAGAAGCAGGCATCCCAGGACAGCCCAGCCTGCCCAAAGACTGACCACACCGTTCTGGGGGTGGGAGGCAGACAAGGAGTGCCCCCCCCCGCCAAGCCTACTAAGCTAGATCACCCAAATCCCCTGCAGGCTTCTGAGAAGAGCCCTGAGACCTTTTCACAAAAGGTAAGCCTGGCACTGATGTTTAAAGTGCAGCACGCCTCACCGAGCCCAAGCCTTGGCAGTGTGTGATGGGAATGGAGGGCAGGGAACAACCTCAGACAGACCCATGGCTTCTGACAAAGGGCACACCAAAGCTGGGTTTGACTGATGTAAGAGAGAGGCAGTATCCAGACAGGCTTTGTCTGGGAACTGAGATGGAGCTAAAACAAACGTCGTATTTTCCGGCATTAACTTGATTTTGCCTTGTGTCGCTGAGGCTGGCGTTCCTATTTCCTCTTCCTGCTGAGTGCCGGGGGGCCAGACTTCCCCTTCCTCTCCCACATGGCCCAGTGCCTGGTGAAAGATGAGTGACTGGCAGACTCACGTCGGGGACATGAAGGCAAGGGGACAGAGAAAGGTCAGAAAGGCCTAGCTGGATGCCAAGACTTGGGAACGCGTTACCACAGCCCCTGGCAGAACCTGGCCCACGAGGGTACCAACGGGCTTGGGGTCAGGAAGTGGGCAGCCCTCAGGCAGGAAACAGGATGGCCCCTAGGCCTCTCCACCCAGGCAGGACATGATCCTGCCAGAGGAATCTGCAGAACCAGTCACTCTCTCAGTCTCTGTCTCTCTCTCTCTCTCTCTCTCTCTCTCTCTCTCTCTCTCAATCTCTCTGTCATCTTGTTGTGTGTGCCAAAAAAACATACCAAGGCACTAAATCAGATGGCAGAAAGAAACCCTGTCTTCTGTTTTCCTGTCTGGCTAGATGTGCCACCGGCCCTAAATCTAGAAAACCAAGTTTGAGATTTTTTTGAGCTGGAGTCCTGGGTCTCCCTCCCCGCCTCTGGAGAAGGGAGGCAGCCACCTCCTCCTGCGGGCAGTGAGCGGATGAGGGCCTGAATGCCAGGTGCCCCGGCCCTGCCAGCCTGGTGCTCAGCGGCCGAGGCTTACAGCGATGCTGCGAGGCTCGGCCTGGGAATTTTCCACTGCTGGCTTCCATTTAACAGTCGCTGCTGCCTGGGCTGTTTACAGTGAAAGCAGGAAGGTGGGGCAGTCCTGAGGCTGCAGCCTGCCTGGAAGGTTCTGTGAGTCCACCTTGCTGTGATGCCCTGAGCTTCTGCACCACCACCCCGTGGGGCACATGGGATACAGAAGTCACTAAGCGGTTTCCCTCCCTCTTCCCTCCTCCCTCTGGTGCAAGCGAGGATGCCCGGCTGGGTGAGTGCTCCCTCTCTCCCTCCTGGCGCCGTGCCCTCCTCCCTCTCCCCGGAACTGCCTCCCCCTCAGCCCAGAGCTGCCATGCCCTCTGGGTTGTATTTTCATTCCAGGCTGTGGATCCGGGCGTGGGAAGCAGGTAGGAAGCCATGTTTCTGGGGGACGGGGGGAGGTGAAATGAAGAAATATATTTAGAGCTCACAGAAAGCCAAATATTGGGTTAGAAGCCAGGAACGGAGAGTAAGGGAAAAAACCAAAGCAAACAGCAGAGGAAAGAAATTCCTACCAAACAAGGTTTCTATTCATTCTTCAGACCCCAGGTGCAGAGCCTTCAGGATTGACGCCAGCTGAATATGGGACTTTGATATGATTCTACAATGCCCATGGGACCAAAGGGTGTCAGCCCTCTTCCCAAAAGGTTGTTAATATTTGGATTGCCCATATCACCCTAGAGGTCACTGAGGTGGCCCTGAAACCCTTGGGGAGCAAAAGGATGGGGAAGAAGAAAAAGTAAACTGTTCTGGCTTGACCTTAAATAAGTGGACTCAACCTCCCCAGACCTCACCAATAGAATGTAGGGGTTGGATTATGATTTCACATGTCATAACATCTTATTCTTCTATTTCTGCCTAAAATAAGCAATAATGTAAGACCAGAGCACTACCTGTTGTTGAAAGGTAGAAGGATACAGTTCAGTTTGCTCCCTGCCCTCAGTTTACTGGCTTGGCCTTCCACTGAGCAAATTTCTAGGGTCCAAGATGACTTCCCCAGAAACCCAAGAGTCCTCTGATGCACTTCCAGAACCTTCTCAGATTACTTCTTAGGTAACAGCTTGACCCCCGCCCTCCCCCAGCAGCAAGCTGAAGAGTTCCATGCTTCTGAGAAGCCACTGAGCAGGTAGGAGAGCAGAAGAGAGGTCCTAGGCTTCCTGGACAGTGTTTGCTGAGCAGGTGGTTGAGAGAGAGAAGCGGTACCATTACCCAAAGCACCATCAGAAGCAGAAGTTGCTAGCAAGGGGAATAAAGAACTTAATTCTAAGAAACCAAAAGAGTAGAATTCTTTTCCCTTGTGTCAGGGTCTCCATGTCTCTCCTGCTTCCCCCAAGTTTTCTCAAAAGACCCCAAGGTTTAGGTGGAATCTGGCCACCTCAGAAGTAGAAAATTTTAATGTGGAAACCTGAGGACTGCCATTTCTTGTATGCTGATGACCCAGTTCAGAGAGGCCAAGCCTGAAAGTGGCCCTGTCTGCCAGTTAACTCCCTACTATGGAGGTTCCAACTCCCACCAGCAAGGATTCAGACATGTATCTGTCAGGTACTCATGGGACCAAACCTTGGAAGAGAATCCCAGAGTTGACCACTGACAAAATTGTCAAATGAGGTGAGTCCCCCATGACTTGCTCTTTCCCCTGTGTTCCTGTAAGCTCTGCAGATTGCACCACCTTCCATAAGATTTCCTGAAACTTATCTTCACATGCATCTGATCAGTCACCTCTTATCTGTCTGGCAAAGTTGACTCTCTGATCTTATTACCTCCACCATCACCACCCTGTGTGGCTCTCCTTCAGCCCATCCTCTCTAGTCCAGCTGGTGGAAGATTTCTGGAGTGTTTCTATAAAATGTCATCTCACTTGCCTGCATGCAGTTTCCCATCGTAATCTTTCCAAAAAAAAATTCTACAACATGTCCACTACCCGGAAGACACGAGTCCTGAGTTCACTGTGGCGCATACGAAGGCTTTCCTCCATCTGATGCCAACCTATCGGCTCCCATTTCCCAGTCCTTGGTCTTAAGCGCGACAGTCCATAAACAGGGGCTGCTGGACTTCCAGTCAAGATGGAGCTGTAATTTCTATGTTCCAGCCACAAAGCAGCAATGAGTAAAACAGTTAATAGTCCAACACACATAGTTGGGCTGAGAGACAAGGTGAATTTTTTATGAGGCAGAAGCAGAACAGAGTCCAAAACCACCAAAGGGCTGTGATGAGGTGGTGCTGGACTCTGGGTCCCCAAGGATTGTCGGGAATGGTGTTACCTTTGAAATAGAGTGACCAAGAAGGGCACCATGGACCTTCTGGAGTGAATAATGTTCTCTTTATTACTCTGGGTTGCTGAATCCCACTCCAAAGAGCCCAGCCCCTTTATTAGACAGGAACATTCACCTTGGAGAAGCATCTAGGTATTTATTTATGATCTGAGAGCTTTTTAATGTTCCTTAAACTTTGATATAAACATTTTCTCCAAAAAGAAACGGGGGCTGGAGAAATGGTTCAGCAGTTGAATTCCCCAACACCCACAAAAAGCTGGATACAAAGTGGCACATGTATCTACCACCCCAACTCACCTATGTCAGTGGGGAAGAAGAGCGAGGAGAACCTGAAACTCGTGGGCCAGCTAGTCTGACATTTCATGTGCAAAAGCAAGAGACACTATCTCAAAGAAAGCATAAACTGGGCTCACTGGCATACACCTTTAATCCCAGCACTCAGGAGGCAGAGTTAGGAGGATGGCCATGAGTTCGAGGCCACCCTGAGACTATATAGTGAATTCCAGGTCAGCCTGGGCTACAGTGACACCCTACCTTGAAAAACCAAAAGAAAAAGAAAAAGGAAAAAGAAAGATAGAAATGCCGGGCATGGTGGCGCACGCCTTTAATCCCAGCACTCGGGAGGCAGAGGTAGGAGGATCGCCGTGAGTTCGAGGCCACCCTGAGACTCCATAGTGAATTCCAGGTCAGCCTCACCTAGAGTGAAACCCTACCTTGAAAAACCAAAAAAAAAAAAAGAAAGAAAGAAAGAGAAGAGAGAAGAGAAGAAAAAAAGAAAAGAAAAACAGCCTCATGATGGAACAAGCCACTCACCAGTCCACATCTGGACTAGTACTGGCCTAGCACAGAAGACAAACCATGAAACAACACAGATTTGTTCTGGAATGAGGGAGCAACCATGAAACTCTTAACTGCTTGCTCAAGAGGAGGAAGAAGGAAAAAATAAGAGAGGGAAGGAAAACCTTTCAAGATGAACCCTCAAATCAAAATTCCAAAATACATTTTAATACTGAAGAGAATCTTGTTTGAAAGGTGGTAAAATGGATTAGCCACATATGTTACAGAGATTTGGAAGGTGGACTGGACACTAGTCATTATTTTCAGGGGAGGCAGCAGGTGTCCTGGTCAGACATGGTTAATATGGAATCTGGCTGGGCTCTGTTCTGCAGTCATCAGCCCCAGAGCTACAGGGCAAGAGTGGTATCTGCAGAGATTCCCTGATATCTGGATGTTAAAAGCAACTTCCTAACTCTCTGGGCCACAGAGATAGTAGCGAGAAACTTATGTTCCTCCACCCAATTTTCCTTCCAGTGTTTTTGTTAACATCTGCTATGGTTAGAATGTATTCCCCAAGGGGACTGGGGAGATGGTGAAGAGATTAAAGGCTCTAGCTAGCAAAGTCTGCAGGCCTAGGTTTGATTCCCCAGTGCCCATGTAAATCCAGAAGTACAAAGTGACACACGTGTCTGGAATTCATCTGCAGAGGCAAGAGGCCTTGGTATGCCTATATTCATTCTCTCACTCTTATCAAATAAATAAATAAAGATATTTTTTTAAATGTGGGGGTTGTAGCGATGGCTTAGAGGCTATAGGTGCTTGGTCACCAACCTGTGGCATTCCTGTGAGGCAGAGTATAGAAACTTTAGGAGGTGAGGCCCACCCCCAGTGACACACTTCCTTCAGCAAGACTTTACCTCTCAGAGGTTCTACCACTGTCCCAAACAGTGCCACCAACAAGGGACTAAGTGTTCAAACACATGAGGCTATGGGGGATATTTTACGTTCAAACTATCACACACATTATAATGAAATAATAGAACACTGGGGATTAAAAATATCCTACAAATGTCCAGAGTAGAAAAATGTTATACTCAGTATGAAGAATCAGAATGCTTCCTAACTTGTCTTTACACAGACTAAGAATTTTTTTATTTCTTTTTAAATTTTTTATGTATTTGCATGTGTATGTGTATATATGAGTATGGGAATACCAGGATCTCTTGCCACTGCAAACAAATACCAGTCCAGTTTTAAGTGGGTGGCTGGGGAATTGAACTTGAGCCATCAAGCATTGCAAGCAAGCATCTTTAACCACTGAGCTGTCTGCCCAGCCCGGAAATAAATTTTAAATTATTTTTTCTAAGTATTCTCTCTCAGGAAGCTACCAAAAATAAGAAAGCAAAGCAAGAAAGGGGAAGCCATGGAATACAAAAAACAATCCTGGAAAGAGGTGTGGGGACATGCCAAGGGACAGCTATTTAACAATTGTAGAAAGCACCCAGTCCAAACTGGAGCCAAGGGAATGCTCCAGGAAAGTTTTCCTCCAGAAGATAAGTGGTACATTGCTAAATTTGGATTACTAAAAGGAGATTTGTATAACTTTTATAACTAATATAATAATGTGTTTTTAAAATGTATCTGAGTAATAAAATATAGAAAACTAAGCAAATGGAAAAGGAAGATAAAGTGGTACAGACAAGGAAAAGTAGGGTACTACAGGGCTCACCTCTGATTTGTGTTATAATAGTCACAATAATATACATATTTAATATTTGTCTAATCAAAATATGGTATTAGGAAGAGTAAGGGGCAAATGTATGCCTGTGCCAGTGACAGTAGAAAGACCTAAAGCATATTGTCCATAGAAGGACATAATAATAATACTGGAAAACAGGGAAGCAGAAATATAAGCATGTCATTTAGAGATACAGAGGGGAACACAACACCAAAAGAACCAGTCAGCTCAGCTGAAAATGGTTGCTGCCAAAAAAGGAAATGAGAGGCTGGGAATGTAGCTCAGTTGGTAGAGTGCTCGCCTAGCAAGTACCACTTCATAAAACTGGGTGTGGACACAAATCACATGATTAAATCAATAGATGAAGAAAAGGCATTTGACAAAATTCAACATCCCTTCATAATAAAGTCCTAAAGAAATTGGGAATAGAAGGAACACATCTCAACATAGCAAAGGCTATTTATGACAAATCTGTAGCCAACATTATACTAAATGGGCAAAAACTCAAAGCATTTCCACTAAAATCAGGAACATGACATGGGTGTCCACTTTCCTCACTTTTATTTAATATAGTACTGGAAGTCTTACCTAGAGGAATAAGACAAGAGACACAAAAGGGATACAAATAAAAAGAAAGAAGTTAAATTATCATTATTAGCAGATGATATGATTCTTTACAAAAGGGGCCCTAAAGACTCTACCAGAAAACTGTTAGATCTGATAAATGCTTTCAACAAAGTAGCAGGATACAAAATTAATACACAGAAATCATTAGGCTTCCTACATACCAATTAAAAAATGTGCTGAGGATGAAATCAAGGAAACACTCTCATTCACAATCGCCTCAAAATAATAATAATAAAGTACCTTGGAATAAACCTAACCAAGGAAGTGAAGGATCTCTCCAATGAAAACTTTAAAACACTCAAGAGAGAAATTGAAGAAAACACTGGGAAATGGAAAGACATCCCATGTTCATGGATAAAAAGAATCAATATTGTGAAAATGTCTATCTTGCCAAAAGCAATCAGCAGATTTGAGACAATTCACATCAAACTTCCAATGGAATTCCTCACTGAAAAAAAAAATCCTAAAATTTATTTGGAAGCCCAAAAAATCTTGGGAGTAATTGTCAGCAGCAAAAATAAGGCTGTTGGTATCACCATACCTAATTTTAAGATATATTACAGAACATAGTAACAAAAACAGGGCGGTACTGTCACAAAAACAGACATGTCACTCAATGAAAGAGAATAGAACTAGTTGGAAAGAAGGGATTCAGTGGACAGTGGATTTGGGAGGGGAGAAATGGGAATAGTGGGAGGAAATTATCATGGTTTATTGTCTATATTATGGAAATTGTCAATACAAAGTTTAAAAATAAAATAAAAAGGGAGAACCCAGGTGTATAGCCAGGCAGTACAACCATCTGATTTTTGAAGAAAATGTCAAAAATATTCACTGGAGAAAAGGTAGCCTCTTTAACAAATGATTCTGGGAAATCTGAATATCTATATGTAGAAAGATGAAGATAGATCCATATCTCCCTCCATCCACAAGAATGAGCTCCAAATGGATCAAAGACCTTAATATTAGACCTTAAACTCTGAAAACTCTAGAGGAAAAAAGTCGGGGGAACACAGGCAAGGACTTTCTGACGAGAACCCCTGTCACTCAGGAATAGAACAACTCTCAACGGCTGGGACCTCATGGAATTATAAAGCTTTTGTATAGCAAAGGACACTGGATAGAGCAAAGAGGCAGCCTACAGCATGGGAGAAAATCTTTGCCAGCTCTACATTTGATAGAGGATTAATATCCAGGATCTACAAAGAATTCAAAAAACTAAACAGTAAGAATATATATATGTGCTGAGCACAGGTTGTGAATGAGACTCCTTTAAAGCTCAAACCTAGAAAATGCTCTAATCGTGTTTGTTCCACCATTTAAATGACCTATTCATTATAAGAAATTAACCTTTTTTTTTTTTTTTTTTTTTTTTTTTTTTTTTTTTTTTTTTTTTTTTTTTGCCGAGCGTGATGGCACACACCTTTAATCCCAGCACTTGGGAGGCAGAGATAGGAGAGTTCAAGGCCACCCTGGGACTACATAGTGAATTGCAGGTCAGCCTGAGCTAGAGTGAGACCCTACCTCGAAAAACCAAAAAAAAAAAAAAGAGAGAGAGAGAAGAAGAGAGAGAGAGATTAACCATTTTTTTAATCTCTCCTAATCAAATGCCTTTATGATTAAGATTACAATTACAAGGTTAACATGCTAATATGCTTGATTCTCTGCTCTAACATTGTTTGTTTGTTTGTTTTCTTCTTGTTCCTGATTATAAATTGGCAGATTGTCATGTCCTGCTTAAAGGTGTGACAAACTGGCTATGAGTTCAGGGAAGAGCTCCCCTGCCTCAGATCCAAGCAAATTTTAAATCAATGCATGTTTCCCAACGACTCCTCACAGATCAGATTGGCCCTCTGATAGGTGACAAGAACAAGAACAAAAACAAAAACAAAAACAAAAACAAAGGAAAAACAAACAGCACAAGGAGAATATTCGTCTACACTTTTTTTGTTATTGTTGCTTTTGAGGTAGGGTCTTCCTCTAGCCCAGGCTGATCTGGAACTTACTCAGTAATCCTAGTCTGGCCTTGAACTCACAGCAGTCCTCCTACTTCTGCCTCCTGAGTGCTGGAATTAATAATCTAAACTTTCTCTCTTGCTTCTGATCACTTGTGGACATAAGACTCAAGTGAGTAAACTGAGTCTTGGAGTACTTGACCAGGTTACAGACTCCTGAAAGTCTGTAAGACAGCCATCAGGCTTGCCTAGAGCCTGTACTAGACTAAGAACAGGTACTCTCATAGAGCCCTTCCTAAAAAGAGATCAAGTGGCTAAGCACCAGAGGCTTTAACCCATCTGAAAACATAAATTGAGGCACTGGAGAGATGGCTTAGCAGTTAAGGTGCTTGCCTGGGAAGCCCAAGGACCCAGGTTTAATTCCCCAGTACCCACATAAGCCAGATGCACAAGATGGCGCATGTGTCTGGAGTTTGATTGCAGCTGCTGGAGGCCCCGGTGTGCCCATCCACCCCCACCCCGCCTGTCTCTATCTCTCTCTCTCTCTCTCTCTCTCAAATAAATAAAAATAAAACATGAATTGATAATGGGGAACCTGATCTCAGGTTCCTCCAGACAGGGGATGGGAGAAAACTCTGGCAAATCTCTTCCTCCATTCCATTTCAAATGGAACAATCTGCCTCCAAGATGCTTCCAAAGACACTAAACTATATCTTTAAAAATTGGGCTCATGCCGGGCGTGGTGGCAGTCCCAGCACTCGGGAGGCTGAGGTAAGAGGATCACTGTGAGTTCGAGGCTACCTTGAGACTACATAGTGAATTTCAGGTTAGCCTGGGCTAGAATGAAACCCTACCCTCAAAAACAAGACAAAATTAAAAAAAAAAAAATGGGCTCGGACCAGGCAGGCATGGTGGCTCACATCTTTAATTCCAGCACTTGGGAAGCAGAGGTAGGAGGAATGCCATGAATTCAAGGCCAGCTTGGGACTACAGGATAAGTTTCAGGTCAGCCTGGGCTAGAGTGAGACCCTGCGTTAGGGGGAAAAAATGGGCTCAGTGAGCTCCAATGAGCCCATTTAGTATTGAGTGTCGGAAAGCCTGGCCACAGCACCCTCTAGTAAATGGGGGGAAGTGGCCATCACAGGGCAGTTTAAGCACAGTACAATTCTCCAACTTACCTTTTTCTTTTTTCTTTTTTCTTTTTTCTTTTTTCTTTTTCTTTTTCTTTTTCTTTTCCTTTTTTTTTTTTTTTTTTTTTTTTTTTTTTTTTTTTTTTGGTAGAAGAGAGGAGAAATGGACAGAGCAACCTGTGTACAGTTATTTTCCCCATGACCATCCTGAATTGGCCACCGACTGCCAGTTGGACATGATCACTCCAGTGACTGTAAGACCTCATAGACAGAAGTAACTCTTTTGTCCATGATAGAACAAAGAAGACAAGATAGGCAGTGACAGCAAAATTTGAGGCTCATGAGTACATGCCTCAAGATGTCAAGGTTAAAAATTCGGCTCACAGGCTGGAGAGATGGCTTAGAGGTTAAGCGCTTGCCTGTGAAGCCTAGGGACCCCAATTTGAGGCTCGATTCCCCAGGACCCACGTTAGCCAGATGCACAAGGGGGCGCACGCGTCTGAAGTTCGTTTGCAGTGGCTGGAGGCCCTGGCACACCCATTCTCTCTCTCTCCCTCTTTCTCTCTCTGTCTGTTACTCTTAAATAAATAAAAATTTAAAAAAAAATTCAGCTCACTAGCCAGGCATGGTGGCACATGCCTTTAATCCCAGCACTCCAGAGGCAGAGGTAGGAGGATTGCCGTGAGTTTGAGGCCACCCTGAGACTCCATAGTGAATTCCACGTCAGCCTGGGCTAGAGTGAGACCCTACCTCGAAAAACAAAAAGCAAAAAACAACCAAAAAACAAATTCGGCTCACTGATGTTAATTTATGACAATGATTAAATAATGTTGGTATATCTTGCTTAAACTTCATCTTTTTTTGGTTTTTTTGTTTTTTGTTTTTTTTTTGTTTTTTTTGTTTTTTTGTTTTTTTGAGGTAGGGTTTCACTCTAGCCCAGGCTGACCTGGAATTCACTCTGTAGTCTTAGGGTGGCCTTGAACTCATGGCTATCTTCCTACCTCTGCCTCCCGAGTGCTGGGATTAAAGGCATGAGCCACCACACCCATCTTAAACTTCATCTATTTTAACAGTCATTGGTAAAACATAAAATTGCTTATGTTAATCAAAATGCCTCTAGTGTACATCAGATTCATTGTTATACAACATGAAGCCAACAACATCACTTGGCCAGCTGTTTTCTCTTTCAAAACAGACTTGTCAAGGGTTGTATTAAAACCAACCTGTTTTAGTTCAGCAATGACCAAGTTCTGCTCTATTCTTATGTATAATCAAATAGTTTTTTAATATTTAAATTATTTTTATTTAAATATTTTATTTATTTATTTGCAAGCAGAGAGAGGAGAGAAAGAGAGAATGAATGGGCATGCCAGGACCTCCAGCTGCTGCAAACAAACTACATATGCATAAGCCACTGTGCATCTGGCTTTACATGGGTACTGGGGAATCAAACTTGTGTCATCAGGCTTTGCAGGCAAGCACCTGAACCACTGAGCACTCTCTCCAGCCCCTCAAATAGTTTTATTCAAGGTTTCACTTAAGTAATTGTCTTGATTCTGATTACTCAAGTTCATTGCTTATAACTCTCAAGATGTATTCCCTGCTCCAGAATACAACCACATGCTCAAACAGTGGTCTTCATCAGAGAGAAATGATTTTGAGCTCCAGTGTTCTGCTTCTAGCCTTCATTGATCACTGATTTTCTGCTTGCCATATCTGTGTTGTGCTTCATGGTAATTTCTCACCTTGATTTTATGTATGATTTTTCTTTAATCTCTGAGTCCTTTATGATTTCTTTTTTAAAATATTTTATTTTTTTACTTGAGCAAGAGAAAGAGGCAGAGACAGAGAGAGAGAGAGTGGGCATACCAGGGCCTCTAGCCACTGCAAATGAACTCCAGATGCATGTGCCCCCCCCTTGTACATCTGGCTTTCCTGGGTCCTGGAGAATTGAACCAGGATCCTTTGGCTTTGCAGGCAAAGGCCTTAACCACTAAGCCATCTCTCTAGCCCCTGAGTCCTTTACGATTTCTTAAATCTTCTCTGGTCTTTCATTCGAAGGGGATCATTTGGTTCTTATGTCTTGCCTTCCACTGTGAGTGTGTGTGCCTCCTCCAGAGCCCTCTTATCCCCAGAGGTTTCTATGTGATGGAGATCCTCTATATCTCATTTCCAGCTGGGCAAGGAGGAGAAATCTCTGGCTTGAGTCTTTTAGCAAACCTCCTCCCTGAATCGTAATCCCTCCTACATAGACCTCATAACTCACAGCCAGGCATGATGGCACACGCCTTTAATCCCAGCACTCAGGAAGCAGAGGTAGGAGGCTCACTGTGAGTTCAAGGCCAGCCTGAGACTACATAGTGAATTCCAGGTCAGCCTAGGCAAGAGGGAGACTTTCGCTTAAAAAAAAAAAAAAACTCATGATTCATGATTTCTCTGTAAATAAAGTCAATAATTCATAATTTATCCTGCTCAGAGTCTGTTTTTTCAATTCCTTGTTAAAATAGATAAGGGCCTAAAAGTTGTTCTTCACAGGCCTGGGAGGCCGCCTCCTGAACTCCTAAGTCTTGCATCAATGACATGTGCAGAGCTTGCTTTAACTAGCACAGAGGGTGAGAACTTAGCAGAGGCAGAGCTACAACAGGCTGACCATGAACCAACAACAACCAAGACTGTGTAATGAACAAAGGGTTATTACATGTCTGCTAACTTTTGTATTTATCTAAAATTTTTCTACTATGAAGAGATAAGCAAACCAAAACTCCTTCGTGACTTTAAAAGAAAAAAAGAATCAGAAGACAATAAATATCCTTTACCTGACAAAAGTCAGCTATTGAACTTGGAGGGTAAATCAGTTTTATAGTGACATTTAAAAGCATTGTGGTTCAAGGCAAGAGCTCGACAAAGGAGTCCATTCCCATTGCTTCTACTCACCATTGTTCCGAGGTCCTTGTTAATACGACACAAGAGGGCAAAGGAAGTTGTTTAAGACTTGGGCAGTGAGGCTGGGGAGATAGCTCAGTCTGTCAAGCACTTTACCATGCAACTGTGAGGACCTGAGTTCCATCTCCAGAACACACATAAAAACATTCTGCGCTAGGCGTGGTGGCACACACCTTTAATCCCAGCACCCAGGTGGCAGAGGTAGGAGGATTGCCATGAGTTCAAGGCCATCCTGAGACTACATAGTGAATTCCAGGTCAGCCTGGGCTAGAGTGAAACCCTACCTTGGAAAAAAAAGAAAATTCTGGGTATGGTGGCCCACGTCCATAATCCCACAGCTCAGGAGACAGAGACAGGAGAACCGTTGGGCTCACCGGCCAGCCAGTGTAGCTTACTCGGCAAGCTCCAGGCCAATGAGACTGTCGCAGCAAAGGTGAATGGCACCTGAGGAATGACCCTTGAGGTTGTCCTCTGGCCTCCATCTGTACACACACACACACACACACACACACACACGGGCCCTTGCACACACACGAACAAGTACACTCACACACAAAAAAATAAAGGGAACTGAGGGGAAGAGGCAAAACCCATCCTTATTTGCAAAAAATATGACAACATATATAAAATCAAAGCAGCAAACAAAAACCAATCAAGTATTAAACTAGTAGACAAGCTGGGCATGGTGGTGCACATCTTCAATCCCAACATTTGGGAGGCAGAGGTAGGAGGATCGCCGTGAGTTCGAGGCCATCCTGAGACTACATAGTGAATTCCAGGTCATCCTTTGCTAGAATAAAACCCTACCTCCCCCCCAAAAAATAAATAAATAAAAATAGGGCTTGAGGGATGGCTTAGGGGTTAAGGCGTTTTCCTGCAAAGCCAAAGGACCCAGGTTCGATTCCCCAGGACCCATGTTAGCCAGATGCACAAGGTGGTGCATGCATCTAGAGTTCATTTGCAGTGGCTGGAGGCCCTGACATGCCTATTCTCTCTCTCTCTCTCTCTCTCTCTCTCCCTCTTTCTCTGTCAAATAGATAAATAAATAAAAATAAAATAAGAAAAAAAAACTAATAGAAAATAAATAAATAAATAAACAAACATCATCCTGCCTTAGTCTACTAAGTAGCTGGGACAAGAGGCATGCACCATGGTAATTAGCTACATCTTTTATAAGGACTTTTAAAGGTCTATTTAAAATGCCCACCCTGGTGCCACGCCTATAGTCCTGGCTACCTGAAAGGTTGAGGCAGGAGGATCGAGATCAGACTGGAAAATCTAGAAAGACACCGTCTGAAAAACAAACAAAAAGATCATTTTACAGAGGGTCCAGTTCCAGCCAATTAAGGTGATCATGCCTCACTTTGTCTTCCCCACTGAATGCCGCATCCAAGTCCACGCAGCTAGCTAGTTGGCGCACTTCAAAGTAAAATGGCACAAGTTGGGGCTGGGGAGATGGCACAGTAGTTAAGACACTTACCTACAAAACCTGATGACCCAGGTTCAATTCCCCAGTACCCATGTAAAGCCAGATGCACAAAGTGGCTCATGGGTATAGAGTTCGTTTGCAGCGGCTGGAGTCCCTGGTGTAGCCATTCTGTCTCTCTTCTCAATGTCTCTCTCTCTGCTTGCAAAATAAATTTTAAAAAATTTAAAAAGTAAATAGCACAAGTTAACAGGGAGGATTCTGGAATCACAGTTCGACCTAAATAGAGAGAGAGGGCTTTGGCCCAGAAGTAGACACCAGATGATGACAGAAACGGATCCAAAACAAATCCTCCTTTTTCTGATGTGAAGAAGAAGGAAAGAGGAAATCTGGGTCAGAAACTCCCTTATTTTGCGTTTGCTTTATTTTGCTTTCTCCCATTCCAGCTCTGGACCCTCAGCATTAACAGAACCTAAAACTCAGAGGGAGACAGAGGAGCTGTGGTCTCCAGAGTGCAAAGCAAATTCCCAGTGCTTACCACTCTGCTCTGAATGACTGCATTTCTCATCAGAAGCCATGGTTGCAAAAAGGGTGAGACAACATTTTTTAAATCTATTTATTGAGGGGTGTGTGTGTGTGTGTGTTCGCGTGTGTGAATGTAGGTGTGCGCATTCCATGGTGTACAGGGAGAGGTAAGAGAAGAAACCCGGGTGTTAGTCCTCACTTTCCACCTTGTTTGAAGTAGGCGTCTATTGTTTGCTGCGGCCTGTGCCAAGCTAGCTGACCCATGAGGTTCCTGGGAATCTCGTCTCTCTGCTTCCCACCTCTCCATAGGCATGTTTGGGATTACAGACCACGCTACTGCATCCAACTTTGCATGGGCTCCAGGGATCCGAACTCAGTTCCTTACGCTTGTATGGCAAGTGCTTTATGCCCACTTTGCCATCTCCCCATCCCCCAGTGCTGGAACAACGCTTGTTGTTGTTTATTTTGTTTTTGAGGCAAGGTCTTACACTAGCTCAGGCTGACCTGGATCCCACTCTGTAGTCCAGGCTGACCTTGAACTCATGGTAGTCCTCCTCCCTCATCTTCCTGAGTGCTGAGATTAAAAGCAAGAGCCACCATGCCCAACTTGGAACATTTCTCTATTCATTTATTTATTTATTTATTTGCACATGTGTTTGTGTGTGAGTGTACATGAACACTCAAGGCCTCTTGCCACTGCAAATGAACACCAGAGCTTGTGCCTCTTTTTGTGTCAGGTTTACATGGGTAGCTTGGGAACTGAACCCTGGCCAGCAGGCTTTGTAAAAATGTGTCTTTAGCCACTAAGCCATCTTCCTAGCCACAGAACAACGTTTTTTTTTTTTTTTTTTTCAAGGTAGGGTCTGTCTCTAGCCCAGGCTGACCTGAAATTCACTATGTAGTCTCAGGGTGGCTTCGAACTCACAGCGATCCTCCTACCTGTGCCTCCCAAGTGCTGAGATTAAAGGCGTGCACCACCATGACATTTTTAAAGATTGAAAAATAAAATAATAAAATAAAATAGGGCTGGAGATACAGCTCAGAAAGTTAAGGTGCTTGCCTTCAAAGCCTAACAACCTAAGTTCAATTCCCCAGTACCCATGTAAAGTCAGACGCACAGGGTGGTGCATGCACCTGTAGTCAGTTGGCAGCAGCTGGAAGCCCTAGCATGCCCATTCTCTGTGTCTATCTTCTATATCTCTCTGCTTGCAAGTAAATAAAAAATATTTTTCTCTGTCTCTCTTCTCTCTCTGCTTGCAAATAAATAGAATATATTTTTAAAAAATAAAATAAATGTGTGATAATTCTATGTCCAAGTCAATGAAATCCCTATCAAAATTATATATAATTGGATATATAATATATCCAACTGCAGGTTTGAGAGATGGCTCAGCACTTAAAGGAGCTTGCCCTTAAAGCACAGTGACCTGAGTTCAGTTTCCCAGTAACCACATAAAGCCAGATGCACAAAATGGCACATGTGGCTAGAGTTTGTTTACAGTGGCTAGAGGCCCTGGTGTGTTCATTCTCTTTCTGCTGGGCATGGTGGCACATGCCTTTAATCGCAGCACTTGTAAGGCCAAGGTAGGAGGATTGCTGTGAGTGCAAGGCCAGCCTGAGAGTACAGAGTGACTTCCAGGTCAGCTAGAGCATGACCCTACCTTGAAAAAGGAGAAATCAAAAAATTTAACTGCAATTTTTTGGTACAGAAAGACAGGCTTGTGGCTGGGAAGAAGGACCTCAGTTTGATTCCCCAGGACCCACGTAAGCCAGATGTACAAGGTGGTACATATGTCTGGAGTTCATTTGCAATGGCTGGAGGCCCTGATGCCCATTCACCCACCCCCCTCTATCTGTCTGCCTCTTTTTCTCTGAAATAAAAATACACTTTTTAAAAAGTCAGTTTTATATGTGTGTGTGTGTGGTAGGTATACTTGATGTGTATGTGTGCATGCAGATAAACATGCCCCATTTGCACACATGTAGAGACCAGAAGAAGATGTCAGATATCTTCCTCTATCAGTCGCCCACACCATTTCCCTGAGACATGGCCCTCCCTGAACCTGGAGCTCCCTGTTTTTCATTTAGACCAGCTGACTAGAGAGTTCCAGCAATCCTCCTGTTTCTGCCCCACTCACTACTGGGATTGCAGGCATGTGCAACCATGCCCAGCTTTTTATAGGGACTCAGTGGGTAAAGTGCTTGCTGCACAAGCAGGAGGACCCAAGTGAACTGGACAACACAGAATGCATCTGTAATCCCAGTGAGTCTGTAGTGAGATGGGAGATGGAGACAGGAGAATCCCCAAAAGCTTGTGAGCCAGCTAAGCTGGTATACGCAAGACTGAAAAGGAGACCCCACATCAGACAAGGTGAAGGGTGAGGGACAACACCCAAAGCTGTCCTCTGACCTCTGCATGCATCCTGTGGCACATACACACGTGCACACATGCGTGTGCATGTGCATACACACACACAAAGCAAATTGTTATAACAGCTATGGTGTATTGGGCTGGAGAGATGGAGAGAAGGTGCTTGCCTGCAAATCCTAAGGACCCAGGTTCAATTCTCCAGTACCCAGGTAAGCCAGATGCACAAGGTGACACGTGCATCTGGAGTTCATTTGCAGCTGCTAGAGACCCTGGTGCACTCATTCGCTCTCTCTCTCTCTCTCTCACTCTCTCACTCTTTCTCTCTGTCTTCCTCTCTATCTGCTTCCTTCTCTCTCAAAAATAAATTAATTAATTAAAAATAAAGCTGGGCGTGGTGGCACACGCCTTTAATCCCAGCACTCGGGAGGCAGAGGTAGGAGGATCGCTGTGAGTTCAAGGCCACCCTGAGACTCCATAGTGAATTCCAGGTCAGCCTGGGCTAGAGTGAGACCCTACCTCGAAAAACCAAATATATATATATATACATATATATATATATATATATATATATATATATGGTGTATTATTCATGCAATAGAGTATCATACGGTGTCTTAATTATATAATTAGGATATTTCATGATATAGTTTATATAAATGAACCTAAGACTATGTTGAATCAATATAAAATGCCCTAGCTAATGTTGAATGCCAAAGCAAGCTCGTTAAATAATTTTGCAAATATGCAAGCATGTCATGTATTGTTGGTAGACATACATAATTGCTTCAATGGTGTGTTGGTTATTTTCTCACTGCTGTGACACGATGCCTGACAGAAGCGGTGTAAGGTTAGAAAGGTTTATTCTGGCTCATAGACTAAGGGGATGCAACTCATCATGGTGAGGGAGGCAGGGCAGCAGATGGCTCTGCAATGGTGGGAGAACACAGCTGGGACGCCTCACCTCCTCTTCTCATTTCAGGTGAGCAGCATGCACAGAGAGGGGAATACTGACATTCAACTGGCTTTATCCTTCTTGTCCTTTTATTCCATCCAGCATCCTAGCTCATAGGAAGGTGCCACCCACATTCAGTGTTGTTAATTCTTCCTGAAAATTCCTTCACAGACACTCTCCAAAGTGTGCCTCACTGATATGCTAGGCATTTCTTAATCCAATCAATTTGACAGCCAAAGCTTACTTTCACAAGTCTCTTGTCAACTTGACACCCAAACACATCACTTTAAACCATAATATTCGACCTCTGGAATATAGGCTCGAGACTATCTCACAATGTAAAAATGCATTCATTCCAACTTCAAAAATCCTTATAAGAAGCCAGGAGTGATGGCACATGCCTTTAATCCCAGCACTAGAGAAGCAGAGGTAGGAGGATCGCTGAGAGTTCAAGGCCACCCTGAGACTACATAGTGAATTCCAGATCAGCCTGGGCTAGAGCAAGACCTTACCTCAAAAAAACAACAACAAAAACAAAAAGAAATCCTGATAAGGGCAAGAGAAATGGCTCAGAGGTTAGAGGCACTTGCTTGCAAAGCCTGACAGCCTAGGTTTGATTCCTCAGTACATAAATCCAGATATACAATGTGGTACATGTGTCTGGAGTTCATTTGCAGTGGCAGGAGGCCCTGCCACTTTCTCCCTCTCTCTCCTTATGAATATAAATAAAACTGAAAAAAATCCTGATAGTCTTGATAGTGTCAGCACCATTCAAAACTCCAAAGTCTATCAAGCGAGCATGGTGGCGCACACCTTTAATCTCAGCATTTGGGAGGCAGAGATAGGAGGATCACCATGAGTTTAAGGCCACCCTGAGACTACATAGTGAATTCCAGGTCAGTCTGAGCTAGAGTGAGACCCTACCTCGAAAAAACAAAAAAAAAGAAAAAAGTCATAAGTCTATCATAAAAGCTTAACTCTTAACTGTGAGACACTATAAAAATCAAAAAAACAAGTTACATATGTTCAGTATACAATGACACAGTGTAAATATTCTCATTCCAAAAGGGAGAAATGGAAGTATAGCAAGGACAAGTTAGATCAAAGCAAGATGGAAACTGAGCAGGGCAAATCCCAAGCCCACCCAGCATCTGGGGGTTTGGTGGCATCATCTGGACTCCCACAGCCTTGGGTAGCCCCACCCCTTCAGCTCTACTTGCAGCACACACCACCTCTCTCTGCAGCAGGAACTACTCTGTGCTGCAGCTTTCGTTGGTGGGCATCCCACAGTCCTGGCATCTCCAGCAGATTGGGGTCTCCACTGCAACTTAGGGCTCATCTTCACAGTTTCACACACGGCCCACTCTGGCATTCTGTTTCAAGGATCCAACACTACCTGGCCCCAGCAGCTTTCTGGAACTTTGCTGAAAGCCTTCATGACCACTCATTCTGGCATCTAGCCTATCTGCAGAATGAGCACCATGTGAATGACACCAAGTTCTACTGCCAGATCAAGATGTAGCCTGGCCACCTTGGACCACAACTGCAGTGTCCTCTGGGTACCTTTGAGACTAAACCTAGGAAAACATTTCTCTAGGCCACAGTTCAGGTCTGATTTCATATAAATTTTTATATTTATATTTATTTTTTAATTTAATTTAATTGATAGAGAGATAGGAAGAGACAGAGAGACAGAGAAAAAATGGGCGCACTAGGGCCTTCAGCCACTGTAAACAAACTCCAGATGTGTGTGCCACCTTGTGCATCTGGCTTACATGCATCCTGGGGAATCAAACCTGGGTCTTTTGGCTTCACGGGCAAACACCTTAACCACTAAGCAATCTCTCCAGCTCAAATTTGTATTTTTGTAAACGAGAGCCTTCAACAGGTAGATTTGTGCTTTCAGGGCACCTTTCTTACTGTTCCTTTACTAAGTGTAAGGTTTCTCCTAAATGGCACCAATCTCTTTCACAGATGCAGACGCTTTGTCCACACCAGTTCAGTCTACCCTGTCTAAAACTGTAACTGAATTAATGTTCTTTTCCTCACCAAACTGTACATTCTTCATACCTTCTTTTGAATTCTCATTATAAACCTCTATAAACAGTTAACAATAACCATTCCACAGCCTGAATGTCATGCTGTCTTGAAATTTCCCCCACCAAAGGATTTAGTCTCACTCTGATCCAGGCTGACCTTGAACTCAAGGTGATCCTCCTACGTCAGCCCCCCTAGTGCTGGGATTAAAGGCATAAGCTACCACAGCTGGCTGTCAATTACTTTTGAATGCAACCTCATTCAAGTTCTATTCATTGCCAGAATGTAACACAAATGACCCATAGCCCCATTCCCAACAGAGTCCTTGTTGTCCTTTAAGACTTGGTGAGCGCAGTACTTGCTGTCTGTGTGACTACGGGCACCCCAGTCCTCATGCTCACACCAGACTGGCCCATCCAGCTCTGCTCACAGCTTTCTAGAGCATCTCTAGACTGTCGCTCCAGACTCTTCCACACTCCTCTTGCAAACCAATACAATCAGGTTGATCACAACAGCAAACCCCAGTTCTCCACACTACTGTTCTGTGATAGTTACTTTTCTTGTGGCTGAGACCAAATACTTGACCAAAAAAAAAAAAAAAAACCCTTAAGGGAGGAAGGATTGATTTTTGGCTCATAGCTCCAGGAATACAGTCCAACATGGCAGCGAGTGGCTCGGTGGCAGCTGGAGCATGCAGCTGGGCTCCTCACATCTCATAGGAACAGGAATCAGAGAGAGGTGACTGCCCGTGTGCAGCTGGCTTTTTCCTTTTGCTTGTCTTATTCGGCCCAGAACCCCAATCACCTTCTGGGCAGACCATCCCTACTCAGTTAATCCTCTCAGGAAGTGCCCTCACAGACACATGCAAAAATGTACCTCCCTAATGCCTTAGGTATTTCTTAATCCAATTAAGGTAACTATAAAAATTAGCCAAACAGCATAAAATAGCATAAAACCCTCCAGGGAAGCATAGACACAAAACAGGCCAGGTGCTACCTCTGAGAAAGGAGGACAGTCCAGGAAAGTGTATGCAAGGTTACTTCAGTTGTATCTGGATTTTCTCATTCTCCTTCTCCTCCTCCTTTGTTTTCTGACATGGTCTTGCTATTCAGCCCAGGCTGGTTTTGAACTTGCTATAAAGCCCAGACAGGCTTTAAACTCAGAACAATTTTCCTGCCTCATTCTCCCCAGATCTGGGATTATAGGTGTAATCCCAGCTTCTTTTTTCTTCCTTCCTTTCTTTCTTTTTTGTTTTTTGTTTTTTTTCAAGGTAGGGTCTCACTCTAGCCCAGACTGACCTGGAATTCACAATGTAGCCTCAGAGTGGCCTCGAACTCACAGCAATCCTCCTACCTCTGCTCAGAAAAATTGAGCCAGGTTTGGTGGCTCACACCTATAATCCCAGTACTTGGGGGATTTAGGTAGGAAAATTGCCCTGAGTTCCAGGCCAGCCTGGGCTAGAGTGAGAACCTGCCTCAAAAAAAAAATTTAAATTAAATAAATAAAAAGCTAAAAGTTCAATAAAGATGAATGGTACATTCATGGAACTTTGTCATGCTATGATTTGTATTTTGTATATTTCATAATCAAAATAATAATTTCTTCTGAACTTAATCCTGCATGGTTGGTTAAGAGCCCTTAGATGTGGACACTAGAATTAGACAGCACAGACTCTAGTTCCATTTCTACTACTCACTAATTCTAAGATTTTGGCAAATTACTTAATTTTTCTTATGTGCAGTTTCAATGTCCTTAACTATAAAATGAAGAAAATAATGGTGCTTTTGTATTCATCAGCTTCCTATTACTAAAAGAAAATACCCAGCCAGGTGTGGTGGCACATGCCTTTAATCCCAGAACTCAGGAGGCAGAGATAGGAAGATCACCATGAGTTTGAAGCCACCCTGAGACTCCATAGTGAATTCCAGGTCAGCCTGGGCTAGTGTGAGACCCTACCTTGGAAAAAAAATTAGAAAAGAAAATACCTGAGGTGATTAGCATATGAAAAGTTTCAGTTAACTCACAGTTCCGAGGGTTCCCCATCCAAGATCTAATAACCCCATTGCTTTGTACCTATGGTGATAGGAGCACATCATGGTGTGAGAATAAGGCAAAACAAACCACCTTACATGGTGAGCCAAGAAGCAGAGACAGGCAGCAGACCAGGGTTATACACTCTCTTTTTGGGGCATGACTCCAATGACCGAAGGGCCTTCTACTAGGTCTGGCCTCCTAAACATTCTACTGCTTCCCAAGAGAACCACTCAAGACCATGCCTTTGAGAGGCCTTTGGGGGAACATCCAACATACAAACCAGAACAACTTTCCTCATAGCATTTTTGTAAAGATTACCTGAGTTAAAACAAAAGGTGCTGGAGAGATGGCTCAGTGGTTAAAGGGACTTGCTTTCAAAGTCTGATGGCCAAGGTTTGATTTCCTAGTAACCACATAAAGCCAGATGCACAAAGTGGCGTGTGTGTCTAGAGTTCATTTGCAGTGGCTGGAAGTCCTGGTGTGTCCATACTCAAATCTCTCTGTGTCTGCCTCTCTCTCTCTCTCTCTCTCTCTCTCTCTCTCTCTCTCTCTCTTTTTCTCTCAAATAAATAAAAAATATTGGGCTGGAAAAATGGCTTAGAAGTTAAGATGCTTGGCTGTGAAGCCTAAGGACCCAGGTTCGATTCCCCAGTACCCATGTAAACCAGTTGCAAATGATGGTGCATGTATCTTAAGTTCATGTGCAGTGGATAGAGGCCCTGGCACAAACATTCTCTCTCTATCTGCCTCTTTTTCTCTCTCTTTCAAATAAATGAATGAAAAATAAAATAAATACAAATAAAATAAATAAGAATAAAAATGTTAAAAGTAATAATAATTGTACTGCATGGTATCTGCACTCAGCAGTTTATTCCTGCTGATGTATTCAAAGGACAGTGCAATAGAGATTCAATATCTGGCATCGTTGGTTTTCTTGGCTTTGTGCAGTTAAACCTGGTATTTCTATTGATACAATTTTATAACGTTACACTAGAGTTCGTGCTGATAAGCATGATTTTACAACTTTTCTAGGGTGCCAGCAGTTAAGAAGCAGACAGATCAGCTGCCGTACGTTGGACCTAAAGTAAATTGCTTCTAGGAATTAGATGTCAGAGGTCTCAGAAACTCTGTCATTCAACCAGAGAGAGACTCAGGAAATTATGGTATATGTCCAATTAATTGCTCAGCTGGATCAGTTTTTGCAAGGACTGAGCTTCAGCAGAACTAAGGGGACCATGATGGACAATGAAGGAAGCACATGGGAAATCTCTTAAATAAAAGTTTATTGGCTTTTCACATATTTACAGTTTGTGAAATCAGCATATATTTCTGGCTCGAAGTTTCGCTAGCGTCTTCTGTGGAAAGAGAATAAAAGTCAAATTTAGCTCTTTAAAAAAAAAAAAAAAGTAATAATAAAGCTGGCGCTCACCATTAATCCCAGCACTCCAGAGGCAGAGGTAGGAGGATCGCCATGAGCTCAAGGCCATCCTGGGACTAATTCGTGAATTCCAGGTCAGCCCAAGCTAGAGCAAGACCCTACCTCAAAACAACAAAAATGAAAAAAATAAGATACAGGCTGGGGAGATGGATCAGCCATTAAAGATACTTACTTGCATGCAAAGTCTTCTGGCCTGGGTTCAGTACCCATGTAAAGCAAGATACAGAGTAGTGCATGCATCTGGAGTTTGTTTTCAGGGACAAGAGGCCCTGATGCACCCATTCTCTCCTCTCTACTTTTCTCTCTCAAATAAATAAATAAATAATAAATATATTTTAAAACTCAATTATCATCTCTGCAAAGCCTTTCCTGTGTCTGTCCTGCATCTTTGTGAAGACTTCACTAGCACTGTCTTCTCATCTATCAAGCTCAGGTCAGGAGACACCGGCCTCTATCCATCCTGGCTTTCAATGCTTAACTGTGTAGCTTAGCCATTGGTCTGTTTCCTGACCATTCTGTTTTCTCATTTGTCTTTGCATCCCAAACACCTAACAACAGTGGGAAGGTAAGAAGCTCCATAGATAACTAAAAGAACAAATAAAATAATAAAGGAATGAAAATCCCTTCTTGGGCTCAGCTTGCAAGGCGTGATTGCGCAGGTTCGGTTCCCCAGTACCCATGTAAAGCCAGATGGCACTGTTTTAAAAAGATAAAAGAAGCTGAATGTGTTGGCACATGCCTTTAATCTTGGAGGCTGATGTAGGAGAGTTCAAGGCCACCCGGAGACTACATAGCAAATTGCAGGTCAGCCTGGGCTACAGCAGGACCCTACCTTGGGGGGTGGGGGGAGAGAAGAAAATCCCTTCTTTTTCAATAAACTCACTGATATTGTTTCTCTCCCCACCTCCTTTCTCTTCTGTTACCAAGGGCCATGAATTCCAGCAGACTGGCATACATCCCTCTAATTATGGAGAAGCACTTTAACAAAGAATCCTGACTGCACAAACACTCTTCTGCTTAATAAAAGAAGCTCATCTATAGAAGATAAGCTTAGAACATAGGAAAGAGTCTCTCTAATGGTGAAATTTCAGATCCTAAGGCATCCTCCTCCATTATTTGTCAGCTTAGAGAAGCACTCGCCATCTCAAGTGAGAAATATTGAAGGCTAATGCAAAAACAGGGAAGGAGTTGGGAGAGCTCTCTTGAAAAGTTGTATGTGAGTCACATTTTTAAAAACAAAAATCATATTTGGACAAGCAAAAGAATGTTTTTAATTTACTGGAGAAGCTGGCTTGGTTTAAATCCTATTGTGAATTCTCTCTTAAGACTGAAGTAAGGAATTCTTTTGTTAAGTAAATATTCAGGCCCTTCCATGCCAAAAGCTTTTGAAATTTTTTTTTTTCAGTAATTATGCTGATGTTTTCTCTGTTTTAGATGTTAAATGCCTAGAGCTTAATTGTTAATGGGTAAATAAGAGAAGCCACTAGGTCGTTGCCAAAAGAGGCCCAGTAGCTGAGAACAATGGCTCCGCCAGAGGAGGACGGCAGGCCCAGCAGCAGAGCCTCTGCCCTTGGTGGTCTCAGCTGCCCCTGGAAGGAACAAAGAAGAGACCGACCTGGGGTGGGAATAAAGGCCACTTTATTAGTAGAGGACCTAGACCTGAACACAGGTGTCATGCAGAGGTCTGGCCCGTTTCACGACTCCATAGCCTGTGAAAGAGAATGAGGTGGTACATGTTGAACTATGTACCAGAGAGCCGGGGCCATGGGTCTGGGCCAAGGCTAACCACCCAAGGCAGGTAGGTGCTCTATACCAGAATCCCATGACTACCACTGGGGACCTAAGTATGTCACCTTAGGTAACTTATGTGACCTCATTCCTCAAGATTCTTGGTAGCAGTGTGAAGATGAGTGCCTGCTTTATAAAGGGGTTCATGAAAATTAAGTGAATCTATATTGCAGAGAGATGCTTAGGCACAGAGTAAGTTAGGCATGTAACAGTTAAATAAACATGTTAGATTGCCATACATCAAATTTATCTGGGGGCTGGAGAGATGGTTTAGTGGCTAAGCGCTTGTCTGTGAAGCCTAAGGACCCCTGTTCCAGGCTCGATTCCCCAGGACCCACATTAGCCAGATGGACAAAGGGGCGCACGCGTCTGGAGTTCCTTTGCAGTGGCTGGAGGCCCTGGCGCCCCCATTCTCTCTATTTGCCTCTTTCTCTCTCTGTCTGTCGCTCTCAAATAAATAAATAAATAAAAATAAACAAAAACTTTATCTGGGACAGAGGTGCAAATAATACCTTACAGAGGGTATGGGCTTAGAGCCCTTGCCTAGCATGGACAGTGCCCGGGGCTTCATCGTTAGCATTGCAAAAAGCTACAACAGAAAACCATCTTTGAGTTGTAGATCTCGGCCAGTTTTCCATGCCTATTTAAATAAGAGTTGTAAGTTGCCATATGTGTTTAATTGGCCCTCCTTCACAACCGTGCATACTTAAATAAGCAGTTTTTCTAATTGCTACATCATAATGTCGGGGACTCACAGAACATAGGGATTTGTGAGGAAACTCCTGTGTGATTCTATTCAACTTGGTGTTGAATAAGCCCTGGCTTTCCATGTTCGCAGGTTAAGGATTTTCTCCATTTCAGAAAGAGGGAACCCCAGGTCTTGGTAGAAGCAGTGCCAGGCCTACAGAGTCTTGTAGGCAATGTCTAATGATCTTAGCTTTTTTAAGCAAAATAATCTTGAACTAGTTAAGGAATAGCTGATTGGATCTTTACTGAGGAGACGGAGAGAAAATGGACTTGGATCTGCCAAGGCAAGGTGGTTCCCCCTGACTTCTACTTAAGTGGATATGTAGGAAACAAAATTGTCTAAGCAACATAGGGGTGACAGGACCCCGATGTTTTCTCTTGGCTTAATGCAGGAATTGTTCCTGGGCCTGTGGAGGGAGATCCAGGTCTTTATACTTTATTACCGGTCACAAACATCAGAAGGATCTGATCTTTCCTTGTCTCTGCCCCACTAGGGAGGCCTTCCTTCCTAGAGAATCAAGACCGCTGGAAAGATTGCTCATTTCCAGAAACCTTGACTCCAGACACCTGATGTCAGGACTAAACTGGCTAAACCAGCTGCCCATCCAGGGAGGGGGGGGGGGCTCATAAAAACCTCAACCTGGGGGCTGGAGAGGTTGCTCAGTGGTTAAGGTGCTTGCCTACAAAGTCAAAGGACCCAGGTTTGATTCCTCAGTACCCATGTAAAGCCAGATGCACAAAGTGGCACATGCATCTGGAATTCCTTTGCAATGCCTGGAGGCCTTGGGGCACCCATTCTCTCATTCTTTCTCCTTTTTTTTTTTTTTTTTTTTTTTTTGGGGTTTTCGAGGTAGGGTCTCACTCTGGCTCAGGCTGACCTGGAATTCACTATGTAGTCTCAGGGTGGCCTCGAACTCTCGGCGATCCTCCTACCTCTGCCTCCCAAGTGCTGGGATTAAAGGCATGCGCCACCACGCCCGGCTTCCTTTTTTTTTTTTTTTTTTTTTTAAGGTAGAGTCTCATTCTAGCCCAGGCTGACCTGAAATTCACTATGTAGTCTCAGGGTGGCCTCAAACTCCTACCCACCTCTGCCTCCCGAGTGCTGGGATTAAAGGCACGTGCTACCACGCCCAGCTCTCTGTCTCTCTTCTCTATGTCTCCCTCTGTGTTCTAATTAATTTTTGTTAATCAACCTGATAGAGAAGCTTCTCTTCTCAGATAGTGGTGACCACTGGGATGACCCAAAAGGCAACATCGTGCTGAGAAGAAGGGACAGAGGAGTGCCCAGCACTGAAACATCTCTATCACACCCTCCAAGGCTCAGGATCCATTGCAGAAGAGGCAGCAGGAAGAATGTAAGAGTCAAAGGAAGGGTAGGACTCCTTACAATGCAACTGTGCAGACAGAAATTGGCCTCAGTATCTATGGCCTTGCAGTGCCTAGCAATACCTACACAAGACCCTCATAATAGGAGAAAAAGACGATGGCATCAAAATAAAAGAGAGACTAATGGAGAGAGGGAGGGGATATGATGGACATTGGCACTGTGAAGGGGAAAGTGGGAAGTGGGGGGGGGGAATTATCATGGTTTATAATATCATGCTTTATATGTATGGTATATACGTAAGTATAGAAGTTTTCAATAAAAAAATTAAAATAAAAAAAAAAAAACCTGAGTCCTGATGTGGGCTTCTCAAACCAGCTCTTGCCTCTGTGAGCAAGAGCTCTGCCTTGCTTCCTCCTCTTAAATTCAGGGCTTTCCAAACCCTGTCTTGCTTCCTTGGGCAGGAGCTATGTCTTCCTTGCTTCTCTTAAGACCCCTTCTCTTAAAGCTGTCCCTGCTAAAGCTCTAAGCTGTAACAAAATCTTTTTGAACCTTATCCTCTAATCTGTGGATTTCATTTTTCAAATTCATAAGACATGGATCCAGGAATGCCCCCCAAATTATCAGTGCATTGGAATACGTTGGTACATTGGAAGAGGAACCCCAAAACTCCTGTATCAGATAGAGAGTGGTCAAAGGTAAGGTTTTCAAATAAGTGAAGGGGGGTGGGGCGGAAATGCTGCCAAAGTTTGCCAGATTCAAAATTTTAGAGTTGAAATGGACATTTTAATCCCAAACTATAAGCAGCTAGCTGCTAGCTAAGCATGACTGTCTTTCTAGATACAGAGGTTCCTGCATCCTCAGCATCACGGGACAGGTGCGAGGGAAGGGTGACCACATGGAACCCTCCCTGGCTGGCATATACGTGTGCATGGCCCACTCCTGTTCACTCAAGAGAGTGCTCAGCCCAGCGCCATGGGGCCAGAGCAGGGTCCTCAGCAGGCTCTTGCCTGAAACCCTACTGTTACAGTCAGGTGGGACCCAGACCAGCTACCCAGCAGGAAGTCACCCCTGCCCAGGACAGAAATCCTCATCTTCTCTCAAACATGAGCTACCTATGCCCTCAGGCCGCTCCTCCTCGCTGTGTTCTAAAAATCACTTTTGTTTCTACATCACTTTTATTTTTTTTAATTTTTTTTTGTTTATTTCTTTGAAAGTGACAGAGAGGAGGGAGGGAGGGAGAGAGAGAGAGAGAGAGAATGGGCGCGCCAGGGCTTCCAGCCACTGTAAACGATCTCCAGATGTGTGCGCCCCCTTGTGCATCTGGCTAATGTGGGTACTGGGGAATCGAGCCTCGAACCGGGGTCCTTAGGCTTCACAGGCAAGTGCTTAACCGCTAAGCCATCTCTCCAGCCCTCTACATCACTTTTAACTTGCCAAGCCATATCTCAGATCTCTTCTGAACCTCAAAAACACATCTTCAGAATAGATGGGAAGGGTTCTATGGACATTTGATGACCAAAGAGGCAGAGACTCAAGTGAGGATTTGCTTACTAGGGCCATGGAGCCGTTAAGCTGAGAAGGTGGCTCAGCGGCACAGTGCTTGCTTAGTATGCTAAGCTATGCTAAGCTTAGTAAGCTAAGGATCTGAGGCCCATCATGCAGGGACATGTGGCACCTTCCCTTTCTCTGGGCTTCAGAAAAAAACTAGTACCAGGCTGCGGAGATGGCTCAGCTGTTAAAGGTACTTGGTTTGCATAGCCTGTAGGCTTGAGTTCCAGTCCCCCAAATGTAAAGGCCAAAGTGGCGTCTAGAGCCTCCTTGCAGTGACAAGAGGCCCTGGCATGTCCAGTTTCTCTTTCTCTCTCTCTTTCTTTGTTTCTCTTCCCCCACCCCCATAAATAAATAAAAATATTGAAAAAGAGAACGAGGGGCCAGGCCTTTAATCCCAGCACTCAGGAGGCAGAGGTAGGAGGATCACCATGAGTTCGAGGCCACCCTGAGACTACATAGTGAATTCCAGGTCAGCCTGAGCTAGAGTGAAACCCTACCTCGAAAAAAAAAAGAAAAGAAAAGAAAAAGAAAAAGAACAAGCTAGTCCCATTCAATACCAACGTATTTTCTAGGAACACCAACACTGGCATCTGCTAGGCTGCTCAGGAGGTGGGGGGGGGGGTGGCCCTCAGACACCTAATCACCATCCTCCAGCAGGGTCACCTTATCTATGACCCAACCTCTGTCCCCTTCTGCCAGGACCCTATGAAGGCAGGCAAGCAGGCAGGGAAGAGCAGGACCCCTCACACAAGGCAGAAACAAAGCAGCTCGGGGTTGTCCAGGGGCTGAGGATCGCTTGCTCAAGTCCAAAAGCAGCCAGGAAGGGAAATGAGGGAAGAAAAGGGTTGAAGAGTGAACACAAAGAACAGGCAGTTCCAAAGAGCCAAGAATGCAAATCATTTGCAGATGCCGGTGAGCCGCTCCAGAGTCGTCGACCACCACCCCCCCCAAGCCCCCGTGGGAGTGCCTGCCATCACTGTGGGCACAGGCAGTCAGCCTGTGAGTGAGTGTGAGCCGCTGTGTGAGTGTCCTGCTGAGTCACCCTGTGTGTGCATGGATCGGATCAGCAGCGAGTCACTGCGCGTGTGTCAGAGTCCACCGGGGTCCGCATGCATTCCAGTGCTGAGCAGGTCAGCTGTGTTTAAAGGACTCGGCGCTCCACGCGCGCTATATATCACGCAGCACATTTCTGAACACATCCAAAAAGAGCCATCTGTCCCTTCTTCCTGCTGAACTCCAGCCCCCCCACCTCCACCCCTTATGGACAGCAGAGCTGAATTGTTCAGGTTTCGGGGGTTGTTTTCAGTCTGAGAGGGCCAGAGGACTGCGGTCTCAGAATCCCATGTTCCAAGCCCTCCGTTTTTCAGGGGGGATCACAGCAGACAGCCGAAGCTCCGGAGGCCCAGAGTGAGGAGCCAGCTCCTAGCAGAGACAGGTAGGGGCAGCTGGAAGGCGTCCTGACAGCCCGCTCACAGCAGAGGTAGGAGGATCGCCATGAGTTCAAGGCCACCCTGAGACTACATAGTGAATTCCAGATCAGCCTGGGCTAGAGTGAGACCCTACCTGGGAAAAAAAAAAAAAAAACCCTAAAACAAAATGAACTCGGCTCTCCCCTCACACTGAAGTCCTGTTCTAGAAGCCAGAGTGGATGAGTAACTTGGAAGACAAAGCTGAAAAGCTGAGGTGATTCTGGCAAAATAGTCATAGACCAAGACTCATTCGACCTCTTTCTACAGGCCAGCTCTGCCCCCACCCAACTTCCGTCAGCCAGACCTGCATGATTCAGAAGTGGCTTCTGCGATATCACAGGAGCCTCCCTGATGTGTTCCTCTGTCACCTTCCTGGTAGCCACTGCATGGATGGGTTTCACCCAGGACACTGCCATCAGGGTGGGCACAGGCAGTCTGTGACTGTCCTGTAGCTCCTGAGGCCCAGTCATTGTGTGTGTGTGTGTGAGTGTGTGTGTGTGTGTGAGAGAGAGAGAGAGAGACCGCTGGGGTACCCAGAAATGTGCCACGAGATATACACAGTGTGAGTGAAGCGTGGAGTCCTTTAAAAGTAGGCGATTGACTTTAGCAGTTCTTTTAAAACAAAATTATTTGTAGAGGCCGGGCGTGGTGGCACACGCCTTTAATCCCAGCACATGAGAGGCAGAGGTAGGAGGATCACCCTGAGTTTGAGGCCACCCTGAGACTACATAGTGAATTCCAGGCCAGCCTGAGCTAGAGTGAGACCCTACCTCGAAAAACAAAAAAAATTAAATTAAATTAAAAAATTATGTGTGTGGCAGGGTCTTTTTGCCACTGCAAATGGAATGTCGGATGCACTACATTTTTTTTCTTTTGTTCTTGTTTTTGTTTTTCAAAGTAGGGTCTCACTCTAGCTCAGGCTGACCTGGAATTCACTACGTAGTCTCAGGGTGGCCTGGAACTCACAGAGATCCTCCTACCTCTGCCTCCCAAGGACTGGGATTAAAGGCGTGCGCCACCACACCCAGCTTTAGATGCATCACTTTTTGGTGTCTGGCTTACATGGGATGGGTGACTGGGGAATTGAATCACTGGTCAGGAGGCTTTGCAAGCAAGCACCTTTAACTGCTGAGCCATCTCCCCAGCCCAACTTTAGTAGTTCTGAGAAAGGGTTGAACCGGCAAAGGGCCAGAACCTATTAACTATTGATGAGGTTTGAAGGTGGTTGGTGAGTGCTCATTGTCTATTCCATTGATTCTTTTCAGATGCCTCAGAGTTGACCCAAACTTCAGAGAGATCTCCATCACTGGACTGATTGTTATTATTTCATATTAATTAAGCAGTTACACACACACAGCACACTGCCCTGCATCCTGGAGAGCAGAGATTATTATCTCATTTGGTCAGACTTGATGACCTTTCTAATAGTTCCTTGTCACTAATGGCGGAAGGCTGCGGCAATCCTCAGGGCATGGAAGCGGAGGGAGGGAGCAGAAAGGACCGAGCAATCACTGCCCCAGGTCAGGGCTGGAGCCAAGCTCATCTTCCATCTAGTTCTACATTTACCAGGGCTCTATTAAGAATATGCCCTTAGGGCTGGAGAGATGGCTTACTGGTTAAGCGCTTGCCTGTGAAGCCTAAGTATCCTGGTTCAAGGTTCCATTCCCCAGTACCCATTTAAGCCAGATGCACAAGTGTCTGGAGTTCATTTGCAGTGGCTGGAGACCCTGATGCGCCCATTCTCTCTCTTTCTCTGTCTGTCGCTCTCAAATAAATAAATTAAAAAAAAAAAAAAAAAAAACATGCTCTTAGCTGGGCATGGTGGCGCACGCCTTTAATCCCAGACCCAGGAGGCAGAGGTAGGAAGATCGCTGTGAGTTCGAGGCCACCCTGAGACTACATAGTGAATTCCAGGTCAGCCTGGGCTAGAGTGAGACCCTACCTCAAAAAACAAAACCAAAAAAAGAGTAAAGGTCTTATATATCACATGTGGGGCAAGAGAGAAGGGGCCTTAAACCTAGAACATAAGACAAGGAAGCAGGGTGGAGCTCTTACCCAGAGAGGCAAGAGGGTATCAGAAGCCCACCTGGAGACTCAGATCTGGGTTTTTTATGGGGAGTGGCTACGTGAGGAAGACAAGGTCAGCAGGTTACTATGGACAAAGACCAGATTTTACAGCTTTGCCAGTAATCTCAGGTAAGGATCAGAGTTTCTGTCCTCTAGGAAGGGAGCAAGCTTAATCTAGAGATCTTTCCTGAAGGGTGCAACATGCAGGCTTCTGCAAGCTCAGTGACATTTCCTGCTTTTAGTCAAGGAATAAAAATACCACTTACTTTTGGGGTTCTGTTACCCTGACTGCCTAGCCAATCTCTGTCTCCTGTCAGCATGCCCATTTTCCATCCTCCATTTCTCCTCACATTTATATTTATATAAATAATTTTTTTTTTGTTTTTTTCAAGGTAGGGTCTCAATCTAGCCCAGGCTGACCTGGAATTCACTATGGAGTCTCAGGGTGGCTTCGAACTCACGGCGATCCTCCTATCTCTGCCTCCTGAGTGGTGGGATTAAAGGCGTGTGCCACCACGCCCAGCTTTATAAATAATTTTTTTTTCTAGGGTCTTGCTCTAGCCCAGGCTGACCTGGAATTCACTGTGTAGTCTCAGGGTGGCCTCAAACTCAAGGCAATCTTCCTACCTCTGCCTCCTGAGTGCTGGGAATAAAGGCATGCACCACCATGCCTGGCTAATTTTATTAAATTATCTTTTATTTTATTTATTTCAGAGAGAGAGAGAGAGAATGGGTACACCAGGGCCTTCAGCCACTGCAAATGAACTCCAGACACATGTGCCACCTTTGGCATCTGGCTTACTTGGGTCCTCAGGAATCCAACCTGGGTCTTTTGGCTTTGCAGGCAAGCACCTTAACCACTAAGCCATCTCTCCAGTCCATATCACTTTTTTTTTTTTAATTAAAAGGAAGCTGGGTGTGGTGCACACCTTTAATCCCAGCATTTAGGAGGCAGAGATACGAAGATCACCATGAGTTCTGAGTTCGAGGCCAGCCTGAGACTACAGATTGAGGTCCAGGGCAGGCTGCACTTGAGTGAGACCCTATCTCAAAATAATAATAATAATAATAATAATAATAATAATAATAATAGAGATTCCTGGGGAAGTGCTCACTGGGAGCAGGAAGCCACCAGGAAAATGTACCCGCTGGGAGCAAAAGGCAGCAAGAACCAAGGAGATTAACCACCCCTCACACATCAGCCAGGGCCCTGGTGAAACCACAGGGGGACTGGCAAGATGACAAGAGGACCACTTCTACGGGGATCCTGACAACCTGCACCAGGGTGAGGGAGACAGACACTGAGGACACTCAAAACCATCAAAGCACAAATCTAGAAACCTAGCTGCTGAGAGTTCAATGCTAAAGTAGACTTACAACATACCCACGCAAGGGATTTTGCAGAAGAGGAGGCAGAAGGATTGTAAGAGCCACCGAATGGGAGGTAATATCCAGAGGCATTGCCTCCTCCGACAGTGACTGACTGCTGCTCTCACAACTCATAACCCACAACTCCATGGCGAATACCAGCGATCCCGCTAAGGAGGGCCCTCAGTGGAATGGGGGCAGGGAGGAGGGGAATGATGGTACCAACACATGATGTGTCCATACAAAGTTTCTACTTAATTTAAAAAAAATTAAAAGGAGTAACCTGTGTGTGTACACAAATACATATACGCATATATATGTGTGCATATATTTCAAAATGCGGGAAAATGTACGCCTATATTAGAAAATACACATATAGAAAAAATGTGGAAGGATACATGTGAATCTAATTACATTGCTTATTTCAGTGGGTTACATTGTTAAAACTTTTTTTTTTTTTTTTTTTTTTTTTTTTTTTTGAGGTAGGGTCTTACTCTGGCTCAGGCTGACCTGGAATTCACTATGTAGTCTCAGGGTGGCCTCGAACTCTCAGCGATCCTCCTACCTCTGCCTCCCAAGTGCTGGGATTAAAGGCGTGCGCCACCACGCCCAGCTGGTAAAACTTTTTTTGGCATATCCTACATTGATAAGAATGAGTTTTTAGAACTTTTATAAGGAAGGTTAAAGTGTATTATAAAAATGAAGACAATAGGGCTGGGGATATAGTTCAGTCAGTAGACCGCCTACCTAGCAAACACAAGGCCCTGGGTTCAATCCCCAGCACCACGTAAAACCTGGCATGGCAGCCCCTACCTGTAATCCCAGCACTAGGGAGGTAGAGGCAGGAGGATAAGAAGTTTAAGGTCATCCTCAGCTATACAGCTGAGACATGAGACCCTCAAGTCTCAAAAACCCAGAAAAAGAAAAAGAAGGGCTAGGGAGATGGCTCAGTGGTTAAAGGGTCTTCCTTGCAAAGCCTTCTGCTTTGAGGTTTGATTCCCAAGCACCCACATAAAGCCATGTGCAAAAGGTGACACAAGCATCTGGCAATTGTTTGTGACAAAAGACCTGGGTACTCCCCCCAACACCCACCCAACACATGTGTATGTACATGGGGTAAATAAATAATTTTTTTCGAGGTAGAGTCTCACTCTAGCCCAGGCTGACCTGGAATTCACTATGTAGTCTCAGGGTGGCCTTGAACTCACTGTGATCCTCCTACCTCTGCCTCCCGAGTGCTGGGAGTAAAGGTGTGTGCCATCACGCCTTCCCCACTGCTTTTTAAAAATTATTTGCCAGGCATGGTGGTGCACACCTTTAATCCCAGCACTCGGGAGGCAGAGGTAGGAAGATTGTTGTGGGTTCGAGGCCACCTTGAGACTACATAGTGAATTCCAGGTCAGCCTGGGCTAGAGTGAGACACTACCTCAAAAAAAAAAAAAAAAAAAAGTGGGAGGGGGAAGGCTGGAGAGATGGCTTAGTGGTTAAAACACTTGCCTGCAAAGCCAGAGGACCCAGGTTTGATTCCCCAGGACCCATGTTAGCCAGATGCACAAGGGGGTGCACGCGTCTGGAGTTCGTTTGCAGTAGCTGGAAGCCCTGGCGCACCCATTTTCTTTCTCTCTCTCCTTCGTTCTCTGTCAAATAAATAAATAAAAATGTTTTTAAAACTAAAAAATAAATAAAATAACATAAAAAATAAAAAATGGGGATGCTGGAGAGATGGCTCAGCAGTTAAGTGCATTTACTGCACAAGCATGGAAGGCTTTCGAGGATCTGAAACCACTCGAGTTCAAATCTCCAGAACCCATGTAAACAGCTGGGTGGCCATGCATGCCAGAAATGTCACTGCAGGCCAGCACATTGAGCTAGATCCACAAGAGCACATGCACATATATGTATACCATGCCCACACACACACACACACACATAAAAAAGAATAAATAATTACAATAAGATAAATAAATAGATTTCTGTTTTCTGCTCACACTCAACATTATCACTTGCCCTCATGAGAAAAGCCAGGTCGCTTTCAACATTTGGAGAGCTGGCAGCCATCACAGAGGGAACCCGGCACATTTGGCCTCTGCCACAGCATCTTGGAACCAAACAAGGACAAGGCTGTCAGCCCAACAGACAAATACTGATTTGCATAAGCACTGGGCTGAGCACTAATTTCACCTGATTCTTAACCCTGCAAGTTAGAAAAGGGATTGTGCACGTACACACACACACATACTGACTGGAAATAAAGCAAGGAAATCAGGCAAGAGCTGGTAGACTAGCTAGAGATTCTGGACTGAGGGAAGCATCAGCCCAAGGAATCTAGAAGGCGGCAGCCAGGGCTCTCAGTAGTCAGAGCAGTAGTGATGTCAGGGTCCTTTTGCACGCTTAGCTAGGAGACTGGCTAGCGTGGCCTGGCTTGAGTGAACTATCTCAACCTTGAGGCTCTGAAGTTCTGGGAAGTAGAAACTAAGATTGAAAGGAAGTGGTTTTAGTCAAGACCTTTCATTCTAAGTGACTGAGACCTAATATCAGCCAGCAAAAAAAAAAAAAAAAAAATTGATTTGTTTCCTCTCAGAACTAAAAATGTCCAAAAGTAGAGTTTCTGGCTTAGTGGGATCAGAACTCAGCCAATGTCAACCAAGACTCATTCTATCCTTGTATTTCCTCCATATTAGCTGGATGTCCCAGAAATTTCATGTAACTGGCCAATCCAATGAAAAGAAAGTTCCTTCCTTCTATCCTTCCTTTCTTTCTTCCTTCCTTCCTTCCTTCCTTCCTTCCTTCCTTCCTTCTTTCCTTCCTTTCTCTTTCTCTCTCTCCCTTCCTTTCTTCTTTCCTTTCCTTCCTTCATTGTTTCCTCTTTGGAGGAGGGGGATGGTTGAGACAGGGTCTTATATAGCCCCAGCCTGGTCTCAAACTCCCTATGTAGTCAAGGATGACCTTGAACTTTTGTCTTCCTGCCCCCACCACCAGGGTGCTGAGATTACAGACATGTACCACCCATAAAACGTGGTGCTGGGGAATCAAACCCAAGGTTTAATGAACGCTAAGCAAGTACTCAAAAGCAGCCAATGGGGGCTGGAGAGATGGCTTAGCAGTTAAGGAGCATGCCTGTGAAGCCTAAGGACCCAGGTTCAATTCTCCAGGTCCCACGTAAGCCGGATGTACAAGAAAAGCAGCTGATGAGAGGGAAGTTTCAATTTTGGCTTACAGTCTGGAGGGGAAGCTCTATGATGGTAGGGGGAAGCAAGGCATGAGCAGAGGCTGGACATGACCTCTGTCACAGCAGATGGAAAACAGTAGCAGGAGAGTGAGCCAAACCAACATTGGCAAACTAGGGGCTAATAAGCCTCAAGGACCACCCCCAGTGACACACTTCCTCCAGCAAGACTCCACCTCCCAAGTTGCCATCAGCTGGGACCAAGCATTCATAACACATAAGTTCATGGGGGACATCTGATTCGAGCCACATGTCTACCAACTGAGCTATACATCCAGCCCAAGAAAGCACTTTTCCCTACAGTTTCAGCTGAAGCGCTTGCAATAAGTCCCATGGGCCCATGACATGGGTCACATGCCCATTTCTAAATTAATTACTCGGGTGATCTGTTTGGCAAGGCTAGGCCAGTCCTTTCCAGATCACATGATATGTTAGTCAGCTTTTGTCCCTATAACTAAATACCTGAGCTAATGACTTAGTAAGGAGAAAATATTGATTTTGGCTCAGTTTTGGAGGTTCCACTGGCAGGTGGGCCAGAAGGTAATGGCTGGAAACATGTGGTGTAGCAAAAGGTTTATATCTGAAAACAAAAGGAATTAGATGAGCTAGGGTCCTAAAATCCTCTTCAGGGGCACACCCCACATGACCTAAGGGCCTCCCGATGGTGCCTGTCTCTCAGAAGTTCGGCCATCTCACAATAGCATCACCCTGGAGACTCGGCGTTTGACACAGGGGCCTTGAGAATATCTAACATCCAAGCTGTAGCCCATGAACTAGAAACGGGAATGGACATTTCTTCTGAAAGTGGAAGAAAAGTATCAAAGGGAGAAGGGAAGGATGTGAGGCAAGCAGACGACAGGCAGCCATCACAAGGCCACAGAGAAACCCACCAGGCCTAAACTGTTGGACGCTAGTAGCTCTTGATCTATAATTGCTATCTTTTATTTTTTTTAAATGCGTCAAGAATTTTATTTTATGCATTATCTAACAAGGGAAGATGTTAGCACAAGTTCAAAGGAGAGGTGATAACAAAACCAAAACCAAAACAAACACATATGGCTGGAGATGTAGCTCAGTGGTAGAGCGCTTGTCTAGCACATGTAAGACCTTGGGTTTGATCCCCAGTGGTTGTTGCTTATCTGTAATTGTTACCTTTTCACAACAATAAGGCACTTGGAAACTGCTCAACACGATGACAGTTGTTCTGAAGAACATGAGGACCATCTTCTGCCATTGCCAAGGTTAAAGGTCCAGGGGAGATGCCCAGGAAGTTTCTGAGAACTCTTGTCAGTAAACACTTGGAGCCATCAAGATGTGAGGAGTACACATTACCTAAAGTACTCCGATGGCAGGAGACTCCTGATAGCAAGGCAGCTAGGAGTGTCTTGGGAAGAACTTGACCTAGAAAGTCACTCAAGCCCTGCCTCAAAGTAGCTGTATGACCTTGAAAAAAAATGCCCAAGGTGTCTGGGATGAGAGTAGTCATTATGCAACATAAAGTTCTCAGGGCAAAGCAAAATAATAGCTAATGTTATCTCCAGCTTTAAATTCTAATTCCAGGTCAAGGTCAATAATCAGAATAATTTTATGGATAAAACTTTCACTCATATGTGAATGTACAAATAATTAAGCAAATAAACCAGAAAACAGTAAGCTAAAAAGTCATACCAATCCTAGCCAACCAAATCCGTGATATTTTAAGCAACAAAATAAATGGTAATATTAATGGAATGTAAGCCAGGAATAAAATGCAAACTCATGAATTCACACTATAATATCAAGCCATTCACACATCTATCCACATACATATACATAAAAAGCTAAGGGGGAAACTCTTCCTTATAGTAAATGCCAACTAGTTTTTAAAAAATGAACAATGAAGTTGGAAAATTAATCAATATTAAAACAAACAACTAATTCCAGTGTTCTAAGCCCAATGAGGTGAATAGCTCACCATAACCTGTTATATATTTTATGAATAACTAGAAGAGAGGGGCTCAGAGGCTCACCACACAAAGCACCGAAAAGGAGATGGACACATTAGTTATCCTGGTTTGATCAGTACATATCTGATATGTGGCTTGAACTATCTTATGGAACCCCATAAATATGTATAATTATTCCATACTAATCAAAAATTTAAATAATCCAGGAATGGTGGCACACACCTTTAATCCCAGCACTTGGGAGGCTGAGGTAGGAGACTTTGAGGCCAGCCTGGGCTACAGAGAGTATTCCATGTCACCTGGGGCTAGAATGAGACTCTGCTTCAAGAAAAAAAAATTTTTTTTAAATGTTTAAGGAGACAGAAATGTTAACTAACAATTTAATTGCTACATGCTCTTATTTATATATTTAGTAAATTATCACATTATACTCCATAAATGTGTAAAATTCAAATAATAATTTTTTATTTATTTGTTTTTTGTTTTTACTATTTTATTATATTTTATTTTTAAGATTTTATTTTTATTTATTAGAGAGAGAAAAATAGAAATAGGCAGGTAGAGGGAGAGAGAATGGGTGCACCAGGGATTCCAGACATTGCAAATGAACTCCAGATGCATGCGACCCCTTGTCCACCTGGCTTACGTGGATCCTGGGGAATCAAACCTGGGTCCTTTGATTTTGCAGGCAAGCGTCAACCATTAAGCCATCTCTCTAGCCCCTAATATTTATTTTATTTATTTATTTTAATATTTTACTTTTAATGATTTATTTGAGAGAAAGAGAAATAGGCAGGAGGGAGAGAATGGGCGTGCAAGGGCCTCCAGCAGCTGTAAGTGAACTCCAGAAAAGCTAAGGAAAGCTTACAATAATTGCCTGCACTATTTTAAAGTTACAAGGTTGAATTTGAGCTACTTTATGAAACAAATTTTAAAAAAAAGTCAAGGTCACTTGAAACATAAAGCAAAGCTAAGAATGATTCAGTTTAAAAGAGAATAAAGAGGGCTGGGAGGGGACCTCTGTGGAATTATGTTTGCTGAGGATGCTCAAGGCCCTAGGTTGGATCTACAGCACTGCAGAAATAAAACAGTGAGAGAGTGCTGGGCATGGTGGTGCACACCTTTAATCCCAGCACTCGGGAGGCAGAGGTAGGAGGATCACTGTGAGTTTGAGGCCCAGCCTAGGACTACAAAGTGAGTTCCAGGTCAGCCTGGGCTAGAGTGAGACCCTACCTCAGAAAAAAATCTGTTAAACATGAGGGTAACACTGGAATGACTCAAAAAGCACCATAGTGCTGAAAAGAAGTGCCAGTTCAGCATTGAGACATCTCTATCACACCTTCCAAGGCTCAGGGTCCATTGCAGAAGAGGTGGTGGAAAGAATGTAAGAGCCAAAGGAAGGGTAGGACTCCTTACAATGCACACTCTTCCAGATACAAAATGGCCTGGATATCCATGACCTCGCAGTGCCTGCAACTACCTACACGAGACCATCGTAATAGGAGGAAAAGATGATGACATCAAAATAAAAGAGAGACGGACTGAGGGGGGAGGGGATGTGATGGAGAATGGAGTTTCAAAGGGGAAAGTGGGGGGAGGGACAGAATTACTATGGGATATTTTTCATAATCATGGAAGTTGTTAATAAAGAAAAATTGAAAAGAAAAAAAAAGTTAAATAAAAAGAATTTTTAAAAAATGAGGGTAACATGTGCTGTATAGGAAGCTGCCAGAAGTCTAAAGTGTGTGCTCTAAGCCACAGCTCAGGAGTCCCTCCTCAGCCTGAGGACCTGAACTTTGCAGCCTCAGATCTCGGATTCCTGCCTCCCTCTTTCAGCTCTAATGCCTTCATTGAAATGGTCTCTTGGGGACCTAGGAGAGATTCCCCAGAGTCCCCATCGGCCTTCCTTGTTTTCCTTGGTCTGAAATGAACCAAATTACCAAGTCACCAACTGTCATATGGCAAAATTCTTCCTCATTGAAAGCAGTGAACAACTATTGCTAGCTTTATCAAAAGTAGCTGGGACAAGTCACCAGTAAGTATGGGGCAGGCCATCAGATTCCCGCCTGAGATCTCAGGTGCCCTCTGTGCCGGCTGTATACAACACACAAGGCCGCATGACCTCAAGGGGAGGTGGACTACGTAGGTGGTAAAAGATCAAGGAACAGTGAGCTCCATCAAGGTGGTTTCTTTGGGTCTCCATGCTCTGAAAGTAAGCCCTAACCCTGAGAGTGAGGAAGGGGCATTTGTGGGGGTAATTTCCACACATTGAGCCCCTCTGGGGTGCTCCTCTGTGGTCCCATACTCCTGGACAGAGACAAGGAGCTTCTGGAAGCAGCCACAGGGAAGTCATAACTTGGGGTGGGAAGAGACTTCTTAGTGGTACAGCTGCTCTGGGGTCCCCATTGTAAGTAAGACCTCACCCTGAGGCTTAAGGAGGGGCATCTGACACAGGAAGCCCCATCAAAGTGGCTCCACATTCCTATAAATGACCCCTCTCCATGCTCTGTAAGTGACCCCCAATAAACCCATTGATTCACCAAACTGGTATTGGTGTGGTCATACTTTGGTTTGCCATCTGAGTCCTACTTGGGGTGAAGACATGGGTTCCCATCTCCCCAGGGGAAAAGTTTCCCATGACACCAACATGGACACAAATTAGTGTTCTAATTCTCACTGTCACAACCTTCTACCAGGTAGAAAACAGGATTCTAGCACCAAGACACAAGTTCACAGACTTTAAAAGATATATTTTTATTTTTATTTATTTATTTGAGAGAGAGAGAGAAACCTAGGTCTAGTACCCAGGTCTCCAGCCGCTGCAAATGAACTCCAAACACATGTGCCACTTTGTGTATCTGGCTTACACGGGTGCTGGGGAAATGGCTTTGCAGGCAAGCGCCTTAATCACTAAGCCACCTCTCTAGCCCAATAGGCATGACGGCACATGCCTTTAATTCCAGTGTTTGGGAGGCTGAGGCAGGAGAATCACCATGAGTTCCTGGGGCTGGAGGGATAGCTTACCAGTTAAGGTACTTGCCTGCAAAGCCAAAGGACCCAGGTTTGATTCCCCAGGACCCAAGTAGGCCAGAGGTACAGGTGGCACATGCATCTGGAGTTCGTTTGCAGAAGCTGGAAGCCCTGGTGTGCCTCTGCCTCTCCTCTATCTCTCTACCTCTTGCAAGTAAATAAAATAATTTTTTTAAAGTTACTTATTTATTTATTTATTTGTAAACAGAGAGTGATAGAAGACAGACAGACAGACAGAATGGGCACCCCAGAGTCTCCAGCCACTACAAATAAACTCCAGATTCATTCGCCACTTTGTGTACCTTGCTTTATGTGGGTACTGGGGAATTGAACCTGGGTCATTAGGCTTTCTAGGCAAGCACCTTAACCACCTAGCTATCTCTCCAGCCCCATGATATATTCTTGAACTTGAAAAAAAAAAGTGCATATAGAGGCTGGAGATATAGTTCAGTCATAAAATACTTCCTCAGCAGGGGTTTGATCCCATTTACCTGAAATAAAAACAGTGTATAGATAGATAGACATAATGTTAGGTAGATACAAGGTTTCTATTTTATTTTTAAATACATTTTATTTGAGAAAGAGAAAGAGAGGGACAGATTGAGAATGGGCATGCCAGGGCCTCCAGCCACTGCAAATGAACTCCAGATGCATGTGCCCCTTGTGCATCTGGCTTATGTAGATCCTGGAGAGTCAAACTGGTATTCTTTGGCTTTGTAGGCAAACGCCTTAACTGCTAGGCCATCTCTCCAGCCCCCAATGTTTCTATTTTATTCAAACACTCATGTAAAAAATTATTTACTTATATTTCTCTTAGCATAAAGAAAGTAGCAGAAATATGCAAGCAAAATTAATACGAATTACTCAGTAGAAGTGAGAGTAGAATATGATGTTCATTCAGTTTATTTTTATAACCTTACCTAGTTTATCACAAAAGAGCATGTAGCTTTTTTAATGTTCACAGTTAGATTTAGAGAAAAAAAAAGAAACATTAAAGGGCTGAGGAGATATCTCAGTTCGTAAAGCACTTGCTTTATAAACATGAGGACCTTATTATGTCCTCCCCCAGTACCCATGTGTTGTAGTCAGCCCTTGTGGCTGGGATGAACAGCCAGCCAGACACAGGGTTTTGTTTGTTTGTTTGTTTGTTTGTTTGTTTGTGGTTTTTCGAGGTAGGGTCTCACTCTAGCCCAGGCTGACCTGGAATTCACTATGTTGTCTCAGGGTGGCCTTGAACTCATGGCGATCCTCCTACCTCTGCCTCCCCAGTGCTGGGATTAAAGGCATGCACCACCACGCCCGGGTGGACACAGTTTATGGGAGGAAGGGGTTTATTTCAGTTTATAAATCCAGGGGAAGGTCCATCAATGGCAGAAGAAGCTGGCTCCCTTTCATAGAGCCAAGCAGAGAGACACCACCAACCGCCAGAAAGCGAGCCCCGCAGACAGCACGCGAGGTGCCAGAACTCAGATTGCTGTCTCCACACCTTTGGGCTCCAGGATGGGCTTAGGGCAGACCCCCAGGGACACCTCCTCTAGCCGGACAGCTAGAGACCCTAGGTGCAAGTTTAATTTTAATAAACTGAGTCTAAGGGGCCATACACTGACACTATCACATTCAAACTACCACCCCCTGTAAATGCCAGGTGTGATGGCAAGTGCCTGTCATCCCAGTGCTGGGGAGGTGGGGGTAAGCAGCGCCCTGGAGCTCACCAGCCAGTCAGGTTGGCCTAATTGGCAAGCTCCAAGCCAATGAGAGTGACTCTGTCTCAAAGGAAGTGAACAACATTCCCGAGGATAGCATGTGAGGTCATTCTCCACACACACCCCAGACACATGTGCACATGCATGCACGCACACACATAGCCCCCCCCACATGAATACCCATATACATATGCATGCATACAACACACACGTATACACAATACACATGCAAAGGAAAAGGAGGAGGAAAAGGAAAAACTAAAGACGTAACTCAGTGGTAGAGCACCTGCCCAGCATGTGTGAGGAACCGAGTTTGATCATAAGTACTGAAAAAGGAGGGCCGGTCAAGCCGGGTGTGGTGGCGCACGCCTTTAATCCCAGCACTCCGGAGGCTGAGGTAGGAGGATCACAGTGAGTTCAAGGCCAGCCTGAGACTACATAGTAATTCCGGGTCAGCCTGGGCTAGCGGGAGACCCTACCTTGAAAAACCAAGATAAATAAATTTTAAATATTTAAAAAGAAAAAAAAAAAGGAGGGCCGGAGAAATAGCTTAGCGGTTAAGGCATTTGCCTGCAAAGCCTAAGGACCCAGGTTCAACTCCCCAAAATCCATGCATCTAGAATTCAATTGCAGTGCCTAGAGATCATGGTATGCCAATTCTCTCTCACTCCCTAATAAAAAGAAAAGAAAAGAAAGAAAAAGGGAGGAAGGTAAGGGAGGGAAGAGCTGGGAAAGAGGAAGAGAGAGAAAATAAGGAACCTCTTCCCATTCGAGGGGCACCATGAGCAGCTTAGGTTGGGCACTGTGTAAGGAATTGGCGTGGAGACGGTTCTTCACATCCTAGACCTGAGGGAGGGAGTGTACATCTGCAAGTCCCAGCCCAAAAGCTGAGGCTGCAGTGTCCTCTCCTACCTGACCCCACACTTGCACACCAGAACCCATGCACTGAAGAGCATGCATATGCTTTACTAATACACTCTCCTACGCACAACTATACCTGTCTCCGACACACCCCTGGGACTCCCTGAGGTTAAATCTCTTACTTGTTCTGTCCAGGTTTAGAGACCAATTTCCTACTCTTCCCCACTCTAAACCTGGTGTATAGATCTGCCAAGTCTGCAGGGACAAGCAGGGAGCTGGACACGGCGAATGCATGAACACAGATGTGTCCTCAGTGAGGACTAGTGCAGCTAGTGCTCAGGAAAGTTCTATGCTGGGTACAGGCAAGGACAGGACTGCCATGTTGTTCAAGGTACTTGAAGGGGCACCATTTCCCAATTTACTCAAGGAGGTCATATAGGCAACAGAAACCCCACCAGTAAATGGCAGAGAATTCATCCCCACTGTTTGACTTTGTAGATAAAAATCTGTTCATGAATGTTCCCACCCCACCGTAAAACTCATAAATATGAGACACTATTGTAAGCAGGTCTGCAATTCTCCAGCCAGTAGACAACTCAAAATCAAGTCTGTCTTGGGAGCCAGGGCGTGGTGGTGCACACCTTTAATCCCAGCCCTCGGGAGGCAGAGGTAGGAGGATCGCCGTGAGTTCAAGGTCACCCTGACATGACATAGTGAATTCCAGGTGAGCTTGGGTCAAGGCTATGACAACAGAAGCCAAGGGACAGACTGTGGCTCCCTCAGAATCACAGCAGCCCACAGTAACTCTGAGCTTTTTCATTGCTCTTCCATGTAGGTCTGCATCAGCAATTTATCTGAATTTTTTGTTTTTTCGAGGTAGGGTCTCACTCTAGCCCAGGCTGACCTGGAATTCACTACGGAGTCTCAGGGTGGCCTCGAACTCACGACGATCCTCCTACCTCTGCCTCCTGAGTGCTGGGATTAAAGGTGTGCGCCACTGCGCCCGGTTTATTACATCAGTAATTTAGACATCGTGTGCTTTGCACAGTGGGTGTGGCACACGTAATGTGTGCATGTGTGGTGCTGAGGACTGAACCTAAGCTCTTGCACATGTCAAGCACATGGTCTGCCACCAAGAGAAACCACAGCCCCTCAGTAAATAAGGTTTTCTGTACATCTATTGTGCCTTGCAGTCATTCATCAACTGTTCCCCTGATCTTTATGTAAAATACCTCTGCCTTCTGGATTTTCATAAGTGAAAACACTTCTGATAGAGAAGAAATTTAAAAATATATAAAAGGCAGGCATAGTGGCACATTGCCTGTTATCACAGCATCCAGGAGCCTGACAGAGTAAGATTGTCGCAAGGTCAAGGCCAGCCTTGGGCTACATAGTGAGTTAGCGACCAGTCTGGGTTACAGAGTAAGACCTTGTCTTAAAAAAAAAAAAAGAAAGAAAGAAAGAAAGAAAGAAAGAAAGAAAGAAAGAAAGAAAGAAAGAAAGAAAGAAAAAGCCAGGCATAGTGATGCTCACCTTTAATCCCAGCACTCGGGAGGCAGAGGTAGGAGGATCACCATGAGTTCGAGGCCACCCTGAGACTACATAGTGAATTCCTGGTCAGTCTGGGCCAGAGCAAGACCCTACCTTGAAAAAAAAAAAAAAAAGTCAGAGAGAAAGAGAGAGAGTGAATGAGTGGAGCTTCAGGACCAGGCACCTCATCAAGCTTACCAGAAGGCTCTGCAGAGCTTTATATCCTTTTAGTTTAAAGATGTCTAGAGTTTATTTTTGTTGTTGTTTGTATTTTATTTTATTTTTGAGATTAGGGTCTTGCTCTAGCCCAGGCTGACCTGGAATTCACTATGTAGTCTCAGGCTGGCCTCAAACTCACACCAATCCTCCTACCTTGTCCTCCCAAGTGCTAGGATTAAAGGTGTGTGCCACCATGCCCGGCCTCTAGAGCTTTTTAAAATTATACACGCTATCATTTTCCTATATGTGGACAAGAACCGCTTTTAAAGCCAGAGACCAAAAGTCACAATCACACCCCTGCCACCAGGCATCTATTTTGAACCTGGGAATTCATGTCTGGGATCCAGATTTGGGGTGGAGGGATTGTTGGGCTCCTTTCTGCACCTGCCCAGCCCCAGTACCATCTGTTCAGCAGGCACTGTTTCCCAAAGGTCGGGGTCAGCCCTCCCCTTGGAGCTCTGTGTGGGCAGGAGAACTGCTCCGATGGTCCCACAGATCAACGATAAAGCCCTCGGTGTTTACAGTATCTGCTTTCGCTCCCGCGGGGCAAGACTGTATCTCTCTGTGGCTGTGTGGCTTTGTGAACAACTGGCCCTGTTGGCACCTTGAGGCCAAGGAGCCCAGCTGCTACCTCAGCCCAGCAGAGGAGGGAGGGAGGCAGGCTCTGGACAGGAGGCCTGTCCCGAGAACAAAGCTATCAGCTCTCTGCAGAGCAGCAGCCTCGCTCTCACACCTGCCAGGTGGGGCCTGGGTTAACTTCTTTGTCCACCGAATTCAGTGCCAGGCCCAAGAGAGCATCATTTAGGGTTTGTGGCTTATTAACAGCACAGATTTGTAACACATCTACAAGCACGACATCTAGGTTCATACTCTCCCACCTGAGGACATTTGCCTACCTGAGCCTCAGTTTCCTCAGTGGTTAGCAATGGGAGTCCCAGGATGTGACTCAGTGGTACAGTGCTTGCTTACCATACTCAAGGCCCTAGGATCTATCCTAGGCACTACATACATACATACATTCATACATACATACATGATAATTACCCATGGTGATAAGGAGTAGAAGAAGCAGAATTGGGGCTGGAGAGATGGCTAAGTGGTTAAGGCACTTGCCTGCAAAGTCCAAGGGCCCATGTTTGACTCTCCTGATCCCACTGTAAGCCAGACGCACAAAGGTGAGGCAACACAAAGTCGCATATGCCCACTATATGGCGTTAGTGTCTGGAGTTTGATTGCAGTGGCTGAGGCCCTGGTATGGCAATTCTTTCTCTCTCTCTCTCTCTCTCTCTCTCTCTCTCTCTCTCTGTGTGTGTGTGTGTGTGTGTGTGTGTGTGTGTGTGTGTGTGTCTCACTTGCTCTAAAATTAAAAAAATATTCACATAAAAAAGAAGCAGAATTGGGAGGAGGCTCAGGACTTAGACGCTAAGTCCTGGTTTTACAACTCTGGACTAGTGGCTTGACTTCTCTGATCTGTTCCTTCCCACTCTGACTTCACGGACCCATAGGAGGAATGAACCAAGATGATGCTTTAAAACCAGTTAGTGTAGCGCTGGTGTGTCATCCAGTTCATCCAGCATATGCAGTTGTGGAAGGGACTGGGGTTACAGAAACCAAACACGGAGCTCCTCGGTGCAATGGCTTCTGGTGTACTCAGAGGCTGAGGCGGGAGGATAGTTTGAGCCTCTGAGTTTGAGATCAGCCTGGGCAACATATGAGATCTTGTCTCAAAAGAGAAAAAAAGAAAAGGAAGGGAGAGAAATGAGAGAGAGAGAGAGAGAGAGAGGGAGAGCACTCATAATGTGGTAACTAAAAAAATCAAATAAAATGAAACAATAGCAAAATGGCAGATCCAGTCATTCCACTCAATAATTCCACCCAACCATTGTAAATGGGGGTCTTCTTCCCTCTTCATGACATTTCCTGCCGATCTCTCCAGTCTTATCCCTCTCTCTCCATCCCTCCTTTTACCCCCTCCATCTCTCTCTAATGAACTCAGTACCTGAGCCTTTCTTTCTTGGCCTTGAATGTTCCAAGCTATTTATTTCCCTGTGTCAGGCCTTTGCGGTCCTTTCTACCTCCGCCAGTAGGTCGTGCACAAGATCTTCAGGGCCTCCTGAACTTGCTAGAAATGCAAACTCCCCATCAGGAGCCCTGGAGTGGGACCCAGGCTGGGGCTTTTGGTACATGCTCAAGTTTAAGATTTAAGAGCTGCTAGTCTAGAGAACCTCTCCCTGCTCCTCTGTCTGCAGTGCCTCCTTCACGGAGGAATTTTTCCTTATGCCTCTTAGAAGAATGTTTGCTGCCACATGACCTGTACTTTACTTATCATTTGTTCCAAAGAAAGTAGACATACCTTTAAGAGGCCATTTTAAGGCACTGGGGAGATGGCTCAGTGGCTAAAGCACCTGTTGCATGACTCTAATACCTGAGTTTGGATCCCAGAGCCCAGGTAAAAGCCAGAAGCTGTGGCAGGCTTCCATAGTCCCAATGTGCCCAGGGGCGCGAACAGCGTCTCCATAAATTGCCATGAAGGTGGAGACAGAAGAATTTCCCAGGAGTAATGAACAACGATGAGAAAGAAAAACAGGCAGAAGCCGGGCATGGTGGCACACACCTTTAATCCCAGCACTGGGAGGAGACAGAGGTATGAGGATCGCCATAAATTGGAGGCCAGCCTGAGACTATATAGTGAATTTCAGGTCAGCCTGGGCTAGAGCAAGACCCCCACGTCAAAAAATCAAACAAGAAAACAACTAGTCACAAGAAGACCTAAAGTTGTCTTCTGACCTCCACACATGCTCTGTGGCATGCGCCCACCCTCACACACAGCAAATAATAACTAAGTATATCTATAAATAATAAAATAAATAAACAAACTTTTTTAAAGAGGTCAATTTGAAACACCCACTCTATAGGAACAAGCTTGTAGCTGGATGAAGATCTGGGGTCAGGGGACAGGCTCGAAACACTAGACTTCCTGGCCACACAGTCATTTCAGAAAAAGAAGGGAAATGGCAGGGAAGCAAGTGAGCTGGTTTAAGAGAAGAGAAACTAAGTCACGCGGCATGAATTCAGCACCTGGGGGGAAGCAGACATGTTGTAGTTGCGCCCTATATGTAAACCTCAAGAGCAGCACGATACGGGTGTAAACATAAGTCTGAATAACAGAAAAAGCTGCAGGAGGAGAAAGAACAAAGGGAAATCTAGAAAGATGCCTAGGACACTGGTGGGGGCGGGGTGTTTGCTGCGGAGCTGGGAGTTGGCCAGGCCTCATGTGTGCTGGGCAAGTGCTCTACCAATGAGCTCCATCCCCAACCCTTATGTAATTTTGAAACAGAGTCTCAATAAATTGCCCAAGCAGGCCTTGAACCTTCAATCTTGCCGCCTCAGTCAGGCATGAGTCAACAGGCCCAGTCTGGCTGGGGGTGAGGGGGGGGGGTCTTTTAATGTCCTGTACCACTATAGTTCACAAAAAATATCAAAGTTCCCCCAAATGATGGCTGTCCTCTAAATCATTTGTGAATGCATGAATCACTGGAAGCATGTTTTTGACAGATCGCCTATCAGCATGCTGGGCAGACACACTCACCTGACCCAGCAGCTTGCTTCCAGGAAAAGGAAAGGCTGACTCCACAGGTGTGTTTAATCCGGGAGAATGCAACAAGGTCACAGATCAGAAAAGCATCCAAGACGAGAGCTGGGCTCATGACAAGCTGGGGCCTCCCCTCCTCCAGCCCACTTCTAAAGGAGTAATGCAATTGTGAGGGGCCAGAGGAGCCATAAATAGAACAAAGGAAGGAAAAGAAAAATCAATAGCAGTAAAGGGTAGGAAGAGCTGAGTGATGGTGATGTCTGAGCCCTGCCAAGCACAGGAAGCTCACAGCCTGGATTGGCAGCAACTGAGCCCCACATCATAGGCCTAGTGTAGTGTAGACTGGGCTCACTAGGCAGCATCCCCCAAACACTCCATCATCATCATCATCATGTTATAAATAAATCAAAGCACTGAGGCTGGAGAGAGAGCTCAATCGGTAAAGTGCTTGCCTTGAGAACCTGTGTTCAACACCCAGTGCATCCGTAGAGATGGTGGGCAGGGTGCTAGTAAACACCTATAACCCCAGCCTGGGGAGGCAGAGACTGAGGGTCCCTGGGGCTTGCTGACTAACCAATCATACCTAATGGATGAACTCTGAGTCAGTGAGAGAACCTGTCCTCAAAAAAAAAAAAAGGCTGGAGGCATTGCTTAGCGGTTTTGCCTACAAAGCCAAAGGACCCAGGTTCAATTCCCCAGGACCCATGTTAGCCAGATGCACAAGGGGGCGCATACATCTGGAGTTCATTTACAGTGGCTGGAGGCACTGACATGCCCATTCTCTCTCTCTGTCTCTCTCGTTCTCTCTCTCTCTTTCTCCCCCTTTCTCTGTCAAATAAAATAAAACCATAGACAATATTCCTGAGAATAACACCTGAGGGTATGCTCCGGCCCCCACATAAACTGACATGCACATGTGCATGCGCGCGCGCCCACACACGCACACAATGAAAGCATTGAGATGTGAGCCCCGAGTCCTAACCCTTCATCTCAAGCCCCTCTTAAACCCCCACATCCAAGTGCCTCCAGAATAGCATCTGAAGTGGGATAGGGAACAGAGAGGACCCCGTGTTCCTGAAACTGGCTGCTCTAGGCCGACTCACCTGGGAGACAGCCCCTGGGGAAACCTGACTCCCTCCCTCCCTCCCGCCCCTGCTCGGTGCAGACTGATGTCTATCTCTGGGAGCAGTACAGTGGCCTCCACGGGGCCTTAGAGAAGGTCCACCTTTCTCCTTGGGATGTGTGAGCATGCTGCAGAAAGAAGGGACACTTTACAAAGCAGGAAACAGCAAGCATGGGACCCCCAGTGCTGAAATCCACACTTGTTCCTGGTGAGCTCTCCCCAGGGCGGAGCAGGGACTCCCCTTTATTGATGTACACCCTGAGCCCTGGGACCCAGGATGGCCCCTTTCCTTCCTTCCCACCCCGGAGCATTTTCATTGGAGAATATAAGAGAACTCAATAAATCAAAGTGGTTTCCCCAGCAACAGCAGAAGAAGCAGGTTTACTTATGCCAGGTAAATAATGCATGAGCTCAGACTGAGAAATACAGCAACCAAGTTCATGTTACTAACAGGTTCACTGAGCTGCCCGGCTGGGCTGCTGAGCCACAGTCCCAGGAGGTAAGGTTGCAACTCCCCACCACCCCCTCCTTGCCAGTGGAATCCCTGTCTACATTCAGTGTTTGTTTTTTTCCTTGTTTTTGCTTTTGCTTGTTTGTTTGTTTTTCATCTTTTGAGCTGCCCCTTCCTTCTCCTCATCTGCCCCCTCCTCCTCTTCCTCCTCTTCCTTTCCTGGTCTCTCTGGGCTAACACTTATCCCCTAAATCAAGCCATCTCTTCCTTGACCTTGAGGGAGGGTCCAGGCACCTGTCTTCCACGGAGCTCCCCCCTGTCTTTAGAGACAAGTGTGTTGAGAGGCTGTTCGGCACAGTCAGGAGATGGAGCCGAGACCACTGAGGGCCTGGCTGCTCTGTCTGCTAGAATATGGTTCACTTCCAAATCCATTGACAGGCCTGCCAAGTCCCCATTCTCTCTGGCAAGACGGCTCTGCCAAGAAGAAATGTAAACTGAACCAAACTGTGAAAGAACAACTTGTGATAGACTATGTGCTCCTCCCTCACCCCCCAAGAGTGACCGGTACAGCACCTACATCAGAGATGTCCTGCTTACTTTGATTTTCACTTGAAGTCCTTTTCCCCTTAAATTTTGTAAATACGAAATTATAGTGTAATATAGGTGCAACACCTCCACCCCCACCCCCGAAGAGAATAACTCATTTCAGTGATAATTCAGTACAAGGAGAAACTCTGAAGCACCAATTATAAGAAACTAGAAGGTTGCATTAGGAGGAGAGGTGAAGATTTAGTCTCTGTTCCAAAAGACTTGCAGCCTGCATGAGAGCTGTCCCCTGAAGTTCAGAATTCAGACATTTTAGTTTTTGGAGCCAGTCCTCCAAATTTGATTATGATGAGACCTTTTCAGTGCACTCTATCCATCTGCCCTAGCAAATATGAAGAGAGTAGCTGGGCCTCTATTTATCGTACGTCTTCACACCATCTGCACCCAGTAGATACCATCTACCTGTACTCCCAGCACTCAGGAGGCTGAGGCAGGAGAATCAAAAACTGGAGACCAACCTGGGCTACACTGTGAGCTTCAGAGAAAGAGAATAAGAAGAGGAGAAGGAGGAGGAGAGAAGAGAAAGGAAGGGAGAAAAGGAAGGAAGGAAAGAAGAACAGAAGGGAGGGAGGGAGGAAGCAAGGGGGAAGGGACGTTAACATAGGCAATGAGACAGGTATCTATTGCCTTTTATTCATAACTGTTCTGATACAGTCATAGTATTATAAGATAGTCTGACAGCAAACAGGGTATAGAAGATCAGAGTGTTAATGAGCACAAATCTATGGAATGCTCCTCTGAAAGGCCTCCCTGTTCCCCAGGTAGAAAGGAAGTCACACTGACAGCAGAGACTCTACTATGACTGCAAAGCGAGGCAAATCTACAGTGAGTGTCATAGCAACCTAGTGGGTCTGTGAAAATTATAGTAATTTTGCATTAAAGCCTGAAAGTTGAACAGCCCAATCTGTTAGAAACACTATGGAGGGAGAGCAGAAACAAATAGAAGTGGGCTGACTAAAACTTCAGCCACTTGTTGAAGCAGCTGAGGTATAATTGCGTAGACAAAGAAATATTTAGCCAGGCATGGTGGCGCACGCCTTTAATCCCAGCACTCAGGAGGCAGAGGTAGGAGGATGGCTGTGAGTTTGAGGCCACCCTGAGACTACAAAGTGAATTCCAGGTCAGCCTGGGCTAGAGCAAGACCCCACCTCAAAAAACCAAAAAAAAAAAAAAAAAAAAAGAATTATTTTACCTGTGAGGGACAGGAAAGTGAGGCGCTTGGTCAGGACTACACACGTGTTTGGTTGCTCATTCATCTACTGCTACATATTTATTATACCAGATTCCTGAGAAATAAAAACAGCTTCCCCAGGGCTGAGAGGGGCAGAGACAGAAAGGTCATTGGAGCTCCCTGGTCAGTCAGTTTACCTGAGAAACAGTGAGCTCCAGGTTCAGTGAGAGGAAAATAAGGCAAAAGAATGGTAGACACCCAACATCTCCCATGGGCCTCTGTATATGTGCACATGGGTGCATGCATCTGCACACACACACATGCATGCATCCCACATGTACACACACACGTGTGCACACACACACCACAGACTATATATACACACACCAAAAAAAAAAGAGAGAGAGAGAGAGAGAAAGAGGGCTGGAGGGACAGCTTAGCGTCCAAGGCGTGAAGCCAAAGAACCTCAGTTCGATTCCTTAGGACCCACATAAGCCAGATGCGCAAGGGGACATATGCATCTGGAGTTCATTTACAGTGGCTAGAGACCCTGACGTGCCCATTCTCTATCTGCCTCTTTCTCTCTCCTTCTCTCTCTCTCTCAAATAAATAAAGGAAAAAATAAAAATATTTTTTAAAAAGAGAAAGAAATGAAAACTTGCTCAAAAACAACCAACCAAAGGTGTAAATTAGAGGCCATACCACCGTGTTTGCTGTGGATCATGCAAACGGGTATATAATAAACACACAGTGGTAGTTATCCCTCAAATGTGGACTGATGAATGCATTTGGTGCAATACAATAGTACAAACTGGGGCTGGAGTGATGGCTTGCCTGTGAAGCCTAAGAACCCCAGGTCGAGGCTAGATGCCCCAGGACCCACGTAAGCCAGATGCACAAGGTGGCGCATGCATCTGGAGTTCATTTGCAGTGACTGGAGGCCCCAGCACACCCATTCTCTATCTATCTGCCTCTTTCTCTCTCTGTCAGTCTGTCACTCTCAAATGAATAAAATAAAATAAAGAAATAAAAATAACCAAAAAAATAGTACAAACTGAAGAATGCTTTGAAAAATAGCTGCAAAATACCCTGGGATAGAGCTGTGACAGCAGATCAATAAATCCTGCCCAACTGAGCACACAGTCTGTTGGAGGAGATGAATAATTACTGTGGAGGATATTGATAGAGGCAGAGGTCTTGAGAGAAACAGCATCCAACCTGATAAGGGACAGATGGGATGAATGGAGACACTTTCATACTCTGTCCTTGTAGTCCATAGTATGGAAGGAATCTGCACATACACAGTTTGTTTTGAGCTGAAACCATCACCTTAGCCCAGATGCTCTGGGAAGAATACAAGGTTGATAACAACAGAAACTAACTTGACTCCACATTTCAAGAAATGCCTGAGCCCAAACATGGACAGAATGAGGAAAAAGTACAAGGGATCATGAGAAAGACATGAACATCCTAAGTCTCAAAATTGGAACCAAAGGGGCCGAGATCCAGAATGCTTGACTTCTGGACTGGAGAGATGGCTTAGCAGTTAAGCACTTGCCTGTGAAGCCTGAGGACCCCGGTTCGAGGCTTGATTCCCCAGGACCCATGTAAGCCAGATGCATAAGGTGGCGCATGCATCTGAAGTTCATTTTCAGTGGCTGGAGGCCCTGTGCACTCATTCTCTCTCTCTCTCTCTCTCTCTCTCTCTCCCTCTCTCCCTCTCTCCCTCTCTCCCTCTCTCCCTCTCTCTCTGTTGCTCTCAAATAAATGAAAAATAAATAAATAAACAGAATGCTTAACTTCCTTTCCCTCCTGCCATATAACCTGCTACTTGGAGGTAAGATCTAAAACAGATTTTTAAGATATTACTCCACTCTCTTCTCAGAGTGTCAGCTCTCTGAACAAAGCATAACTTTAAACTTCAATTGTTAGCCGGGCGTGGTGGCACACGCCTTTAATCCCAGCACTGGGAGGCAGAGGTAGGAGGATCGCTGTGAGTTCGAGGCCACCCTGAGACTCCATAGTGAATTACAGGTCAGCCTGGGCTAGAGTGAGACCCTACTTCGAAAAAAAAAAAAAAAAAAAACTTCAATTGTTGTCTCTGCTCATTGGCTCCTGACATGTCAGACGGCATGAGCTGAATTCTGGTTACAAATCCACTTCAAACAAAACAGTTGGGCATGGTGGTATAGAACTGTAATCCCAGTGCTTAGGAGACTGAAGCAGGGGGATTGCTGTGAGTGCAAGGATAACATATGCTACATAGAAAGACTATCTTTTATTTACTTACTTGAGAGAGAGAGAGAGGTAAAGAGTATGGCCACTACAAATGAACTCCAGACACATGTGCCACTTTGTGCATCTGGCTTTATGTGGGTACTGGGGAATCAAACTAGGGCTGTCAGACTTTGCAAGCTGTATCTTTAACCACTGAGCCACTTCCCCAGCCCAAAAGACCTGTTTTAACAAGACAAAGCTGCATGCCTTTAATCCCAGCACTTAGGAGGCAGAGGTGTGAGGATCACCATAAATTCGAGGCCACTTTGAGATTACAGAGTGAATTCCAGGTCAGGCTGGGCTAGAGTGAGACCCTACCTTGGAAATAAAAAAAGAATAGGATCATTATAAAAGGGGGGCTGAAGAGATGGCTTCGCAGTTAAGATACTTGCCTGTGAAGCCTAACGACCCAGGTTCAATTCCCCAGGACCCATGTAAGCCAGATGCACAAGGTGGTACATGCATCTGGAGATTGTTTGCAGTGGCTGGAAGCCCTGGCATGCCTCTTCTTTCTCTCTCTCTCTCTGTCTCTTTCTTTCTCTAATAAAGAAATTAAATTAAATTTAAAAAAAAAAGGGTTGAGGCTATAGCTCAGTTGGTGGAGAGCTTGTCTAACATGTACAAAGGCCTAGACTTAATTCCCAGCTCCACTCACCCCGTGCTTCCCTGATCATTGACAGGACTAACTGGGAAATGTTAGAGCCTCCAACAAGCAAGATAATTGCAAAACTTTCACTTCCCTTAGTGTTATGTAACATGTGCAATCTGAAGCTAGGAATGGTGTCACATGTCTCTAATCCTAGCACTTGGGAGGCTGAGGCAGGAGGATTATCAGGAGTTCGAGGCAGCCAAGGCTGCATAGTGAGTACCAAGGAAGCCAGGAATATATATATATATTGCAAGACCCTGTCTCAAAAACAACCAAACAATTATGATATACAAGCTCTATGAATCTAAGAACTAAGGAATGACAGCCCTCTGCCCTGCATCCCACCCTGCCACCTCACATGAACCTCCCAAAGGGAGTTCTGACCAAGGCTGACTCACCTAGCCACAGCCTCTTGCCTCTCCAGGAACTTACTGATGAATCCGGGAGCACCAAGCATCCTGGCCACAGGAGGAACGGCCTCATAGAATCCCAACATTTGTCTGGGGCCTCTCATGGGGCAGTTATACCTGTAAGAGCATGGCAGAAAGGTCAAAAGCCAGCAGAGAAGAGAACCAACACACAGGAGGGGTTGGGCCTGGGGCGAGGAAACCCCTATACTAGAATACAAATCTTCATCACAGCTGACAGACAGGGAGATGCTGGGGTCCAGCACAAGGCCATCTCTAACACCACATCTCTAACACCACAAGATGGAAGAAAAAAAAAAAAAAACATGGCTGGAAAGATGGCTTAGCAGTTAAAGTGCTTGCCTGAGAAGCTTAACAATCCAGGTTCAATTCCCCAGTACACATTTAAAGCCAGATGCACGAAGTGGCACATGCATCTGGAGTTCATTTGTAGCAGCTAGAGGCCCTGGTGTGCCCATTCTCTTTCTGCCTCCTGTCTCTCTATCTCTCTGCTTGCAACCGAATAAATAAATTTTTTAAATTATTTATTTAAAAAAAAAAAACAGTAGAAACCTATTCCGACAGCAAGGGCTGTAGACTGTGGCCCAAGCCTCTGAACAGGGCCCCTCCTGCAGTGGGCCCTCCTTGACCAGAATCCAATCCACCCACCCCGGCGCCTGGCTCCTCTCCCGGCTTTTCCAGAATTCCTTTCTCCTCTTAAAATATCAAGAGCTCCAGTTTAGTTGTACTGACCCTTGTCCAGGCTCCTCCTCCCGACTTCTCTGCCAAGAATGAAAACCAAAGGACACTCTCAGCTTGAGCCCCACCTCACCGGCCCCCACGGCCATGGCCACGCACCTGTCCCACACCCTGCCCAGCCTGCCGAGGAAACCCGAGGCCTGGAAAGAATCAGAAGAGGGAACCTTGGACTCCCCTACACACCCCTAACTACAGCCCAGGGCTCAGCCCCACCGGCCACCACCGCATCACCTCTAGGGTGGGAAGAGACCCTCTACCGTACTGGAGCCCTGTGAAGTCTCTACAAGGAGCAGGTCATGGTATCCGCTTCCCAGGTGAGGAAGCAAAGGCAAAGAGAGGTGAGGAACACAGGACGGAGGTGGCTGGGGACAGTGAAAGGCGGAGCAGGAATCCTCCTCCTCATCAGTCTAAGCTCAAAACGTCACAGCATCACTGTGGCTGCCCACTGTCCCACAGGCTGAGTGACATCATCCTCACACCTGTGCCCTGGCTCACAGTGCCTGGTGCTTGCCAGGAGGAGCCCATCTCCTTCACTGGCCCATTCACATTTTTGGAAATTGAAGCACACATGATTCTCCTTCTTAGTCTTGACCTACATCAAGCAATAGATACAAAGAATGACAGGGGCCAGGCATGGTGGTGCACACCTTTAATCCCAGCACTTGGGAGGCTGAGGTAGGAGGACTGCTTTGAGTTGGAGGCCACCCTGAGACTACAGAGTGAATTCCAGGTCAGCCTGGATTAGAATGAAACCCTACCTCGAAAAACAAACAAACAAACAAACAAAGAATAACAGAAGGTGGAGAGATGGCTTAGCCATTATGGTGCTTGCCTGTGAAGCCTAAGGACCCATATTTGACTCTCCAGATCCCACATAAGCTAGACCCACAAAGGTGAGGCAAGTGCAAGGTCGTAAATGCCTACTAGGTAGCACAAGCATCTGGAGTTCTATTGCAATGTCTGAGGCCCTGGTGCCAATTCTGTCTTCCTCTGTCTCCCTAAATAAATAAATAAATAAATAAATAAATAAATAAATAAATAAATAAGAATAGCAGCCTGGGGAAGTCTGGGCTGTCCTTTGTTCTTGCTTGTGAAGAGCCTGAGACACAGAGCATGCCCAGAGCCACCCAGAGTCAAGCCTGGGGCTCCTGAGAGGGCAAGAAGGAACAACCCCACCCACTGAGGGGGACCCCTTTCTGCCTAGCCTGGCCCCTCCCCTGCAGGGTTCCCACTAACCGAAGTTTGTGCTACACTGTGTGGCCTCCAAGACCTCAGCTACCTAATGGGATGTAAATTGGAATTTGCTCCCATAAAGATGTATTATGCATGGACTCCATTTTGATGCATTTAGGAACTCCTCATCCATCACCTCAGCAGGGCCCACGCCAGCAGTTTCGTATCATGTGGTGTCTACTGCCCACTTCATCTCCCTTAGCTGTGGGATCCAGGAGACTCCAAAGGTTTGGAACATGGCTGGCTAGAGCAGGAAACCATTTTCCGCATCACCTGAGGTCGCCCTGACCTTGGTAGTGGAGGGCAGACCCAAGACGGAAAAGAGGGCATTGCTCTGCTCATGTGGGACTGTCCCAGTGAGATCTAGAAGGCCTTGACCACTGGGGCATGGAGGACTTGCTGGCCGCTGGAGGTAAGGCTTTGGATAGAGAAGGGGGAGGGGGTGGAGTCTCCCCCACCCCAGGCTGTCAGGGAGAGCTGGAATCCAGACTTGACTCTTCTCCCAGGATCACTTTTCTTACTTCCCACACAGACCCCTGCATGTGTACGTGCCCTGGCACACACGCAGACATAAACACACAGTCCTAACCCTATCTCCCCTGCACGAGCTCATCTTCCACTCACACGCACACACCAGCCATCACACCCACATATACACGTGCAACACACAGTACACACAGGTATGTGTACAAAGAACCAAAAAAAAACCCCACATCCAGCATCACGTGCATGTAACACACAACTCCACATCACAAGCACACGCTTCCACATATACACACATACAGACTCACATGCCAGTATTGACTCAGAGGCCACATGACGTGAGCTTTTATTTATTCACAAAAGACTAGGGATACAACTTTTCAAGAGTCGCTAGGATACAGACTATGTGGGTGTTTTTGAATCCGTGAGACAAGTTGCCAAGCTCCAGCACTGATTGGAAAAGTGGGAGTCATGTTTCCTTTCACAGTATTTTTTCATCAATAAAAGGGGGTTGGACTGAAGGGACAAGAACTCCAATGGGAAGAATCAAGCAAGCACTGACCATAAGATAAGCTGCCAAGCAATTAAGAGGCATCTGCCCATACCCATGAGGATTGGGGACCCATATGTGGTCAGCCTCTGCTGACTGGCCATCTACTGATGAGCTCAGAGGAAAGAAACACAGGTGTACTCGCCCTGAAGAGTCCGCAGGCCAATTCACAAGAGATGCTCATCATGTGGGGCAGCTTGCCCACCAAGGGCTTTCAAATGGTGCACCAGTCTCAGAACAAAACCATCTGTGGTGACCAGGAAGTAGCATGCAATGGACACATGGGTGTGACTTACACTTGAAGGTGAGGTTATGGAGGGTGGGCAGAGCGTGTCTCCAAGAACCTCGGTATCGAGGGTCTGACCCCTGAGCTATACCAAGTGAGGAGCTTGGCTTGAGGCTCAATCTCACCTCATTTGAGGAAGGAGAAAGGCCCATTCTTCAAGGCTTACCTCCTCCAGGAAGACACCCACGATCACCTTTTCTCAGAGTCCAGCACATTTATTACCTATTAATACTTTAATCTCTGGCAATTTCAGAAAGACTAAGTGAGCCAGAGTTGAGTTTTCACAAGAAGGCCCTCTGAAGAGCGGGACCCTGTCTACCAGGGCGTCACACATATTGAGAGCTGGTACTCAGAGGGAGGCAAGTGTCAGTGCCTATCACAGAGGGCTGTAAGGGTTCAGAGGAGTGAGGTGGGACAGAGAGAAACAGCTTTACGGAGATGGACGAGGTGGTGTGCAAATGGCCTTGGAAACGGGGCTGGATGTCTTCTTTCCCTGGCTGTGGGTTGGCTGAATCTAAATTGTATTTATTATGGCTTTGTAGTAGTTATCTTCTCGTTGTCGGGACAAAACACTCAGCTTATGGGAGGAAAGGATTTATTTCGGTTTACAGTCTCCAGAAGGAGCTTCATCGTGCTGGGGAAAAGCATGGCAAAGCACATTGCCACGGGGTATCACGTCCCCACGGCAGCTCCTGGCACTGGCAAGCTGGGCTAGACTAGAAAATACCAAAGCCCACCCCCAGTGACTCTCCTCCTCCAGCAAGGCTTCACAGCTTTCCCAAACTGCCACCGGCTAGGGACCAGGTATTCCGAACCCATGAGGCTATGCAGAACATTTTACATTCAAACCACCACAGAAATAAGCCTCCGTTGTCCATCCGTTATACCATCCTTTCACTCAACACCTAGTTATGGGCTTACTTATATACTCATTTATATAGCTTCTAGAAGCCTTCTTCACCCTGGGAAAGGGGGGAGTCTGCTGCAGTTACCTTTACGCCGCTGGCACAAACATCCGACCAAAACTACCTGGTAGGAGGAAAGGGTTGGGCTGCCAGCCTCGAGGGGAAGCGCTATGGTAGCAGAGAGAAATGGATGGCATGAACAGAGGCTAGGCATCAATTCTGCCAAGGCAGCAAGACACTAAGCCAAACTCTAGCGAAGGGGATGGTGACGGTAACACCCCCAATGTCCACCTCTAACAACACGCATCCTCCAGCAAGGCCTCACCCCCAAAGCTCCATCAGCTGGGGATTAAGCCTTCAAAATTCATGGAGGACATCTGATTCAAAACACTGCAGCAGAGTCCACATCCGACCCACTCCCAGCTCTGCGCTCTTGTCATTTCTAAGGGAAGTTGGAATGCCAGTCTGCACCCTAACTCTGTAAAGCCAGACGCACAAAGCAGAGTTCCTCTGCAGTGGTGAGAGGCCCTGGTGCACCCATAGTCTCTCCCTCTCTCTCTCTCTCAAATAAATAAATTTTTTAAAAAGCAATAACAAAAAAAGTCCTGTGTTTTGTAACAGTAACTTCACTCCGGCTACGCTGGTTATTATTGTCGTTGGTAGTAGACTCCCAGCCCAGTGCTTGGCCTGTCCTGCACCACGGACACACGTGAAGCTTTTCTTGGTCGTGACAGTTTAGTCAACATTTCTTATTTTTCATCACCCCCTTGGCAGTTTTGTTTTGTTTGTTTGTTTTGGGGCAGGGACTCACGTGGCCCAGACTAGCCTTGAACTCCTGCCCTTCCTGTCTCCATCTTGATTACAGTGATGGGATTCCAGGCGGGCACCACCGTGGCTAGCTTCGCCGTTGTGGTCTTGAGAAGGATCTCAGATCTTGGGACTTTAGAAGAGTTTGGGTCAGGCACAGTGTCCTGTGGTATCTACGGGGCATCAGTTCCAGGTACCAAATCCTGCACATGATGAAGTCCCTTATATTTGCATATTTAGCTTTGCATTTTCACAGAAACTATCCTCCCACGTCCTTGAAATCATTTCTAGATTACTTGTCATACCCAGAACCACATAACTGCTATATAGATAGCAGATAGCTGTGACACCGTATTGTTTCAGGAATGAGGACAAGAATGAGTTTGTCTTGCCCAGTACAGATTCCACCACAGGCCTTACAACAGAGCACACCAGGCTTGGTGGCACACTCAGAATATAGAAAGTCAAGTGTGGATTTGTTATTATTGTTGTTTTTCTGGGGGATAGGTTGTTTTGTTTTATTTTTCTGAGTAAAGGGAAAGAGATGATTTTTTTTTTTCCGAAGGTAGGGTCTCACTCTAGACCAGGCTAACCTGGAATTCACTATGTAGTCTCAGGGTGGCCTCGAACTCAAGGCAATCCTCCTACCTCCTGAGTGCTAGGATTAAAGGAGTGCACCACCACACCCACCTAATATATATATATATATTTGCAAGCAGAGACAGAGAGATAGAATGGCCATGCCGGGGCCTCTAACTGTTGCAAACAAACTCCAGGCACATGTGCCACTTTGTGCATCCCATCTTACATGGGCACTGGGGAATTGAACCTGGTCATTAGGCTTTGCAGGCAAATGCAAAATCCCAAAGTGTCAGGACAAGCATGCTTAGGATTGAGGCTGGCATCCAAAGAAGAGAAAGAAAAGAAGGGCCAGGCATGGTGGCACACATACTTGGGAGGCAGAGGTAGGAGGATTATGGTGAGTTCGAGGTCACCCTGAGACGACATAGTGAATTCCAGGTCAGCCTGGACTAGAGTGAGACCCTACCTCAAACCGCCTCCCCCCAAAAGAAAAGGAAAGAAATGAAAAGGAAAAGCTGTACATTCTAAGTTACAACCCAGAGAAGCCGGCATGCTCAGTGGTGATCTGACGAGCTGCTCTACTGTGTTTTGTAGAATGTTCCACAACAGGGTCCTTGCTTCAGCAGCACATATACCACAGGGCTGGGGATGTAGCTGGGTGATAGAATGCTAGCATACACAAGGCCCTGGGTTCAGTCCCCAGGACCAACATAATACACCCGCTTAGATGTGGGTCATAGAACTGGACCCTGATTTCACATCTGTTAGAATAGAAGTAACCCCCACAGAACTGAGACTACTTCCATCCTCGGAGCTAAGAAAAGGAGCCGCCAGCCCCCCTTCCCTCCATCATGAAATTAAGTATCCTATGAACGGCTGAGGGGACAGGGCAAGTGGATGCAGCAGTGCTGGGAGTGAGCACAGGGTCTCTTCCAAAATCAGGCCTTGGCAGCCTTGGCTCCACCTGGCCGAGTTGACATTTCTCCCAGCTTTGCCTCCTACGGAAAGGTCACCTTCCAGGAAGGCAAGATCCAAGAAGGGGAGAGTCTTGGCTGGGAATTAGATATTCCAGGTGATTAGTCTCTGCTCGCATCTCTCCAAGAGCCAATCTGAGAAAGGGCCTCTTCCTCCACAGCCGGGTTCAGTGGCCCCTGGGGACCCATAGAGCTGTGACTGCTGGGGCCTTCAAGAAGTTGCCTTGACAGCTCATCCTCCCGAGGTGTGGGAGAAGGCAGGCACCTGCTCGAGAGCAGGGTTCCGGAACGCCGAGCTGCCTCTCGGGGTGCTGTCACCTGATGCATGCCCGCATTACACGACTTCCTAGACGGCCGTCCTCGGTGGCCAGCCCCTCCTTCCAGAACGCAGGCCCTGGTGAGCGGGAGGCAGCACGGAGCTGGCAGGCAAACTCAGGCATGCTAAATGCAGGGAGGCCGTTCAAGATGTCTAGACAGGAAGGCCGGCTGGGAGGAAAGCAAGGGCACTCCCCCCCCCACACACACCGGAGCCCCGGGCAGCCTCGCCGCCGCACCGCTGCCTCCACAGTGCAGAGCATGGGTCCTCGGGGGGCTCTAAGTGGCAGCTCACAGCAAATCATCGTGGGATTAGAATGTGCCCTGACCCAGCCGGAGCGCCACAAGGCTGAGCCGGGTGGGGCACACACGCTGGGTCAGTGGTAGATTTCATGTGACAGTGGGCCCACGTGGCCTTGAGATGGAGGCTAGAAGAGTGGACTTGGCAGGAGGCCTTCAGAGCCAGTGTCAGGCACGCTGTGAACGTCAGGGAACCTCAGAGAGGAGGTGGCAGGGCGAAGGTACTGTGAGGGGTAACTCAGTGCTGGACCTTGTACACACCAGGGTGCCTCTCGGTTTCCACCTTGGTTAAAATAGGGTTAATGACATACCCGCCCTCCATGCCCCCTGAGTTATTATGAGACTGTTGTAGTCAGGTTCACACTGCTGGCAGAAATCACCCAACCAAGAGCAACTTGAGGGGGGGAAAAAAGGTTTATTTTGGCTTACAGGCTCGAGGGGAAGCTCCATGATGGCATGAGCAGAGAGTGGGCATCACCCCCTGGCCAACATCAGATGGACAACAGGAACAGGGGAGCGTGCCAAACACTGGCAAGGGGAGACTGGCTATAACACCCACAAGCCCACCCCCAACAATACACTGCCTCCAGGAGGCATTAATTCCCACATCTCTATCAGCTGGGAAACTAGCATTCAGAGCACCTAAGTTTATGGGGGACACCTGAATCAAACCGCCACAGAGACACAGATGAAATGTACAAGAAACACCTCTAAGTCGGGCACTGTGGTGCATGCCTTTAATCCTAGTACTCAGGAGGCAGAGGTGGCCATGAGTTCGAGGCCACCCTGAGACTACATAGTGAGTTCCAGGTCAGCCTGAGCTAGAGAAAGACCCTACCTCAAAGAGAGAGAGAGAGAGAGAGAGAGAGAGAGAGAGCACACTCTAGAAAGGGCTTGAGAGGCTTGATTATAAATGATGTTAATACCGCCCAGCTTTGAGAATGTTCAGTTCCACTGAATTGGAAACTTTTTTTTTCTTTTATTTAGAGAGAGAGAGAGAGAGAATTGGCCCGCCAGGGCCTCAGCCACTGCACTCACACTCCAGACACTTGTGCCACTTAGTGGTCATGTGCGACCTTGTGCTTTCCTCCCCTTTGTGCATCTGGCGTACATGGAATCTAGAGAGTCAAACATGGGTCCTTAGGCTCTGCAGGCAAGCGCCTTAACTCTTAAGCCATCTCTCCAGCCTGAGACTTCTTTTGCCTGTCAATGATTGAGTTGTTTAGACTGAGAAGAGTCAGGCTCCCCCACTCTCACTCTATTTTCCTTGGTAGGGTCTCACTGTGTAGCCCAGGCTGGCATCGAACTCACCATCCTCCTGCCTGTACCAAGTTCTGGGATTAGAAATAGGCGCCACCACACCTGGCTTGGGAAGAGGCTTATAAGTCCTTTAGCCCAACAGTGTCCTAGAGAGAAATTAGAGCAGGTGAGTCAGGAAGCTCAGAGAGAGAGGTACCAGCATGACTTGGGATCTGAACTGGGGCAACAGTTCAGGCCCCTGGCCCACACCCAAGGCTCTATGTCTCCTGCCACTCTCCTTCCCTTTGTGCAGAGCCTATTCACGGGCTCTGACACCAGGGATATGGAGTTCTTCTTCCACACTTGGGTGTGTGCCTACTCCCTGCCAGCCGATATACAACTAAACACCCGGTGCCACATTCTGAGATCTTGAAGGAAACACAAAAGAGTGAAAGACGCAACAGAAAGATAAGGAGACACACCTCTGGAGTTCTGCCAATCTGGGTCGGCAGGCGTGCCTCCAAAGCCGCCCTCAGTCTGCTCGGCAGCCTGCTCCTCTCCCTCACTCAAGCTGTTCTGCAAGCCTTCTCCTCTGGGAAGCCTTCTCAGATCTGCTACTCCCCTGGCAGCTCTTTGTTTTTATTTATTTGAGAGAGACAGAGAGAGAGAGAGAGAGAGAGAGCGCCCCAGGGCCTTCAGCCACTGCAAATGAACTCCAGATGCATGTGTCACCTTGTGCATGTGCATCTGGCTTACATGGGTCCTGGGGAATTGAACCTGGGTCCTTTGGCTTTGTAAGCAAGCACGTTAACTGCTAAGCCATCTCTCCAGACCCCTAGCAGCTATTTGGGCTGGTCCTATCTCAACTACCTAACCTTCCACTTGGAGGCTTTGGCCTTGGTCTCAACACCCAGCTGTGGGGCCCCCCTGGTGTCCGTGGCAGCACACTTCCCTGACTCACTGGAAACCACTCTTCTCCAATTCCATCGTGAACTTGCAATGTATTTCCTGTTAGGACTTTAATGTCAATCTCTCTCTTTTTGAAGTAGGGTCTCGCTCTAGCCCAGGCTGACCTGGAATTCACTATGTCATCTCAGAGTGACCTCAAACTCATGGCAGTCCTCCTACCTCTGCCTCCTGAGTGCTGGGATTAAAGGCATGCACCACCATGCCTGGCTCAAAGTAAAATTTTTTAATCTTTTATTTATTTAGAGAGAATGGCCGCACCAGGGCCTCTAGCCACTGCAAATGAATTCCAGATGCATGCACAACCATGTGCATCTGGCTTACGTGGGACCTGGAGAATAGAACCTGGGTCCTTAGGTTTCACAAGCAAGTGCCTTAACCACTGAGCCATCTCTCCAGCTCCTTTAATGTCTCTTGATGTGTCACTCCCTGCTTTCACTTGGTCATGAGTGTGACCTCTGCTTTTCTGCCCCTGTGCAGTTTGTTTGAGACACTTGTAACTCAGTCTCATTCTCAAGAAGGAGAATCTAAACAACAACAAAAAAAAAAAAACAGGCTAGGCATGGTAGCACACACTACTTTTAACCCCAGCACTTGGGATACAGAGGTAGGAGGATCACTGTAAATTCGAGGTCACCCTGAGACTACATAGAGAATTCCAGGTCAGTCTGGACTAGAGCAAGACCCTATCTTAAAAAGAAAAAAAAAAAAAAAAAAAAAAGAAGTAGAATCACTTAACTCTGCTGCCTTTCATTGACTCAACATTTCTGTGTGTGTGTGTGTGTGTGTGTGTGTATCTTCTCCATAGAAATTGTTCTCCATCTCTTATGATTTGAATCTAAAATGTCTCCCACAAGCTTAAGTCGTGAAGCTAACAACTGGTGGCACTATTTTTTAAAATATTTTTATTTATTTATTTATTTATTTGAGAGAGAGAGGGAAGGAGGGAGAGAATGGGCACATTAGGGCCTCTAGTCACTACAAATGAACTCCAGATGCATGCACCACCTTATGCATCTGGCTTATGTGGGTACTGGAGAACCAAACTTGGGACAATGGGAACTTTAATTCATTTATTTTCATTGTTTCCTAGCGTTGCATGAGCCCGTTTTGTTGATCCATTTTCTTGGCAATGAGCCTTGGGTGACCTCCCCTACTTAGGCTCTGTGAACCTCCTTATTCCCACCCCTGCTTGCACAGGCGCAGAATTTCTCCAGGGTGTGCTCCTGCTGTGAAACAGTGACCACGGCAGGAAGAGTCACTTCCAGCTTCTAGTGTGGTGACACCAGTTTCCCACCAGCAGCATGAAGAGCTTTTCTCCTTATGTACAAGCACATGCCTGTCACCCTAGTACTCAGGACGGGAAGACAGACTTGGGCTACATAGAGAGTTTGAGGCTAGCCTGGGTTACATAGCAAAACCCTAGCTATAAGCAAATACATAAATAAATAGACAAGCCCCAGTCAGAATGGCTATCATGAAGAAAACAAATAACAACAAATGCCAACAAGGATATGAGGAAAAGGAAGCCGTGTACATTGCTGATGGGAGTGAAAGTTAGTCCAAGCACTACAGAAACTGTTAGGAAAACAGTGGGAAGTGAAACAAGAGGAGACTCAGCTCAACAGCAGAGACAGGCTTTACTGAGGGAAGCTAGAGAAGGGCTCTGACCAGGCATGTCAGAAGCCACTTCCCTTACAGACTAGGGGATACTTACGGGGTGGTGGGGGCCACTCTAGGGAAGTGATAATCAGACAGGTGATTTGGGCCATTCCAGGGAAGTGATGACTGGGATGGGTGTTCTGGGTCATTCTTGGGAAACAGAGAGTTACAATTGTGAAATGGCAATCAGAGTAGAAAGTGGAGACATTCTGGTTCTAACAGAAACTACTGTGGATATTTCTAAAAAATAATAATAAAACTACCATATGACCCAGCTAAAAAGCAGTCCGTGGGTGTATACCCAAGGAATTGTCAGTCAACTCACCACAAAGATAGCTGACATCCATGTTTATTGCAGCGCTTCACAATAATCGAGTTACAGAACCAGGCTAGGTATCGTATCTATCATGGATGAATGAAGGAAATGTGTTTTACGTGCAATGCACAGTGGAGTTTTTCCAGCCATAGAGAAGAAAATTAGGGCCAGGGAGACAATGGCTCAATGGGTAAAGTGCAGGCATGAAGACCTGAGTTTGGAACCCATGTAAAATATCCAGCATGAGCCAGGCATGGTGGTGCACACCTTTAATCCCAGCACTCAGGAGGCAGAGGTAGGAGGATCACCATGAGTTCATGGGCACCCTGAGACTACATAGTGAATTCCAGGTCAGCCTAGACCAGAGTGAGACCCTGCCTCGAACCCCCCCCCCAAAAAAATGTCCAGCATGGTGACACACACATATGATCCCCACTGGGGAAGTGGAGACAGGGGCTTGCCAGCTAGCTAGTCTAGCCAAATTGGTGAGCTCTAGGTTCTGTGAGAGACCCTGTCTCAAAGACTAACAAAGTCACCTAACATCATCTTCTGGCCTCCACACATGCACCCACACAGCCATCTGGAGCCCCACACGTATGTACATGCATATCACGCATGCATACACATGAAAAAAAATCTTATCATATTTGATATTAATAGACTTACAAATTTTTGCCAACCCAATAAATTTAAAATGGTGCGTATTTACATTTCTTTGATTCATGATAACATTGGAAGTGTCTTATGTTTTGTGGCCATTCATGCTTTTTCTGATTCCAGTACTAGGGTTTCATAGCCAGGAACTGGACTATGCTAGGTAAGCACTCTACCACTGAGCTACACTCCCAGGACCGTTTTGTTAACATGGCAGAAAGCTGACCAACCCGGCATAAAAGAGGAAGTGTGAACCCAAGAAATGTAAATCGACACCCTTTTTGAAAATTTATTTTATTGGATATGGACACACTTAGTAGCTAGACACCCTTTTGTACTCACTGGGGTTGGCAAAAAATTTTTGAAGTTTGTTAATATCAAACCATAATGGGAATTTTTTAAATATTTTATTATTTATTTACTTGAGAGAGAGAGAGGCAGATAGAGAGAGAATGGGTCCACCAGGGCCTCTAGCCACTGCAAATAAACTCTTGATGCATGCGCCACCCTGTGCATCTGGCTTATGTGAGTACTGGGGAATCAAACCTGGGTTCTTAGGCTTCACAGGCAACTACCTTAACTGCTAAGTTATCTCTCCAGTCCTGAGAATGTTTTACTGATATGTGGGAGACGGTGTCAGTTTTTCTTCTTTTAATATACTTTTATTTATTTATATGCAAACAGAGAGATAGAGAGAAAAAAATGGGTGTGCTAGGGCCTCTTGAAGCTGCAAACAAAATCCAGAGAAATGTGCCACATTGTGCATTTGACTTTATGTGGGTATTGGGGAACTGAACTATGGCTGGCAGGCTTTGCAAGTAAGTGCCTTTAATTACTGAGCCATCTCTCCTCCAGCCTGAGTCTTTTTTTTTTTTTTTTTTTTTTTTTTGGTTTTTCAAGGTAGGGTTTCACTCTAGTCCAGGCTGATCTGGAATTCACTATGTAGTCTCAGGGTGGCCTCGAACTCACAGTGATCCTCCTACCTCTGCCTCCCGAGTGCTGGGATTAAAGGTGTGCGCCACCACACCCAGTCTGAGCTACAGTGAGACCCTACCTTGAAAAACCAAAATGAAAAAACAAAAAGAAGAAGAAGAAAAAGAAGGAGAAACCTCTTGTTTTTTCTACCAGGACAAGCAGCCAAAGAGCAGTTTGATGCTGTGGGAAGCCACTGGGTGACCTGCCTGAGGACAGGGCACAGTGACTGGGAGTCTATGGCAGCCTTTGAAATAAGGATGAATTACTCACTTTCCCTTTCCAGAAGTCTGATGTGCCCTTTCAGAAGTTTCAGAAGCAAGGTAGGTAGCTGGAAACAGTAGAGAAGAATTTTGATAACTTGCTGAGCACCTGGTCTTATATTTAACTTTTTGCATTAGTTCTCTGCTTCTGTTTTACAGATGGGGAAGGTGAGACTCCAAGAAGATAGGCAACTGCCTAAGTGGCAAAGCTGTTTACCACCATGACTGAACCAAATTCCTTTACCTCACCATTGGAGCCAAAATCTGCCGGATGCCAAAATTCATTCACATCTAGCCTAGCAGATATCTGAATGTAATAAATAAATAAGTAAATAAATAATAAGGGAGATGGTGTCACAGGTAAAGGAGCTTGCTTGCAAAGCCTGCTGGCCTTGGTTCAGTTCCCCAGTACCCATGTAAAGCCACACACACACCGTGGTACATGCATCAAGGGTTGATTTGCAGCAGCAAGAGACCCTGGTACACCCATACTCTCCTTCTCCCTAACCTCCCCCTCTCTCTCTCTCTCTCTCTCTCTCTCTCTCTCTCATAAATAAATTAGGGTGCTGGAGAAATGGCTTAGTGGTTGGGGTGCTTGCCTATGAAACCTAAGGACCCAGGATCAATTCCCCAGTAACCATATAAGCCAGATGTACAAGGTGGCACATGTATCTGGAGTTTGTGGTGGCTGGAGACCCTGGCATACCCATATTCATTCATTCATATTCTCTTTCTCTCTCTCTCTCTCTCTCTCTCTCTCTCTCTCTCTCAAGTAAATATTTAAAAAGAATAAATAAATAAATTTTTAAAAAATAAAAAGTTTTAAAGTTTCTGCTTATCCAGACTACTGCTCTTTGCTTTTGGTACTTAGTCCAGGATAAATTAATCTTTTGGAAGACAATTTATACGCCAGGTGGGCATAGCAGAGGGGCACTTCCTATCTATTCTCTGATCCAGACAGTTGGCAGATGAGGTGAGAGACGTCAAACCTTGGCAGTCAAGGTCTGACATCTGCCCTTCAACTTGTCCACAACAAAATTTTTCATTACTACAGCCAAGGCTTCCTTTTGCGTGACTGGTGTGTCCTCCTTCCCTCTCTAAACACTTTTTGTTCCAGAGGATAGGCAAAGTGACTCCCAGCCTCTCGGCAGAGGATGACCTTACTGTGGGCCGCAGCACAAAGACCTGAATGGGCTCATTTCAAGCTGAGGATCTACTGGTCTGCATTGATCTGCAGACTGGGCTGAGAGCCCTCTAAGCTGGCCGGAAACCGCCTCGGGGCGGGGAGAGCCCCGAGTTCTTCCTTCTTACATTTTGTCTGTGTGTTTGCGCCCCAGGCAAAGCGCAACCTCGGTGTTAGGCTGCGCTCCTCCCTCCTGGATTGGGACAGTCAACACACAGCCTTCCTCCCAGACCGATGACGCTGAGGGCTGGGGCAGAGCGGTCATTGCTTTGCCTTGCAGGCTGGAAGGCTAGGTGAGTATGTTCTTCAATTCAGTAGCCTGCTCCAGAGAGAAAGCTAGGAAGGTTCCAGAATAGGAAGGAAGCTTCTCTACTCTCAAGCAGCTTTGCTTTGGGACGTCAATCCTCCCCCCCCGCCCCCCCCCCCCCGCCCCACCTTCCTTATCCAGAGGGGTCAGAACTGAGGGTTTTCCCAAGGCACTTGTGTTCTAGAACTGACTTCAGGGTTTTTTTTTTTTTTTAGGACGACGCTATCCTTTGTCATCTCAAACGTGGCCTCAGGACTCGTCCTTGTGCCTACCCCACTGTCCATAGTCACCTCTCGGCTTCAGCCAGCCATGTTGCTCAGTCCCTGATCTCTGGGGAACTAGGGCAGAGCCCATAGCTGCTTAGAAACAATGGACCAAAAGGGGTGGAGACTTCCAGCACAAAGAAAGAGAAGGAACAGTTTTTCCCTCAGGAAGTTTAATTTAGATCAAGTAAGCACAATGATAAGCCAGTTAAATACAAAATTTATAAGCCAGCAAGCCACACAAAAACCATCTAATGCAGGTCAGACCTGTGGAGTCTGAGCCCAGTGCTGTGTTTTGTGTGTGTGTGTGTGTGTGTGTGTCTATGGAGTGCATGCATGTATGTTCATGTGTATATGGACACAAGTGTTGTACAGATGGGGTTGCAGTTATCTCCATGGGGTTGTGGATCATGTGCATGGTGAGGCCAGGTGGTCAAGTGTCTTCCTCAATCATTCTCCACCTTATTTTTTTTTTAATTAATTTAATTTTTAAACATTTTTTTACCTTTTTTATTCACAACTTCCATAATTATAGACAATGGACCATGATAATTCCCTCCCTTCTGCCACTTCATAAATCCACCCTCCATAATATTTCTTCCCCTTCTCAATGAGACACATCTTTTCCTCCTATTATGATGGTCTTGTGTAAGTAGTACCAACCACTCTGAGGTCATAGATGTCCAGACCTTTTGTGTCTGGAAGATTGATTGCATTTTTAGCAATCCTACCCTTCCTTTGGCTCTTACATTCTTTTTTTTTTTAATTTTTATTTATTTATTTGAGAGAGAGGGAGAGAGAAGAGGAAAGAGAGAATGGGCATGCCAGATCATGCAGCTACTGCAAACGAACTCCAGATGCTGTGTCACCTTGTGCATCTGGCTTACGTGGGTCTGGAGGAATCAAACCTGAGGCCTTTGGCTTTACAGGCAAGTGCCTTAACCGCTAAGCCATCTCTCTAGTCCTTGGCTCTTACATTCTTTCCACCGCCTCTTCTGCAATGGACCCTGAGCCCTGGAAGCTGTGATAAAGCTGTCTCAGTGTTGAACACTCCACTGTCATTTCTTCTTAGCACTGCGGTGTCTTTTGAGTCATCCTAATGGTCACTGCCATCTGAAAAAGAGAAGCTTCTCTAACCAAAAGTGATAGTAGCACTAATATATGGGTATGAACATTAAGAGAAGTGCTTATGGGCAGTTTGGTGAGCATAATATATGTGTTTAGCCAGACAACAGCAGGCATTACTTCCCTAGGGCTATGGACTCCCCCACCAGAGGATTTTGACTAGGCTTTCAGTACCCCTCCTGTATTCCCTCCTGTGAAGTGGGCTTACAATTCAATGACATAGCAGTTGGTTTCCCCCATAACAGACATGCCACTATTACACCAGTTGGCACAATTGGACTGGCTGGCCAATCTTAAGGCCTGAAATGTCCACTGCTACTTATCACCATGGATGACTCTCTCATAGGGCTGCATGCAGCATAGCTTTTACCAACTTTCTGTCAGCTGCTTTCTGTCAGCTGGTCAACAGGGTGAAGGCTTTAAAAAAAAAAATTATGAGAGAGAGAGAATTGGTGCACCAGGACCTCTAGCCACTGCAATCGAACTTCAGACACTTGAGCCACCTTGTGCACATGCATTACCTTGTGAGTCTGGCTTACATGAGTTCTGGAAGAGTTGAACCTGGGTCCTTAGCCTTCGCAGCAAGTGCCTTAATTGCTAAACCATCTCTCCAGTCCAGAGAGGAGGTTTTCAGCTCAGCTCCAGCTTGATTTCTCATCCTACTTTTTTTTTTTTTTTTTGGTGGGGGGGCGTTGTTCGAGGTAGGCTCTCACTCTGGCCCAGGCTGACCTGGAATTCACTATGTAGTCTCAGGGTGGCCTCAAACTCACAGCGATCCTCCTCCGTCTGCCTCCCAAGTGCTGGGATTAAAGGCATGCGTCACCACGCCCGGCCCACCTTATTTTTTGAGACAGACTCTCTCACCAAACCTGGTGCTCACTAATTTGGCTAAGACTAGCTAGCCAGCAAGTCCTAGGGATCCTCTGCCTTCCCAGTGCTGTGATTAAAGGCATGTATCATCACACCCAACTTTGATGTGGGTGCTGGGGATCTGAACTCAGGTCCTCACACCTTCATGGCAAGTGCTTTCCTGAGCCATCTCCCCAGCCCCCAATCCTGACTTTGAGGAATAACTTTGCAGAGAAGGCCAGCACTTAGGGTAGATCAGGTATGCAAAGGAAATCCAGAAAACTGGCAGTGGTTGGCTAGAGACTGTGTATCACTGACTGGGTGTACAAGGGTGTACAAGGTGTACAGAGAAAAGGAAAGTTAGCACAGAGCAATCATTTGACTATAAGAGATCTTGTCATCTTCCTCACATTTCAAAGAGCCACTTGCATAAAAACCCGTGGCATGCAGAACTCCAAAAATCCACTCTATGCTGCACAGGCTGTTCCACTTTGGCAAATCCCATGACTTTCCCAGGCCTGTTTCTTCCCCACCTTAGGAACAGGTTCAATTTGATTAACAACATATTTTGTATGGATACAACATGTGTGGGTACCCTCTTTTCCCTCATCCCTGCCCCCTTTCCACTGGGGACCCTCCTCTGTGGGGTTGCAGTTATTCTCCATGGGGTTGTGGATCATATGTTGTGGGAGCAGAAGACAGTTTTTTGTGGGGGGGGGGAGGCAATGCCTCTGGGCATGATGTCTCAGCCTGTGGTTCTTACAATCTTTCCGACCCCTCTTCCGCAAAATTCCCTGAGCCGTGGTATGTTTTCAGCACCTACTTCGGTGCCGAGCTCTTGGGAGCCTCTGGATCTCTGCTTTGGTGAGTGTTGAGTATCGTTAGGATCTGTCTCCCTCACCCTGGCACTGATTATCAGGCTCACCATGGAAGCAGCACTCTTGCTCATCTCCCCAATTCTTTTGTGGCTTCAGCTATGAGTTGGCTGAAGTGTGAGGGGTAGTTTATCTCCTCAGGTCTTGCTACCTCTGAAAAAGAAAAACAGATTCTCGAACAGAGAGTAAAGTCAGTATAGTTTAAATGGATAAGCATTAGTAGTTTAGGGAGAATTTGATGTATGTAGCCCCTCTTCTAGCCAAAAACTAGTGAGAGCTTGACACTGGAGAGCATAATCTTTGTCTCCATAGGATTCTGAACTAACTTTCTTTATTTGCAAGCAGGGAGACAGAGAGAATGGGGGGCACCAGGGCCTACAACCACTGCAAAAGAACTCCAGATGCATGCACTGCTTTGTGCATCTGGCTTTTCCTGGGTACTGGGGAATCCAACCAGGGTCGTTAGGCTTTGCAGGCAAGCACCTTAACCACTGAGCAATCTCTCAAGCCCAAATTATTATTATTTTATTTTTGTATTTTAAAACTTTTATTTATTATTTGACAGGGAAAGAAAGAGGCAGATAGACAGAGAAAGATAGAAAATGGGTGCGCCAGGGCCTTCAGCCACTGCAAATGAACTCCAGAATCATGTGCCACCATGTACATCTGGCTTATGTGGGTCCTGGGGAATCGAACCTGGATCCTTTGACTTTGCAGGCAAGCACCTTAGCCACTAAGCCATCCCTCCAGCCCCCCTTTTTTTGTTTGTGAGAAGTACCGGGATATCAAAACCAGTGTGTTGTTCATGCTAGACAAACACTGTGTCACTAAGCTCCACTGTCCACTCTTGGGAAAATAACTATTTTGTTTATTTTTGATAGAGTAACTATGTAATCCTGGCTCTCTTGGAGTTTATATACATAAAGCTGGTAGCAATCCTTCTGCCTCAGCCTCTGGAATGCTGTAATTATAGACGTGTACTACCACACCTGGCCAGAACGAACTTACTATGTTACCAAAAAAAGAGTGTTTTGTGCTGGAGAGATGGCTCAGTGGTTAAAGATACTTGCTTAAAAAGTCCATTGGTCCATGTTCCATTTCCCCAGTACCCATGTAAAACCAGATGCACAAAGTGGCACAAGTGCCTGGAGTTCATCTGTAGCAACAAGAAGCCCTGCCATGCCCATCCTCCCTCTGTCTCTTGCTTAAATAAATAAATAAAAGTAATTTTAAAAGAGTGCATTTAAAATAATCACCACTGGGCTGGAGAGATGGCTTAGCGGTTAAGGCATTTGCCTGTAAAGCCAAAGGATCCTGGTTCAACTCTCCAGGACCCACGTAAGCCAGATGCACAAGGGAGTGCATGCATCTGAAGTTCATTTGCAGTGGCAGGAGGCCCTGGCATGCCCATTCTCTCTCTTTCTCTCTCTTTCTCTCTCTCTCTCTCATAAAAGAAAGAAAGAAAGAAATATATTTAAAATATCACCACCACTATCAGTCTAAAAATGGAAAGACATCTAGTACTAAAAAAGCAGATGAGAGGCTGGGAAGATGGCTCAGTGGTTAAAGGCACTTACTTGTAGAGCCTGCCTGACTCGACTAGGTTCAACTTCCAAGCCACCAACATAAGCTGCATTCAAAAAGTGGCATGCAGGGCTGGAGAGATGGCTTAGTGCTTAAGTGCTTGCCTGTGAAGCCTAAGGACCCTGGTTCGAGGCTCAATTCCCCAGGACCCACTTTAGGGGCGCACACGTCTGGAGTTTGTTTGCAGTGGCTGGAGGCCCTGGTGCGTCCTTTCTCTCTCTCTCTCTCTCTCTTTCTCTATCTATCTATCTGCCTCTTTCTCTCTCTGTCTGTGGCTCTCAAATAAATAAAAGTAACAAAAAAGGTGGTGCACGCCTTTAATCCCAAAACTTGGGAGGTAGAGGTAGGAGGATTGCCATGAATTCAAGGCCATCCTGAGACTCCATAATGAATTCCAGGTCAGCCTGGGCTAGCGTGAGACCCTTAACTCAGAAAAAAAAAAAAAAAAGTGGCACACACAGCTGGTGTTTGTTTGCAGTGGCAAGAGGCCAACCACCCACACACACACACACACACTGTGCGCACATGCACACGCAAATAAATAAATAATTTTTTAAAATAGATGAGATTACTGAGTGTCCCTTAAAGAAATGTCACTGTGTGGAAGAAACCTTGTAGGATTTTACTTTTCTCATTTCTTTGCAAGCTACTAAAACTTCATCCCCTGAGGAAAACCAATGCCAGAATTTGGGACGGGGACTGGAAAGATAGCTCAACACTTAAAGGTGCTTGCTTGCAAAGTCTGATGGCCCAGGTTTGATACTCTAGCACCCATGTGAAGCCAGGTGCACAAAATGGCATATGTGTCTGGAGTTCTTTTGCAATGGTAGGAGGACATGTTGCACCCATATTCACTCTCTCTGTGTCTGCCCCTCTCTCCCTGTCTCTATCTCTATCTCTCACCCAAATAAATAATAAATACATTTTTAAATAATTTGGGCTGGAGAGATTGCTCAATGGTTAAGGTGCTTGCCTGCAAAGCCTAACAAACCTGGTTGGATTTGCCAGAGCCCACATAAAGCCAAATGCACAAAGTAGTGCATGCATCTGGAGTTCTTTTGCAGCTGCTAAAGGCCCTGGTGCCCCCATTATCTCTGTCTCTCTTCTTTCTGTCTCTGCTTGCAAATAAGAAAGAGGGGGGAGGGAGGGAGGGACAAAGGAAGGAAGGAAGGAAGGAAAGAAAGAAAGAGTGAGTGAATGAATTTGGGAACTAAAGCTGGGTATGGTGGTTCATTTCCAGCATTTGGGAGGTTGAGGTAAAATGATTACCATGAATTCAAGGCCATCCTGGACTACAGAATAAATTCTAGTTTAGCCTGGCCTATAAAAAGACCTTGTCTCAAAAAAAAAAAAAAAAATCTGGAAAGATTATACTAAGTGAGGTAACCCCAGGCCCAGAAAGCCAAACATCACATGTTCTCTCTCATATGTGGATCCTAGCTACAGATGACTGGACTTCTGTGTGAGTAGGAAGAAAACTCAGTAGCATAGGCCAGTAAGCTGGAAGGGAGATATAAAGGGAATAGAAAGGGGGGGGGGACTTAATAGAATGGTATTGTATATATGTAAATAGAACAGATTAATGGGGGTGAAAAGGCCTAAGTGAGATCAGGGGAAGAGATTGAGTAAAGGAAAGGTAGAGGGAGGGCTAATCAAAATCTAAGAGGATATAAATAAGTCATGTGGAAACCTACTTTTTTGGACAATGGAACACACAGGAGCCATAGATTGTTACTAGAAATTTTCAGTGCCAGGGATGGGAGACCTTCCAGTGAGTTGTTGGCCAAGGAGGGCCCTGATGACCCCAAAACATTACAGGCCATTGCCAAGGCCCTTGGTTTCCCACCACAAATAGATGGTAAGACCCTATTGCTGAAGACTCCACATACTTGGGCTGCAAGGCCACTGAGAAATCCTGCTGGAACTGAGCTGATAACCTCCCCCATGTAGACCAGCTGACAGAAAGCTGGAAAAAGCCATGCTGTGTGCAGTTCAATGGGAGAGAGAGAAATCACCAGTGAAGATACTCAACAGTGGACACTGCAAGTCTTATATTTGGCCAGCCAGGCCAAATGAGCCAACAGATGCAGCAGGGGCATGTCTCTTATGGGGGAAACCAACTGCCCTCTAATTGGACTGGAGGCCCGCTCCATGGGAGGGAATACATCCCTGATACTGAAAACCTTCCACAGGGTTAATCATGAGCCCTAGGGGTGTAATGTCTGCTGGTGTCTGGCTAAATGTATATACTATGCTTATCAAACTACCCGGTAAGCACTTCTCTTAATGTTCATACCCTTATATTAATGCTACTCTCACTTTTGGTTAAAGAACCTTCTCTTTTCAGATGGCAGTGACCTTGGGATGACTCAAAAGATACCAAGGTGCTGAGAAGAAGTGACAGAGGAGTGCTCAGCACTGAAATATCTCAATCACACCTTCCATGGCTCAGGGTCCATTGCGGAAGAGGTGGCGGAAAGAAATGTAAGAGCCAAAGGAAGGGTAGGTGTAGCAGACAGCTTCAGGTTCACTGCGATGAGCTTCCAGACCAGGCACAGTTATGGAAGAAGGGATTTATTGAAGCTTACAGATCCAGTGGAAGTTCCATAATGGCAGAAAAAGCTGGCCTGCTTTTACAGGACCAAACACACAGAGAGAGAGAAGCACAAGCCAAAAGCCAGAAGCCACCCAGCACAGCACACTTCAGGAACTCCAGCTAGCCACACTTTTCATATCTTTAGATTGAAATCTCAAACCCACCACCACACCTTAAGGTCCTCCCAGTGAAACCGCCTCCAGCCAGGTGGCTGCAGACGCAAACTACAAAGTAATAAAACACTGAATATATTGGGGCCATCTATTCAAACTACCACAGTAGGACTCCTTACAACATGCTCCTCCAGACACAAAACAGCCTGGATATCCATGACCTCACAGTGCCTGACACTACCTACACAAGACTATCATAATAGGAAGAAAAGATCATGACATCAAAATAAAAGAAAGACTGATTAAGAGGGGGAGGGGATATGATGGAGAGTGGAGTTTCAAAGGGGAAAGTTGGGGGAGGGAGGGAGTTACCATGTGATGTTGTTTACAATTATGGAAGTTGTCAATAAAAAAATTAAAAATAAAAAGAGAATCTGGGAACTAGCCTGGAGTGGTAGTGCAAGCCTGTGACCTCAGTACTGGGGAGGTGAAGGCAGAAGGGTTGCGAGTTAGAAGCTAGCCTCCCCAAAGCAGCCTTCTAGCTCTAAGGGGTCTATGAGTTTAATTTGAACAGTCAACTGACTTCTCTGTGCTAATCTGGACAGCCAACCTTCCCTCCCTTTGTGCTCCTCTACAACAGGAGACATACAGGCACTGAACCATATGCTCATCCCCAAGTCCAGCTGTTTTCACTGGCGTAGAAAGCAGCATCTTTGGACTTCAGAGTACAGAACAGAGCTCATGTACATTAAATGAAGGACTTTGTATATATATGGAAGTGCTGTAAGGCTGTCCACGATCAGCAAGACACGGGACCATTCCCAGGAGACTCATTGTCTCCGTGGAAGAAGAAAGGGGACACTTCTCAGCTTTCTGCCTGTAGCCCCAGGCCAGGACCTTCAGGGTGACAAGAAACCCTCAGAAGTGCTAGAGAGAAAGTGCTTAGAGGTTAAGACACTTGTCTGCAAAGCCAAAGGACCCAGGTCCAATTCCCCACAACCCACCGGTAAGGCAGATACACAGAGTGGCGCATGCATCTGGAGTTTGCAGCGGCTAGAAGCCTTGGCGAGCCCATTCTGCACCCCTCAACCCAGAAGAAACCTGCAGAGGACTTGCTAGGCAGCTAGGGCTGCAGAGAACATTGAGGGCCGTACAAGAGGAACGACTGCGTGCAGCGCAGGAGTTGCAGGCTCGCTGGCCATTCTTTGAGCCTGGCCATCCTCCGCTTGCCAAGTCTGCTGAGCTGAGTTCCATCCAGCACCCACGCAAGGCTGGACGCAAAGCGGTGCACTCGTGTAAGCCCAAGGCACGTGTGTCAATGAGAGATGGAACCAGGAGAATCCAGAAGCTTCCAGGCCACCCAGTCTGTACAGTACAGCAGCAAAAAAAGAGAGACAGAGAGACAGAGAGACCCTCTAAAGAAAGTGGAAGGAAAGGATGGACACATTGAGGTTGTCCTCTGACTTCTGTATTCCCATCATGATGTGTGTGTCCATACTCACACACACACACACACACAAATTTCTTTTTCATAAGTTATACGTGCAGTCCTTAATACACCTCATCCCAAGGAGGCTACCGGCTCTGGAATTTAGCCCTAGCTAAGCTAGGAGGTAGGGGTGCTCTTCTTGGGGCGGTCATTGTGGTCCATTGTGGTCACAGAAACAACTCCCCTCACAACCCAGGAGCCCTGGGGCTACAGAGAGACAGCTGCGCTGGTTGCACATGGCGCAGCGGGACTGTTGTCTAGAGACAATGCAGCCCATGTGACAGGCCCTAATGAGTCCCCTCTAGTACCCCACAATGGCCCAGCTCAAAGGCTCCCTGAATAGGTCCCTCTCTTCCAGCAGCGAGAGAGCCTTGTGGCCACCTCTTCTCTTATTCAGCATCCTATGCCTCTCTCCCTTCTTGTTGTCTGTGTCTTTCATCCACTTTTATTCTCCTGTCCCCTTTTGACCTCCTCCTTCCACACACCTCCTGCCTTTTCTTTCTTCCACAGAGAAACATCACTCCTCAAGCCATGCCCCAGCCTGCCACTGAATCTCCCTCCCTGTGGACCCTCTCTCCCTTTCCAGCTGCCCCGTCCCAAGGGGCTGCTTTTAAGTCATGCTTCCCCTGCCGCTGCTCAGAGTTGACAATTGGGGCCATCAACAAGTCTTAGTGATTGAAAATCAAAGAACCTGTGATATAAGTAAATTGTACACGCTGCCATTCCACCCAAGTTATCTTAAAAGTTCTCTAGGAATACTACTACAAGGAAGGGCTAGAAAGATATGATTCAGAAGATGCGCGGAGAGGCGTGTGTGCGCGTGCGCATGCGCGCCTGCATTCACCTTTCAGTTCCCACTTCCCAGATTTTCGGTGGTGCCATCGGCAATGGTAGCTGACCCAACCACCACCGTGAAGGTCCTGTCCTGCCCAGGCCACACCTAGGGCACTTTCTGATGTCTTCTGTGCAGCCTGGTGGGCTGGCTTGGGCTGCCTGTGGGTCTGTGAGAAGCCCTACTACTGAGGAGAGGCAGCTTTTCTTCCCCTTGTCAAGCTTATGGTGCTCTCGCCACGCCCACCTCTAGGTACCACTCTGGATGAATGGGGATTAGGGAGCCCTGTGTTTTACAAAGTGTGGTTAGGAAACTCTGCGGCTCCTCCTTGGCTATGTGGACAGATTCCCTAGAGGAGGCTTTCTGAAGAGGAAGAGGAAGGCCAGCCTTGTCCATCTAGGAGGAAAGAATCAGGACAGGGCATAGAAGCCAGGACTAGGACTCCACGATCTTTAGCTTGACATCATTCATCTAGTTATTTTAGACACTGGAGATCAAACCCAGGACATCTCAGGCACACTATGCATATGCTCTGCCACTGAGCCCAGCCCCCGCGGCATTCGTTAGCACCTGCAAGTTAGGGCTAGAGATGTAGCTCAGTGTATTAATGCACTTGCCTAGTGTATTACTTACTTTCTTGTTGCTGTGAATACTTGATCAGAAGCAATTTAAGGAAGGAAGGGTTTCAAGGGGACTGTCCCATCATAGTGGGGAAGACATGGCAGCAGCAGGAGGAGCACAGCTGATCATATTGTGTCCTCAGCCAGCTCTCTCCTTTATTTATCTATTTATTATTAGTTTTTTGAGATAGGGTTTCACTTTAGCCCAGGCTGACCTGGAATTCGCTATGTAGTCTCAGGCTGACCTTGAACTCACAAGAGTCCTCCTACGTCTGCCTCCAAGCGCTGGGATTAAAGGGTAGCTTTCTTTTTTTTTTTTTTATACAGTCTGGGACCCCAGCTCATAGAATGGTGCTGCCCACAGTTAAGGTGGGTCTTCCTACCTCAGTTAGCCTAGTCGAGGCTTGCTCTCCAGGTGATTCTAGGGCCTGTCAAGTTGACAGTCAATACAAACCATCATATCTAGCACGTGTGGGGCCTTGGATTCAACGCCCCTCAAGCAAGAAACAGACAAATAAACCCCTCGCTGTGAGGATCTGAGAGGAGAGAAAGACACAGAGACTGTCAAGGAGGTTACTGAGCAAAAGGAATTGACCCATCCATCCATGTTCTTCTCTTTGCTCACAATCTCTCCCATCTCAGTCCCTCTTTATTTCATGTCTGTTTTTAAGAATCTTGGGTACAGGTCCAGACCCTGAGGGAACTAGGGGAGAGGAAACCCATTAATGATGGTAACAGAGTACAGGAAGGTGAAGGAAGAGGCAATCTGCTACTTCTTTAGTCCCAGATTTGGACCAGTCTGGGTGGTGACATTAGAGTGGCTCCTTGGGGTGATGAGCCTGGTACTCCCAAGTATCTGAATGCTAAGTCATAGAACAATGCAGGCCTTAGCATACGGTATACCATGTTCACAGCAGAGGACTTGGTAGAGGAGCTCTGTAAAGACTATGATTAATAAGCCCCTCCCATGTATGACGTGACATGCACAGGACTTTAGATGAGTGGTTCCAGCTATCTTTTTTTTTTTTTTTTTTTCCGAGGTAGGGTCTCACTCTGGTTCAGGCTGACCTGGAATTCACTGTGTAGTCTCAGGGTGGCCTTGAACTCATGGTGATCCTCCTACCTCTGCCTCCCGAGTGCTGGAATTAAAGGCATGCACCACCATGCCCGGCGGTTTTAGCTGTCTTGATGACCCCATATAGTTACTCCTTGGCGTCTATGGAGTAAACCCATAGTAAGTTGAAAATACCATAAGCTAGAAGAGCATCAAGTGTACCTAACCTACCGCCCATCCATCCAACTGGGCCACACAGCACACTGCAGTGGGAGCTGTGGCTTCCTAGCACCATACTGCATACCACTAGCCTGGGGATCGTGGACCTCAAAATGCAGTTTTACACTGTTGTAAAGTTGAGAAGTCATTAAGCCAAACTGTGATAGGCCAGAGACCCACATTACACTTTTACAGTTGGGAAACTTGTGCCCTCCACTGAGTGGCTGTTCACCTTGCCAAAGTGATAGAAGGAGAATAATGCTTGAGCTGGGTAGACCAGCACTTACCTGGGCTTCAGAAGAGTGCTGGGAAGCTAGCTGAGTAGACCAATGCAAACACTACAGTAGCTATTCTGTTGTTCTGTATTTTGATTAAGACCAGTGAAAGTCTTATTTAGATCTTCCAATGAGGTTGAGATTTAAGTAACAGACCACTTGAAACAGAAACAGGAAGACACAGCTACTCACCAGTCCCAGCACAAAGCACCCACCCAGGCCAGAAGCAGCCTAGCCCTCTGTCTGGATAAAGTCGTACGTGTATTTATTGTCCCTGTGTGTTCCCTAGCAATTCTTAACCTGTCGCCACCAACACGATAATCTGATCTGAAAGAAAGAAAAAGAAAGAGAGTGGAGTATCTATAGAAACAAACATCATCAAATGTCCTGGCTGCCTTCCCAGGGCTTCAGGAAAAAAAATGCTGGAGGGAAGAAGCCACAGAGCAAGCCGCCTCCGCAAATCTTCCCTGAGTCCGTCCAGTCGTGAAGACAAGACAGGCAGCTTCCGTGCTGATTGCCAGCCTGCTGCTGCTGCTGCTGCTGCTGCTGCTGCTGCTGCTGCTGCTGCTGCAGAGAGGACACCCCTGGTAGAAGGACAGGCTCAGTGACAAGGAGACAAGAGCATGTTGGGTGTTTGTCTTCCTTCGCCCCCATATCGAACATTCTGCACTGTTATAACAATCTCACTCCTTCATAGTTTTAATAATGTATTCTGTACTTAAAACCTTGGTTTTGAGTCATGTATGAAGTTCAGCTCTAATCTGGGCAACTAATGACCTTCATTCTGCTTTTTGGGTTTTGTTTTGTTTTGTTTTGTTTTTGTTTTTGTTTTTTTTGATGTACGGTCTCAATGTTGCCCAGGCTGACCTGTATTTCACTATAGAGTCTCAGGCTGGCCTCGAACCCAGGTGATCCTCCTACCTCTGCCTCCCAAACGCTGGGATTAAAGGTGTGCACCACCATGCCCAGCCTTCATTCTGCTTTTGAGAAGTTAGAGACAGACGGACCTTTGACAGAGGTGGGGGAATGTCCCAGGCACACTCAGCTTCTGATGAGGCTGAACTGGCAACAAAGCAAAGGGCAAAACCACCTCTTTGGCCAGAATACTGCTGCCCCCCTCCTCTGAGAGACCAAAGGAGAAGGAAGGAAAGGTAGGTAGAGGGGATAGAAGAAGACAAAAATGAAAAAAATAAAAATAAACTTGAAACATACCTAGAAGAAAACACATCTGGTTTGAAGGAATTTTTCCATCTCAATTCTCTGTGGGCCTATTCATAACAGAGATATGGTTTCTTAAAATACATTTTCTCTACTGGCTGGTTGAGTCTCCTTAAAATGCCTGCCATATTTGCCCTGATCCCTGCTTCACATGAACTCTTTAAAAAAAAAAATTTTTTTTTTGTTTATTTATTTGCAAGCAGAGAGAGACAGAGATAGAAGAGAGACCGAGAGTCAGAGAGAATGGGCAGCAGGGCTTCCAGCTGCTGCAAATGAATTCCAGATACATGTGCCACTTTGTGCATCTGGCTTTATGTGAATGCTGGGATAGAACCCGAGTCACTAGGCTTTTCAGACAAGTACCTTAACCACTTAGCCATCTCTCCAGCCCCAACATGTGAACCCTTAATTCCTGACCAACATTTTCTTTTTTCTTTTTTTCGGGGGGGGGGGTTGTTTTGTTTTGTTTTGTTTTTGTTTTGTGTTTCAAGGTAGGGTCTCACTCTCTAGTCCAGGGTGACCTGGAATTTACTCTGTAGTCTCAGGGTGGCCTTGAACTCACAGCGATCCACCTACCTCTGCCTCCCGAGTGCTGCATGCTGCTATTAAAGGCGTGCACCACCACGCCCGGCTCAGGTTTTAGCATTTTTGCCATCACCCTCTAGTCTCTTACACACACACACACACACACACACACACACACACACGGCTGAGTCAAAGATCTGACAAAACAGAATAGCTTCAGGGAAGAGACAATGATATGGATTGAAGTCTTCTCTGCTACTCAAACTGTTCACAGTTCTTTTTGGTAAAGTTGAAATGTTTTTTAATATTTGAATTTTTTATGTTTTTTATTAACAACTTCCATGATTATAAAAAATATCCCATGGTAATGCCCTCCCCTCCCCTTTCCCCCTTTGAAACTCCGTTCTCCCCATCTCAATCAGTCTCTCTTTTATTTTGATGGCATGATCTTTTCCTCCTCTCATGATGGTCTTGTGTAGGTAGTGTCAGGCACTGTGAGGCCATGGATATCCAGGCCATTTTGTGTCTGGGGGGGAGCACGTTGTAAGGAGTCCTACCCTTCCTTTGGCTCTTTCATTCTTTCCACCACCTCTTCCGCAATAGACCCTGAGCCTTGGAAGGTGTGATAGAGATATTCAAGTACTGAGCACTCCTCTGTCACTTCTTTCCAGCACCATGATGCCTCCTGAGTCATCCCAAGGTCACTGCCGTCTGAAAAGAGAAGGTTCTCTACCAAAAGTGAGAGTAGCATTAATATAAGGTTATGAACATTAAGAGAAGTGCTTACCGGGTAGTTTGATAAGCATAGTATATACATTTAGCCAGACAGCAGCAGACTTTACACCCCTAGGGCTCATGACTACCCCTGTTATAAGTTTTCAGTATCAGGGTTATATTGCCTCCCATGGAGTGGGCCTCCAGTCCAATTAGAGGGTAGTTGGTTTCCACCATGACAGACATGCCACTATTGCACCCGTTGGCTCATTTGGCCTGGCTGCCCAAATATAAGGCTTGCAGTGTCCACTGTTGAGTATTTTCACTGGTGATTTCCATTTTTCCCATTGAACTGCATGCAGAATGGCTTCTTCCAGCTTTCTGTCAGCTGGTCTACATGGAGGAGGCTATCAGCTCAGTTCCAGCAGGATTTCTCAGTGGCCTTGCAGCCCAAGTATGTGGAGTCTTCAGCAGTAGGATCTTACCATCTATTCCTGGTGGGAAACCAAGGGCCTTCGGCAATGGCCTGTAATGCTTTTGGGGTCATCAGGGACCTCCCTGGCCAACAACTCACTGGAAGGTCTCCCATCCCTGGCACTGAAAATTTTCTAGCAACAATCTACGGCTCCTGAGTGTTCCATTGTCCAAAAAAAGTAGGTTTCCATATGATTTATTTATATCCTTTTAGATTTTGATTAACCCTCCCTCCACCTTTCCTTTACTCAATCTCTTCCCCTGACAATTTTAAATTTTTAATATTTCATTTATTTGCGAGGAGAGAGAGAACAGAGAATATGAACAGGTGCACCAGGACCTCTTGCCACTGCAGGCAAACTCCAGAAACATGCGCTACTTTATGCATCTGGCTTCACGTGGTGTAGTCACAGCTTACTGTTGCTGGGATGACCATGCAAACCAGACACAGATTATGGGAGGAAGGAATTGATTTTAAACTCACAGATCCAGGGAGGGAGTTCCATCAATGGTGGGAGAAGCTTCTTCCATACCTCCAAGCAGAGAGAAACAACCAAACAACCAGCAAAAAAAAAAAAAAAAAAAAAAAAAAAATACCAGCAAGCACAAACCTGGAAGCAAGCATTGGGGACCCAGCGAGAGCTCACACTTCTCTGCCTACCTTGGGGCTGGACTCCAGTGTCAATCCCCAGTGACACCTCCTCTAGCCAGGCAGCTGGTGATCCAAGTCACAAGTTTTTTTTGTTGTTGTTTGTTTGTTTTTTGTTTTTTTGAGGTAGGGTCTCACTCTAGCCCAGGCTGACTTGGAATTCACTACGGAGTCTCAAGGTGGCCTCGAACTCATGGCAATCCTCCTACCTCTGCCTCCCGAGTGCTGGGATTAAAGGCGTGCGCCACCACACCTGGCTCAAGTCACAAGTTTTTATCCAAGTCTTTGGAGAACATACATTCAAACTACCACCCATGTGTACTGGGGAATCGAACCCTGGCTAACTCAGGGCTGGCAGGCTTTGCAAGCAAATGCCATTAACCACTGAGAAATCTTCCGAGCTCGTAATTTTTTTTTTTTTATTTTAGAGAGAGAGAGAGAGAATTCATTGGCATACCAGGGCCTCAGCCACTGCAATCAAACTTCAGACGCTTGTGCCACCTAGTGGTCATGTGCAACTTTGCACTTGTCTCCTCTGCTGTGCGTCTGGCTTACATGGGATCTGGAGAGTCCAACATGGGTCCTTAGGCTTCACAGGCAAGTACCTTTTCTGATAAACCATCTCTCCAACCCCCAGCCCTTAATTTAAAAAAAAAAAAAAAGCAGCCTAATGTGAAGGGGTGAAGGGATGGAAAGGCTCTGGAGTGAGGTTCTTTGGATGACTAGGCTTGCTTTTTCACCTTACTGCTGTGGACTCTAGCTTCTGGATACCTGAGCTTTCTCATTGTGAAATAGGTGTTGGTAATCGTGCCTGACTTGCCACAGTGTGTATAAATGAGATAGCGTGTGTAAAGGCATTTAGCATGCTGCCAGCTCACAGTCAATACCACTAAATATTAGCTACTGGGGCCTCAAAACAAAATAACACACATACTCTTAGGCAGGGAGATCAAATCTAACATTGCTATTTGTATAGAAACAAGCTTATATGCTTGACAGAAGAACAAGGGGATTTAGGAACATAGCAATGAATGTTGCCCTCTATCTAGACTTAGCAAGAAGCTTCTTGGAGGAGCTAAGAGGACTTAGCCAGCAACATTTGCTTTTCTAGATAGTCCTGAGAAATTTCCCCAGATGAGCTGGCAAAGGAAATGCCCACACTTCCTTCAGCTGCGGATTGAAACCACATATAAGGGCTGGGAGTGTGCTTCTAGCACCAGCCCTGAAAAGAAAGAAAGTTGGGGACAGGGAGGAAAGGAAGAAGTGGGAAAGAAGAAAGAGAAGGAAAGAGAAGGACAATTAAAAAAATATATTATCCATGTTGTTTTCCCCTTCAGAAAAGGGGCTGTTTGGATGAGTGGTTGGGGTTCTAGTCACTATGAGTGAGAATGAGGGATGCACTTGAAGGCTGAGAGGAACCTATTAAATGCCACCCAAATGGATGCCCATCTGGCAGGTCATCTTTTTATGATCTTCTTATTGTCTAAAGACCAAAAGCATATTACCTAGTGTGCACTTGCTTTTTAAGAAACTAAGCAAGGGCTGGAGAGATGGCTTACCAGTTAGGGCATTTACCTGAAAAGTCAAAGGACCCAGGTTCGATTCCCCAGTACCCATATAAAGCCAGATGCACAAGTGACACATGCATCTGGGGTTCATTTGCACTGGCTAGAGGCCCTGATGCACCCATTCTCTCTCACACACACACACTCTCTCTCTCTCTCTCTCTTTCCCTCTTTTTCTCAAAAAAATATTAAAAAAAAAAAAAAAAAAACTAAGCCAGGCCATCATGGTGGTGCTCATCTTTAATCCCAGCACTCGGGAGGCAGAGGTAGGCATATCACTGTGAGTTTGAGGCCACCCTGAGACTACATAGTAAGTTCCAGGTCAGTCTGGGCTACAGCAAAACCCTGCCTTGAAAAACAAAAACAAGGGCTGGAGAAATAGCTTAGTGATTAAGGCGCTTGCCTACAAAGCCAAAGGACCCAGGTTCAATTCCCCAGGACCCAGATGCACAAAGGGGTGCACGCATCTGGAGTTCATTTGCAGCAGTTGGAGGCCCTGGCATGCCCATTCTCTCTCTCTCTCTCTCTCTCTCTCTCTCTCTCTCTCTCTCTCTCTCTCCTTGCAAATAAATAAAAGAAGAAAAGGAAGAAAGAAAGAAAGAAAACAAAGAGCAATCCTCTTATGTCATACCCCTAAAGAAAGCCACCATTAATTGGCTAAGAGACTTTCTTTTTGTTTTAAGGTAACAGAAAAAAAAGAAAACTTGGTTAGCAAGAAAAAACATGGTGAAAGTTTCAAGTGCCAAATGGAATAGTGTAAAAGCCTCCTCCCACCACTGAGCCACTAGCCATTCAGTACAGCAGTAGTGTGAGTTTCTTTCCAAGGATTCTCAAGCAACTATGGTGGCCCTTCATTCCTAAGGATTCAACATCTATGGATTCGATGAGAATGGAAAATATTTTTCTTAACTCATACAAGCTTTTCTTATCATTATTCCCTAAACTATATAGTGCAACAATAATTTTATACAGCATTCACTTTATCTTAGGTATTAGTCATCTAGAGATCTTTTGAAGGGTAGAGGAGTGTGTACATAGGTTATATGCAAATACTATCATTTTATGTGAGGGACCCCAGCATCTATGAATATTTTGTCTTGTTGTTGGGTTTTGTTTTTTGTTGTTGTTTGTTTGTTTGTTTTTTGAGGTAGGGTCTTGCTTTAGCTCAGGCTGAACCTGGAATTCACTGTGTAGTCTCAGGGTGTCCTCGAACTCATGGTGATCCTCCTACCTCTACCTCCCAAGTGCTGGGATTAAAGGCATGCGGCTTTTTGTTTTGTTTTGTTTTGTTTTGTTTTTGTTTAACAGAAGGAAAGAGGGAGAGGGGGAGAGAGAGAGAGAGAGAGAATGGGCAGCGCCAGCGCTTCCAGCCACTGCAAACGAACTCCAGATGCATCTGGCTAATGTCCTAGGGAATCAAACCCAGGCCCTTCGGCTTTGCAGGCAAGCACCTTAACTGCTAAGCCATCTCTCCAGCCCCTGGGGTTTTTTTGTTTTGTTTTGTTTGTTTGTTTGTTTTTGAAGTAGGGTAGGCATTAAAGGTATGCGCCACCACGCCTGGCCATCTTTGGACTTTTGGTATCCACCAAGGGGTCAAAAAGACAATGCATCTTGGATACTCAAGACAATTACAGTACAGATAGTAATAACTGTCACAGCATTGATTTTAAGTGCAAAATACCAAACTCATTATCTGTCTAGTCCATAGGGGACTCAGTAAAATAAATCTTTTACATCCACAATTGTACAACTAGACATCTGTTAAAAGAATTAGAAAGATCATTATGTATCAATTGGAAAGGGGAAAACATGAAGCTTTGTACTATGTAACGATGCCTTATGTAAAAAAAGCAGGGCACATGCTTTTAATCCCAGGCACAGTGGCACATACTTTTAATCCCAGCACTTGGGAGGTAGAGGTAGGAGGAGTGTCATGAATTCAAGGCCAGCCTCCTGAGATTACATAGTGAATTCCAGGTCAGCCTGGACTAGAGCAAGACCCTACCTTAAAAAAAAAAAAAAAAAAAAAAAACAGGAACACACACACACACACACACACACACACATGCACAAATATAGATACCTACATACATATAGAATAAATCCACAGAAAAGAATTATTGTAACCAGGCATGGTGGCACATGCATGTGATCCCAGAGCTTAGGAGTGGAGGCAAGAGGATGTCTAAAACCAGCTAGGGCTGGCTATATGAGACCTTGCTTCAAAAAACAAACAAGAGCTGGAGAGATAGCTCAGCAGTTAAGGTGCTTACCTGTGAATCCTAAGGACCCAGGTCCAATTCCCCAGTTCCCACGTAAGCCAGATGCACAAGGTGGTGCATGCATTCTAGATTTCATTTGCAGTGGCTGGAGGCCCTCGTGTGCTCATCCTTTCTCTCTCTCCCTCTTTCATAAATAAATAAATAGATAAAATATCTTTTAAAAATTAAGGCTGGGGAGATGACTCAATGGTTAAAAGCAATTGCTTGCTAAGCCTTTGGGCCTTAATTCAATTCCCCAGTAACCACTTAAAGCCAGATGAGCATTTGTTTGCAGCAGCAAGAGATCCTAGTGTGAAACACACACACATTAAGAAACAAATAAAAGTTTGAATAAAAAAATTAATAAGTCCAAGTAAAGTTCATACCTGTGTAATGTTGACAAATATTGGATGGCTTCCAAAATGGGTTTTCTGATGCACACTCCCACTGATAGTGTTTTTTAAAAAATATTTAATTAATTTATTTATTTGAGAAAGACAGAGAGAAGAAAGAAGGAGGGAGGGAAAGAAAGAGAGATAGAGGGAGGGAGGGAGTATGGGCACACCAGGGCCTCCTGCCACTAAAGAAACTCCAGATGCTTGTGCCACTTTGTGCATCTGGCTTTATGTGGACATTGGGGATTTGAATCTCAGCCATCAGGCTTTGCAAGTAAGTACCTTTAACTAGTGAGCCATCTCTCCAGCCAGACAGTGGTTTTGAATGCATATTTTCCAGTCTTTACAAATGCATCTTTTGCCAGGTGTGGTGGCACACACCTTTAATCTCAGCACTCAGGAGGCAGAGGTAGGAGGATCACCGTGAGTTCAAGGCCACCCTGAGACTACATAATGAATTCCAGGTCAGCCTGGGCTACAGTGAGACCCTACCTAGAAAAACCAAAACAAAACAAAACAACAACAACAAAATGTATCTTTTAAAATCCTAAATAAAAGAACTATATGGGGATTTTTTTGTTTGTTTATTTTTCTTTCTTTCTTTCTTTCTTTTTTTTTTTTTTTTTTTTTTTTGGAAACAGGGTCTTATGTAGGGAGCTTAGCCTCGAAATCACTGTGGCTGAGGATGATCTGGAACTGAACTTCTGATCTTCCTGCCTGAGCCTCCCAAACTCAGGAATTATAAGTTTATGCAGTGATAGGGATTGAACCCAGGGCGTCTAGCACGCTAGGCAAACACTCTATTGAGCTACATCCCCCATCTCAGCCCCATTATGTATTTTTAAGTACTCCCTCTCAAAGTTCACCCAGCCCAATATCACCAGAAGTTCTTAACAACCCAGCAGAAATCATCTACCGCGGATAGAATCCACTTCAAAGTTCAGTCCCCAAAGATCCCAGTCTAACTCTGAACCTTTGATCTTTGGCTGTAGGCAGGGAAGCAAAGAGCTAGGTTCTCCACCCCAGAGGTCTTCTCAGAAATGCAAATTGTTTGCTCTTCAGCCACTGCCTTCCCTATCACCTCCTCGTCCCAGATCCTGGATGAATGAGTAGCTTTAACTGGGAAAGGTTTGCAGGTTGCTGGTGGGAGGGCGCCCTGAAGAAAGGTGGGGGACAAAAAGCCAGCTTGTCTGCAGTTAGCATGCTGAGGGAACCAGAGACCATGTTTGTACAGATTCACTGAGGTTTTAGCTTCTCCATATGTGTTCGTTTTATTCTTATTCCACAAACCTTTAACAAAACTTTTTTTTTCCAAAGGTCTATCTTAGGGTACTACAAGGAAAAGGAAGATTAGTGTGGAAAAATATACTATTTCCTGCAGCTGGTGTTGGGGAACAGAGAATCCCGAGCAGGAGTGGGAGTGAATAGTAAAGCTACATATATACCTAACAAAATAGGCTCCAAAAGAGATGTCTTGGGGGTGGAGGGGACTGGGTAGATGGTTCAGCTGTTAAAGGCGCTGGCTTGCAAAATCTGTGGAACCGGGTTCAATTCCCCAGCACCCATGTAAAGCCAGATGCAAAGTGGTGCACGCATCTGGCATTTGTTGCATCAACAAGAGACCTCGCTGTGCTCCACGCAAATAAAGGCAGAAGGGGGGGGCGGGGAGATGACTTGGGCCAAAGGAAAATTCCTTGGCTAATAAAAAAATACCCGTGATTCCCTGCTCACATTTATTGAGCATCTATAATGTGGTAGGCACCGTGCCAAGAACATTGCTGAAACACTGCATTTAGTCCCTTTCAGCAGTCCTTACAGTGACCCTCACAAGGCAGACTGAAGGAACTTGCCCCAAATCACACAGGCGGGAAGTGGCAAAAAAAAAAAAAAAAAAAAAGGACCCACACTCACATCGGACACGATATCCTCCTAATCACTGCTCCCACGTGTCCCTGGGCGAATATGACTGTTCATTCAGCGTCTGTCATCTTTCTAGGTTCAGGCATCACTTAACTGCCCTTGAGTCATCTTTCCTCATCTGTCCTCCCCCCTCCCCAAAAGACAGAGAGCTCTAGGAGGCCGTGCCTCTCCCTCTCGCTTCAGGGGTGCCGCCGCACCTCTTGGGGCTCCCCTTCCCCCGGCCAGTTGGTAGGCGTGAACGAAGGTTATTTACAAAAACACCAGACCAAACCAGACCCTCCCTCCCCTGCCTGGCTGAAGCTGTCCTGGGAACAGCCAGGGGGTGGGTCACCAAATGGCGGCCAGATGGTTTCTAACTCCAGGAGCCCTGGGGCAAAAGGCACCCGGCGGGCCACCTGCTATTGGGGACCTGGGAGCCCTGTGTGTGAAGCAGCCAGGCCGTACGACCCTGCGAACCAGGCTGACCGGTTCCCTGCGGCCCCGGGGGCGGGCAGCGTGGAGCCATCCTGGGCCTCACCTTTCCCGAGCAGGGAGGAGGTGGGGTACCCATCCCTGGACGGCTGAGCACCCCCAACACACACACACCCCCCCCCAAAACCCCTGCTCGCAGGCGGCGCGCAGCGCAGGACCGAGCGCGCAGCGAGTGGAAGGCGCAGGGACCCGGGCCGCAGCCAGGGCCCCCGAACAAAGCGGCGGACAGGGCTTTGGGGAGAGCTCGGTTTCCCCGCTCGCATTCAGCTCCGGCTCCTCTCCTCCCCCCGATCCCGGAGGCCACAGGCCCCCGACTGGTTATCAGGTCCCGGAGCGCGAGGGCCTTTGTCTCCCCCACGGCCAACCCGCCGGCAGGGCGAGGGGCCTACAAATCCTCCCTGACCCTCCCAGCTCATTGTTATCTCTCGGGGAAGATTACGTTTCCGAGCCGAGGCCACTGCCAGGCGTCCCCAGGGCCCGCCGGGGCCCACCGCGCCCTGTGGCCTGCAGCTCAGGCCCGTCCCCGAGCGCCTCCCCAAGCGAGCAGAGGGTCTGCGGGGCAGGAACTGCAGGAGCAGGGCCCCAGCGCTGAGCTGGGGCTGGGGGTGACCTGGCCTGTCGCCTTCTCCATTCCTGCCTTTCTAGCTGTTTCCCTGAGAACAGGTGGAGCGACAGCTAGCAAGTTGACCACTAGTGTTCTTTCTGGCTAAATCTATAGAGGAATCTACTTAACAGTGAGCTTTATGCCCCTCGAAACTAGATAGCCACTTAGATCTTTCTGTTTAAGTAAAGGTCATATTCTTCAACCTCTTCTTAGGTTCCACATAACTCCTCAGATGGTTCCAAATCAACAGGAGAAAAAAAAAAAAGGATGGGTTATAAAATTATTATAATTCTTAAATATGTATATTGCAATATTTTATACATAATATGCACACATACTGAATTCTTGGGGATTGAACCCAGATCTCACACCTTCTCCACAAACACTTTACTACTGAACCGTGTCCCCTGCCTAATGTTGCATTAAAAACCTCTTGTGGGAACCGGGAGATGGCCTGGCGGTTAGAGCTTTTTAAGCCGGGCGTGGTGGCGCACGCCTTTACTCCCAGCACTCGGGAGGCAGAGGTGAGGATCTCTGAGAGTTCGAGGCCACCCTGAGACTACAGAGTGAATTCCAGGTCAGCCTGAGCTAGAGTGAGACCCTACCTCGAAAACCCAAAAAAAAAAAAAAAACCTCTTGTTTGGGAGCTTGAGAGGATGGTTCAATGGTTAAAGGTACTTGTTTGCAAAGCCTGCCAGACTGCGTTCAATTCCCCAGTACCAGCCCTGTGTAAAGCCATATGCACAACCTGGGGGGTGTTCATTTGTATGGAGTTCGTTTGTAGCAACAAGAGACCCTGGTGTGTTCATACTCTCTCTCTCTCTTTCTCTCAAATAAATAAAAATATTTTTTAAGCCTATTGTGGGGCTGGAGGGATGGTTTAACGGTTAAGGCATTTGCCTGCAAAGCCAAAGGACCCTGGTTCAATTCCCCAGGACCCAGGGGGCGCATGCATCTGGAGCTCCTTTGCAGTGGCTGGAGGCCCTGGTGAGTCCATTCTCTTTCTCTCTCTCCTTATTTCTCTGTCAAATAAATAAATTATATATATATATATTTTTTTAAAAGCCTGTGTAGGCTGGAGAGATGGCTTAGCAGTTTAGGTGTTTGCCTGCCAAGCAAAAGGACCCAGGTTCGATTCCCCAGGACCCACGTAAGCCATATGCATAGGGTGGTACATGCATCTGCAGTTCATTTACTGTGGCTAGAAGCCCTGGTGCACACATTTTCTCTCTCTCTTTCTCTCTCTCTCTCTCTTTATCCCCCTCTCTCAAATAAATAAATAAAAATGAAGTATTTTTTAAAGCCTTTTGTTTTAGCTGAGCATGGTGGTACAACTTTAAAAAATTTTTATGTATTTATTTATTTATGAAAGACAGAGGCAGACATGGAGAGAGTGAGTATGGGTGCACTAGGGCTTCTGCCACTGCAAATAAACTACAGATTGCATGTGCCACTTTCTGCATCTGGCTTTATGTGGACACTGGGGAATCAAACTTGGGTCCTTAGGCTTTGCAGACAAGCACCTTAACTGCTGAGCCATCTCTCCAGCAAGGTAGCACAACTTTTAGGAGGCTGGGGGAGGAGTTTGATGCTAGTCTGGGCTACATAATGGGAGCTTGTCTCTAAACAAATACATTAAAATATCCTTGATTTATAAAAGTATAATACACTCTCGTTTAGGAACAAAGTGGGAATGTAATAGTCAGTACTCAGTCCTGCATTTCTGTAGCTTGTCTTCCCAATCAATATCACCTCAAATGACATTTCTTTCTCTGATAACTCAAGTTTGTTACACTTATCTAGTCTCCAAACAACAAGTGTATATATGAAATTTTTTTCTTTTTTTTTAAGTTTAGCAAGACTTTATTAAGAAAAGGAAACAGGGCATGGTGGCACACACCTTTAATCCCACTCGGGAAGCAGAGGTAGAAGGATAGCTATAAGTTCGAGGCCAGCCTGAGACTACATAGTGAGTTCCAGCTCTGCCTAGGTTAGAGGGAGACCCTATCTTGAAAAACCAAAAGAGAGGGGAGGGGGAGTACAGAGAGCAAGAGAAGGCAAGAGGGGGTAAAGCCCCTTAAATTTTTATTTATGTGTGTGTGTGTACACATGCACAGTGCCTGTGTGGAAGTCATAGAAACAACTTTGAGGTGTCTGCGCTCTGCGTTCTTTGAGACAGGGTCTCTTGCTGCTGCAAACAAACCACCAGACTACAAATATCAGACTAGATTGCCATGGGCATTGGTATCACAGATGTATGAACCACTTTACTTCAGGCTTTACATGGGTGCTGGGGAGCTGACTCCAAGCAAGTACCTTTGACCATTGAATCACCTCCTCACCCCGATATGGGAAATCCCAAGTGGATTCTGAGCTAGGTGAGACATACCGACGGGATCACTGCCCTGGAACAGTTTAGAGAGCAGCAGTACAGAAAGCAGAGAGAAAAAGGACAACCAGCAAAGCTATGTTAAGCATCAAATCAGTAGATAAAGCAGGAAGCTAGGATGGTTTCCAGCAGGCCAGTGTTGGCAGGGAAGGTGTGTCTGGCAGCTTCCAATGGAGGATAAATAAGACCTGACAACCAGGAGCTGAAGGGTTGATGAAGAGTTCAGGAAACGCTTATGGGGGTGGGGGGTGGGGCTTCAGCAATGGCTGGAGTTCATTTATTTCATACATGAGTGGCTGCTTTTAAAAATTGGTTTTTGAGACAGGGTCTCATGTAGCTCAGATTGGCTTCAATGTATCTCTGAGGTTGACCTTGGACTTCTGATCCACCTATTACTGCCTCCCATGCTGGAATTATAGGCAAGCATCATTGCACCTGATTTGATGTGGTGCTGGGATCCAACCTGGGACATGTTAGGCAGCCAGGCACTCTACTGACTGAGCTGCATCTCCAACTTGCTTTTTTTTTTTTTTTTTTTGAGATAGGGTCTCACTCTAGCCCAGTCTGACTTGGAATTTACTATGTAGTCTCAGACTGGCCTCAAACTCTTGGCAATCCTCTTACCTCTGCCTCCCAAGTGCTGGGACTAAAGGCACATGCCATCATGCCCAGCCCCAGCTTGCTTTTGATTTTTTTTTTATTTATTCATTTGTTCAACAAGTACTTATTGAATATTCTCAATATTTACTCTTCAGCTAGTCAACACCTTTCTTTTCTTCCTTCTCTCCCTCCCTTCCTCCTTCCTTTTTCTTTCTTCTGGTGCTGGAGTTTGAGCCCAGGATATTGCTTATGCTAAACACCAGTTCTGCCATTGAGCTTTGCTAAGCATGGTGGTTCATGCCTGTAATTTCAGCACTTGGGAATTAGAGGTTGGAGATTGGGTTAAGTTTGAGCCCATCACACCACACACACACACACACACACACACACACACACACACACACAGAGGATCTGAGGAGATGTCTCAGTGGTTAAAGGCACTTGTTTGCAAAACCTGCCTGCCTGGGTTCAATTCCCCAGCACCTGCAAAAAGTGGCACCTAATGTTCATTTGCAGTGGTAAGAGACCCTAGTGCATGTGCATGAGCACACATGCACACACACACACACACAGGTGCAAATAAATAAAAATATATTTTTTAATTTGTTTACTTTTATTTATTTACTTGAGAGAGACAGACAGAGAAAGAGAGTTCCACTGCAAAGGAACTCCAGGTGCATGCACCACCTTGTGCATCTGGCTTACGTGGGTACTGGGTAATTGAGCCTTGAACTGGGGTCCTTAGGCTTCACAGGCAAGCACTTAACCACTAAGCCACCTCTTCAGCCCATAAAAATATTTTTTAAAAAACCAGCAAAATTGAGACAGGTTTGGTGGCTCATTTCTATAATCTCAGCAGCTGAGGTTGAGGTAGAAGGGTTACCATGAGCTGGAGGCCAGCCTGGGCTAGAGTGAGTGCCCGCTGAATGAAACCAAAACAAGATAGATAGATACATCCCCAGGTTTTCTTCTTCTCTCCTCTTCTTTTGTGTGGAGACTAAACCCAGGGCTTCGGGCAATAATCATTTCTCAGAGTACCTAATATGTAAGTGCATTTAACCTCTGAGCCACCTTCCCAACCCTTAGAATGCCTAATAGATGACATTATGTTGTCTACTATTCTTTTATCTGGTGGCCACATGGAGAATATCTTAGAGACTCTCATTCAGAGGGAGTCCACTGGCCTCATTTGGAATTCAAGCTTCCACCCTATTCTCAGTTGAAGGGTTGGAATGAAAGAACAGGCCCTCCCATTAACTTGACTTCTACTCTTGTAACACTTTTGGTGGACTCATTACTCAATTTCACTTTTTTTTTTTTTACATTTTATTTTTATTTATTTATTTATTTATTTATTTATTTATTTATTTATATTTTTGGTTTTTCAAGGTAGGGTCTCGCTCTAGCCCAGGCTGACCTGGAATTCACTATGGAGTCTCAGGGTGGCCGCGAACTCACAGCGATCTTCCTACCTCTGCCTCCCAGTGCTCGGATTAAAGGCGTGTGCCACCACGCCTGGCATTTTTTTTTACATTAAAAAATATTTTATTTATTTATCTTTTTCTCAATTTTTATTAACGTTTTCCATGATTATAAAAAATATCCCATGGTAATACCCTCCCCACCCCCTTTCCCCTTTGAAATTCCATTCTCCATCATATCCCCTCCCCATCTCAATCAGTCTGTCTTTTATTTTGGTGTCATGATCTTTTCCTCCTCTTATGATGGTCTTGTGCAGGTAGTGTCAGGCACTATGAGATCATGGATATCCAGGCCATTTTATGTCTGGAGGAAGCATGTTGTAAGGAGTCCTACCCTTCCTTTGGCTCTTACATTCTTTCCGCCACCTCTTCCGCATTAGACCCTGAGCCTTGGAAGGTGTGATCGAGATGTTACTCAGTACTCCAGTCACTTCTTTCCAGCACTATGATACCTTCTGAGTCCTCCCAAGGTCACTGCCATCTGAAAAGAGAAGATTCTCTACCCAAAGTGAGAGTAGCATTAATATAAGGGTATGAATATTAAGAGAAGTGCTCACTGGGCAGTTTGATAAGCATAGTATATACATTTATCCAGACATCAGCAGATGTTACACCCCTAGGGCTCATGACTACCCCTGTTTTAAATTTTCATTATCAGGGATGTATTCCCTCCTATGGAGCGGGCCTCCAGTCAAATTGGAGGGCAGTTGATTTCCACCATGACAGACGTGCCACTATTCCACCCGTTGGCTCATTTGGCCTGGCTGGCCAATTATAAGGCTTGCAGTGTCCACTATTGATTATCTTCACTGGTGGTATCTCTTTCTCCCATTGAACTGCATGTAGAATGGCTTCTTCCAGCTTTCTGTCAGCTGGTCTACATGGAGGAGGTTATCAGCTCAGTTCCAGCAGGATTTCTCAGTGGCCTTGCAGCCCAAGTATGTGGAGTCTTCAGCAATAGGGTCTTCTCATCTCTTCCTGGTGGGAAACCAAGGGCCTCGGCAATGGCCTGTATCATTACTCAATTTCATTCTCATGGCAGCCTTGTGAGAGAGATTCACAGGATATCCCTGACTTGTTTATCAGATACATGACAATGTCTAAAACCGGAAGTATCCGTCACACCTAGTGTGGTATATTTCCCACCCTACCGGTGGTATCCAACTAGACTTCAGTCACGGAGGCTTAGGGAAAAAAAAACCACAGAATCTTGACTCCTTGGGATAGGTTGATTCTTCATGTCTCCTCAGGCCCAAGAATTTGTATTTTCCAAAGCTCCCCAGGGGACTCATGTCCATTTGGATTACAGAACAACTGATCACATACCACTATGGAGGGACATGGTTTGGGCTACTTTGCCTGGGTTCCGTAGCATGGGTGTGTGTGTGTGTGTGTGGCGGGGGTATTCTGAACTGGCTCTGATTAATTCCTAAGCTAAAAATCACCCTTCCTCTTCCACCCATCGCTCGTTACTCCCTGAATACTCACTGAAGACTGGAGGCGTCAGGAGGCCAAGAATGGCATTGTAGAATTTGCAGGGTTCATTCCAGGGTAGACCACAAAATATAAATTATGCGGCTGGGGAAAAGCGGAGATCCAAGGAAAGGGTCTGAGGGGGTGGTCGACCCGCTCGTGAGTAAAAACAGGTTGTATTGATTACGAACTATGGAGCAGGGCCTCATTTACTCCTCCACTATATGTGGAAAGTACTATTAAGCCCTTTTTACACATGGGCAAACTGAGATCTAGCGCCCAAAAGCATCTCCCTAAGGTACACGGACGCCAGAGTCCTGGCTGCCAAGTACACCTTCAAGGCGACAGCGTTTCTTCTCCTGCCGCCCCCGCCAGTTGCTGATCGACCCACTGCCTGAAATTCGGGAGCTCTCCTGGCGATGCTCAGATCTGGAGAGATGCGAGCGCCAAAGGCAACCAGACCGCAGGGAGGGACCGGCCGAGCGCGGGGCGGCTCTGCCTCGTCCGGGCATCTCTCCGGGCCGCGGCTCGGGGAACTACAAGACCCAGCAGGCAGCTGTGGGGGGGAGGAGGGGAGGGGAGGGGAGGGACCAGCGCGGGGTGGGAGTGCGAGTGAGAGCGCGAGCCCTCGCGCCTCGCCGGCCACAGCGCTCCGAGCGCTCCTTCGGGCACCGGTGCGGCAGCCTGGGCAGCAGGCGGCGCCGGGCGGGAACCCCCCGAGGCGGGTGCCAGCGCCGTGCGCCCGGGAGCCCCGGGCCGTTGCCTGGAGCTCCGCGACCACGTCCGCCCCGCACCGCCCCTTACCGCGGCTGGCTTAGCGCATTGCGGCGACCTCGCCTCCTCCTCCCCGGGCCGCGAGCGCGCGCCGCAGCTGGAGGAGCGGCGCGGACGGAGGACTTTTCTCGCGTCCGAGGGGCGCTCCGCACCAGTTGCAGCACGCCGCCGCGCCGGGCCCGCGCCGGGCGATGGAGCTGGGACTGACAGAAGTGTGAAGCGCCGCCGGCCGGGTTCCCGAGAGTGGGGGCGCACGGTCTGGAGACCACCCACCCCCTTCGCCGGTGGCGGAGGGAGCCCTACATCTCCCCTCCCGCCCCGCCTCCGGGGCACCAGCTTCGGCTCCATTGTTCCCGCCCGGGCTGGAGGCGCCCCGCTCCGAGCGCCGCCGACCAGCCGATCGTCGGTCGCGCGGGGGGGTTGTGAATTCTTGCGACCCCCCCCCCCACTCCCCGGTTAGGACCCGAACGGTGTCCGGCCGGGGACGACGAGACTTGAACGGAAGACACCGGCAGCCGCCCGCGCGCCCGAGCCACGGCGAGCTCTCCAGAGACGGAACCGCAGCGCCAAGTGAGGTAAGAGCCGCGGCGCCCCCAGATCCGGGGCGGGCTGGGCGTTCCGAGCGGTCCGGGCTCGGGAGCCTCCGGGCTGCGGCCGGCGCCTCCCTCCGCGCCTCGCCCGCCCGCCCCTCGGGTCCCGGCTCCGGCTCGCGCTCCCTCCCCGGCGCCCCCCCTGCGCCCGCTCGCTCCCTCCTTCCTCCGCCCGCGTCCTCGCGGCGCCCCCTCCCCGCGTGCGTCCCGCCGCTCCTGCCAGCGGCCCAACTTTTTTTTTTTTTCCTCCCAACTCGTGCTGGGGAGCAGGCGAGGCGGGCCCCGGGGTGAGTCCAGGCTGGCTCGGGGTCGCGGAGAAGACGGTGGAGACCCTCGGCTCCTACGGCCGAGGAGGGCGCGGGAGTGGGAGCGGAGGTGGTGGTGGGGTGTGTGTGTGTGTGCGTGTGCGCCCCTGTCCCTTTCGGTTCTCCTTGTGAGAATTCAACCCCAACTCTGCCAGCAGCTTTGGGTGGAACGCCCCGAATCTGCGATCTGTTTTTTTTTTAAGTGTTCCTCCCCCCCCCCCCCAAGTCGGGTCCGGTTGGGAGCGGTAGGTAGGGGGCATGAGCACGGGAGGAAGTGGAGGGGATGGTTAGCTTGTCTTGGAAGAGGCTTTAAGGAGGTGTCGTCACTAAATGGCCGAATCTTTTTTAGCGGGGAGCTGGGGCATCTAAGGCGGATCGCGGGCGGGGGGGGAAGGGTGATGTTCTAGCCCGAGGATTCCGGAGGGGTCGGAAGTTCGGAGAAGGGGAGGGGGACCTGCGGGTGAGGTTAAGTCCCCGCCGCTCGGGGAGGTGGGGGCAGGGATGAAGGTTTTGTCCGGTGCGGTTCCTTACACTCAGACGCTTGTTGCTTCCCTGGCCTAGACCCCGCTTCCTGCGCCCCCCTCCCATTGTGTCCCCGGCGGGGATGAAGAGAGAGGCTAGAACCCACATTTGTGAAGGAATTTATTGACGTTGCAAATGGAGTTTGTAATAGACACCCCCCCCCTTCCATGAGGCAGCCGGACACCTTTTTTTTTTTTTCACTCGGAGTGTGAGTGGGAGGGAGACCTGCTTCTCTTTCCTAGGCCTAGAAACTATTAACCCAGTTGCAAAGCATTTCTGCAGTGTTGTTCTCCCCCACCCCCATTTCCCAGATGTAGCAGCCGCATCTGGTTCCGTTTCACCCCACACGGGTACACCGCAGCCGCATTATTAACATCCCTCTGCCTCCCCTCCCCCTCGCCTAAATGAAAACTGGTATTCTGCAACTTGTCCTTCGACTTCTCCTTTTAAAATTTCTTGAGACTTGGAGGGATTTTTTTTTTTTTTGAGATTAGTAGGGTTAAAAAAAAAAAACAGACAAAAAGTTAGTGGATATCAAGTTGTTGGGATTCCACCGATATTCTCCGCTGGCAGTGGAACGCGATGGGAGAGTGTACCGTGCCCAAGAGGCGTCTTGGGAGTTAGGGCCAAGGTTGGGGGGGGGGGTTACTTATGTATTAGTATCTCGTCTACTTAGAGGTGGCCTCTGACGGTGGGTCTGCCTCAGAATTGGCCCTGACATGTTCTGGAGTCTTCCCTTTAATTAGAGCCGGAGCGGAGGGCACGTCTGTCTGTCCGGTGCGGAGCCGGCGGGCCCGCCCCTCGCCACGCGTCTGCGTCTCCTGCGCTGCGGGCGCGGGGCGCGGCGGGGGCCGGGGCTGCCCGGGAGCGCCCTGTGTTTTTAGCGAATTGCTGGGATTGCGCCCTGAGAAGCCAACGTGTTTGCCATTTCAGTCGCGGCTTACAGGTTTGAAAGCGGGGTCGGGGGTGGAGTGTCCAGTTTTGTTTTGAATGTGCTTCGAGACTGGAAAGCATCCTAGGGTGCAAAGTTGCTCGCAGCTAGGTCCCGAGAGTTGGAGCTTTTCACTGGTTCAGCCCCAGTCTTTCAAATTGAAAACACTTCTCTGGTTTCCTTCTTGGGGCGGTAGTTTTGGAGGCTGTAATGAAATCGCACTTTCTCTAGACATGGTAATTAAAGTGACTGTTTCCTCCGCAGATGTGCCCTGCCCTTTGCACCTCCGGACCAAAGCTTTTTTTGGAATAGCATCTAAATTGTAGAACCTTTGCCTTGATACGGCTGAGTAGAAAGTAGCCATTTTCCTCCCTTGGCCCAGGCTCTGGGTTTCCTCTCTGGAGCTTGTTTTAAAGTAGTCGGCCCCCGGGGACGCCCATGGTCGGGCTAATTACCCCAGCCTGGGTGGTGTCTCTTCCTTTTAGTGACCCAGGGCCTCCGAGATCACCGCGGTCGGTCGTCCGATGGCTTGCTTCCTTCCCTAACGGCTTGTTTACATAATTCCCCACAGTTGGTTGGGAGACGCTCCAGGGTTCCCGCTGACCCTGAGTGCCTGGCGTTGGGGACAGGGAACGTTAGCTGGAGCTTGGCTCCAGCTGCGGTAGTTGTGTTCCTGCATCAGTGACAAGCTGCGTACTCTTAGTCATAGCTGAGTGTGTCAGCTTTTTAATGAGGGTCATCCGGATCGAGAGCCACTTTGGACACATGTACTTTCACTGCCTGCTTTTACCATGCCTGCAGAAATGCCAGTTTCGGAGGTATTTTCACAGTGGGGGATTTGGATCAGAGGGCACCACTTCCTTTGTTGCAGAGTATATGGTGCTTGGGTGCTTCTTTTCCTCTGGCCATGAATCATGTACGAAAATTCCATTTGGTGCCCCTCAAATAGCAACTGCAGCAAAGGGACAAAAGAAACAGAGAAGAGGCATCGCAGATGTTAATACTCCCTCCTCGGGAGAGGATTAGACTAATATTGAGGCATCCCATGCCCAGGCTAGGTTTATTCTTGGTGGACTCCAGAGGGTGAGAAAATTGAGTTGAGCATTGGGTAGCCTGACTCCAGCCTTGGACACCAAGGAAAATACATGGGCTTTGCTTTGAGTGATACACGTTTTGTTTATTTGTGGTATTGACCTGAAGTAAGACTCCCAAACCAAACCAAAGATTTGTTCTCGTGAGCTTGGGGATTTAGTAGCTGGCTTCTCCTAAAACCTTTTTCTTTCTCTCTTTCTTTCTTTCTTTCTTTCTTTTTGGTAGTCTCAAAATGGCTGTAAAGAGCTTCCTAGGAAACCAGACACGGTGGCTCATGTCTGTAATCCCAGTACTCAGAGGTGGAAGTCATGAAGGAGTTCAAGGCCATCCTTGCTACATATAGAATTTGAGGCTAGCCTGGGTCTCAGGAGACCCTGCCTCAAAAATAAGTAAATAAGGGCTGGAGAGATGGCTTAGTGGTTAAGCGCTTACCTTTGAAGTCTAAGGACCTGGTTGGAGGCTCAATTCCCCAGGACCCACGTAAGCCAGATGCATAAGGTGGCGCATGCATCTGGAGGTCATTTGCAGTGGCTGGAGGCCCTGGTGAGCCCATTCTCTCTCTCTCTGCCTCTTCCTATCACTCTCAAATAAATAAATAAAATATTAAAAAATAAGCAAATAAATAAATAGGTTTCCTGGGAAGGGTGGTCCTGTTGCTGCTGAAGGAAAAGGAGCTATAATTGATTCTCATGTTTTAGTTTGAAAGGGCTTCACTCCCATCATTTGAGAGTTTAATTTCCTCTTGGGAAATTTGTATTGCATTTATCTTCCCCAGAGCTCTGTGAAAGGTTTGAATGCACTGGGGAGGATTGGTAAGTCCAGATGTGGAACTTTAGAGAAGGTTCTGGTGTTTCCAGAGGGGATTAAATACCAGACATGGGATAGGATATTTGTCGTCCCCCCCCCCCCCAGAGGTTACATTTTTGCCTCAAACGAAAATTCTTTCCTAGACACCACTCCTCCAGTAAGCAGTCATGTTTGGTTTCCCTCCCAGCCCCCAAAACAAACCATGCTCACCTGAGTAAAGACCTCCAAGAATATGGCAATACTTCGCTCCTAAGTCCTGTCTTTCACAGCCAGGTTCCCTCAAAACATAGGTTCCCTCCCTTCTTTTTCCCCTCTCTTTCTTTGTTCATTTGATCCACTGATTCTTACTTTTATTTATTTATTTGGTAGCTGAGAGGAAGAGGGGGAGAGAGAGGGTGAGTGAACGAGCATGGGCGTGCCAGCATGGGCATGCCAGGGCCTCTTTCTACTACAAACTCCAAACACATACACCACTTTGTGCATCTGGTTTTTACATGGGTACTGAAGAATGGAACCCAGGTCTGCAGGCTTTACAAGCAATTGTCTTTAACTGAAGAGGCAGCTCCCCAGGCTGGCCTTAAACTTGATATTTTCCTGCCTCAGCTTCTTTGAGCATGGGATTATAAGCATGCACCACCACACCTCACTGTTACTAATTTTTATTTTTATATATCTTTCACTTGAGAAGACATTTGGAGCTGGGTGTGGTGGTGCATGCCTTTAATCCCAGCACTCATGGGAGGCAGAGGCAGGAGAATCGCTGCCTGAGAGTACATAGTGAATTCCTGGTCAGCCTAGCCTAGAGAGACACCCTACCTTGAAAAGTCCCCTCCCCCCCAAAAAGACAGGCATTCTGGCCTTCCTTCCTTCTTCTCCCTCTCCTTCTTTCCTTCCTTCTTTCCTTCCTCCCTCCCTCCGTCCCTCCCTCCCTCCCTGGAGACATAGAATAAGCAATTAGCATTTCTTTTGGACAGAGCTGCCCAGCCTTTTCCAAATGTTTATTAAAGTACTTAGGTTGCCTCATGCAGGGAAGAAAAGTGATCATTTCTGTTAAATAGTAAGTCTTACTCCTATCTAAAGGACTTCATAGTTCAGTGTCACAGTTTGTATTCTTTGGAGTAGAGCTGGCTAGTTAGAAAGGGGAAGTAGTTGGTGGCTTTCCCTCAATAGTCTTATATCTCTTTTCTTCAAGACTTTGTACAGGTTGAGGAATCTGAAATCCCAAATGTTCATGTCATGTTGGCAGTGCAAAGCATTTTGGGTTTTACATTAGGGTTACTCAACTGGCAAAGCTAATCCAAGTATTCTAAAACCTGAAAAATGTCTAAATTGGAAATACTTCTGGTTCCAGACATTTCAAAAAGAACCTTTGTGTTTCCTCTCAGTCAGGCTTGTCTTTTCATTCATATATCCATCTAAGTATGCCAGCTGTGTACATACTAAGAGCTGAGGGCATAGACAAAGGTTAGCTAGGCACAGAGCCTGCTGTGAAGGAAGTTGCAGTTTCATGGGGAGAGAAGAAGATGGAAGACATGGCAATCAGGTAAGGTGACGAGCACCAGGGGAGAGAGGCTGGTAATGTGTTTGGGAAGTCACAGAAGTGCGGCTCACAGGGCTGGGAAGAAGGCTCAGCAGGTCAAGGAGCTTGTTTGCAAAGCCTGACAGCCTGGGGTCAGTTTCTCAATAGTACCCATGTAAAGTCAGATACACAAAGTTTTGCCTGCATCTAGAGTTCATTTGCAGCTCAAGAGGTACTAGTGTGCCCAATATTCATTCATTCATTCTCTCTCCCTCCTGGCAAATACACAAATAAAAATATATTTTTTAAAAGAAGTGGGGTTCACTACCTAGAAAAGCATGTAGAATAAAAGCTTTTTAGATGGGGCTTAAAGAAGAGGAAAGACTTAGCCTGTAATAGAGGGAGGAAAGCAAAGAAGGAACAATTGCAGCTGGTGTGGAGATGGCCTCAAGCTATGCTGTCCACTAGAAATACAGTAGATGGCTCGTGTGATTTTAGATATTCTGGTAGCCACATTTGAAATTAAGTGAAATTCATTCTAATTCATTGGTTTAGGTTTTAATAATTATTTTCTTTAAATTAGTATATTTATATTAATATGTCTAAACTATCATTTCAACATATCCATTTCAATATAAAAGAAATGAATGGAGTGTGCTGGGATGGAACCTGCACCTCAGGTATGCTGTGCATAATGCTCTACCATTAAGCCACACCCCTGGCCCCAGTATAAAAAAACAGCTATAGAGATATTTTGAATTTTATTTTATTTTGTTTTTATCTATTTATTTATTTGGCAGAGAAAGAGGGAGAGAGAATGGCCGCGCCAGGACTTCCATGCCACTGCAAAGGAACTCCAGACGCTTGCGCCCCCTTGTGCATCTGGCTAACGTGGGTCCTGGGGAATCGAACCTGGGCTTTGCAGGCAAACACCTTAACCACTAAGCCATCCCTCCAGCCCTATTTTGAATTTTTTAATGCCAGATGTTCAAAATCAATATATATTTTCACCTCTAGTACATCCTAGTTAGCAGTAGTCACGTTTCAAACGCTCAGGAGTCACATGTGGCCAGAGGCCACCAGATGGGCCAGGGCCACCAGATGGGCCAGCTAAAAGTCTAGTATGTCAAGTGAGAAATACCTCTGGAAGAGTAGAACTTCTGTGTCCTCTGCTAGGAGAGCACCATCAAGGAGTGACTGTCTGACTAGCACTCTGTTAAGAGTGCTCCCTGCACTGCCCGTTGGATCCTCATAACCAGCAGCGATATGAGCAAATGTTTTACTCCCCTCCAAGTGGGGAACTGAGGCCCAGAGTAAGTGATTGCCCCATAGTGGTAGTGTCATAAATGAAAGGGCAAGTGGTCATTCATTGCTTTCTCCAGAGAACAAGAAGACAAAGGCTTGGCCCTGCACTCATCAGCTAGTTTTTCTTGCATCATAGTGTGTTTTTGTGTGCGCGCACGCAAATGCGCGCGTGCACGTGTGTATTTGAGTTTTCGAGATAGGGTCTGGCTCTAGCCCAGGCTGACCTGGAATTCACTATGGAGTCTTAGGGTGGCCTCAAACAATCATGCAATCCTCCAACCTCTGCCTCCCGAGTGCTGGGATTAAAAAAGAGTGTGCCGCCATGCCCAGCTTAAAAAATATTTTATTTTTATTTACATATGTGTTTGATTAGAGAGAGGCAGCTATATACATAGATAGAGAATGGGCGCTTCAGGGCCACTAGCCACTGCAGATGAAATCAAGATGCATGCACCACCATGTGCATCTGGCTTACATGGGTTCTGGGGAGTTGAACCTAGGTCCTTAGACTTCACAAGCAAGCAATTTAACCACTAAGCCATCTCTCCAGCCCTCTTGCATCATTTTTTAAAAATTTTTATTTATTTACTTATTTGACAGAGAAAGAGAGAGAGAATGGGTGTGCCAGGGCTTCCAGCCACTGTAAACAAACTCCCGATATATGCGCCCCTTTGTGCATCCGGCTGATGTGGGTCCTGGAAAATTGAACCTGGGTCCTTTGGCTTTGCAGGCAAATGCCTTAACCACTAAGCCATCCCTCCAGCCTGCATCATTTTTTAAAAAATATATTTTAGTTATTTATTTTAGAGAGAGAGAGAGAGAGAATGGGCGCGCCAGGGCATCCAGCCACTGCAAACAAACTCCAGATGCATGCGCCCCTTGTGCATCTGGCTTACGTGGGTCCTGGAGAATTGAACCGGAATCCTTTGGCTTTGCAGGCAAATGCCCTAACCGCTAAGCCATCTCTCCAGCCCTCTTGCATCATTTTTGATGTGAAGATTTGATGTTCATAGAGTCCTTACTGTTAGAATTAGGAAAAAGTGGAAAGCTCTATGGTCCAGTCAACTACCGTCCCACTAGACCCTGTGCATCTTCTGTTGGATGAGTACTTTCGAGGAGACATTTTCGTATTATTCATGCCTATTGGATCCTCATAGCATGGCAGGTATTTTAACCCTTCCACAAGTGTGAAAGCTGAGGTCGTGTGGTTCTCTCTTTGCCCCTCCTGCCCTTGCCGTTGAGAACTTGGCGCCCAGGCAGAATGGGCTGTGGCGCTTGGGAGCCCTGACTGATAGTGGAACCAGCTGCAAGGGGAAACCTGTGTTTCCTGCAAGGCATCCTTGTGACTTGCATCACGTCACATCTGTCAAGCAGTGAAGGAAGAAGGCTGTTGCTAAGGGCTTCCAAAGAATTCATTAATTAGTACAAGATGGTAAGGTGGCAGTCCCAGGAGTGCAAACAGCATTTGAACTAGTGGTTTGTGTCACTGCATTTTTCTACAGGTTTGTGGAATGGGACATGTCCCCACTTTCTCTAGGAGTTCGTACCAGGAGGCCAGGTTTTGGCCTATACCAGCTTTGTTTTGCAGATGTGAAACTAGAAGCCTAAACAGTATGAGAGAGACCTTTTTTTTTTTTTTTTTTTTTTTGGAAATGAGTCTGAGGGAAGCTGCCAGATTAGTTTGAAGTGCATAGATCACAGGGCTAGAAGAGAACATGGCCTGTAGCCAGCCCGTACCTGTGAGGAGACGGGTGGGCATGCATCTCAAGGAAACATTGATGGAGGTAGAAGCCGTCTGCTCTATCTAAATCAAAGTTAACTCACCACAACGATGCCCGCCACCTTTTCTCACCTACTCTTTTTGGATTCTAAACAGTCAGTACTTTGGGTTACTCGGTGCCTCAGGTTTTATTGTCATGTGCACTTTTCGGGGTGACAGGCTTGTTAGGTGTTATCGTTGGAATGTACAGTAAGATGTGGGTTTAGAGATGTACTCAGGTGAGTCACGCTTCTCTGAGGTTGTACTCCATCCTATCTCCTGAATGGCCTTGTGTGATCTGTTTCCAGAACTTTTTGTCCACTAACAGGAAAGATGGTAACCAATAACTTTTCATTTCCAGAGTTTACATGGGTTTGTCCTTATCAACTGGTTTCTCCTCCTCTTCTTCTTCTTCTTCTTCTTCTTCTTCTTTCTTCTTCTTCTTCTTCTTCTTCTTTCTTCTTCTTCTTTCTTCTTCTTCTTCTTCTTCTTCTTTCTTCTTCTTCTTTCTTCTTCTTTCTTCTTCTTCTTCTTCTTTCCTTTGGGTTTTCGAGGTAGGGTCTCACTCTGGTCTAGGCTGACCTGGAATTAACTATGTAGTCTCAGGGTGGCCTCAAACTCACTGCAATCCTACCTCTGCCTCCCGAGTGCTGGGATTAAAGGTGTGCACCACCACGCCCGACATCCTCTGGTTGCTTTATCATATGAAGCCAGTTTTGATTATTTTTGCTTTGTTCTTCTGTGCTAGGAATGAACCCAGGGCCTCCACATGCTAGGCAAGCATGCTTCCCTTGATCTACACCCCAGCTCTACAGTCAGGCTTGATAACCTCTTATTGGCATCTTCCTACCTTGTACCTGTACATAAGCAGAGTATTGAAGTTCTTGGAGCCTGTTTCTCCATCACTCAGCAGCAAATAGCAGTACTTCCTATCCCCTACAAATGTACTGGGAAGAATAAATGAAGCTTATTCATTTCAGAGTGAGTATTTAGAATTTTTTTTTCTTTCTTTCTTTTTTTTTTTTTTTTTTGTTTCTTGAGGTAAGGTTTCACTCTAGTCCAGGAATTCACTATGTAGTCTCAGGGTGTCATTGAACTCATGACAATCCTCCTACCTTTGCCTCCTGAGTGCTGGGATTAAAGGTGTGCGCCACCATGCCCGGCTCTATTTCTTTCATTTCTAATCCCTCTCCTAAATTCAAAAATGCAAGAGAAATGTTTACTTGAAAATTTACTTAAAATCTTAAAATTTTAGTAAGTTTTAGGAGAAAGCATATGTATTGCTGCTAGCCAAGCATCTGGGAGGGGGGCGGATTCTGCTTGCTGGAGGGGGCCCCTGCCTGCTCGTGAGGATACCAGGGTTCAAGTACCACATTAGGATGGGTTCCAGGAAGCAGGTTCTCTGAATAGCTTGGCTAATTCCCTGGGGCAGTGAGGACAGAGTTACCCTGAAGACAGAGATGGTCACCCACACATAAAGCCTAGATAAAGTATTGTCACTTGGTAAATGCATCACAGCTAATGATCCTTTTCTTAGGACCTTAGGGAACTATTGTATTGAATTTTACCACCACAGAACTAAAGAGGGTCAAGGGCTACAGTGTTCTTTTCAACGGAGACCCTCATAAGCCATCTTTAGTAAGACCCCGTGAGGGCCTGTGCCTGTTTGCCTGCATGTCCTTCCCCTCAAGCCCCATGTTAACTTCTGTACTCAGTGCCATTAAACATCAGCTGTCACTAGCCAGCATTAGAGATAACTGGTTCCACCACAAAACTCCCCCCTCGGAGGCTGTCCATAGGTAGTTGTGAGACTTGAGTTCTCTGTGAGGGAGGCTGATAGAACTAGAGGTACCTGTGATGTACAGTTTTTGAGGCAAAAAGAAAGAACTCCAGAAAGCTAGGGATGGATCTCAGTGGGAGAGCACTTGGTTAGCCTGGGCAAGACACCGGGTTCCATCTCCTGTACTGCAAAAGAAAGAGGGGCTGAGGAGATAGCTCAGCTATTACAGGTTCTTGGTCACAAAGTCTGCAGGCCCTGGTTCAGTTACCAAGTACTCATGTAAAGCCAGACACACAAGAGTGGCACATGTGTCTGCAGCTCATTTATAGCAGCGAGAGTCTCTGCCGAGCCGTGTGTGTGTGTGTGCGTGTGTGTGTGTGTGTGTGTGAGAGAGAGAGAGAGAGAGAGAGAGAGAGAATTTAAAAAAATAAAGGAAAAAATCTTGGGTTGTACCTTTCGGCTTCTATCTTGCATAAGTCCAGGGAGATTCACCATCTTCCTTGAGCCCTGCAGTGACAAGGAGTTATTTATCTGTGTACTTGGCTCCAATTTCCTAGTCCTAAGTGTTCCACAATTCTTCATCTTTCTCTCTCTCCTCACCAAAGGAACCGGCTTGTTTTAGGTGGAGTGAAGTCTTTTCGTTGGAGTAGTCATCAGCATCCTCAGGTCTCTCAGTTAATCGCACAGTGCTTTGTGAAGTCCTTGCTCACAATGTGGCAGAGATGTTTGGGACTTTCACGAGGTCATTTAACTTCCTTGCATGAACAAGCTTCAGGCTTATACCACGGGGAACCTTATGGCAATATCCCACTTAGGCAGACACTTAGTCTACACTGAAAAATGCAGTTATAGGATAGAATGATAGAAGTCACCTTTCTATGACTGTCACCAAACACTTGAGATTAAAAAGAGGAAAGGTTTATATAACTCATGTTTTGGAGGTTTCACTGTATGGTTAATTGATCCTGTTGCTTTTGGGCCCATATCATGGGAGGGGTATATAGTAAAGAAATCCCTTTCACCTCGTGTTCAGGAACCAAACAGAGAAGAGATGGGTGTGATTGGATAAAGGGTAAGGGTATGCCTCCAAATGAGCTAAAATGTCCTGTTAGGCTGTCCTCTTAAAGGGTCTACCACCTCCTCATAGTGCCTGACTGGGTAACAAACCTTTCATACATGAGCTTCTGGGGGATAGTGTAGATCCAAGACATAGCATTGAACTAAAGTACCGCTTAGTCTATTTTGCTTAGTCAGTGTTGGAGTAAGCCCACTTCTCTTTTTGCTGCTTTAAGGAACACTTCAAAGTCTCCAGGATGACCATGGTACATGCCATACTTTTTCTCCTTGCTCTTTTTCTTCTCTGATCTGAGTCTCTTTAGCTGTTGTTTTCCTTTCTTTTCTTTTGTTTTTCTTTCCGCAGAGTCAGCTTAAGCAAGCGGATTGAGCTCCAGGTGGAGTATCCATGGAGGTGTGGAGCCTTGTCACCAACCTCTAACTGCAGAACTGGGATGTGGAGCTGGAAGGGCCTCCTCTTCTGGGCTGTGCTGGTCACAGCCACGCTTTGCACTGCCAGGCCGGCCCCAACCTTGCCTGAACAAGGTAATGCAACAGACGGAGGGTCAGCTGGACTCTTGAGCCGTGGAAACAGGGTGGGCTGGGACAGAGGTGATACAGCCAAACGGGAAGGCTCCTTCTGTGGTAGAGCAATGGGCTCCTCTCCTGAAGGAGAGACATCTGAGATACATGGGCAGGCTTGGGCCTGATTACATACACCTAAGCAACTTCATTAGAAGCGGGGATCACAGAGGCTGGTGACCTCCGTTTTTTGCCAGAGATGAAGTGCTTGGGATCGGTTTATGCTTTCCTCTTTCTGAGAAGAGAGTCTCGTTAGGTCCTTGAGTTATATGAGATGTAAAATTGGGTTCGGTGTTGAAGTGGGAAGTAACTGACATGGATTTGGGTTTAGAATTTGGTTTAGAGTACAGAGGACATTCTTTTATATAGGAGTTTAATAATGACCACTAGCCTCCAGAAAGTTGTTCCAAAGACACAGCTATAAGACTTGGCAGTTACGACGACATGGGACTGAGAACTAGGAGATGTGATGGCGCGTGGAAGCATTACGAGGCCCCTGGGCCTATATGGTGTTGGAAATTCCCAGCGGTTATGAGTCAGAGGTGGACTAGCCCACTGCCCGTGGCATTTGCTTGAGTTATAAAACACAGCTTGGGGGTTGTAGGTGCAACACACTTGGTGGCTTCTGAGGTACTTGGAAGATAAATGTTGGGGCATTTCTGCTTTCTAAAAGGCAGTGCAGTTTGGGACTCTGCTTGGTCACCAAGAAGGCTGACAGGTAGTGGGGAAAGGCTCAGGGCATGCATGCCAAGTTGCCTGTGCTCACACAGCCACCAGTCTAAGCTGTCCAGGTTGCTGTTTGAACAATGGGTGAGCATATGTACACAGATGCTAGAGAAGGCTCAGTGGGCAGTGGTTGGAACGGCATGCTCAAGTTGCATTCAGCAGAAGAGTCAGTCACAGGTGTGAGCTAGAACATGTTAGACCCAAAGTCCAAAGTGGGAGAGAAGGTCTCTGCCACAGGGAGTTTAGTTTACCATCAGGCATTGGAGAGACAAGGACAGATAAGAGATAAGCAAATACAGAATAGACTGTTTAAACCACACAGTGGAGTTAACAATAAAATGCAGTGGGAATAGCAAGTACAGAGCCACCCAAGAAGGGTCTGTGCAAGACATCACATACACATATCCACACAACAAAAGCCGTCTCCTTTTTTTTTTTCCCCTTGAGGTAGGGTCTTACTCTGGCCCAGGCTGACCTGGAATTCACTGTGTAGTCTCAGGGTGGCCTCCAACTCATGGCAATCCTCCTACCTCTGCCTCCCGAGTGCTGGGATTAAAGGCGTGCGCCACCACGCCCGGCTATTGGTTTGTTTTTGTTTTCCTTTTTGTTTTTTTTTACCTTTAAATTAAATTTAATTTTTTTAAATTTATATTTGAGAGGGAAAGAGACAGAGAGAAAGAGAGAGAGAAAATGGGCATGCCAGGGCCTTCAGCTGCTGCAAATGAACTCCAGCAGCATACCCCACCTTGTACATCTGGCTTACGTGGGTCCTAGGGAATCTAACCTGGGTCTTTTAGCTTTGCAGGTTAGTGCCTTAACCACTAAGCCATCCCTCCAGTCCTCTTTTTGGTTTTTGAGGTAGGGTCTCACTCTAGCCCAGGCTGACCTGGAACTTACTCTGTAGTTCCAGGCCAGCCCTGAACTCACAGCCATCCTCCTACCTCTGCCTCCCGAGTGCTGGGATTAAAGGCATGCGCCACCACACCTGGCCTTAAATAGGGGTCTTTTATCTTACTAGTTTATGCTTTTGAGACAGAGTACCACTGTAGCCCAGGCTGGCCTTGAACTTAATTATCCTCCTGCCCCAGCCTCCTCAGTGTTAGGATTACAGGCACATACTGGCAAATGTAGGGGCCATAAAAGGGGTTAATAAAGGATATTCAAGGCGGAGCAGTATGAGTGAGGGTTTAAGATAGGTAGAGAGTGGTTTGTCTGCTGAGTAGATAGTTGTGGAAAATAACACCTAGAAGAGTTGGAATTTAATTGGCACTTGGAAGGCTTATGTCATGCATGCTGAGGAATGGGTAGGTAGTTAAATGAGTTTTGCTGGGAAATATGTGTAGCTTACTGACATGATCGAGCTTTCAGAATATCAGTTAGTTTGGAGCTGGAGGGATGGCTTAGCGGTTAAGGCATTTGCCTGCAAAACCAAAGGATCCCAGTTCGACTCTCCAGGACCCACATAAGCCAGATGTACAAGGGGGCGCAAGCATCTGGAGTTCATTTGCAGTGGCTGGAGGCCCTGGTGTGTCTATTCTCTCCCTGTCTCTCTTCCTCGTGCTCTCTGCCTCTTTCTCTCTCTCCAATAACTAAAATATATTTAAAAAATAATAAAAGATTCATTTTTTTTTAAAGTGTATCAGTTGTTTTGGTAGCTGAATTTAGGTGGATGGGAGAAAGGAGCAGGTGGACTTAGGTCTTTATCTTGTTCTGCCCCTTGATAGCAGCATTATTTGACAGATTACTCAGGCATGGTAAGCATTAGTTTGCTTTTCTGTAAAATGAGAAGAGTGTTAGGGAACAAATGTGATGATACAGATGAAGCACTTCCATGTAAGGTGTCAGTGGTTATACTGCTTAATACCACTGTTGCCTAAAAGACAGATTGGAAGGTTACATTGGATATGTGGCTAGGAGGAGTGAGATTACAAATTAAGGAAGGACTGTCAGAATGTAAGTGGAGGAGAAAAGAGTAATGGCATTCCGGAAATAGAATCTATGGGTTTAAGTAGGTTGGATGTCAGGTGTCACAAAGCAAGTAAGGGGCCAGCGAGTCAGCAAGGAGGTTTGAGTGGAGCGGGGAGATGTGGGCTAGCCGCTGGAAACCCTGGGGCAGGGAGTGCAGGAGCGGTGCCAGCTTAGAGGAGGTTTGAGAATGAATTTGTGACGGCGCCTTTCTTGTTTGAATTCCTCTAATGAACAGGAAAAGCAGACAGCTACAGGTCTTTGCTTAGGCACTTGTGGGTAGGAAGGGTGTTTCTTGGTAATCCTAGCAGAAGAAATTTTCATTTATTTATTTATTTATTTTTAGCTTTTCGAGGTAGGGTCTCACTCTAGCCCAGACTGACCCGGAATTCACTATGTAGTTTCAGGGTGGCCTCGAACTCACAGCGATCCTCCTACCTCTACCTCCCGAATGCTGGGATTAAAGGCATGCACCACCATGCCCCGGCCAGAAGAAATTTTAGAGGGGATTCAGGAAGAGGTGGAAGGGGTCACTGAAGCTGCTGGGTGTGTCTCCAGCATGGGAAAGGAAGCTGAGGCCACGTTGGTGATGGAGGTAGGGTTAAAGGTCTTAATAAGGACGCCTTAATGCTCTGGGAACAGGAGGGAGGGAGTAGGAGAGTTATGTGAGGGCTATTAAGAGGGTGTATAGCAGTGAAGACTGAACCTACCTTTTAAAGAAATCGGTAATTGAGGTATAATGTGCATACAATAGAATGTGCCAACTTTAAGTATATAGTTGAATGTAGTTTCACAAGTGGCTGTGCCCTGCATAACACCACCTCAGTCAAAACCTCCTCTAGATTTCTTTGTAGTCATTCACTCATCAACCACTGGATTGCCATACATTAGTTTGTCTGATCTAGGATTTCTTGCCATGAACTTTTTTTTTTTTTTTTTTTTTTTTTTTTGAGGTAGGGTCTTGCTCTAGCCCAGGCTGACCTTGAATTCATGAATTCACTATGTAGTCTCAGCTGACCTTGACCTCACTTGCCATGAGCTTTTACAATGAGTATGTATCTACTCACTTGCAGATGGCCATGTGGGTCACCATACTAGTCCACATCTTATCTCTAACAAAATACCTGCAGCTGACTACTTACAATAAAATGTTTATCAAAGCCGGGCGTGGCGCACGCCTTTAATCCCAGCACTTGGGAGGCAGAGGTAGGAGGGTCCCGTGAGTTCGAGGCCACCCTGAGAATGCATAGTGAGTTCCAGGTCAGCCTGGACTAGAGTGAGACCCTACCTCGAAAAACCAAAAAAAAAAAAAAAAAAAAAAATTTATCGGGCTGGAGAGATGGCTTAGTGGTTAAGCACTTGCCTGTGAAGCCTAAGGACCCCGGTTCAAGGCTCGATTCCCCAGGACCCACGTTAGCCAAATGAACAAGGGGGTGCACGCGTCTGGAGTTCGTTTGCAGTGGCTGGAGGCCCTGACATGCCCATTCTCTCTCTCTCCCTCTCTCTCTCTCTGCCTCTTTCTCTCTGTCTGTCACTGTCAAATTAATAAAAAATAAAAAATTTTTAAAGTTTATTAAGTCACATTTTGGGAGGCTGCAGGAATAGGATCAGGCAGCTGAGTCTAGTAAAGGTTTTCATGGCTACATTACAGCACAGAGAGACATCACAGCAAGAGTATGAGAGGGAGAGATCACATGTTGAGAGGAAGTCAGACTAGGAAGGGGCCAGTCTTGCTGTTTGTGTAGTGACTTTTTGGGAATCAACTGGGGTCTCATGAAAACTACATTAATTTAGGCCGGCCGTGGTGGTGCACGCCTTTAATCCCAGCACTCAGAACTCGGGGAGTCACACATAGGAGGATCGCCATGAGTTTGAGGCCACCTTGAAACTACATAGTGAATTCCAGGTCAGACTGGACTAGAGCAAGACCCTACCTTGAAGAACCAAAAAATAAAAATAAAAAAAAAACTACATTAATCCTTTCTGAAGGCAGTGTACCCAGTTACTTCACTAAGCTTTGTCTCTTAAAGGTTCCAACACCTTTCAGCTTTGCCACACTGGGACCAAACACATGAACCTCTGGAGGACACCTTTTTTTTTCAATTTTTTTTCTTTATTTTTATTATTTATTTATTTGAGATCGACAGACAGAGAGAAAGAAGCAGATAGAGACAGAATGGGCGCGCCAGGGCCTCCAGCCACTGCATACGAACTCCAGACGCGTGTACCCCCTTGTGCATCTGGCTAACGTGGGTCCTGGGGAATAGATCCTTGAACTGGGGTCCTTAGGCTTCACAAGCAAGCGCTTAACCGCTAAGCCATCTCTCCAGCCCTGGAGGACACCTTTAAGTCATACCATTCATTAACAATTTTTTTGTGTGCACACACATATGTATAATGAATATGTGTGCATTTGTGTGTGTGTGTGTGTGTGTGTATACATGTGTGGAAACCAGAGGGCAATGTTTGATGTCATTCCTCAGGTATGCTTTTCACATCTTTTTGAGACAGAGTCTGTCACCAGCCTGGTGCTTGCCCATCAGGCTAGACTGGCTAGCCAGAAAGCTTCAGTGTGAGGCAAGCACTTACCAGCCGAGCTGTCTCCTCAGTCCAACAATTTTTTTTTTTTTTTTCTGGGCAGGGTCTTACTTACTCTAGCCCTGTCTGTCCTTGAATTCTAGCCCCAGGCTGGCCTGGAACTCAAGGAGAGCCTCCTACTTCAACCTCCCCAGTATGTTGGAGCAGTTTTGCCTCACCCCCACCTCCCAGGGTCTCACTCTAGCTCAAACCTGGAATTCACTCTGTACTCTCAGGCTGGCCTTGAACTCACAATGGCAATCGGAGATCCTGAGTGCGGGGATTAAAGGCATGCTCCACCATGCCCGGCTTCATAATGTGTTGTTTCTTTTCTTTTTTTTTTTTTTTTTTTTTTTTTTTTGGTTTTTCGAGGTAGGGTTTCACTCTGGCTCAGGCTGAGTCTCAGGTCATAATGTGTTTTTAAAGATCAAATGAGAATGTTGTGACGGTCTTAAATAGTGCCTACAGTCCGTGAGCAGTAAATAGCTGCTCTTGGCTCATTTTCCTGGGATCCAGAGGACACACACCCATGTGGTTTGTTTCATGGATCAATTGGGAATGCCTTTAGGACATAGCACTGAGAAGACACTGGTCTTGGGACAAGTTTGGTGGAGTTCTTGTCTTAGTGTGGCTTAGTAGGTTCCTCATGGGTTTCGTGGCAGGACACGTGCCCTGCCATCTTTGGGGCATGGCTGTGACAGTGAGGTCATAAGGAAAAGTCTGCTTTCCTGCTTTGTAAACTCTGAAGGAACCTCATAGGCATAACGTGCATTGTAGTCTTGGTGTTGCTGGTTATTAAAATAATGCTGCTATTGTATTTCAAAACTATATGAAAAGGATTTGTTCAAAAGGTTTGAACCACTCAAAGTCCAGCTCCCACTTTTGGAAAGGCTTTACTGTGGGTCTGTGTCTGTGTGTGCAGCCCCTCCCCCCATTGAATGCAATCCTAGCAGTCTGCCGAATGCTCCTGAGGGACCTGGGAGGGCCTGCAGTTTCTGGCGTCCTCAGAAAGTTGATTTAATAAGGGTTCCCGGAAAACCAACCTCCCCTCTCCTCTCCCCCTTCCCTTTTCAAGTTTGCCATCTTCCCAAGTCTAAGCTTGTTTCAGATGAAGTTTGAGGTTTGTGGGGCAATTGAAGCTGTGGCACAGGCCTAGGAGCAGAGGACTCCTTTCACAGGATAAGCACCAAGATGATTTAAGCTGGAGGAGGAGTGCTGTTTTCCTGCATTTTTCTCTGAAAATGGGGCTTGAGGCGAATGACTATGATGTATGTATCCAAAACTGCTTTGTGGCAAGTGAGAGTAGGGGCCTTTCCTTCTCTGCAGGTGAATTAAACACCCAGACCCCGTGGTGGAGAGCGTAGTGTATGAGACCTCCAGTCTTGAAATACTTTCCCTCATCTACAGAAACCTGCAAACTTAAAAGCGATTTAATGGGCCGAGGTTTTACAGCTCTTCCCACCCACCCGGATTTGAGGCAGTCTGGTGGCCAGTGGAAGGGAGGAGAAGTTACATTTAATGGAAAAGTTGCATGTTTCCATTGCTGGCTGCAGGCTCCCTGCATACCATGTGTGCACCACAAAGCAGGGCTTTGTCCCTGGGTCCTGTAGAAACCTGCACCCATGGGAGAAAGGCTGAGGGTGGTACCAGGCCCAGGCCTCAGGTTGTAGGGTTCTGGTTAATCCTCCACCCCACTGGAGGTCCTGCAGCTGCCCAAGTCATTGCTGTCTAGCTTCCCAGGAGCAGACACACTGGTGTGGCCTGAGGAGCAGTGTCCTATACCTGGCCTGGGACCCATGAAGAACAACCCTTCCCCCCACCACCTATTTGTTTCTCGTTCACACTAGATAGTTGGAGGAATTCCAGAAGGCAAGTGGAATTTTGTGGAGCCAAAGGTGATGTTGAATGACCTGTTTGCTCAAGCGAGGGTGGGAGATTGAGGTCTGTAGGGATCTGCAGGGCATTGTAAGCTACCAGGTTTACCTGAAGGACCTACTCTGACCCCACACCCTCCCTCCCCAGAGAGGAGGCTCCAGTGCCTTTGAAAGGAGTTTGAGTGCTAGGAGGAGGCTGGAGGGCAGCCTGTGGGAATGTGAGGGCACTCACGTGTCCTGCTCAAGCACAGGGCCAGGGCAGCAGAGCTGCTCAAGGCTGTGCTCTTGGCTCTGGCCTCTGCATTGCTACACCATTAGCTTCACTGATTTTCCACTCTGGCTTTGCCAGCCTCTCTCCAAAGTCAGGGAGGAGGAATTTCTCTGGGAAGAAAGGACAAATGGCTGTCCCGGAGATCTGGCTAGGGGTGGGGGCAGGGAGGAAGCCCACACAGAGAATCAGGCCAGGGTTCTGTCACCTGGTCTCTGTGAGACTACCTGGGGGGGGGGGGCGGTTAGAAACTGCAGAGAGGGGTGGGGGATTTTGCTGGAGCCTGCCCCTGCATCAGCATGGGTCTGCAGGGCCCTGGTCAGCCAGGAGCAGAGGACCGTGCCTGGGCCTTGATGGATGGCCTTGGTAAAGTGAGTTGTGGGGAGTCATTATCCCAGAGGGTGAGGGCCAGGTCAGAGAGCCTGGCCAGCAGCTGTGCCCTGGTTTTACAATGCCTCATTACTCCGGGGACATTGGAAACTCACTCCCCTTTAGAGACCACCTTTACTTACTTCCCCCTTCTTCCCTGAAGCCTGGAAATGAGACAACTGTTTCCCTCCTGACAGGGAGAGGCCCAGCTGCTCTTCTACTGGCTCTTGCGTTCAGCTGCCCAGGCTTTCTGCTCACTGCGAAGAGATGGCCTTTCACAGATTCATGTTGGACCCTGTCTTCTGTCCTCCTGCTCTACCTACCCCTCTTCTCTGGGCCCCAAGTAATGTAGCTGAAAATCAACTGCTTTACCTGGGTCCTTAAGGGTCTGGGGCCATCCCCAAGCCATTTCCTTTAGGAGAAAGAAGCTTCTGAGAGAGTCTGGGCTGCCAATGACACTGGATTTGCTCTGATGTGGACAGTTGCCTGGACCCTCCTCACTGCCTGGATGCTACTGGTAGAGCCCCAGGCTTGAGCTCCTGCCGCCCCCCCCCCTCCTGGTCCACCTGCCCAAATGATCCTCACTGCCTTCATTCAGGGCTTTGCCTGCAATACAAGAATGCTGGGGTGAGGGGTCTGTTCACTTAAATCCCCACTGCCTGTATTCGGGGCTGTGGCTGCACACAGAAGAATGCTGGCATGAGGGGTCTGTCTGTTCACTAAAATCCAGGCCTTGAGAATGATCTGTCAGCAAGAGCTTGAAACTCAGTTGCTGTCCTGCCAAGTCTCCTGGGATGGCTTGTGTAAGGGAAGTGACTTGGGGGCAGTGGCCTTTCTGTTGCCCTGAAAGAGGGGCTGTGTTTCCCAGGCACTGGGTATGTGGGCCAGATTGAGCCCAAAGTGGGTGAGAGGGTTGGGAAGTATGTCAAAGTGAAGACTCAGTACTCATGAGCTGGACAGAGAAAGAAGGTAGAAAATACCAGGACTGAAGTTTCAAAACAAAGAAAACCAAAAGCTATCCTTTTCCTCTGTTCTAGATTAACTACTCGACTCTGGCTAATTAAAAGGATATTCTGCCTATTTATTTATTTGAGAGCAACAGACAGAGAGAGAAAGAGGCAGATAGATAGAGAATGGGTGCACCAGGGCCTCCAGCCCCTGCAAATGAACTCCACATGCATGCGCCCCCTTGTGCATCTGGCTTATGTGGGTCCTGGGGAATCGAGCCTCGAACAGGGGTCCTTGGGCTTCACAGGCAAGCACTTAACCGCTAAGCCATTTCTCCAGCCCCAGACTCTGGCTAATTAATGGTCCATCCCTTCACTCATTTCCATCCACCCATCTGTCCACATGTCTCTTCCTTCTTCCTTGAGTGCAGGATGCATCTTACATATAACTGTTGCTCATAGAAAGGTACATCCCTATCCTTTTGATTTTACTTATTTTAAAAAAATTTATTTAAATGTAAGCAGAGAGAGAAAAAGAGGGAGACAGAATGAGTGCACCAGGGCCTCTAGCTGCTGCAAACGAACTCCATATGCATGTGCTACTTTGTGCATCTAGCTTTATGTGACTACTAGGGAATCGAACTCTGGTTGTTAGGTTTTGCAGGCAAGGGCCTTAACTGCTGAGCCGTTTCTGCAGCCTTTTTATTTATTGGAATTCCTACTTAATGCTTAGCTTAAGGTTTAGTTTGGGTTTAGATTAAGGTTTTGTTTAAAGGCTACCTCCTTCTTAGATTTTCTCTTGTCTCCAAATTATTTTTTTAATCTTTTTTGTTTGTTTCAAGGCAGGGCCTAACTGTGTCCCAGGATGACTTGGAAAACACTCTGTGGCCCATGCTATTCTCAAAGTCTTGGAGATTCTGTGACATCAGCCTGCCAAGTACTAGGATTAAAGGCTTGTGCCACCTTGCCTAGCTTTTTCTGTCCTTTAAACTTTCAATATAGTCTTCATTTCACTCTGTCTCACAATACATAAAGGTTTTTATTTTGTGTGTGTGTGTGTGTGTGTGTGTGTGTTCAGTTCTAGGACTCAAACCCAGGATGTCATATATATTAAACAAGTGTTCCTATTTATTCCATTAGAGCAGGGTTTTATGGGCTTTATATAACCAGAAAGAATGTTGTGGGTTTTTTTTGTTGTTGTTTGTTTGTTTTTGGCTTTTCAAGGTTAGAGTATGACACTAGTCCAGGGTGGCCTTGAACTCATGGGCGATCCTCCTACCTCTGCCTCTGTGCTAGGATTAAAGGCATGAACCACCGCTCCTGGCCAGAAAGAATGTTTTTATTGACTCTTTTGATTGTATTTTTTTGGGAGGGGTTGGTTTTTTCAAGGTAGGATCTCACTCTAGCCCAGACTGACCTGGAACTCACTCTAACTCCAGGATGGCCTCAAACTCACAGTGGTCATCCTACCTCAGTCTCCTGAGTGCTGGGCTTAAAGATGTGCACCACCACGCCTGGCTTTGTTGTTGTTTTATTGAGACAAGGTCTCATGTAGGCCAGGCTGGCCCTGATCCTCCTGCCTCTGCCTTCCAGGTGCTGAGATTACAGCCATGGGCCATCATCTCTCTTAAAACATTTGCTTTGCTTTGTGGTGGGAATTCATAAAATATACAGAAACTACAGACCTACAGAGAAGGAAGAACACTCCTTGTATTCCCATCATCCAGAAGTAATCACAGTTGACTTTGAATCTATTCTGGGTTTTCTTCCTGCCTTTATATTTTAAAAATGGGATTTGGACTGGAGAGATGGCTTAGTGGTTAAAGGCACCTGAATGCAAAGCCTAAGGACCCAGGTTCATTTCCCCAGAACTCACCTCAGCCAGATGCACATGGAGGCACATGCATCTGGAGTTCATTTGCAGTGGCTTGAGGCCCTGGCATGTCATTCTTTGTCACTCACTTGCTCTCTGTCAAATAAATAAATATTTTAAAATGAGGTTTATACTGTGTGTATTGGTTTATAACTGAAGTTTGTATTTAGTCCTATATAGAATTTTTTGTTTAATAGTTTGTTTGTAAGTGAGAACGAAGCAGAGAGAGAAGAGGAAGAGAGAGACAGAACGGACACACCAGGGCCTCTGGCCACTGCACACGAACTCCAGATGCATGCACCACCTTGTGCGTCTGGCTTTATGTGGGTACTGGAGAATCAAACCTGGCTCCTTTGACTTTGTTGTCAAGTGCCTTAACTGCTGTCATCCCTCCAGCCTCTATATAGAATTTCTTTTAGCAGCTACATAGTATTTCACTCTTGGGCTTACAAAGTCCTTATCCAGTCCCTTTACTGTTAGGAAATAATTGAGGTTGTGTCTAGTAGTTTACCCTGTGGCAAATGCTTTTTTTGGTAGTGGAGGGGAAAGTTTGGTGGTTGTTTTTTTAGTTTTTTGGTTTTTTGAGGTAGGGTCTCACTGTAGCCCAGGCTGACCTGGAATTCACTACGTAGTCTCAGGGTGGCCTCGAACTCACAGCGATCCTCCTACCTCTGCCTCCCAAGTGCTGGGATTAAAGGCATGAGCCACCATGCCCGGCTTGGAAAGTTTGGTTTTTTGAGGCAGGGCCTTTAACTGTAGTGAACGCTGGCCTGGAACTCACTATGTGGCCCAGTCGTGACTTGAAATAACTGCAGTTCTCCTGCCTCGGCCTCCTGAGTATTTAAATTGCAGATGTGAGCCACTTTGTGCAGCTAAACATTGTTTTACCAATAAAATTTTCCTATGGAACCTAAGGGTGTGGTTACATGTTTAAAACAGGTTTAAAAAATTTGACTGCATCACTATGTCAAACTACTCCCCAGAAATAGTACCAGTAGAGCTTTTAAAATAATAATAAACATTTTATGCTTTTACATCTTTTAAAAATAGTTTTAGTTATTATTTATGAGAGAAAGGAGAGAGAGAGAGAGAGAGAGAGAGAAAACGGGCATACCAGATGAGTACATTGAGGTTCAGGACTAAGGTTATACAATTGATGAGGGTTAGAAATAGGATCCAAACTCTGCCGGGCGTGGTGGCGCACGCCTTTAATCCCAGGAGGCAGAGGTAGGAGGATCACCATGAGTTCAAGGCCACCCTGAGACTATACAGTGAATTCCAGGTTGGCCTGGGCTACAGTGAGACCCTACCTCAAAAAAAAAAAAAAAAAAAAAAAAGAGGAAAGAAAGAAAAGAAAAGAAAAAAGAAATAGGATTCAAACTCTAATTTATTACATTTTTTTTTACATGCTGTGTTATAGTACATACCTGTATCAAACTTGGTTTCCACAAAATTCAGGCAGTCTCAGGGATCTGCCTTTACCTGCCTCCAAGTTGCTTGCTTTGTATGGGTTCTCTTGTGTCATTCTAGGGATTTTTAGACCGAAGTTGAACTCTTACCAGGATCATAGATGTGCACCACCTTGTCCAATATGACAGTCTGTTTAGTACCATTTGCTGTGCTTCAGTCACAGGTCTGTGAGCTTTCCTAAAGAAAGTGGTTCCTTAGCTATTGATAGAGCAAAGACTTTCCTTTCCCAAACATACTATTTGTAGCATTCTGGGAATATTGAAAGTTGGTAAATGTCTTCTAGTTCTGTTAGTTGGGCTGTGTAACCTTTTGGGAGAAAGAGTCAAAAGTCTTGGAACTCCTCACTTGAACGGGTCCCTTCTGCTCCTACCCCTCTCCATGGGCCTTACTAGTAGTACTGACCAGCTTTGACTCTTTAGTTTTTTGAGGTAGGGTTTCACTCCTAGTCCAGGCTTACCTGAAATTCACTATGTAGTCTCAGGGTGGCCTTGAACTCATGGCAATCCTCATACCTCTGCCTCCCGAGTGCTGAGATTAAAGGCATGCACCAGGCCAGCATTGACTCACTCTCTCTTTTTTTTTTTTTTTTAATTTATTTACTTATTTGAGAGAGAGAGAGAGAGGCAGACAAACAGAGAGAGAGAATGGGTGGCATGCCAGTGCCTCCAGCCACTGCAAACGAACTGCAGACGTATGTGTCACCTTGTGCACCTGGCTAATGTGGGTCCTGGAGAATTGAACAGAGGTCCTCTGGCTTTGCAGGCAAACGCCTTAACTGCTAAGCCATCTTTCCAGCCCCAGCATTGACTCTTAACAGAATTGAAGATGCAGTAGATGACACATAGGAAGTGATATATCCAAAGCCCACATCAAATAAAGACATTAGGAGCTGGAGAGGTGGCTCAGTGGTTAAAGGTACTTTCTTGTAAAGCCTGTTGGTCCAGGTTCTATTCTCCAGTGCTCAAAATGCAAAGTGGTGTGTGATGACATGCATACACTTATACATACACATAAACAAACAAGTAAATAAATTTTTAAAAAGAAAAACATACAGACACAGATTATATAAAGTCATTTTAGCTGGGCATGGTGGTACATGCCTTTAATCCTAGAACTTGGAGGCAGAGGTAGGAGAGTCCCTGTGAGTTCAGGGCCACCCTGAGACTACATAGTGAATTCCAAGCCAGCCTGGGCTACAGCAAGACCTTACCTTGAAAAAAGGGGCATCTCAAACCAGGTAAGATGGCTTCTTCCTCAAAATGAAAGCGTGCATTGTTTGTTTTGTATATGCTAATATTTGTGCATATGCATATACAACCACTTGTTGCCTTGATGATGTTCTAAGAAATTTTATTTCATTGTTGGGCAAACATAAGGGTGTTCTTACACAGACTCATAATGTGACATTACCTAGGCTATATGGTAAGTACTTCTCTTGATCCAAGGGCCACAGTAAACAGAACATGAGATTAAATCAAGTTCAAGAGAAAAAGATGGGAGTCAGGAGATACAATAAGGAGGCTGGGGAATTGGCTTAGCAGATAAGAGTATTTGTTACACAAGCATGAGGAGCTGAGTTTAAGCCCCAACACTCTTATCAAAAGCTATCTGGGGGATGGAAGGATGGCTTAGCAGTTAAGGTGTTTGCCTGCAAAGCCAGAGGACCCAGGTTCAACTCCCCAGGACCCATGTTAGCCAGATGCACAAAGGGGCACATGTGCCTGGAGTTCGTTTGCAGTGGCTAGAGGCCCTGGCTCGCCTATTCTCTGTCTCTCTCTCTCTCTCTTCCCCCCATCTTTCTCTGTCAAATAGATAAATAAAAATTAAAAAAAAAATTTAAGTACCGGGCGTGGTGGCGCACGCCTTTAATCCTAGCACTCAGGAGGCAGATGTAGGAGGATCACTGTGAGTTCGAGGCCACCCTGAGACTCCATAGTGAATTCCAGGTCAGCCTGGGCTAGAGTGAGACCCTACCTTGAAAAACCAAAGGAAAAAAAAAAAAAAATATATATATATATATATATATATATATATATATGTATATAAATTAAAAAAGAAAACCTAGCCGGGCTTGCTGATCAGCCAGTCTGACTGTAAAATGGCAGTTCCAGGTTCAGTGGGAGAGTCAAGGAAATAGAGGCAGGAGAGCAATAGAGGAGGCCACCCAATATTCTCTAACCTCTGCGTTCATGCACAAGGGGCATGCACATGTGCATACACCATAGACACCCCACATACAGTGTAGCAGTTACTGTCTCCATGCTGAGACCGAACACCTGGCCAGAGGCAGCTAATGGAAGGAAAGGGTTTTATGTCAGCTTACAGTTTCAAAGATGAGTTTCAGCATGGCAAAGAAAGCATGCTACAAGTAGGTAGCTGGAACATCACATCTTGTCATATCGACAGGGAGGAAGCAGCAAGAGTGAACTCACCATTAACACAGGGGGCTGAATTAATAAACCTGAGGGCCTTCCCTGAGTGACACACCTTTAGCAAGGTTCCACTAGCTATGGATTGAATATGAGGCTTAATCAAAACACATGAGGCCATGGGGAACATTTAACATTCCAACCACCACATACACCAAATAAATAATATTTTTTTCTTTTTTTTTTAAAAGAGTATTTTCTTTTTTTTTTTAATTTTTTGTTCATTTTAATTTATTTATTTGAGAGTGACAGAGAGAGAGAGAGGCAGATAGAGAGAGAGAGAATGGGCACGCCAGGGCTTCCAGCTACTGCAAACGAACTCCAGATGCGTGTGCCCCCTTGTGCATCTGGCTAACATGGGTCCTGGAGAATCAAGCCTTGAACTGGGGTCCTTAGGCTTCACAGGCAAGCGCTTAACCGCTAAGCCATCTCTCCAGCCCTTTTTCTTTGTTTTTTGTTTATTTTTATTTATTTATTTGAGAGCAACAGACAGAGAGAGGCAGAGAGAGAGAGAGAGAGAATGGGCATGCCAGGGCTTCCAGCCAGTGCAAACGAACTCCAGACGCATGCACCCCTTTTGCATCTGGCTAACATGGGTCCTGGGAAATGGAGCCTCGAACTGGGGTCCTTAGGCTTCACAGGCAAGCACTTAATCTTTAAGCCATCTCTCCAGCCCATAATTTTTTTTTAAAGATGTAATCAAGGAGGTATAAGGGGCTGTTGCTGTAGTAACATGGGACACTATTACACATTGAACTTTTTTTGAAGTTTGAGATAGACTCTCATGTAGCTGACGTTGGCCTTAAATCCTGATTTTTTAAATTTTTATTTATTTATTTATTTGAGAGAGAGGAAAAGGCAGAAAGAGAGAGAATGGGTTCACCAGGGTCTCCAGCCACTGCAAACGAACTCCAGATGCATGCGCCCCCTTGTGCATCTGGCTTATGTGGGTCCTAGAGACTCGAACTGGGATCCTTTGGCTTTGCATGCAAAGGCCTTAACTGCTAAGCCATCTCTCGAGCCCTTAAATCCTGATCTTTCTGCCTCTACTTCCCAAGTGTCAACATTAGAGGTGTGAGCCACCTTGCTTGGCTTCATAATGAACTGTTTATTTATTTTTCCTGGGCTATACAGTTGAGACCTTGTTTCAAAAAAAATGTGTAGTGGGGAGTAGGTGAGAGCTAGAAATAAAACCTTGTCCAATAGAAAGGTAAATAAAACAGGTGAGAAGTAGTTACTACTACCACATACTGTGCTCTTCTGTCACCTAACACAGTGGTCCTCAGTTTGTTCTGGGGGCTGATTAAAAAACACATCTGAGCTTTACTCCCAGAGCTCTGGATTTGGAAACAGGGCCCAGGCTTTGGTGTTCAAACAAGTCCCAGGACATGCTGGTCCTGTCGGTCCTGGGACTACACATAGAGAATCTCTAAAATTAAGTCATTCCCATCCTCAGAGTCTGTGTAGGTATTACTTCCATTTAACAGCCTAGGTAAGGTCAGAGTAGGCAGATAGCTTGCCGAGGTTCCACGCATAACAAATGGAGGAGCTGTTCAGACTCAGCTATCAGATGCCACAGCTTTAACCTCTGTACCTGGAGGGGCCAAGATGGAGTCTTCTAGGGCCTAGAAGGAGAAAGACGACAGACAAGACAGGAGGGGAAGGTAGGAGAGAGCTAAGTGTGTATAGGAGCAGGATAGGAGTGAAGTGCCCTAGCAAGCTTTCTGGGAAGGAAGGAAGAAGGAAGCCCTCCCCCCCCTTGCGGGATACCCACCCGCTTCAAGTCAGTTATTGCCACCTTTGTAATGCTAATCAGCTCCCACCTATTTAGAAATCTCCGCACTTTTATTGTCAAGCTTCAGTGTTTACTTGTGGAATGAAGGAATTCGCTTTTAAACCTAAGACTGAATGACCTCTTTTGGCACCCAAAAGTCATATTAGTACCTGATGGGTATATTCCTTCTCTCCCCCCCTTTTTTTTTTACACAGGTTCTTTTGTTGTTGTTAACATTTTTATTTGATAACTTTCATATCTACATATAAATAATATATAATGATCATAGCCCCCTCCCACCACTCTCCCTTTCCCCCCTCCTGAATCCTCCCTCCACTGAACCCGTTCTTTCCAACAGATAAGACAGGGTTTCACTAAGTAACCCAAGGTGGCCTGGTATTTACTATGTAGCCCAAGATGGCCTCAAGTTCAGCAGTTCTCCTGCCTGTGCCTCCTAAGTGTTGGTGTGACAGTGTGCCACCATGCCTAGCCCTGAAGGGTACATTTGGCATTGTTAGCCCATCCTCCAACTCCCAATGTATTTATTTGAAAGGTGTATTTGCCTAACTGTTTTCATGGGGTTATTATCTCTGAGCATCAGAAAAGGACAGTGAAGGGAATCCTTGAGTGCCTTGTCTTTGTGTCAGTCTACTTCAGGAGAGCCCAGTGGATGGAGGAGAATTGATAACAAGAACATCTAATGCAGGTGCCAGTGGCCAAAGCTCTGACCAGAACAGTCTCCTTTAAGAATTTTTTTTTTTTTTTTTTCCCAAGTAGAGAGAGAGAGAATAAGAATAGGCACACTAGGGTCTAGTGCTGCTGCAAATGAACTCCGGATAAATGTGCCACTTTGTTCATGTGACTTAAGGTGTCCTGGGTAATCAAACCCAGGCCATCAGGCTTTGCAAGTGAATACCTTTAACTGCTGAGCAACAATCTCCGCAGCCCCATCGAGTCTCCTTTCTTTAAGACCAGTTGGCTCAGGGGTCTTCTCCTTGCCTCACATCAGTCGGAGCTCTCATAGTGGGCCAGGCAGCTGGATCTAACATGGCCCCGGTAAGCCATGGGATCTTGGTTAGAGCTGGAAAGGACCTAGAATTTATCTAGCTGTACTTCTAGCCTTGTTATTTCACAGGAGGACTACAGGTGACTTGCCCAGAGTCAGCATGTCAGTAGTTGGATCAGCCACAGTCTCTGCTGCCCTGAGGTACGCAGTAACACCCATATGTGGCTGGGTTTGGGGACTAGTTGGGACATCTGGAGCTTGGAATTTTGCTCCAGGAGTCTGATGGTTAGAATCCCCAGGTAGGAGAAAAGGTAAACCTGGCCTGTTTTTCAGCCTGAGATTACATAGTGAATTCTGGATCAGTGTAGGCTAGAGGCCCTACCTTTAAAAAAAAAAAAAAAAAAAAAAAAAAAAAAAGCTCAGTTTTCCTTTTTTTTTTTTTTTTTTTTTTTTTTCCTGAGAGAGAGAGAGAGAATGGGCACACCAGGACTTTCAGCCTGCTGTGAATGAACTCCAGATGCGTGCATCTGGCTACATGGGACCTGGAGATTTGAACATGAGTTCTTAGGCCTCACAGCAAGTGCCTTAACTGCTAAGCCATCTCTCCAGACCTATTTTTGTTTTTAATGAGAGAGAGAGAGAGAGAATATTGGCACTCCAGGGCCTCCAGCCACTGCAGTCAAACTCCACCTTGTACACATGTATGACCTGGTGTGCTTGCGCCACCTTGCATGTCTGGCTTATGTGGGATCTGGAGAGTCGACCATGGGTCCTTGGGCTTTGCAGGCAAGCGCCTTAACCACTAAGCCATCTCTCCAGCCCCAACCCTGAGCTTTAGTTTCACTCTTCTACCTACCTGTTCTACAGAGAGCAAGCTTCAGGCAGAAAACTCTGACACTGTTAACCAGTTCCCAACTCCCTACCTGCTTCCCTTGCCCTTCTCACCGTTCTGTTATTTAACTTTAAAAAGAAGTTTTATTGAGTTTATTCTCATAATGTAGAAGTAAGGGTCTTTTTGTATGTATGTGTCAGAGTAGAGCCTCAAGCATGCTAGGCAAGTGATCTACCACTGAGCTTTTTGTTTGGTTTGTTTTGTTATCCCTTCCCTCACTATAGTCCAGGCTGATCCAGGAATGAACTCTGTAGCTCCAGGCTGGCCTCTAACTCAAGGAATCCTCTACTTCAGTCTCCCCAGTGTTGGGATTAAAGTGTGCCACCACACCCAGCATTACATTTAAAATATATATATGTGTGTGTGTGTGTGTGTGTGTGTGTGTGTATATATATATATATACATATATATATATACATATATATGCGTGTATATATATATATACATATACACACACACACACACACACACACACAAATTTGTTGTTCTTTTTTGTTTTTCGAGGTAGGGTCTCACTCTAGCCTAGGCTGACCTGGAATTCATTCTGTAGTCTCAGGGTAGCCTCGAACTCACAACAATCCACCTACCTCTGCCTCCCAAGTGCTGGGATTAATTTCTTTTTCTAATTTTTGGGATTAAAGGTGTGCATCCCCATGCCTGGCCTGTATTTTTTTTTTTTAACTTTTATTTTGGTTTTTAGAGGTAGAGTCTCACTCTAGCTCAGGCTGACCAAGAATTCACTATGTAGTCTTCTCAGGGTGGCCTCGAACTCACTGTGATCGTCCTACCTCTGCCTCCCTAGTGCTGGGATTAAAGGCCTGTGCCACCATGCCTTTTTATTTTTTAACTTTCATACATGTGCATAATGTATTGATCATAATTCGCCCTCCCACCTGAGCATTTGTTTATGGGGAAATACCACTTTATAAGGAGGCCATTGCCCGTCCCCCGTCCCCCGTGGGTGCTAAGTACCCTTCTTATACAGGGGCTTTGTGACCTGGCTGCCCCCCAGCTACCTCCAGTACTGACTGTGATTTTGGGGAGTCTGAAAGCACATTCTGAAACAGCTGAAGCTCCTACTGGCTCCTATGGGCAAGTTTAGGGAGTGGTGACTTTTCCAGCCCAGCTGCTGGCTTGTCCTTCCCCAAACCAGCTCTGCTGAGCCTGGGGGAGTCGGCACTGGGAGGAGCTGGTTGTCTGGGGGCAGGGCAGTGAATGCTTTCTTGAGGGAACCTGGCTAGACTTTAAAGTCAGAGCCCATGCAAGAGTGGGAGCTGCAGGGTTACCTCTTCCCTATTGATTCCTCTTGCTCCCCTCCCTCCCCCACACTTAATGATCTTTCCATTACAGAACCCAGACCAGGAAGTGCATGACAGGTCGCAGCTGTAGACACATGGCCGGGAGGCCTGGGCTCCTGGCCAGTGGTGGGAGGGTCCGAGCTCCCCTTCTAGCAGGACGACTCCCCTTCCCCACCCCACCCCCTTCTCCAGCAAACTTAGTGGAGATATTCTTACTGAGGCATTGTTTAAGCAGTTGTACGTTGTAAAAATTTTTAATTACTTACTTGAGAGAGAGAGAATGGGCACTAGGGCCTCCAACCACTGCAAACAAACTCCAGATGCGTGCGCCACTTTCGCTAAGCCGTCTCTCCAGCACCTAAACGGTTGTGCTTTGGATTTGAGTTTAGGAAGTGATTTTTTTCTAGTCAAGGCAGAAGATGCTTCCTGATTGGACCCACTTGTTTTCAGTCCCACAGATTTGGGACCTTCACATCACTAAGCTCCTTCATCCCAAAGAGTGGAGGGACGGGGGAGGTGATGGGTCCAGTCTTAATGCTTCCAAATAACTGTTTACCTTTCTGATTATATAAAAGTTCAGGCCTGGAGAGATGACTTAGTGGTTAAGGCGCTTGCCTGCAAAGCCAAAGGACCCAGATTCGATTCCCCAGGACCCACATAAGCCAGGTGCACAAGGTGGTGCATGCGTCTGGAGTTGGTTTGTAGCAGCTGGAGGCCCTGGCACACCCATTCTCTCTCTCTCTCTCCCTCTCTTTGCCTCTTTCTCTCTCTCCCTCTCAAATTAAAAAAAAAGTTTGGACATATATTGGGGGGAAGGCGTGCAACTGCATTAACACAGGCCTTGCACACACATGCAGGCCTGGGTTCCAGTCACACAGCTGGGCCCGCTTCATTTTCCATCAACCACCGGTGATGGCTCTTTCCACTTAAAGTTGTTCTGGAGATGTTAATTGCCCTTAAACTGTGTCCCAGGGTGCAGTTGTCACACAGGAGTTTCTGTCCCACCACCAGCCGTGCTGTTGGCTTTCTTCCCTGAATCTGCTAAGCCCAGATTCTTCTGTGCCAAGAAATGGTAATACAAACTTCTAGGAGCCGGTGAGCTCAGACTGCCCTTACCTGCTAGCTGCAGGGCATCTGTCCCCAGTTCTCAGGTTCCTTCAGACCTTGAGACCCTAGGGGAGAGGAGCAAAATGTATTGGGATCACTTGGGGAACTAGGTGGGAGAAATGCTACATTCAGCTTGGTCCTGGGTGTTCCCCGCAAACAATTGGGGCAGAACTTTTGTTGGGGAAAGGGAGATTTCTTTTGAGACAACTCCTGGATGCATTCCTTTGTTAATCACTTAATTACAGTCCTTCCAGTGGGACACTAACACCAATGGGGACCAGGTTCCTAGAGGGGAAAGTGCAGCTGTGATTCTCCCAGGTGAAGTTTGAGTCCCTAAAACCACAATTATGACCCTCCACAAGTTCCCATACACTACCCAGCTTCCCCCATCTTTTTTAGGGTTAAGTCAGAACTCTTGATCTGAGGCTCCTTAGTAGGGATCTGCTGGCTTCCTCCTCTTGCCCAACTCCTGGGGAGCTGATTTTGTGGGGGTCATGGAGCGGATGCAAAGGCCCAGGCTGGGGCTCTGTGCTAAATTACAGTGACGAAGTTGGGCACACAAAAGACCAAAATCTTTTTTTAATAAAAACAAAACAAAACTCCAGCCCCAAGCCCTTGGGCTGCTGAATGGCAATGGCTTCCTGTCAGGATTAGCCAGGCTGCCTGGGCATGTGTGCACTGCCTTTCTCCTCAGGAAATACCTTTAGTAAGCCCTGGTGGGGTCCCCATGGCAACTGGAGAGGGGACCTGCTGACAGAAGCCATTCAGCCTGTCCGTTGTTCCTCGGTCCCTTTGTTGTGTGCTTTATTGCCACCCCTCCAGCAAGCACTGCGTCTGCACCCTCTGTCAGCTGAATGTGGAGTTTTTACATTTTAATGGGCTCTTCCCCCAATGGCCTATTTGCATGCAAAATGTTCCTCCTTGCTCCTTTCCCTTTTCTATTAAAAAAAAAAAAAAAAAAAAAGCCCCCTGTCCAAATCCTCTGGGTTGAGGCCTTGGAGACTGCTACTGATCAAGGGACAGGCCCTGTTAATTGATTGTTGCTCTGTTTCCTCTGCCACACACCTGTGTTCCCCATACTGCAGTGTCTGTTGTATGGAGGGGACTTCTGTGCACTCCAACCCTTGTAAAATAATAGTTGTCACCTGAGATCTCAGTGAGATTCTAGGCTCTGGCCTGGTTTGTGCCAGACTAAAGTAAGTTTTCAGTTCCATTTCAAGGCCAAAAAAACTTCTGCTGAGAGCGCAGCATCCCTGCCGCGCTGTTCTGTGTTCCTTTTAAGTTGCTTTCAAAGCCACCCCAAGTTCTCCCCCATCTACAATTGCCCCCTCATTTATCTCTGGGAGTTTGTGCCAAGACTATAAACATTCCTGGACCACCATCTCCCCCATGTTACCGAGGGAGATGCCTGTCCCAACCACAAGAGTTTAACAAGATGACAGAATTAGCTCCCCTGAGAAGGGCCAGTTCGGGATTTCGTGGAGGGAGGCCTTTGATTGGTAGAATGGATCTACTGTTCCTGACCTCCGTGAGGAGGACAGACACGTGTAGCCCACTTTGCAGCCAGGCAGCACAGCCAGGTGTTAGTGAAGGGGACATGACTCGGTCGGTAAAGTGTGGTAAATACTTGCTTTGCAAGCATAGGGACCTGAGTTTGGTTCCCCAGCCACCCATGAGTCAGTCACTTGTAATCCTACTGCTGGGGAAGCAGAGATGGGATCACTAGAGCTTGCTGGCTAGTTACTCTAGCCAAGTCAGTGAGCTCCAATGTCAGCGAGAGACCTGTCTCAAAAAATAAGGAATGGCTTAGGGGTTAAGGTACTTGCCTGCGAAGCCTAAGGACCCAGGTTGGATTCCCCAATACCCACATAAGCCACATGCATATGGTGGCACATGCTTCTGGAATTTGTTTGCAGTGGCTAGAGGTTCTGGCATGCCCATTCTCTCTTTCTTTCTCATCTCTTTCTCTCTGACTGAAAATAAATAAATTAAATAAATAAATAAATAAATAAATGTTTTTAAAAAAAGAATTATTGGGCTGGAGGGATGGCTTGGCGGTTAAGGCACTTGCCTGCAAAGCCAAAGGACCCAGGTTCGATTCCCCAGGACCCACATAAGCCAGATGCACAAGGGGTCGCATGTGTTTGGAATTTGTTTGCAGTGGCTGGAGGCCCTGGTGTGCCCATTCATTCTCTCTCTCTCTGTCTCTCTGTCTCTCTCTCTCTCAAATAAATAAAAATAAAAGAATTCTTAAAGAAAAAATGGCAAGGGACTAAGGAAAGCACCTAGCATTTGCTCTGGCCTTTACATGCCCATGCCCACATGTGATATGGATAGTGGATGGATAGATATAGATGGATGGATGACAGTTAAATAGATAAAAAGAATATAGTGAAGGCTAGGTATGTTGCATACCTGTAGTAATCCTAAATTAGTAGGCCGAGACTGAAGGATCTTGAGTTCTAGGCCACCTTGTGCTGTCACCTGAGATCCTTTCTCAACCCCTCCCCACCCCTCAAGAAGAAAAGGAGAGTTCTTCAGTTACAAATCTCTAAAGAATGATTTGAAGGCCTAAGGAAGTGATAGAGGCTGTATTTGTTGGAGAGACAAGGACGTTTAAGAGAAGTAAGGTCTTTAGGGTGGGTAAAAGTTAAGTATAAGGTAAAAAACCAAGGAGGTGGGGGAGAAGATACACCTGAGAGACCCCAGATTCTGGAGGAGAGAATAACCCGGGGCTCTCAGAATATGAGGGGACAAAAGACTGCATGCCATATGAGCTTTGGAGCCAGGATTCCCGAGGACCTGTGATCCAAGGAGCTATGTGCCAACGGGAGGGTTGACCAGCCTCTTTGCCTAATGTTCTTAATCTTCTCAGTTGAAGGCATTAGAGGCTATCAGCTGTAAGCTGTAATCAAGGGTAAGAGGCTTAAGAAGACAAGTGTCAGGTGACTGCTGGGGGTTGAGCCAGGGAGCTGTCTCCTAGTGGCCAGGGTGGCCTTTGTGTGTCTCATGTGAGTCACCCCTCAGTGTCTGGAGCCCACTTGCTGGACCACCCTGAGTGAGAAGCATGGCGTAGAGGCCCAAGATTCATCTAGATACAACACTGAGATCACCGTTTTATGACTTGAGGAGATCTTAGCAACCTTCATCATGTCATGTTTAAGTGGGAGCCAACACAAGTAACGTGATCGTGAGTAAACATGCTTTGCTAAGTAAGTGTCAAGTGCAATACCAAAAAAGGGCATTATTATTATTAGTCAGAAGTCTGCCACAATGACAGCATACTCTTGTCACCCCTTGCCTCACCTACCAGTGTGGACAGCTGAACCTGCCCAGCTGAAGGGGTCCCTGAGCATGGACAAAAAAATTTGTAAGTTAAAAGCACTCATAAGATGTGGTTGTGGTGTACACTGTGGGACTGAGAGAAGAGGAGGGAGGGGAGGAGGGAGAGCCCAGAGCATCCACTCTCAGAATCCCATGCAAGGAAGGAGGAGACACGGGTGCCATTAGACAGGATCAGTGGGTTGTGAACCAAAAGACTGAGTCACTCTTCAGAAGCCAAGGGCAATAAAGACACAGTGAGGCTGAGTGGAGTGTTCTGGCATGTGCTCGTAATCCCAGTGCTCCAGAGGCAGAGTCAGGAGGATTGCCCTGAGTTTGTGGTTACCGGGAGTTACATAGTGAATTCAAGGCCAGCTTGGCTAGACCTTGTCTTTAAAAAAAAAAATCAACAAAACAAAACACACAATGAAGTTGCTTTTCAAAAAGTAAGATGGAGCCAGGTGTGGTGGCACATGCCTTCAATCTCTGCACCTCTACAGGGAGGCAAAGGTAGGAGGATCACCATGAGTTTGAGGCCACCCTGAGACCACATAGTGAATTCCAGGTCAGCCTGGACTAGAGCGGGACCCTACCTCGAAAAAAAAAAAAGAGAGGTACATGATTCTGTCTGGATAATCAGGACACCTGGCTTTGAATCCCAGTTCTGCTATTTATTACCCAGAGGGTTGTCTTGGATAAATCTTGTACCTCCTTGGTGCTTTGGTTTATAGTACCTATTTAAGGGTTGTTGCAGGGATTAAAACAAAATTACCTCTCTCCCCTTCCCACTGAACCCCTTCTTTCCAATGAATCCTTCTGTTTTGATGTCATTCTCCCCCTCCTCCATCATCCATGATGACATGTTGATGGGCCCAGTATTGTGCAGGTAATGACAGCTGCTGTGAAGTCATGAATCACAGCATTCCAAAGCACTCCGCCTCATCTTCTGGCTCTTATATTTTTATTTATTTATTTATTTATTTATTTATTTTGGTTTTTCGAGGTAGGGTTTCCACTCTAGCCCAGGCTGACCTGGAATTCACTATGTAGACTCAGGGTGGCCTCGAACTCACAGTGGTCCTCTTACCTCTGCCTCTCAAGTGCTGGGATTAAAGGCGTGCCACCATGCCTGCCTTCTTATATTTTTTCTACTACCTTTTCCACAATGTTATGTTGCAGAGATTTATCAAAGACATACAGTGAGAAGTATGTTTGGCGTACAGTAAACTCCATCAGCTACAAGATAGAGAAAACACAATAAGGGGCTGGGGAAAAGGCTGGGGGGGTGGGGGCAGGTTTTAAAGGCACTTTCTTGCAAAGGCTGCCAGCCTGGGATCAATTTCCCACCCACTAATATAAAGCCTGCTGCAAAAAGTGGTGTGAGCATATGGTGTCTATTTGCAGCAGCAAGAGACCCTGACATGCGTGTGTGCACGCACACACACATACACACACACACACAACAAATAATATTTTTAAAGAAGATTATTTGATTATTATTGAATCCAGTACCTTGAGCATATGAAATATGCATTCCACCACCGAGTTATACATCCAGACTATTTTATGTAATCTTTTCTTATTCTGTTTTTTTGGAAAATATTCATTAACAGTTTCCATAAGTATAGATAGTAAACCATAATTCCCTTGCAGCTTGTGGATTATATCCCATACATTACATTGTCAAGTGTTTCTCCTGGCTGCGCTGCTTTTCCCTGTGTGTGGTTCGTAACTCACCATACTGCTGAGAAGCGACAGGGGAATGAAGGCTCAGCACTGAGCTAGTGTTCTCACACCCTCCAAGGCTCAGGGTCCACTGCGGAAGAGGTGGTGGAAAGAATGTGAGAGCCAAAGGAAAGGGAGGACTACTTACAATACTGCCATCAATACACAAATGGTCCTGCTATCCACCACTTGCTATTCATAGTGCCTGATACTACCTACACAAGACCTTCATAACATAGGGGGAAAATGATGAAAAGAGATTTACTAATTGGACAAAACCCCTGATCAGAAACAGCTTATGGAAGGAAAGGGTTTATAGTTTTAAGGGGCATTGCAGCAAGGAAAGCATGACACAAACAGTAGGCATCACATCTTTTCATCTCAGCAGAGAGGAAGCACCAAGATGACTTAGCTAGTGAACATCCAGTGGGGCTGGACTAATAAGCCTTGGGCTGGAGGGATTGCTCAGTGGTTAAGGTGCTTGCCTGCAAAGCCAAAGGACCCAGGGTCAGTTCTCCAGGGTCCATAAAGCCAGATGCGCAAGGGGGCGTACCCGTCTGGAGTTCACTTACGGTTGCTGGGGGCCCTGGCGCACCTGTTCTATATCTGCCTCTTTCTGTCTCTCTCAAATACCCACTCTACCTAACTCTTCCCTCCTGTGTTTTGCATAGTGAGGCTTTAGAAATGAGGTTGGCAGCCTGAGTCCTCTGAGGTGCAAGCTCTGTCCCTAACCTCCCCACTCCATTCATTTGTCACTGAAACACGGTACACTTTTTTCCCTACAATGCACTCTTTAATATTCTGAACTTCAAGCTATAAAGAAGCTTATGAACATGGTAATTTGACTCAGTCAAACATATTCAGCCTCAGGCTTGATCATCCTGGAATCCAGATAACTACATACCCACACTCTATGTCCGTCTCATCTCTCAGGGAATGATGTTCGTGAAGTAGGTGTTTGGCTTTGCCACCTCCCCCACAGTGTTTTCACTGTTCCCACTGAGGACTGCTAATCTAATCAGTCTCTTTCTCCTAAGGTTGGGATGTTGCCTTCAAGAGGCTGAGCAACAAAATGGCTTCCCCCCCCCCCCGCCTTTCATCCTTCAGCCAGCTCAATAAAACTGTCCGGTAACTCATGTCTTGCTCATACACTGTGTCTGGTCTAGCTGTAGCCCACTGGTCTTGAATAAGAAAGGCCAGCTTTGAGGCAGCGCACGCCTTTAATCCCAGCACTCAGGAGGCAGAGGTAGGAGGATCACCGTGAGTTCCAGCCCAGCCTAAGACTATATAGTGAATTCCAGGTCAGCCTGGGCTAGAGACCCTGCCTCGAAAAACCAAAAAAAGAAAGAAAGGAAGGAAGGAAGGAAAAGAAAAGAAAAAAGAAAGGCCAGCTTAGAGGATGATCCAAAAGAATGCAAAGTGCCTCTTGTCTAGAGTGAGGGACACTGTGGCGACTTAGTAGATGTGGGCTGCTGGTGAGTGGGGATGTCTTTAATTCTCCACCTTAGGATCAGGTTCAAGGTCAGGGCTGCTTTGTAGGACAGTGACACAAACAAGGGCTCACTCAGTTGGTTACCTGGGTCCAGTTGGTTACCTTTCTGTCACCTTCTACAAGAAAGTAGCATATCTCTGTTTTGTAAATGGAGAGTGCTAACACTTCCCAGGGCCATATTAGCAATGAAAAAGCCACGAACACATCACAGCCCCTTGGCTGGTTTTGGGGTCCTCTAAAAATTAGCTTTTGTTAGATGCTAAATTCAGTTTAAGACTCATTCGTAATTTCTATATTTCTGATATGTTTATTAAGTGCTGTGGAAAGATTATAATAAAAATTCTTGGGCTGGAGAGATGGCTTAATGGTTAAGGCACTTGCCTGTAAAGCCTAAGTAAGGACCCAGGTTCAATTCCCCAGTACTCACATAAAGCCAGATGCATAAGGTGGCAAATGTGTCTAGAGTTCATTTGCAGTGGCACATCCATTCTCTCTTTCTCTCTCGAATAAATAAATATTAAAATATTGTTTAAAAAAAATCTCTTCTGGGTTGATTGCTGGTTTTAGAAGAGACAAGACATGGGCACTTTGACAGTTAAGAAATTATGTTTGCTGGGCGTGGTGGTATATGCCTTTAATCCCAGCACTTGGGAGGCTGAGGTAGGAGGAACTCCAGGAATTTGAGGGTAGCCTGGGGCTAAAGTAACACTCTGCCTCCAAAGGGGGAAAAGAAAAAGAAAGAAACAATATTCCCAAATGTCCATTAGCTGTAGCTGGTATGTCATATACATATACAATGAGATACTATGAGGCCATTAAGAAGGACTGAGACAAAGCACAACATGGACGAATCTTGACCATACAAGCCAGTCACAGAAGATATATACTAGACATGATTTTATTGATGGGTATGTGCAGAATGGAAAAATCTGTAAAGGCAGAAAGTATATCAGTGGTTGTCAAGATGTGACGTGAGGATGGCATAAATAGTCTTAGACTGTGGTGATAGATTTATAATATACAGTTGGCTTTCCATATCTACAGGTTATGTGTTTGCAGTCAAGCATTGATGGAAAATATTTGAGGAAAATATTTTTGTTTTTATTGAATATGTACAGACTTTTCCCCGTGTTATTCCCTAAAGCAATGTATGTAGCACCCATGTACATAGCCTTTGGTTGTATTAGTTGTTATAGGTGATATAGAGATGATTCAAAGCAAAGGGAGAATGTGCAAAGGTTATATACAAATGTTTACAGTACATAAGGGATTTTACCATTCCTAGATTTTGAAACTGAAGGAATGGAGGTCTTGGAACCAATCTCCCTGGATATTGAGATAGCTGTACCAAAAAAAAAAAAAATCATTTAATTGCAATTAAATTTGAGGAAGGGAATCCTATAGCCCAGGTTGGTCTAGAATTTGCTGTATAGTCTAGGATGACCTGAAATCTTTTAATTTAATTTAATTTAATTTATCTTATTTTATTTTAGTTTTTCTGTTTTTCAAGGTAGGATCTCCCTCTAGCCCAGGCTGACCTGGAATTCACTATGTAGTCTCAGGGTGGCCTTGAGCTCCCAGCGATCTTCCTACCTCTGCTTCCTGAGTGCTGGGATTAAAGGCGTAGGCCACCACACCCGACCTGAACTCTTTTTTTTTTTTTTTAATTGTTATTTATTTATTTATTTATTTATGTGAGAGCAACAGGCAGAGAAAGAGGCAGATAGACAGAGAGAATGGGCATGCCAGGGCCTCCAGCCACTGCAAACGAACTCTAGATGCATGCGTCCCCTTGTGTTTCTGGCTTACGCGGGTCCTAGGGAATCAAGCCTCGAACCGGTGTCCTCAGGCTTCACAGGCAAGCGTTTAACCACTAAGCCATCTCTCCAGCCCCTGAACTCTTTTTTCTTAAAAAAAATTTTTTTGAGCTGGGTGTGGTGGCACACACCTTCAATCCTAGCACTCAGGAGGCAGAGGTAGGAGGATTGCTGTGAGTTCGAGGCCACCCTAGACTACATAGTGAATTCTAGGTCAGCCTGGGCTACAGCGAGAACCTACCTCGAAAAACCAAAAAAAAAAAAAAAAAAAAAATTGGGGGCTGGAGAGATGGCTTAGCAGTTAAGGCACTTGCCTGTGAAGCCTAAGGACTCATGTTCAACTCTCCAGGTTCCATGTAATCCAGATGCACAAAGTGACACATGCGTGCAAGGGGGCACACGCATCTGGAGTTGGATTGCAGAGGCTGGAGGTCCTGGTGTGCCAATTCTCTGTCACACTTTAAAAAAAAAGCCACAGGTGTGGTGGCACACACCTTTAATTCCAGCACTTGGGAGGCAAGAGGTAGGAGGATCACAGTGAGTTTGAGGCCACCCAGAGACTATAAAGGGAATTCCAGGTTAACCTGGGCTAGAGTGAGACCCTTCCTTGAAAAACTAAACAAACAAACAAACAAACAAACAAACAAACAAACAAAACCAGTGTGTTCGGCTTGCCTCAAAATTTTTTATTTATTTATTTGAGGGTGGGGGGAGACAAAGGCAAATGTATACAGAGAATGGACGCAGTAGGTCTCCAGCCACTGCAAATGAACTCCATATTCATGCACCACCTTGTGCATCTGGCTTTACTTGTGTACTGGGGAATCAAACCTGAATCCTTAGGCTTCACAGGCAAGTGCCTTAGCTGCTAAGTCATCTTTCCAGCCCTGACCTGAACTCTTTCTTTTGTCAAAAAAGAAATATTTTTATTTATTTATTTAAGAGAGAGCCAGATAGATAGGAAAAGAGGGAGGAAGAATGGGAGCTCCAAGAACTCTAGCCCCTGCAAACAAACTCCAGACACATGCGCCATCTCATGCATCTGGTTTCTGTGGGTCCTGGGGAATCAAACCTGGGTCCTTTGGCTTTGCAGGCAAGTGCCATAACCACTAAGCCATCTCTCCAGCCCCTGACCTGAACTTTTGATCCTCCTGCCTCTATCTCCCCAGTGCTGGGACTACAGGCTGTACCAACATGCTTAGCTAATTGTACACTTTGAATAGGTGAATTTTGTAGTGGATGTTAACGTCTATGAAAAATTAGACTCACTAGCATAGACTGAAGACTGCCTGGATGTTTTCCATGGTGGTGCTTTGAATAACCTAGGCCAGGGATCACACTGGAGAAATGGTAACTATTCTCAGTAGAAGTAAGCTTTGCTGTCTGTGGAGGGAGTTTGACAGCCAGACATGGAGTGGGAGGTGCGTGTGTGGAGAAGGAAGGTTCTGTGGAATGGGCTAACACCAGGTGGCTAGGGCCCTTGAAGGCCAACAGGGATGTGGCTCATACTCTGTGCATCTTGATGAAGACAGTGATGTGATGTGACTTGAGCAAAGACATGGGAACATGGGGAAGTTAACTCATAACAAAAGGCTATATGGGAACTTGTCCCAGGACAGCACGAGGAGTGGGAGGATGAAACAAACTGAAGGTAATTTTGAAAAAGCACCAGGGTCCAAGTGATTATATCAGGACAAAAGAAAGCTGGTTCCTGAGGCCTTTTATAGATTAGCAAAGAGTTTCATTCGCAAGTTGTGTCAGGATGATTGACAGGAAGCTGTCAGGACCAAGCAAAAGGGCACAGAGCAGGTCTCAGCAGGGAAGACCAGTGAGCTGCTGCGTCTGTTGGGACCTGTGGAAGGAGGAAGTAGGCCTGGTGAAGTGATCAGCAGCTGGTGCGGATCATGAGCAGCAAAATGTTTCATCAGTGAGGGAAATGCAACTGGATCCATAGGAGAGCTCGCTGCTCTCTTAAGGGTCAGGTCCAAACTGCCTTTCTTCTTTCATTTGGTAAAACCACAAACCATTAAAAATGGAAAGAATATGCCGGGCGTGATGGTGCACGCCTTTAATCCCAGCACGTGGGAGGCAGAGGTAGGAGGACTGCTGTGAGTTCAAGGCCACCCTGAAAATACAGGGTGAATTCCAGGTCAGCCTGGGCTAGAATGAAACCCTACCTTGAAAAACCAAAAAAAAAAAATTAAAAAGGAAAGAATAAATTTTTCCAAGACCCACACAGCTTGTTTTTATTTTTTATTTATTTATTTGAGAGAGAGAAAAAGGGAGACAGAGAATGGGTGCAAAGGGGCAAGGCCTCCAACTGCTGCACACGAGTTCCAGATGCATGTGCCACCTTGTGCATTTAGCTCACATGGGTCCTGGGTAATTGAATGTGGATCTTTTGGCTGTACAGGCAAGTGCCTGAACTGCTAAAAGCCTTCTCTCCAGCCCAACAGCTTGTTTGAATCAGCATGTATTCTGCTCACCATTGTGGCACCCTCCTTGGCTGGCCAGATCCACAGAAATATAGCTAGTGATTTTCTGATGACCCAGTCTTCGGGACAGAGCCCTTGGGTTGATGCGGGCCCCTTTGAGTAAAAAGCAAGTCGATCCTTGGTGCCTTTCAGTGTGGACTCCCATACTCATTCATCCTTATTCTCCCTCTACTTCCCTCTCTCCCTCTTTTCTAAGCTGTCCCTGTGTTGTCCACAAGGCTGCTCTTGTACTCCTGGGCTCAAGTGATTCCTCTAACTTAGCCTCTTAAAGAGCTGGAACTACAGGTTTGGGATACTCATTTGTAAGGTTTTCAGCAGAAATTTGTAGAGACATTCATAAAGAAGGTCATTATAATTAAGGTGTGTGGCTTAGTGGTAGCGTTTCCCAGCATGAGCTGGGTTTTAATCCCTAGTACTCACACCCCTCCAAAAAAAAAAAGCCATGCGTAATGGTGCCAGCCTGTAATCCCAGCACTGTGGAGGCTAAGACAGGTAAGATCAGGAGTTTGAGGTCAGCCTGGACTACATAGAAAGACCTGTCTTAGAAAACCAAATAAAAGGGGATGGGGCCTGGTGTGGTGGCGCATGCCTTTAATCCCAGCACTTGGGAGGCAGAGGTAGGAAGATCACCATGAATTCAAAGCCACCCTGAGACTACCAAGTGAATTCCAGGTCAGCCTGGGCTAGAGTGTCACACTACCTTGAAAAACCAAAAACTAAAAGAGGGGGAGGGGATGGGCAGATGGCTCAGCAGTTGAAGGCATTTGCTTGCAAAGCCTCTGGCCAGGGATCAATTCCCCAGTACCCACATAAAGCCAGATGCACAAAGTGGAGCATGTGTCTGGAGTTTGTCTGCAGCGGGAAAGGCCCTGCTGCACCCAGCTTCTCTCTTTCTCTCTGCTCACAAATATATAAATAAATATTAAATATTTGATTTATTTATTTGAGAGAAAGAGGTGGGGGGTAGGAAGGGAATGGGAATGCCAGGGCCTCCAGCTGCTGCAAGCAAACTCCAGGCACATATGTCTGGAATTAGTTTGCAGCAGCTAGAGGCCTTGATGTACCCATTCTCTCTCTCTCTCTCTCTCTCTTTCTCTCTCTCTCTCTCTCTCTCTCTCTCTCTCTAATAAATAGATAAAAATATAAGAAAAAACTTTAAGCAGGGCATGGTGGCACACACCTGTAATCCCAACACTCAAAAGACAGAGATTGAGTTCCAGGTCAGCCTGGGCTAGAGTGGTGAGATCCTACCTTAAAAAAAATAAACAACAAAAGACTTAAAAATAAAAAAAAGAAAACAAATAAAAGTTCCAACATGTGGGACTGGGGAGCTGGCTCACCAGTTAAAGATGTTTGCTTGCAAAGTCCTCCAGCCCTAGTTCAATTCCCCAGTCATCCACATAAAGCTGTACCCAAAAAGTGGCTTATGTGTCTGGCATTCCAGTCGCAGTAACAGGAGGCCCTGGCCTGTACATACATTCACAAATAAAAATTTTAAAACTCTCAACATGGTAGTGCACATCTGTAATTCCAGCACTATAGAGGTAGAGACAGGACTATCACTGTTCCTGCAAGTTCAGAGCTATTCTGGACTACGTATGGAGACTCAAAGAGCCTCAGGGAAGCACTGCACATCGCACCCTTCCTCGGCTAGGCTGCGAGCGAGCGAGCGAGAGCTTCCTTATAGAAGCTCCCTGCCAGTCTGGACACTGGCTCCCGGAGAAAGAGGGAAAGGAGGACAGGCCCTGCAGGCGGGTGTGGGACCGCTGTGCGGCAGAGCTGGGCCTCCGTAGAATGTGCCATCTCAGAGCCAAGGCCACCTGCAGCAAGTCCCATGTGAGACTGGGCAGTACAGAGATCCAGGTCAGGTGGTAGGCCTGAGGGGCACACATTCTGGTAGAAGAGGCCAGAAATATGTTTGGCCATGCTAAAAGGGCAGGAACTTCCTTTCCTCTTAGAGTTGATGCTCTGAGGGCATGATTGACTCCTGGTAGTGCCAGGATCATGGGCCTTGCTGTGGACAGGAGTGACCCATCTCATTCATCCAAGAGGGGTGGGTGCTCTGTGCAGCACCAGATCTTGCAGGGCTGGACACTGTCAGGTATAGCGAGCGCATCTGCCCAAAATGGGGGTGGCCAGGGTGGCTGTGTGTGACATTGTGTTGTGTGGAGGAAGGTGGGGCACGGGAGAGGGTGAGCCTAGGCAGTGGAGGAGGAGGCTTTGTGTGTGATGTCTGCTGCCAGAGCAAGTGTGGTGTTGCGGCAGCTGCAGGCCTCCGTTCCTAACACAGGCAAAGGCTCCAAGGCCTTGGGCTTGACACCTGTTCACTGGAGGCTCCCCCGAGTTGACCTCTCCTTGGCTGCCCCTCTCACAACTGCATCTGTTTTGCTGGAGGAGGCGGGGAGGCCCCCACCCTGACTGAATCACGTGGCTCCAGAGCCCCGGTCCACAGAAGTGCCTGCTCTCATCCCGGGTGGTGGCTGCTGGGGTCGTGAGGGTTGCTGTTTGTTCGCTAAGGCAAATGGTGAGGCTGATAGAGCCAGCAGGAGTGGGGGCATTCCTGTGAGAAGTGGTTCTTGGCAAAGAAACGAGCAGCACGTAGAGAAGGAAGGAGGCACTCTGGACTCCAGAAGACCAGTCTCCCTAGGGTGGGGCTGAAACACTGCATAATGTAGCTGCAGCTGCTTCCTAACGCGGCCTCTTTCTTCCTTGACCTGTGGGAGAGTGGGGTGGAGGAGAAGAGCCGGGGGTCCCAGATAGCCAGCCGCCGTTTCCTCCTGGCCCGTGCTCCAGCCCCAGCTCCATTGCCTCCAGTAAGGCCTGACCGTGCAGTGCGCTGTGGCTAGCCTAACTCCCTTTCTCTCTCCTTCTCCTCTCCTCCCTTGGCTCCTCTTCCTGGTCCCTGTGGGTGGCTGCAGCTCAGCCCTGGGGAGACCCTGTGGAAGTGGAGTCCCTCCTGGTCCACCCTGGTGACCTGCTGCAGCTTCGCTGTCGGCTGCGGGACGATGTGCAGAGCATCAACTGGCTGCGGGACGGGGTGCAGCTGGTGGAAAGCAACCGCACCCGCATCACGGGGGAGGAGGTGGAGGTGCGGGCTTCCGTCCCCGCAGACTCTGGCCTCTACGCTTGTGTGACCAGCAGCCCCTCTGGCAGTGACACCACCTACTTCTCCGTCAATGTCTCAGGTTGGTAGCAAAGCTCCTTCCACCTCTTGGGACTCTGCTTTCCAGGGGAGGCGAACCTCCTTCCCACCCATGATCTGCCCCAGCTCTGCTTCAGAAGCTGCTGCCCACTAACACTGCTCCTTGCCCGCTGCGTGGCTTAGCTCTCAAGAGACTGGCTAGGTAGGGTAGGCCCCAGGCCAGTGACTTGGGGCTGCCAAGGCTTACTCAGAGATGACTACTGACGTTTGGGGATGTTTAAGACCCTGTGATTTTTCCCAGCACAGCTTGCTCAGATCTCTGGATACCCCGTGCCTGTGATGAGACCGCCACTGTGAGGGGAAGAAGTCAGGCACACTGCCTTGTCCTCAGGCTGTGTGGAAACACCTGCTGGCTATCTCTCGGAGCTGAGCGAGAGCAGCCGGGCAGCGGAGAGCTCTGCGGCTCTAGGAATCTGCCTCTTTAAGAATGTAACTTTTATAAAAACAAGGATCCAAGGAAGTAGAGCTGGAACTTGATGCCGTTTTGTGCACCCCGGGATGTGGGATTATTACCTCTTCCCAGGCATTATTTACAGCCTGTCCCCAGTTGGGAAACTTACATTCTTTGTGCCCTGCCAGAGCCCAGTAGTGCCAGGAAGGACTATAGAAACCTGGCATGAACTCTTTTGCTGAGTCTGTTCTTAAAGGGATTGCGTCCTTGTTGGGAAGTGGTGTTGCAGGCTCCCATCTGCTCTGGTTAAGAAAGGCAGCTTCCAACCTTTGGCAGATCCATGCTAGGAAGGTTCCGACTGCAGGTTGTGCAGCCCCTGGCCTGGAAGCGGCTTTGAGGCACCGAAAGCCCAGACCTGTTTGGGTTTCTCTGTGGTTGGTGTCCCTCGACTGCTATTGTGTGTGCCCGGGTGGTACTCCAAGCTGAGAAGAGCCTTCGAGTGCAGGCTGCAATGAAATCCATGCAGCAGCTGGCCCTGTTGGAGCCGTCCGCTGTAAAGGCTTCGGGGCAGAGGGCAGTGCATTGGGCTCGGAAGAGTACTGGAGCAATTCTGAAACCGATTGTCACTAAGCAAACATCTGGAAAAAAACACGGAGAAGGGTGGCTGTGTTTACGAATGGCTTTAGGGGATGACTACTGCAGTGGATGGATGCTCAGAGGTAACTCAGTGCCTCCTATCTTTCCACAGATGCACTTCCCTCTTCAGAGGATGATGACGATGATGATGACTCCTCTTCAGAGGAGAAAGAGAATGACAACACTAAACCAAACCGTAGGCGTGAGACACTGTTTCTTACCTTACTGCCTTTGGGGGCCTGGGAGTTGAGTCCAAGAGGGGAGGCCTGGCTGACGTGGGAGAAGAGAGGCACAGAGAGCCTGCTGGCCACAGTGCCTGGCTGCTGTCCCTCGAAATGGCCTGAAAAACTTGGGCATTGCTTGTATGTGTTGAGCAGGTGGGTGGGGTGCCTGCGCGTCCCACCCTGGGCCTTTGCTCCTAAGCCTGACTGTTCTTCCCACTCCCATCTGTCTCTCTTGGCTTTCTCTGGACAGCTGTAGCTCCATACTGGACGTCCCCAGAAAAGATGGAAAAGAAATTACATGCAGTGCCAGCTGCCAAGACAGTGAAGTTCAAATGTCCATCCAGTGGGACACCCAACCCCACTCTGCGCTGGTTAAAAAATGGCAAAGAATTCAAACCTGACCACAGGATTGGAGGCTACAAGGTACAAGGGTGTATGCATAGTGAAAGAGGCTGTCATAGAAAAATCCTTACTCTATGCTTTTATTATTACTTTGTTTTAGGTTTTTTGTTTGCTTGTTTTCAGGGAGGGTCTCGTTCTAGCCCAGTCTCACCTGGAACTCTCTGCAGCTCCAGGCTGGCCTCGAGCTCACAGTTGTTCTGTTTTAGCTATTCTTTTGGTACTGCAGATTGAGCACAGGGCCTTGTGCATGCCAAGCACAGTCTCTACCATTGAGCTACAACCCTAGGCTCCCTTTAATTGTTATAAATTATAATGGTGATTTGTCAACATGAGTAGGTTATTTCAAGTATGAGCATTTGAAAGCTAGTTTTTATGGCTGCATGATTCCGTTATACAAATTTCCCATAACTGAATGAACAGTTTTGTGATAGTAGGCATTTTGTGTTTTTGTTTTTTTAGTAATGTATATATTGCCACAAATGGCTTCATGTTGTTGTTTTATGTGTGTAGCCTGCATGCATGTGTATTCATATGTGTGGACACACATGTGTACAGGTATTTGTGTGCAGATACGTGTGGAAGCTAGGACAGCTGTAGCTCCATACTGGACGTCCCCAGAAAAGATGGAAAAGAAATTACGTGCAGTGCCAGCTGCCTAGACAGTGAAGTTCAAATGTCCATCCAGTGGGACACCTAACCCCACCCTGAGGTCGATGTGGGGTGTCTTCCTCAGTTGCTCTCTACTGTACCTTTTTTGTTTTTGTTTTTCTAAGTAGGGTCTCTCTCTAGCCCAGGCTGATCTGAAATGTCTCAGGGTAGCCTCGAACTCACGGCAGTCCTCCTACCTCTGCCTCCCAAGTGCTGGGATTAAAGGCATGTGCCACCATACCCGGCTCTGCCATACTTTTTGAGGCTCATTTTACCTGAAGTTCACTGATTTGGCTAGCTAAATTAGCTAGCCAGCAAGTCCTACATATCCTTCTCTCTTTGCCTCCCTAACACGGATTACAGGCATGCTCTGCCAAGCTTTTGTATGGGTGCTAGGCAGATCTCGGGTCCTCAGGCTTGCGTGGCATGATGGAACCATCTCCCTGGCCACTTCATCTGTATTCTAAAATGATTTTCCTCAGGACAGAGTACTTGAAATGAGATTTCCAGGGCTGAAGAGATGGCTTAGCAGTTAAGGCACTGCCTGTGAAGCCTAAGGGACCTAGGTTCAATTTCCCTAGGACCCATGTACAGCCATATGCACAAGGTGGCGCATGCATCTACAGTTCATTTGCAGTGACTAGAAGCCATAGAGCGCCCATGTATTCTCTCTCTGTCTCTAATTAATAAAATTTTAAAAAAGAAATGAAATTTCCAGATCTCAGAATTTAAGCTGATGTACCTATTATCCAATTACCCTCTCCTCCTGTCTTCCTTTTGCTTGTTCTTTTTTTGCTGGAGATTCAGTCCAGGGCCTTTGTGCTGCTGAGTTTACTATCACTGAGTTATATCCACATTTCCCGTGTCCTTAAAGGGAAAGCCAGAGTTGGGGACTTATCTCAGTGGATGAGTACTTGCCTAGCAAGCACATGGCCACAGGTTCAGTCCTCAGCACGAGGGAAGAGGGGGATCCAAAACAGACCAAAAGGTGGGGGCACTGAAAGAGAAAACCAGTCACCTTCCTATGAGACAGTATGAAAATGACAAGCTCACTGAACAAGGGTGTCCAGTCTGTGTCCTAAGGGCCACTTGAAGCCCAGGATAGCTGTGAGTTTGACCAAACACAAAATTGTAATCTCAGATTTTTGGTTTTTTTTTTTTTTTTTTTTTTTTTTTTTTGGTTTTTTTCGAGGTAGGGTTCCACTCTAGTCCAGGCTGATCTGGAATTCACTATGTAGTTTCAGGGTGGCCTCAAACTCACGGCAATCCTCCTACCTCTGCCTCCCAAGTGCTGGGGATTAAAGGCGTGCACCACCATGCCCAGCTTAGAACATAAGATTATTATTTTTTTTTTTTTGCTAACAGAGAGCGGGAAGAGAGTATGTGAGTAAATATTGGTGAATGAGGGCCTCTTGCTGATGCAAACTTCAGATATGTGCGCCACTTTGTGCACATGACTTTACATGGGTACTAGGGAATTTAACCCTGGCTGACAGGCTTTGCAAGCAAGCAAGCACCTTAACCACTGAGCTATCTCCCTAGCCCAAGAGTTTGTTGTTGTTTTGTAACTCGATTTGTGCAGTTTGTGAGCCTGAACTTTGGAGTTGATAACATGTGAAAGTGTCACTCAAAATAAATGGTTGCGTGTGCTCTTTGTCTTTGTGTGCATGGATGGTTTCAGTTATGTGTGCAGCTTCCAGTGTATGGTCTTCTAAGCACTGGCAGTTTGGTTCCATCAGACATTACATGTGCTCATAGTGAAATGCAGTGATGATCAGTAATGTGGTATTAATCTCCTGCTGCAAAACAACAACAAAGGTGTTTACTGTCATTCAGAAGACACGTAAGTGTTCTTATTTGATTATTAAGGGTGCTTCCCCACCTGGGCTGGGCCTCCACACATCAGCTGCTGCCCTTGACAGCTGGCCTTCCACTTCACACTGACATGTGCAAAGCCCCAAACTTTGTTCTCTATTTTCCTGCCAATTAATTTTCATAATAGAAGTACATATAGTCCTTTTTTCTTCTTATTTTTGAGGTAGAGTCTCCCTGTAGCCCAGGCTGACCTGGAACTCACTCTGTAGTCCCAGGCTGCCTCCAACTCACAGCAATCCTGCTCTCTCTACCTCTGAGTGCTGAGATTAAAGGCGTGCGCACCACCATGCCTTGTACAGTGTCTGAAAACAACATAGAGAACTGGAGAGATAGCTCGGCAGTAGAGTATGCTTTGTATGCAAGCATGAGAGCCTGAGCTTCATATCCCATGTAAATAGCTGGGAGTGGCCGTGTATGCCTGTAACCCCGGTCCTGATGGAGCAGAGCCCAGGGACTCCCCCATCCTCTCAAACAAGCTCTGGTGTCAGCAAGAGACTCCTGCTCAAAATGAGCAGCATAAGAACCACTCAGCATTCTGCGCCATTCACCACAGGAGGTGAGCACATGGGGCACTGCAAGGTTGCATACACCACAGCAACACATGCACACACCACATTACACACATAACCACATTACACACATAACAGACACATTAGCAAAAAGAAAGGATGAAGTGGGCGTGGTGGCACACACCTTTAATCCCAGCACTTCGGAGGTAGAGGTAGGAAGATCACTGTGAGTTTGAGGCCACCCTGAGACTACATAGTGAATTCCAGGTCAGCCTGGGCTAAAATGAAACCCTGCCTTGAAAAACCAAAAAGAAAAAAAAAAAGAAAAAAAAGGAAGAAAATAGAACCCCAAAAAAGAAAAGTTATGGATGAAGGAAGACTGTTCAATAAAAAGTGAACAGATGACTACTTTTTTAAGGTACCCTGTTTAATTTGTAGAGAATTCTTAACTTTCTCTAACTATGTGGTAGCATATTTGATAGCAGTGTCTGGAGAAAGTGATAGATGAAAAAAAAAAAAGGGAGGTATTTTAAAAATCAGTTTGTCAAACCAGATGATAGGCAGGCAAATTGAAACAATTGGGAACTATGGAAGGATGCTGTGGAGAGTCGTGCTCATTCTAAACTTCATGCTCTGGTGATGGGCGACAGCCCTGATGCTGCAAACATTGTTCAACTGCCATTTTATCAGAGGTGTTGATGACAAACATTATGTCACCAAGGAAAGGCCTTCTTTAGTGCCAGTGAAAGATACAACTGAATGAAGAGATCTCCACAAAGCCTGTGTTACAGTGATTTTCTTTATCCGTTGATACAGTTGCTGATGGTGCCCTGGTGATGGTAGATGAAAGGGAGGAACTTAGAAAATTAATAGAAGATAATGCAGTTACTACCCAGAGTTCATATTTAATGAAGTGCCATTGCACAGTAGTCAATAAAATTTGTGCATAAAATCATTAAAAATGGATAAGATCATGCAAATCACCACCAAGACTGAATTTCTTATGGGACAAGTAATTCAAAATTGCCAGTTATACAATTTCCTTAAAAGTGTTAATGCTGACTATGTAAAGATCATTTACTTCTCAGAAGTAAGTTGGCTAAATTGAGGCCAAGTGTTGAAAACATTTTGTGATTTGAGATAAATTATCAAGTAATTTTTAGTATCCAAAACAAAATTTGTGCCAGAACTTGATGATGAAAACTGGCTTGCAAATTTAGAATTTTTAGTGTATTTAACCACTCATTTAAATGAGTTAAATACATGTCTTCAGGATGAAAACTATCATGTCAGTATACTCCAAATCATAACCTTGTCTCAAATGAAATTGAAATTATGGCAAGCTCAAGTTAGCACAATTTTATACATTTCAAAATGTTAGCTAAGGGCCAGAGAGATGGCTTAGCGGTTAAGCACTTGCCTGTGAAGCCTAAGGACCCTGGTTCGAGGCTGGATTCTCCAAGACCCATGTTAGCCAGATGCACAAGGGGGTGCATGCATCTGGAGTTCGTTTACAGTGGCTGGAGGCCCTGACGTGCCCATTCTCTCTCTCTTTTTCTCTCTCTCTCTCTCCACCTCTCTTCCCCTCTTTCTCTCTCTGTTGCTCTCAAATAAATAAATAAAAATAAATAAATAAATAATATTTTTTTAAAAATGTTGGCTAAACAAAGTCCTGTGAACAGTGAAATAAATACAATACACACACACACACACACACACACACACACACACACGACCTTGCTTGCTTCCAGGTACAAGAATTTGGAAACAGGTTTCAAGAGCTCCAGGACAAGGGCTGGGTGATGGCTTTGTAGTTAAAGCACTTGCCAGCACAGCCTGTCAGCCTGGGTGCAGCTTCCCAGTACTGACATAAAGCCAGAAGTGCAGAGTGACAACAGGTCAACCACATCTTATTCGTGCCATTGCTTTTCGGCAGCACCTACATTCGACTGTGAGCCACTGTTTTCAAGAGTGAAACACATTACGAGTCAAGTTAGAACCAAAATACTTGTTGACACCTTGGGAATTCAGTGGTCACTGAAACCACTTCCATCAAGCTAGATGTTAACATATTAGTTTCTCAAATACAATGTCAAATATCCCACTAGTTTTATGTTACCCTTTTACTTTAAAATTTTTAAATGAAGTTTTATTAGACTTGTTAATTTTCTTTATTAGTGATAGCAAATTTGGGACCTGATGGACAATTTTAAAACACTGGCTGGGGAGATGACTCAGTGGTTAAAGGTGTTTGCTTGCAAAGCCTACCAGACCGGGTTCCATTCCTCAGTACTCACATAAAGCCAGATGCACAAACTGGCATGTGCATCTGAAGTTTGTATGCAATATATACACCTTCTGTCTCAAAAAATATTTGCGGCCTGGCATAGTGGTACGCGCCTTTAATCCCGGTACTCAGGAGGCAGAGGTAGGATTGCTGTGAGTTTGAGGCCAGCATGGAACTACAGAGTGAAACCCTGTTCAGCCTGGGCTAGAGTGAGACCCTACCTCTGCAAACAAAAACAAACAAATAAAAACAAAAACAGCTGGGCGTGGTGTGCACGCCTTTAATCCCAGCACTTGGGAGGCAGAGGTAGGAGGATTGCCATGAGTTCAAGGCCACCCTGTGACTACGTAGTGAATTCCAGGTCAGCCTGGGCCAGAGTGAGACCCTACCTCAAAAAAAAAAAAAAAAAAAAATCAGAAAGAGAATGAGAATGAATATGGGTGCACCAGGGCCTCCTGCCACTGCAAATGGAAACACTCAGAACAGGGTGCCATGTAATTAAGGATTGTTATGTGAGTACTTTTCTACTTAACTGTCAGGGCAGAGAGAGAGAGAGAGAGAGAGAGAGAGAATGGGTGCACAAACTCCAGATGCATGTGCCACCTCATGCATCTATCTGGCTTACGTGGATCTTGGGGACTTGAACCTGGGTCCTTTGGCTTTGCAGGCCAGTGCCTTAACCTCTAAGCCATATCTCTAGCTCCAACCTTTTATTTTTACTCATCAGCTTTTGTTAGTGTTCGTACATGTAATGTGTGATCCGAGACAGTAGACCTTCGCCAACAAATTGAGCAGGTGAAAGCATTGCATTGGTCTCCTGTTTTCCGTATTAATACCATTAGTATTTCTTATGCTCATAAGAAGCTTTTCCTTTCCTTTTTTGTAAACTTAATAGCCTAATAGCTTAATAGCCTTTTGTATTTGTAGGAAGACATCTTGATGAAAACCCCTTCTTCAGAGAGATGATCAATAGTACCTGTGTGTCTCTCATCTCAGCGAGCTTTCTCACTCTCACTCAACAGGGTTTCCTTATATATCTAGACTGGCCTAGAACAATCCTCCTGCCTCAGGTTCCTGAGTGATAAGATTACGGGTGTGTGCCAGCATGCCTGGCTTCTCATTGCTCCTACATATGAAATCCAGAGGGAATCAGAATAAACATTGAAAAGCTCTTAAGTAAACTCATCAGGTCCTTGCTGTCTGCAAGTACTTGAGCTTCTGCTGGGATAAGACAGAGTTCTGGCCCATAAAGATTTTCCAGCCTAATCAGAGGGCAGATGCCTGTGAGCAACCATGGCACAGTGCAGCCAGTGCCTTGGTGGCAGAGCCAGGGGAAGGCTGGAGGAAGAGAGAGGTTGTAGGATGAGCCATGCAGAGCAGTAGGAGAGCCATGCTGGGCATGGAACAGATGCACCAGAGAAGGTTCTTGGTGAGCTTGGGAGACTGCAGAGCGCATGTCATCCAGATCATGGCTCTTGAACACCATGGTGAAGATGTCCATTGCTGGTTTTTGTAAATGGGCCAAGACCTGGGCACTCCATGCCTTGTCTCGGATACCATTGCAGGACTGGCCATGTGCTGCCTGTGCTGATAGACACCTGCCCTGTAGCCTCTTCCTGGATTCTTGAACCCCCAGACCCTCAACAGAGCCCTTTGCTTTGACTGTGTCCCACAGGTCCGTTACGCTACCTGGAGCATCATAATGGATTCCGTGGTGCCTTCCGACAAGGGCAACTACACTTGTATTGTGGAGAATGAGTATGGCAGTATTAACCACACCTACCAGCTTGATGTTGTGGGTAAGCAGGACAAGGCCAAGGTAACAAAAGGTGCTTAGAGGATAGGGCTGGATAGTAAGAGCAACTGGAGTCCAGAATCCTAGGGATGGAGTCAGGACATTATTGGTACTGCAATCCCCACTTTGATCTTCTTTTATTCTTCTAATTTTTTTTTCTGTTTGTTTGTTTATGTGAGACAGGGTTTTGTGCTTCACAGGAACCCACTGTGTAGTCCAGGTTGCCCTCAAATTCACAGCAATCCTGCCCCAACCTCCCAAGTGCTTGGCTTACAGGTGATGGCCACCTGCCTTGCCCTGAGCCTCTCTGTAAAGCAAGAGAAGAGGGTTAGACAGGACTATGTCCCAGAGCTGTATGTCACTGGGAAGCACAAGATGTTGTTGGTAGCCTGTCCTCAAAGACACGATTGGTGGTGTGTTGAGAAATATAGCATAACAGTAGCTGCTGGTTAACGAATGCCAGCCAAGTACCAGGCTTTTTGCCCCATTCCCTACAGGACAGGCATGATGAGACTTGGCTTTAACTGATAGTTTGGGAAAAGATGATCACCCAGGAAGCCAGTGTTCGGACAAGCTCCTGGCAACACTGCTCCTGGGACATGCTTGAAACAGCAGGAGTCTTAAGTGACTGATTTCAGTTGAGAAGTGGCTGTGACTATAGTGCTAACTGTTGAGACAAGAGTGACTCGCTGTGTCTGTTAATGTGGGAGTAATGCTGTGAACATGATGATTTGGGGCTGGAACTCAGTCAGCAGGGCCACTAGGAAAGGCACTGCCTATCACCAGGAAAGCCTGGGGGAGGGGGGAGGGACAGCGTGGGAAGGCAGGACTTCTTTAGACTGATGCCTTCTGTTAGCATCCCAGCCAGGACCAGACATGGCATGATCTGATGAATCAGCCCATCTTCTTCTTCCACAGAGCGGTCCCCTCACCGGCCTATCCTGCAGGCGGGGTTGCCTGCCAACAAGACAGTGGCCCTGGGCAGCAATGTGGAGTTCATGTGTAAGGTGTACAGTGACCCACAGCCCCACATTCAGTGGCTAAAGCACATCGAGGTGAATGGGAGTAAGATTGGCCCGGACAACCTGCCATATGTCCAGATCCTGAAGGTAATCTTGACTGCAGTTTTCACAGGCCAGTATGCTAGAAAGGTGACCAGTGTCCCCTGGTGGCTCAGTTTATTGTTGCCAGGCTCATTGCCCGGGATTTGGGCTCAGCCTTACCCTTCAGGCATACACTCCATTTTAGTATGGGTCTAGCCACAGGCTAGTGACCGCATAAGGTGGATGTGAGCTGGGGTGAGTGATGTTAGTTGCTGGTGTCTGAAGAGCCTTGAGAGTAACTTCACTAGGGCTTTTGGGTCAGCTACTAAAGGAAGGCATTTGCACTCTTGCTTGTTCACTGCCCAGAACCCAAGCCTTCACAACAAAATGTTTCCCGGTGTCAGCCCTGCTTGCTTCCTAAGTTACAACCTCTTGGCAACCTTTGGGGTGAATGATAAAGGCATCATTTAAATAATTGGGAAAACAAATCCCACATATACATTCTAAGCAGTATGAGGAGTAATGGCATTTTCTTCCTTTTTCCGCACCCCCAGACTCTCACTGTCCCTGAGTGCTCCCTTCATCCAGGGAGGTAGTTGGCTAAGCCTCCAGTGGATCTTGGAACAGGAAGTAACCTGAAGCTGGGAACGTGGCTTACCTCCTGTCCCAGAGCTAGACCTCCTCCTCCCCTGCCTTGGCTATGCTCAAGATTTTCTGGCTGTCCCTTCTCTTCTCCACTGGTCCCGAAATTGCTCTGGAAGAACAGGGCTATAGTCCTGGGCCTTGGAGCCTTGTCTCCATGGATGGCTCCTCTCCTAACCCTGGAGGAGGGAGTTTCACGCCCACAGAATGTTTGCTTTGGGGCAATGATTCCTTCTTTCCTTTTCCTTCTGTTATTCCACCCCAGCGTGAGGCTGACTTGTCCTGCTTGAAGGGAAGGTTGTAAGTCTCAGAGTTTCCCTTGCCTTGGCTCCCTGAGTCTACCTGAGAGTTACCCGGGAGCAGAGTATGGCCCCATCTCAGTGCTTGCCCAACTGACTGGCGTGTCGTTGGTTTATTCCAGCATTCGGGGATTAATAGCTCGGATGCCGAGGTGCTGACCCTGTTCAATGTGACAGAGGCCCAGAGCGGGGAGTATGTGTGTAAGGTTTCCAATTATATTGGTGAAGCTAACCAGTCTGCGTGGCTCACTGTCACCAGACCTGTGGCAAAAGGTAATGGGGAGATGGATGGGATCCTGTGCTGGGAACTGATTTAGGCTCCACACTGCTGGGGCAGGCTGGGAAGCCAGCACCGACTCTCCCTGTCTCCTACTGTGTTCCTAGTGCCCAGAGCCATGGAAAAATACCTGGCCTGGGAGGCTGGTTTGGTTTGGTACTGTGTTGGTATCTCTGGGCCCCTCTGTGCCTTATGTGTGTTCCTTGATTTTGTGTGTGTGTGTGTGTGTGTGCGTGCGCGCGTGCACGCATGCTAACACAGCCTTCTGTGTTAGCAATGAAACTTTTCAGATAGGTTTTGAATGGTGGGTAAAAGAAAGCACTAGACATTCCCTTGCAAACCAGCATCTGCAGGTGTGTGCGTGTGCATGTGTGTATGAGAAACAGACTGCCTTCCTTCCCTCCCGTGTGTACCTCCTAACTCTCAGCCCAAAACCAAACAGCTCCCACTCTCCAGGCTCCATTTCTCCATGCTGCCCACCGCCCGCATGCTTGGCTGGGCCAGTGGCTGCCATCGTCTGGTGAAGGGTTATAACCAGCCATCATCTTCTCAGGTCTGCTGGAGTGCCTTCCTTAGGGCCTTGGACTTTTCCTCTAACAGGTCTCGCTGCTGGTGGTTTTTGTTTGTTCCTTGTTGCAAAGGAGACGCTGGGGAGCATTTCTTCCTTGGTTTTGGCACCCTTTTCTCTCTCCCTCCTCCGTCTCTCTCCTCTCCGAGGTCTCATGTCCTGTGCTTGTCCATTTTCCTTCCGTTGTCTCCTAGACTGCTGGAGTTAACACCACCGACAAGGAGATGGAGGTGCTTCACTTGCGAAATGTCTCCTTTGAGGACGCAGGGGAGTATACGTGCTTGGCGGGTAACTCTATTGGACTCTCCCATCATTCTGCATGGTTGACCGTTCTGGAAGGTATACACTGTACTTCTCTCCTTGTCCTGCCTTCTCCATGGGCACAGGGGATGGGGCATGCATTGCAGGGCTGGCAAGACAGATAGAGGGATGGCTCCTGCCTGCCCATGTGCCCTTTTCTGCTCCAGTTTTGAGGCTCACCCAAGGGGGTCCTGGTTTTACAGGAATGTAGCAGCCTCCCCCTACTTGTATCTTGTGTCTGGCTCTGCCCCAGCCAAATGCAATGCATGTGCAGGCTTCAGGTTTACCTTGCAGCTGGACTCAACTCCAGCACAGGCTCCTTCCATCCTTGGGTCCGGCAAGCTTTCCTCATCCACTTGGAACCAAGGGTCTGAATTACCATGAGTCTCAGCAGAGGCCCTTGGCCTCTTCTCCCTGAGCACAGGTGCTCAGCCACCGGGGGCTTACTGTTTCCATGGAGCACTGCTGGCCCCCTCCTCCATCTGCTGCTGTGTCACAGCTTGAGTGAGGCCTGTCTTGGTAGCACAGGAGGCCTGATGGTGCCCAATCCGTCTCCCTGGCTGCTCTCATCCCTCCTGTTTTCTTTATTTATTTGAGAGCGAGAAAAATATGCAGAGAGGCAGAGGGGCACAGAGAGAGGAGGGGCATGCGAAAGCCTCCAGCTGCCGCAGACGAACTCCAGATGAGTGTGCCCCCTTGTGTATCTGGCTTACGTGGGTCCTGGGAAATCAAACCTGGGTCCTTTGGCTTTGCGGGCAAGCACCTTAACCAGTAAGCCATCTCCCCGGTCCCCTCCTGTTTTCTTATCCCAAGAAGGAAGGTCTATGCATGAGCCAGGAAGGAAGGAACCTGCAGGTGGTGGGCTGGTTGGGGCCAGTGTGGTTGCACTTGTATCCCCAAGTGTCCTGCATGTGGCCTGGGAGCTTCTCTGTTTTGTGGATGCTGACTCTGCATTCCTTTCTGTCCTCTGCCATGTTGCTTGTCCAGCAGTGTCTCACACTGTGCTAGTGGCAGAGAAGCGTTCTGTTTTTATCATTGTCCCTGTCTCTGTCCAGTCTGTGCTCCCAGTCTGTGCGTTGTCTTCATTTCCTGACATCAGGGAAAGGAAAAACAGAACACTTTTTCCCTGTCATCAGCTCTGCTGTCTCCTTGTCAGGCTGAGAGAGTTTCCAGGGTACCTCCTTCCCTGTGGCTGGCTGGGGTGTTTTAAAGGGGAGGACTGTGGAGGGAGGGCTGGTTGTTCACATACAGGGCAAGGACGCTTTGTGAGGATGGTTCTAAGGCTGGTACTGAAGGGAAAGGTAGACCAGCTGTCGTGGCTTCTGTGGGAATGGGTGTGAATTCTAGAGGGGAAAGAAAAGAATAAAATAATTCCCTCCATCTCCCATTGCCTTATATTTTTAAGTCCTACAAGACCTGTGAATACAATTCTTAAAAACTACAAAAAAAATTGTTTTTCATCTAGAAACATGTTTGAAAATTAAATTTGTATTGCCTTTGGTTAAACCAGGTATGAATGTTTAGCTGTCTGGCCCTACAGTGGTGACAGGTGCTTAGTCAGGACACAGGATGGCTCCTCAGCCCTTTGCTGGTCCTCACCACCCTGTATCAGGTGCTGCAGAATGCAGAAACAGCACTGGTCCCATCCGCAAGGACCTCCTGGCACCTTGGGGACGAGGACTCGGTAACAGTCTGTCCCTGTGTGATATGTGTATACCCAGCACTGAGTCTAGAGAAGGGCCCTGTTCCACAAGGATACTGACAGAGGCAGGTCGGCCACCAGAGTCCCTGAGGCTGGAATGAGAGTGGGACCTGTATAGCAAGATAGACTGCTCTAGTCAGTCCTGCTCTGGGCTTTGAGTCAGCTTAAGGACATGTCAGAGGTCTCAGGATGCCTGGTCCTTTCAGTGCCAGAATTCCAAACCTAGCTGGGATCTGGTTGAATTCTCCTTCCTACAGGTTCCCAGGGGAGTGGTGTGGGGGCTAGATTTTTCTCACGGTTATGCCCCTTGTGGGTGGGGCCCTTGGAGCCCACTTACACTCTGTCCGTGCTAACTCAGCTCTGGAAGACAGACCGGCAGTGATGACCTCGCCCCTCTACCTAGAGATCATCATCTACTGCACTGGGGCCTTCCTCATCTCCTGCATGGTGGGCTCTGTCATCATCTACAAGATGAAGAGCGGCACTAAGAAGAGCGACTTCCATAGCCAGATGGCCGTGCACAAGCTGGCCAAGAGCATCCCTCTGCGCAGACAGGTAACAGAAAGTAGATAGGGGGTTCAAACACTCGCCACAACCTTCTCTCCCATTCTCCCCTCCCCACTGTACCCCATCTTCCTACCACTTTGGCCTTTACTCTCTGATGTCTGGGCCAGGCACAGTGGAATAACAACCTGAAGCTGGCTCCATGCTGGTTAACCACAAACACCAACTGCAAGGGCCCCTTTCTCTCACTTGGCACATGGTAAGAGAAGGGACTATCTGTACCAGAAGGTACAGATGTGTGAACACTGCTGACCAAGAAGGTGCCTTAGAGGGTGGGAATCCATTACCTGAAGCAGGACTTTTATAAAGACATTGGATAAGCATAAAGTTAATGGGCTAGAGAGATGGCTTAGTGGCTAAGGTGCTTGTCTGTAAAGCCTAAGGACCCTGGTTTGATTCCCTAGTACCCATGTAAGCCAAGTGCACAAGATGGCACATGCATCTGGAGTTTGTTTGCAGTGGCTAGAGGCACTGGTACGCCCATTCTCTCTATCTGCTTCTCTATCTCTAATAAATAAATATTTTTTCAAAAAAATAGAATAGTGTTATTGTAGTAAGGTAGGGGTACCTTTGTTCTGCTGTTGAATTGTTGAATAGGTGAGTAAAATGAAAGAAAGGCTACTTGATGGGGAAATCACTCAGTCCTACAAATTGGGTTTTCTGACCTCATGTGGCCTTTTCACTACCCTGCTGGGGACAGAAAGAAGCAAACCAGAGCTGTGTTGAAAAGTCCCGCTGAGGATTTGGATGAGTCTGCTACTGCTTTCCTCTCTTTGCTAGATGGGTAACCCCACTCTTTCTGTAGGTGTCAGCTGACTCCAGTGCATCCATGAACTCTGGGGTTCTTCTGGTTCGGCCCTCACGCCTCTCCTCCAGTGGGACCCCCATGCTAGCTGGGGTCTCTGAATATGAGCTTCCTGAAGATCCCCGGTGGGAGCTGCCCCGAGATAGGTACTACTTCAACTCTTTTCTCTTTTTCTTTCTTTCTTTGTTTTTGTTTTTGTTTTTCGAGGTTAGGGTCTCGCTCTAGGCCAGGCTGGCCTGGAATTCACTATGTACTCTCGGGTGGCCTTTGAACTCAACCGTGATCCTCCTACCTCTGCCTCCCAAGTGCTGGGATTAAAGTTGTGTACCACCACGCCCACCCTCAACTCTACTTTCTAAAGATCCCCTTGCTTATTCCAGTGGTGGAAGTTTTGTGCACTGAGGCCTTCTAGGTAGAGTGAAGGTGCATGCGATACCTCCAGAAACACTCCTGCCACTCTCTGGTCTTAGTTGGATAAAACATGGAGAGGTGGAGATGGGCTGTCCTATAAAGATTTGACCTTTACCAGCCCCAACTGTCACTGTTCTTTGTTTCCCCAAAAGACTGGTCTTAGGCAAACCCCTGGGAGAGGGCTGCTTTGGGCAGGTGGTGCTGGCAGAGGCCATCGGGCTGGACAAGGACAAACCTAACCGCGTAACCAAAGTGGCTGTGAAGATGTTGAAGTGTAAGTGACATTTCTGCCTTGCCAGAACAATTCCTCCCTTTCCTAAGCAAGCTGTGGGCCCGAGCCAAGTACAATACCTTCTCTGTTGCTTTCCTATACTGCTTTTGGGGATTACCTAGGAGTGGGGGGGGGGGCATAGTACAACCTGATGGTACACTCTTCTTGCCAACCTGGGCTGTGTTCAGGTGCTGATTTTTCTCAGCATTTTCCTAGCCCAGCCACATATTACAGAAATGGCTCCCAGAAGTGTGAAGAGAAAATAAAGTTGGGTGGGAAGTGGGGAGTTGAGAGGCAAGTCCTGGGGCTCCTGAGGCACACACTTGGAGAATTTCATCCCACTCTGGTTTGTGTGTGAAGCGGATGCAACAGAGAAGGACCTGTCAGACCTGATCTCAGAGATGGAGATGATGAAGATGATTGGAAAGCACAAGAACATTATCAACCTGTTGGGGGCCTGCACACAGGATGGTAAGTACTCCTGGGGCAGATCTGGGCCCTGGGCTTCCACTGAGAAGTCAGCTTAGCAGGGGGTGAAAGTATTTTCAGGACATGTGCTGGCCTTTCTGGCACTCATCTGAGAATACTTCACATGAAGAGGGATGCCTCTAGGGGTCTACATCAGGGCTCTTTATGTCAACTTCAGTTGAGAACTTTCTGGACTACAATGGGAAGAATTTTTTCTTTCTTTGGATAGTAGAATGACATCCCTGTTCCCCTCCAAAGGAAGTAGAAGGGAGGTTACCTTCGGAATGGGACACAGATGGGACGCAGGGTCAGGAGGGTCTCCTCCCAGCGCTGTGGCATTGGCTGACCCGCTTGCCTGTCTGCTCTTTACCCTTGTGCTCTCAGGGCCTCTGTATGTCATCGTGGAGTACGCCTCCAAGGGCAACCTGCGTGAGTATCTGCAGGCCCGCAGGCCCCCGGGGCTGGAATACTGCTACAACCCCACCCACAATCCCGAGGAGCAACTGTCCTCCAAGGACCTGGTATCCTGTGCCTATCAGGTGGCCCGGGGCATGGAGTATCTCGCCTCGAAGAAGGTGTGCAGCCTGAAGCCTCCCCCTCCCCCGGCCAGCCCCCTAGGAAGGCAGGGTCAAGCCAAGCCACAATTTCTTTATACTCCAGCTTAGAATTGGTTTTGGTTGTTTTCTGTTTTGTTTTTAATATTTTATTTTTATTTATTTATTTGAGAGAGAGAATGAATGGGTGCACCAGGGCCTCCCGCCATTGCAAACAACATGCACTACCTTGTGCATGAGGCTTACATGGGTCCTTTGGCTTTGTAGGCAAGCGCCTTAACTGCTAAGCCATTTCTCCAGCCCCTTGGTGTTTTGTTTTGTTTTGTTTTCCTTAAAAAAAAAAACATATTTTATTTATTAATTTGAGAGGTGGGGGGAGAGAGAGAGAATGGGCACACCAGGACCTCTAGCCCCTGCACATGAAGTCCAGGTGCTTGTGCCACATTGTGCAGCTGGCTTTATGTGGGTACTGGGGACTCAAACCTGGGTTGTTTGGCTTTGCCAGCAAGTGCCTTAACCATTAAACTATCTCTCCAGCCCCCTGTCTTTGGTTTTTTGAGGTAGGGTCTCACTCTAGCCCAAGCTGGCCTGAAACTCACTATGTAGTGTCAGGCTGGCCGTAGACTCATGGCTATCCTCCTACCTCTGCCTCCCAAATGCTGGGAAAGATTAAAGGCATGGCCACCAAGCCTAGCTATTTTTTGAGATAGGGTCTCATTGTGTAGTGCAGGCTGGCCTCAACCTCTTGGTCCTTTTTTTAATTTTGGTTTTCAAGGTAGGGTTTCACTCTAGCCCAGGCTGACTTGGAGTTCAATATGTAGTCTCAGGATGGCCTTGAACTCACAGTGATCCTCACAGTGATGCCTCCCAAGTGCTGGGATTAAAGGTATGTGCCACCACACCCGGCTCAACTTCTTGGTCCTGCCTCAGTCTCCCAAGTGCTGACACAATATTTGTGCACCACCACACTTGGCTCCAGGTTATGACTTTAATCATTTTAGAGATGTGGATATGTTGAGCTCTGATCCCTCATGCACAAGCCTGAGCAGAGAGAGCCCTTGTGATCAGACTGAATGAGGTACCGATCTGGATGGGCTCTGGATGTGGCTCCGTGGCTCGGCTGCCTTGTAAATTTGTATGCCGCCACTTTCTGCAAAGCCTTGGGGAGCTGTTTTAACTTTTTTTCTATCTTTCTGAGATAGCGTCTCATTTTGTAAAGAAGGCTCACTTCAAATTCATTCTTAAGCTCAGGCTAGCCTTAACCTCATGGTCCTCCTGCCTTAGTCTCTCAAGTGATGGGATTTCAGGCATGTGCCACTATATTCAGCCTTAATTCCCTATGTTGTAGAATTGTTATGGGAATAAGACGACATTATGTCTGTGAGAGTGCTCAGCAGTTTCGGAGCTCGGTACATGGTATAGTGCCTTTGGACTCTAACCCAGTTCAGACATGCTCTGCCTGTAGGACAGTACTTGGCATACATGCCCACACAGACTGAGCATTTGTCTTTTGGGATACAAATCATAAAGCTCTAAGTTAATACTGAGAAAGAAGACTTGAAGGAGGGCTTGCTAAAGTGATCAGAGAAGCCTAGAGCTACAGGTATTTGGATGAGAGAGAAAAAAAAAAAAAAAAAAGATTTGGAGGGGAAAGAAAACATGTTCAAAGGGTACCATGATGTAGGACAGAAGACTGGTGAGGTAAAGTGGTGTGCCTGATAAAGAAAAGAGATTTAGGGCTGGAGAGATGGCTTAGCGGTTAAGGTGCTTGCCTGCAAAGCCCAAGGATCCCGGTTCAATTCTCCATGACCCACGTAAGCCAGATGGACAAGGGGCGCATGCATATGGAGTTCATTTGTAGCGGTGGAGGCCCTGGCGCACCCATTCTCTCTCCCTCTCTCTCTCTGTCTCTCTCCCCCCTTCTTCCCTCCCTTCCCCTTTCTCCTTCTCAAACAAATAAATAAATAAAATATTTTTAAAAACCAGCCTGAGACTACATTGTGAATTTCAGGTCAGTCTGTGCTAGAGGGAGGCCCTAACTTGACAAATCCCTTCCCACCACCATCACCCCCCCCAAAAAAGGAAAGGGATTTAGGCAGCTGGGTGGTGGAATTATTGCCCCTCACCTCCCTCCCCGTCCCTTCTCTGCAGTGCATACACCGAGACCTGGCTGCCAGGAATGTCCTGGTGACGGAGGACAATGTGATGAAGATTGCAGACTTTGGCCTTGCTCGGGACATTCACCACATTGACTACTACAAAAAGACCACCAATGTAAGCACCTTGTTGGGCACAGCCTGCCCTGGGAGCTGCTCCACCAGGAGTTTGCCCCCTTCAGTGTGTGCTGTAGTGTGCTGGGTTTTGTTCCTTGAAAAAAATGAGGTGGCAGGATGGGCTAAAAGCAGTGCGTGCCACATCCCATACCCCAGGTCCCGCCCAATTGGCTGTCCCCTCACTTCCCTAATCCGCCTTCTATCTCCTTGGGCTGCTTGTAGGGCCGGCTGCCCGTAAAGTGGATGGCACCTGAGGCATTATTTGACCGGATCTACACCCACCAGAGTGATGTGTAAGTTTTGATAGATAGGGCAGAAAATTTCTAGCAGAGTCTTATATCCCTGGACTGATGAGTCTCCTTACATCTGGAAAAGAGAAATCAAGTCCTGTCTTATCTCTTCTCTTTATTCCACATGGAACAAAGTATTCAGCCTTCTGTGCCTTGTCTTCTGGCACCTCCCTTGAAGTTAAGGGCCTTGTTGGGGCAAGAGAAATTCAGGGCGGGTCCCTGCCATGAAACCCCAGTATGGCCTAGCTGTATCCTTATCCGCAGGTGGTCGTTTGGGGTGCTCCTGTGGGAAATCTTCACATTGGGTGGTTCTCCATACCCTGGTGTGCCTGTGGAGGAGCTTTTCAAGTTGCTGAAGGAAGGTCATCGAATGGACAAGCCCAGTAACTGTACCAATGAACTGTAAGCCTGAGAGGGTTCCTCGGGTTCTGAGCCAGGCCTGGGGAAAATGATGGGTGTGATGGGTAGAGGTGGAGAGCTGTTGTCTAGAGGAAGTGGCTTTCTGGGCCTTCCTCCTTGGGCCCAACTCTGTTTCTGTCCTCCTTCCTGAGTTGACGATTCTGCCACAGGTACATGATGATGAGGGACTGCTGGCATGCAGTGCCCTCTCAGAGGCCTACTTTCAAGCAGCTGGTAGAAGACCTGGACCGCATTGTGGCCTTGACCTCCAACCAGGTAGGGCTGCCCCCAAGCTGGACCTCAAGCCATTATCATGTGGGCACATATAAGGACACTGCTTGCTGCAGGAAGGGTTGTGCACCACATCTCCCCCCCTTTTTTTTTTTTTTTTTTTTCAAGGTAGGGTTTCACTCTAGCTCAGGCTGACCTGGAATTCACTATGTAGTCTCAGGGTGGCCTCGAACTCATGGCAATCCTCCTACCTCTGCCTCCCGAGTGCTGGGATTAAAGGCGTGCACCACCACACCCGGCTACACGTCTCCTCTCTTGTCATAGGAATATCTGGACCTGTCAATGCCCCTGGATCAATACTCCCCCAGCTTTCCTGACACCCGAAGCTCTACGTGTTCCTCAGGGGAGGACTCTGTCTTCTCTCATGAGCCACTGCCTGAGGAGCCCTGTCTTCCCCGACAACCTATCCAGCTTGCCAATGGTGGACTCAAGCGACGCTGACTGCTACCCTCCCGGCCTTCCCCATTACGTTATCACCTGCACCCCTCACCCACAGCTCCCTTTGGACTCATAGCCTTTACCTTTTCCTGCTGGCAGGAGCCAGTGTCTACCTGGAGTTTCCTGTGCGCCCCGGCCTCCTCCTCTCCTCGACCCACTTGAGAGGAGCCTAGGCAGGTGTTTGCTGGTGGCCGCTTCTTTCCCTCCCCGGTGTTGGACCAAGAGCCTGCTCTGCTGCCTGGAGCTGCCTTGAGGTCCGGGGAGCGGGACAGGCAGGCTTGTAAGCAAGAGCTTACCTGAGTGTTCTTGGTGGTGGTTTTACCCTGGTCCGTCAGCTCCTGGTGTTCCGCTGGCCAGCTGCCATGTCCTTGGGCTACTGCAGCAGGAAAGTCATTGCTCAGGCCTCAACTGAAGACAACCTCTGCTCCAGATGGATGGTGCCAGTGGCTTCTTAATTCCAATAATAATTTGCTTTGCTGACCAAATACCTGGTACCAGAGGATGGTGAGGCAAAGACTGGGTGCGATGAAATGGCCCTGGGGCCCAGCCTTAAACTGGGGCTTTGTACATAGCAATGAAGAAAACACAAAGTGTATAAATCTGAGTATATATTTACATGTCTTTTTAAAAGGGTCGTTACCAGAGATATACCCATTGGGTAAGATGCTCCTGGTGGCTGGGAAGCATCAGTTGCTATATATTAAAAAAAAAAAAAGTAAAAGAAAAAAGAAAAAAAGAAAATGTTTTTTAAAAGGTCATATATTTTTTTGCTACTTTTGCTGTTTTATTTTTTTAAATTATGTTCTAAACCTATTTTCAGTTTAGGTCCCTCAATAAAAATTGCTGCTGCTTCATTTTTATACCAAGTGTGTGAAAAGGAGTGGATATCTAATGCAGAGGAGGGAGACTAAGGGGTCATGAGCCACCAGTCCAAGGGTTACCCATGCTCACCACATCTCCTTATGACCTTTTCCCCCCTATGTTCATCCAGGCCTCCTGGACAATTCTCCTACCTCTTATGCTTTGGAAAAGGCAGGAAAGAAAGATGCAGGCATCTAGGGCAGAGAACCCTCCTGCCCATGTCCCAGAGGTCCTGGCAAAAAGACAAGACCACAGCAGCCTGCAATCACATTGTTTTCAGAAGAAACAGGGGCATGGTGGCTGGAGTAGCCAAGGGGTAGAGCAAAAAGTCACCAAGAGGAAAGCTAAGGGTCTGTAGAAACTCATAGCCAGGGGCTGGAGAGATGGCTTAGTGGTTAAGGCACTTGCCTACAAAGCCAAAGGACCCAGGTTCGATTCCCCAGGACCCACATAAGCCAGATGCACAAGGTGGTGCATGCATCTGGAGTTCATTTATGGCAGCTAGAGGCCCTGGCGCATTCATAAAATAAATAGATAGAAATAAAATTAAAGGGTGGCTGGAGAGATGACTTAGTGGTAAAGGCACTCACTTGCAAAGCCTAAGGACTCAGGTTAAATTCTCCATTACCCATGTAAGCCAGATGCACAAGGTGGCGCATGCATCTGGAGGTCATTTGCTAGAGGCCCTGGTGTGCTCATTATCTTCCCCCCCTTCTCCCTCTCATAAATAAATAATAAAATATTTTTTAAGTTTTTTTTTTAAAAAACTCATCCCCAGAACCCACATGGTATGTGTAGGGTACCTGTGAGGGAAAACTTGTCACTTAGGGCTAGTTCTTCATTCAGTCCCTTGCTTGCCTTTCCAACCTACTCTGTTCACTCTATTCCCCCATACAGCCCTTCCTGTTATCCATGTGGCCAGCCTGTTTGTTGGGTCTATCATAGAGATCAAGGATCAGTACAAACTGCACCCATCCCTTGAGAAAGGGAGAAAAGTTCTGTCTGGGTTTTGTCTGCTTGAAAACTTCTGCCACCTGCTGGTGCCACAGTCCTCCTCACCTGTTCAAACCAGTGCCCGCAGCCTCTGTTCTTAATGCTTACTTTTTGCTGGGTTACTGCTGAATACAAGAGTCTAATATGATGCTTTCATTCTGTAGGAAAAATAGGATTGCTGCTTTAAGTTTCTTTTCTGAGCTGGGTATTTGGGGGGGGGGCAGCTGCAGTGTTGGCCACCATTGTAAAACTCTTAGCATTACTTTCTCTGTAAACACGCACCTGTCAAGAGTATTATGAATTGTGTTTGTGCTTCAGTAAGGGATACTTTCGTTATCCAGCCAGGAAACGAATTTTAGCTTTTAAATCATTTCCTTGGAAACCACATCACTTTTACTTGTAAAATGGTGGTAAGTGCCATCTCAGCTCTACTTTGATTCAGTGTTGTGTGGACAGAATCTTAAAGGCTTTATGCCTTCAGGAAAGATGTTCAAGAAGCATCAAGCACTATCAGCAGTGACGTCCTTACTGTAACTACACAAGTTACCCACACACTTCCCATCAAATAAAAGATAGAGAAATTGGTCTGAAAGAAAATGAGGTGGCTGTTTTACTTAGGTGACCAGATTGAGTCTCTTGGGAAAAGGAATCTAGCTTATCTAATGAAGTTGTGCTGTCAAAGCACTGGATGTGTTTGATTTCCTGGAGGTTAAAAGATACGGATGTGGGTACCAGACCATTAATCGATACTGCCTTTCTACGTTTCCTAATTGCCATAGGCTGGAGATCATCTGTCCTATGGCTCTGCTAATGTAAAATATTGATCTTAGGTAAGTAAGATTGAACATAGATGAAGAAAGAAATCTGTCTTAAATGGTATGAAGTCTGTGTTTATTAGCTGCCACTGGGTGGAGCCAGCATGCTAAAGTCCTCTTAACATCAGTGTGTAGTCTGGTCCGAGAAGCATTCTGACCTTACCTGTAAGCATGTACTGGAAGTGAGTACAAGCCTTGGGCTTGGGTTTAGCATTCCAAAACAATGACTAGATGTCACCAATATGACTTGTAATAATTAGGGCATAGACTTAGACATGGCAGGCTGGAGAGATGGTTCAGCAGTTGAGTGCACTTCCTGTGCAATAATGAGGGGGCCTTAAGCTGCCCTAGTTTGAACCTCCAGATCCCATGTAAACAGCTGGATACAGCATGCTCACTTATAACCCCAGTGTCACAGAGGAGCAAAGACCCAAAAACTGGCAGAGTCCCACAAGCTCTAGAATCAGTAAAGAGACTGGGGATCAAAAACAAGATGGGGCAGAAGAGCAGTATAGTAGGACACCCCAAGTTCAGCTCCAGCCACTGTAGGAGAGCACCCCCCTAACCCTGCCCGGCCTGGCAGGTAAGTATATGGGGCACTATACCATACACACAAAAGAATTAGTCATAGCACAAGCACACAGCCATAACTGTTAGGTGTCACCAACGACTACAGAATTCTGTGAGGTGTGGGGTGGGCCATGTCAAACATCACTAAAGGTGGATGTTAGAGAAGACCTAAGATGGCACCCAATGAGAGTGCTAGTGTGCAAAGCCAAGGCACCTGCATGTGCAGGGAGGTAGCAGTGAAAGGAGGGGCCTTTGAAGCAACCTGACATAGCCTTCCACCAGGAAGGACCAGCAAGAACCCAGAAGTTAAGGAGGACTTGCGCAGATTCCCACTTCTGGACACTCAACAGCATCCATAACTGAAGCATATTTGTGGATCTCCCTTCACAGCTCTGCACTGGAATCAGAGAATCTGCAAACCGTTGCTAATCATTGGCCAGAGCACCACCAGCAAGGTTTCAGCCCGGGGCTAGGTTTAACAATCATAGGACACAACAGCCAAGCACCCCAAGTTCTGAAAAAAACAATACTTAGACTGGCAAGATGGCTCAGCAGTTAAGGCGCTTGGCTGCAAAGCCTAACAACCTGTGTTCAGTTCCCCAGAATCCATGTAAAGCCAGATACACAGAGTGGCACATGCAACTGGAGTTCATTTACAGGGGCTAGAGACCCTGGTGCACCCTGTCTCTCTGCCAGGTGTGGTGCACATACCTTTAATCCTAGCACTCAGGTGGTGCAGGTAGGAGGATTGCTGTGAGTTTGAGACCAGTCTGAGACTACATAGTGAATTCCAGGTCAGCCTGGACTTGAGTGAGACCCTACCTCAAATAAAACAATACTCATGCCTCTGTAAGGATGGGAAGAGAGATGTCCCAAGTATCTTCTTGGTGAAGATGTTAGTAAAAATAGATGAGGCCACATAGTGAGTTGAAGGCTAGCTTGGGCTATTTGAGACCATCTCAATAAGCTAAGTAAAAACCAGATGAAGGCCAATTGCCATAAGTGACCAGGATCTTAGACCTAAACTGTAGGGAAAGTCAGAAAGAATGGTATGAGAGCCCAAATAGCACATTAATCAAGCTGAAATAGGACTGAATCCCTTTCCCATATTTCAGTGTCTGAAATATGCACTAAGTAAAATAAATACCCATCATTGTATTTATTTATCTATCTATTTTTGGGTTTTCGAGGTAGGGTCTCACTAGCTCAAGATGACCTGGTGTAGTCTCAGGGTAGCCTTGAACTCATGGCGATCCTCCTACCTCTGCCTCCTGAGTGCGCCACCACGCCCAGCCAATACCCATCATTTTAAAAATGGGAAATTTTATTGTGAACCACCTGGCTAGACTAATGGCAACAGCATGATATGCTGTTTATATGGTAGGGATCCAGCAGCCTCCAGAGACTGGAATTAATTGCAACAGGGCAGGGGCTCTCAGTGAAGCTGGGGGAGGTTAAAGTGCATGTTGCTGCTGGGAAGGTGATCCCACACAGGGCAGATCTGAGTTCACGCCCACCATGGGTTCACTTCACCGTAGGTAGGCTGAAATGCCTTGTCCCATCTTACCTCTCCCCAACACCAAAGGAAGAAAGCCCTTGGCTCTTGGTCAGCTATTTGGCCATTGAAAACACTGAACATAAACATCTGAATATAGTATTTGTAACCTCTGTCTAACAATGACAGACTGACCAGAAAAACACCCAGCTCAAATGGCTAAGCCTTCAACCCTTAATTATGTTTCCAGCAAAATGGTGACTAATCAGAGCCACATGTGTTAGAAGAGTGGCCACCTCCCAGTTTCCTACAGCCCCTGTGGGGCCCTCAAAGGGGATGTCTGAAAAGCTAAGCAGCAGCAGAGTCTTTGCATTGCTAATCAGTTTTTCTTCTAAGAAGATCTTACTGGAAAGGACATCCTGTTTCACAGGGTATGGACTTAGGGTACTATTCCTACTTGGGGGGTCACTCTGAAAAAACTTATCACGTGGAATCTCTGAGCCAAGTTAAACAGTGCCGACCCAGCTCAATACTTGAGCATTAACCTAGCACGCAAGGCCCAGGACTGAGGGGAGGCACACAGACAGGAAGTTCAAAGACATGGGGGTGGGTTTTACACAGTTTAGTATAGTAGGATGACACAATGTACAGACTAAACGGAAGCAGTTCCATTTCTCTGAGTGGTCTGAGCTTGGTGTCACTGCTGGCATCACCTCCCAAAGACTGAATGGCTGGCCCTCTACCTCAAACCAAACACAGAGTCTTAGCTGGAGATCCTTCATGGACGCACTGCCAAGGGCCAGTGGCTAGAGAAAGCAAGCTCCATCCTCAGGCAGTTCTTAGGCTCCTTTCGAATTAGCCTTGCTGTTCTGTGAGGTCTTCGGTGACTTGGCCTGGAGAGTCATAAGACAGGACTTCAGGTATTGGCCTGGAGAGATGAGACTTACAGAGCTGGTTGTGAGCAATGCCCTGTTTGTCAGGTGTCCCTTGTTTCCCTCTTTTACCTGGGGGGGGGGGGGCGAGGTGGCTCACAATCCCACATGCTGGGGTTGAATCAGGAGGATTACCACAAGACCCAGACAAGCCTAGGCTATAAAATTAAATCCTACCTCAAAAAATATAATGGCCACAAAGTCAAATCTATCTACTACCTTGGTAATAAACTTAAAGATACACAAACAAGGTTGCCATAGGCCTTCAGGTCATTTGGGGTGCTCATCTCTGCCCCATGCTCAGATACCGTCCCATGAGTATGTCCCAGCTCATCTCTGTGACCGCTCTACTATTTGTGAAATGCTTCCTGTCCTCCACCCAAATGGGAAGAGTGGGCACATAAGGATTTCTTATTTCCATGCATTTCTCCTAAAATTTTAATTGCTTTCATGCTAGCATTTCAAGACATCAGAGGCCTGTGTAAAATACACACCATATGGGAACTATTTCCATTTGGCACACAAGAAAATAAAAATCTGCCTATATTGTAATTAGCTTCTAGTCTTAACATATTTAGATCTGGTTCACCATTACATTGGTGTGTAACTTTTCATTTTTGAATAATTGAGGTGAAAATATAGTGGTAATGAGATGACTGGAGTTCAGCCAACAACTTCCTGTTTGGATGTCATCAAGAATTATGTGGTGTTTCTGCAACACTTAGGATTCTAGAGTCTTGCTGTTGTTTCAGGCAACTAGAGGTAGTTTCTCCTTAGATCCTTATAGCTTCTTTAGAAATAGGTGCTGAAAGTACTGGAGGCAGTTGTATAAATTCTTCCTCCAGCCGAGCATGGTGGCGCACACCTTTAATCCCAGCACTCAGGAGGCAGAGGCAGGAGGATCACCGTGAGTTCGAGGCCACCCAGAGAATACATAGTGAATTCGAGGTCAGCCTGAGCTAGAGTGAAACCCTACCTCAAAAACAAACAAACAACAACAGCAAAAAAAGATTCTTCCTCCTTAAACATCAGAACCAAGAGTTGGGTTACTAGATGGGCTACCACTTTTTTCTGGCACAGGATTTGAAGAATTACATATAGCTTAATATTGGTTTATTTTGGCAGTACTGAGGATGGAACCCAGGTCTTACAGATGCCAGGCAAGTCCTCTACCACTGAACTACATGCTTAGTCTGAAATGTAATTTTTTTTTTAGAAACAGATCAAACAACACAATAAATATTCCTTACTTGACACCAAGTTCAGACTATTTAGAGAAATGATACTATAGAACATTATTGTATTGAATACAATGGATTCCAGTTTATTAAGGGGATTAAAAATACTGCATGTCTGTAATCCCAGTACGAAACTGAGGCAGACCATGAGTTCAAGGCCAGCCTACAGTGAGACTTCATTTCAAGGGAAACAAGAAAATGAACATTTACTTTCAGCTTAAGGAAAGTAACTCTAACCTTCGTTCCCGTTTGCTGAGGTGCAGAATTCACCACGCCCTTTTGGAACTCAGGGGAAGTAGATGATTCCACAGCCGAGCTTGTCTTGGGAGCCTAGGGAGAGCAACATTACTTAAGTAGAGCCAGTTGGCCCAAACTCCTCGGGTAATGTCTGCTCTAGCCACAAGAAGAAACAGCATATATGGACGGGCTGCAGTTAAGCAAATTTACCAACCCACTTACCTCAATACTTGGTGGTATTTCAACTGGCTTTGGCTTCACGTCTATCAGGTAGAAGGTACGTGACAGGAGCAAAAGAGAAGGAGGGACATTCTCCTTTAGGTGGAGGTCCAGCCACTGGAGAATGGAAGGCAATAAAACAGGGTGGAGCCACAGAAGGTTCTAATGGGGACTGACCATGGTCATCTACTGCTTCCCTTGCCTGCAGCTCCCACCCAGCATGCTCATAACCCCTGGCAGGACAAGGTAAAAACCACCAGCCTGCTGACGTCTAGCAGCCCCAGTGTAAGTACCTAGCAGCGACCCTCACTACAGTGAAGTCACTTCAACTTAACCTAACTGTAGGTCAAAGCAGCTAGTGACAGCTTCTCAGCCAAAAGGAGACAGTGTGAAAGAGTAAATCGGGAACGGGGTGTGGTGGTGTGTGCCAGTACACACTTCCAGGGAGGTGAGTCAGGATGTGGAGTTTGTGGCCAGCATATATTATGTGGTGAAAACCTATCAAAATAATACAAATTTTAAAAATGCCTCATTAATCCAAAAAATCAACAATAGTGTGAAGGTGAGGTCACAGTTTTTAGTCATCAAATTGACCAAGCCCCCTTTTCCCCTTTCTTTTTGCTATGCAGCTCAGGCTGGCCTCAAATTTGTTATCTTCCTGCTTCAGCCTTCTGAGTGCTGGGATTATAGGTATGTGTCACTATACCTGCAATTAAAAAAAAAAATTTACAAAAAAGCTGGGCGTGGTGGTACACACCTTTAATCCCAGCACTTGGGAGGCAGAGGTAGGAGGACCGCTGTGAGTTCAAGGCTACCCTGAGACTCCATAGTGAATTCTAGGTCAGCCTGGGCTACAGTGAAACCCTACCTCGAAAAACCAAAAAGAAAGAAAGAAAAAAAAACTACAGGCTGGAGAGATGGTTTAGCGGTTAAGACATTTGCCTGCAAAGCCAAAGGATCCCGATTCGACTCTCCAGGATCCACATAAGCCAGATGCGCAAAGGGGAGCATGCGTTTGCAGTGACTAGAGGCCCTGGCATGCCCATTCTCTCTCTCTCTCTCTCTCTCTCTATCTGTCTCTCTCTCTCTCTCAAATAAATAAATAAAAATTTACACAGTGGACAACACATACTTGTCCTTTGCTTTTTTCCCACTGAAGTAACTGGGAGTTGAATTCTTGTCAGTAGATACACTGTATCCTTAAACATCTGTACAGGAGTATGGAAATGCTATCATTTATTTGATAATTCTATTAGTAAAGTTTAGACTAGTTCTAATATTTTGCTATTATAAGTGATTCTGTAATAATAATCTTGTACATATATTATTTTGCATGTGGTTAAGGATATAGGATAAATTGCTAGAAGTAAAACTGTTAAAGGGTGCATACATTTTTTCTTTTTTGGTTTTTCAAGGTAGGGTCTCACTCTAGTCCAGGCTGACCTGGAATTCATTATGTAGTCTCAGGGTGGCCTCAAACTCACGATGGTCCTCTTACCTCTGCCCTCCAAGTGCTGGAATTAGAGGTGTGCACCACCATGCTAAGCTCTTGTTTTTCTTTTGGGTTTTTGAGGTAGGGTCACTCTAGCCCAAGTTGGCCTGGAATTCACTATGTAATCTCAGGCTGGCCTTGGCCTCTGCCTCCCAAGTGCTGGGATGAAAAGCATGTGCCACCATACCCAGCTCTTTTGACTTATTTTTAAATATATTTTATTTATTTATTGAGAGAGAGAGAGAGAATGGGCACACCAGGGCCTCCAGCCACTGCAAACGAACTCCAGACGCATGCACACCCTCGTGCATCTGGCTTATGTGGGACCTGGGGAATTGAACTGGGGTCCTTTGGCTTTGCAGGCAAATGCCTTAACTGCTAAGCCATCTTCTCCAGCCCTCTTTTGAATTTTTTTAAAAGCTATTTATTTTCATTGGAGACAGAGAGAGAGAATGGGCACACTAGGGCCTCTAGCCACTGTAAATGAACTCCAGACACATGTGCCATCTTGTGCCTCTGGCTTATGTGGGACCTGGAGAATCAAACCTGGGTCCTTAGGCTTTGTACACAGTGCCTTAACTGCTAAGCCCTGATTTTTTAAAACTATTTATTTATTTATTTGAGAGAGAGAGAAGCAGAGAGAGAATGGGCATGCCATGGCCTCCAGGTGCTGCAAACGAATTCCAGATATGTGCACCTGTGCACACGTGCAATATTGTATGTTTGCATCACTGTGTCTAGCTATGTGGGACCTGGAGATTTGAACATAAGTTCTTAGGCTTCACACGCAAGCGCCTTAACCACTCAACAATCTCTCCAGCCCTCTGAATTTTTGAGGTAGGATCTCACTCTAGCTCAGACTGACCTGAAACATACTCTAGTCCAAGGCTGGCCTTAAACTCACTGTGATCCTCCTACTTCTGCCTCCTGAGTACTGGGACTAAAGCCATTTGCCACCATGCCCAGCGTTTTTTTTTTTTTTCAAGGTAGGGTCTTGCTGTAGCCCAGGCTGACCTGAAATTCACTATGTAGTCCCAAGGTGCCCTCGAACTCACGGCACTCCTCCTACCTCTACCTCTCAAGTGCTGGGATTAAAGGCGTGTGCCACCATGTCCAGCTTTTTTGGATGTTTGTTTGTTTGCTTGTTTGTTTGTTTGTTTGTTTTTGAGACTAGGTCTTACTCAATTTGTAGCCCAGGCTAGTCTTGAACTGGTAGTGATCCCGGTACCTCAGAATCCTAAATGGTAGGAGTAAGCATGAGCCACTCTGTCAGGTAGCATATGCATTAACATAATTTGAAAAATAATGTCAAGTTAGTCTCATAGAGTGTGTTTTGGCTTTTTTTTTTGGGGGGGGGGGTTCAAGGTAGGATCTCGCTCTAGCCCAGGCTGACCTGGAATTCACTATGAAGTCTCAGGGTGGCCTCGAACTCACAGTGATCCTCCTACCTCTGCCTCCCAAGTGTTGGGATTAAAGGCGTTTGCCACCATGCCTGGCTGTTTTTGCTTTTTAACTACTAATGCAGGTGTGTCCTTCAAAATCTGAATATGGCATCCCTTTTCTTCATATACCAGTAGGATTAAGATACTTCATATGCTTACCATTTTAAGCATGTTGCACAATTTTCTTAAAGAATTATTTATCTGTGTGCTACAGCACACATGTGGAAGTCTGTGTTCAACCTTCTTTGAGACAGATTTGCTGCAATAGAATGTGGCCTGCAAGCAGCTTTACATGAGTGCTGGGGAACTGAACCCAGGCCAGTAGGCTTTACAAACAGGTGCCTTTAACCACTGAGCAATCTCCCCAGCCCCCCTTATTTATGTTTATTGACAACTTCCATAATTGTAAGCAATATCCCATGGTAATTCCCTCCCTCCCCCCACTTTCCCCTTTAAAACTCCACTCTCCATCATATCATCCCCCCACCCCCCAATCAGTCTCTTTTTACTTTGATGTCATGATCTTTTCTTCCTATTATGATGGTCTTGTGTAGGTAGTGTCAGGCACTGTGAGATCATTAATATCCAGCCCATTTGGTGTCTGAAGTAGCATGTTGTAAGGAGTCATACCCTTCCTTTGGCTCTTACATTCTTTCTGCCACCTCTTCCGAAATGGACCCTGAGCCTTGGAAGGTGTGATAGAGATATTTCAGGGCCTGAGTCATCTCAAGAGACTGAAAAGAGAAGGTTCTCTAACCAAAAGTGAGAGTAGCATTAATATATAGGTATGAACATTAAGAGAAGTGCTTACTGGGCAGTTTGGTGAGCATAGTATATACATTTAGCCAGACACCAGCAGACATTACACCCCTAGGGCTCATGATTACCCCTGTGGTAGGTTTTCAGTATCAGGGATATATTCCCTCCCACGGAGCAGGCCTCCAGTCAAATTAGAGGACCGTTGGTTTCCCCCATAACAGACATGCCACTATTGCACCACTGGCTCATTTGGCCTGGCTGGCCAAATATAAGGCTTGCAGTATCCACTGTTCAGTATATCCATTGGTGATTTCCCTTTCTCCCATTGAACTGCATGCAGCATGGCTTTTTGCAGCTTTCTGTAAGCTGGTCTACATGGAGGAGGTTTTCAGCTCAGTTCCAGCAGGATTTCTCAGTGACCTTGCAGCCCAAGTATGTGGAGTCTCCAGCAATAGGGTCTTACCATCTATTTCTGGTGGGAAACCAAGGGCCTCAGCAATGGCCTGTAATGTTTTGGGGGAATCAGGGACTTGCCTGGCCAACAACTCACTGGAAGGTATCCCATACCTGGCACTGAAATTTTTTAGTAATAATCTATGTCTCCTGTGTGTTCCATTGTGCAAAAAAGTAGGTTTCCATATGACTTATTTATATCCTCTTAGATTTTGATTAGCCCTCCCTCTACCTTTCCTTTACTCAATCTCTTCCCCTGACCTCACTTAGGCCATTTCACCCCCATTAATCTGTTCTTCTACTTACATATATACAATACCATCCTATTAAGCACCCCCCCCCTTTCTATTCCCTTTATATCTCCTTTCTAGCTTACTGGCCTCTGCTACTGAGTTTTATTCCTACTCACACAGAAGTCCAATCATCTGTAGCTAGGATCCACATATGAGAGAAAACATGTGACACTTGGCTTTCTGGGCCTGGGTTACCTCATTAAGTATAATACTTCCCAGATCCATCCATTTTCCTGCAAATTTCATAACTTCATTTTTCTTTACCACTGTGTAGAACTCCATTGTATAAATGTGACACATCTTCATTATCCACTCATCAGTGAGGGACATCTAGGTTGGTTCCATTTCCCAGATATTGTGAATAAAGAGGCAATAAACATGGTTGATCAAGTATCTCTAAGGTAGTGAGACGAGTCCTTAGAATATATGCCTAGGAGTGCTATAGCTGGTTCATATGGTAGATCTGTTTTTAGCTGTCTCAGGAACCTCTACACTGATTTCCATAATGGCTGGACCAGACTGCATTCCCACCAACAGTGTAGAAGGGTTCCATTTTTTCCGCATCCTTGCCAGTATTTATGGTCACTTGTTTTCATCATGGTAGCCAATCTGACAGGAATGAGATGGAATCTCAACGTAGTTTTAATCTGCATTTCCCTAATGACTAGGGATGTAGAACATTTTTTAGATGTTTATATGCCATCTGTATTTCTTCTTTTGAGAACTCTATTTAGTTCCATAGCCCACGTTTTAAATATATATTTTATTTATTTATTTGAGAGAGAAAAAGAGGGAGACAGAGAAAGAGAGAGAGAATGGCACGCCAGGGCCTCCAGCCACTGCAAACAAGCTCCAGATGCATGCGCCCCCTTGTGCATCTGGCTTACATGGGGCCTGGAGAATCAAACTGGGATTCTTTGGCTTTGCAGGCAAATGCCTTAACTGCTAAGCCATCTCTCCAGCCCCATAGCCCATTTTTTAATTGGGTTGTTTGATTTCTTATTATTTAATATTTTATTTTATTTATTTGACAGAGAAATAGGGAGACAGAGAGAGAGAGAATGGGCGTGCCAGCACCTCCAGCCACTGCAAACAAACTCCAGATGCGTGCGCCCCCTTGTGCATCTGGCTAATGTGGGTCCTGGGGAATCAAACCTGGATCCTTTGGCTTTGCAGGCAAATGCCTTAACCGCTAAGCCACTCCTCCAGCCCATTATTACTTTATGTTTTGAGTTCTTGTATATCTTAGATATGAATCCTCTATCAGATGTATAGCTGGCAAAGATTTTCTCCCATTCTGTAGGTTACCTCTTTGTTCTATTCACAGTGTCTCTGCCATACAAAAGCTTTGTAATTTCATGAGGTCCCAGCGATTGATGTGGTTTTATTTCCTGAGCAACTAGGGTTATATTCAGAAAGGCTTTGCCAATACCAATATGTTGAAGGGTTTCCCCTACTTTTTCCTCTAGCAGTTTCAGAGTTCAGGTCTGATATTAAGGTCTTTGATACATTTGGCCTTAATTCTTATGCATGGAGAGAAATAAGGATCTATTTTCATCCTTCTACAGATACATATCCAGTTTTCCCAGCACCATTTGCTGAAGAGGCTGTCTTTTCTTCAATGAGTATTTTTGGCATTTTTGTCGAAGATCAGGTGGCTATAGCTACCTGGACTTACATCTGGGTCCTCTATTCTGTTCCATTAATCTACATGTCTGTTTTTGTGCCAGCACCATGCTGTTTTGTTACTATTCCTCTGTAATACAGGTTAAAATCAGGTATGGTGATACCAACAGCCTTATTTTTGTTGCTCAAATTTGTTTTAGATATTTGAGGGTTTTTGTGCTTCCAAATGAATTTTTGAATTTTTTTTTCTATTTCTGTGAAGAATACCATTGGAATTTTGATGGGGATTGCATTAAATGTGTAGATTGCTTTTGGTAATATTGCCATTTTCACAATATTGATTCTTCTAATCCAAGAACAAGGGATGGCTTTCCATTTCCTACTGTCTTCTACAATTTCTCGCTTGAGTGTTTTAAAGTTTTCATTGTAGAGATCCTTCACTTCCTTGGTTAGGTTTATTCCAAGGTACCTTATTTATTTATTTTTTTTTGATGCAATTGTGAATGGGAGTGATTCTCTGATTTCATCCTCTGTGTGTTTGTTGTTAGCATACAGGAAGGCTACTGATTTCTGTTTATTTATTTTGTATCCTGCTACATGGCTATAGGTGTTTACCAGCTCTAACAGTTTGCTGGTAGAGTCTTTAGGGTCCTTTATGTATAGAATTATGTCATCTGCAAATAATAACTTGATCTCTTCATTTCCAATTTGTATCCCTTTTATGTGTGTCTCTTGCCTTATTGCTATGGCTAAGACTTCCAGTACTATATTAAATAAAAGTGGGGACAGTGGACACCCTTGTCTTGTTCCTGATTTTAGTGGAAAAGCTTCAAGTTTTTCTCCATTTAGTAGTATGTTGGCTGTAGGTTTGACATAAATAGCCTTTATCATGTTGAGAGATGTTCCTTCTATTCCCAGTCTCTGCAGGGCATTTATCATGAAGGGATGTTTGACTTTGTCAAATGCTTTTTCTGCATCTCATGAGATGATCATGTGATTTTTGTCCTTCAGTCCATTTATATAATGTATTACATTTATCAATTTTCATATGTTGAACCATCCCTGCATATCTGGGATAAAGCCTACCTGGTCAGGGTGAATGATCTTTTTGATATATTCTTGTATTCTGTTTGCTATTTTGTTGAGAATTTTTGCATCTATGCTCACAAGGGAGACTGGTCTATAATTTTCTTTATTTGTTCTACCTTTGTCTGGTTTTGGTATCAGGGTGATGCTGGCTTCGTAGAAGGAGTTTGGTAGGATTCCTCCCTTTTCTATTTTACGGAAAAGTTTAAGAAGCATTGGTGCTAGTTCTTCCATGAAGGTCAGGTCAAATTCATCAGTGAATCCTTGTGGGCCTGGACTTTTTTTATTTGGGAGATTTTTTTTTTATAACTGCTTGGATCTCCATACTTGTTATAGGTCTATTTAGGTGGTTAATCTCATCTTGATTTAATTTAGGTAGGTCATATAAATCAAGGAAATCATCCATTTCTTTCAGATTTTCAAACTTAGTGGAGTATATGTTCTTATAGGATGTCCCTATGATTTTTTTAATTTTTCTGGTGTCTGTTGTAATGGTGCCTTTTTCATCTCTAATTTTATTAATTTGTGTCTCTTCTCTCTTTTGGTCATATTTCCTAAGGGTTTATCAATCTTGTTTATCCTTTCAAAGAACCAACTCTTTGTTTCATTGATTCTTTGGATTTTTTTGTTTTTATTTCATTAATTTCTTCCCTAAGCTTCATTATTTTTTCCTGCCTACTGATTTTTGGTTTGCCTTTTTCTTATTTTTCCAAAGCTTTAAGGTGAAGCATTAAGTTGTTTACTTGTGACCTTTCTACTTTCTTAATATAGGCACTTAAAGCTATAAACTTCCCTCTTAGAACTGCCTTCATTGTGTCCCAAAGGTTTTGGTATGTTGTGGTCTCATTATCATTAGACTCTGAATTTTTTGATTTCCTTCTTGATTTCTTCATTGACCCATTCATCATTTCGTAGTGTATTGTTTAGTTTCCATGATTTTGTGTATGCTCTACAGCTTTTCTTGCTATTGATTTGTAGTTTGATCCCATTGTGATCAGATAGAGTGCAAGGAATTATTTCAATTTTCCTGTATTTGTTAAGGTTTGTTTTGTGTCCTAATATATGGTCTATTTTAGAGAATGTTCCTTGTGCTTCTGAAAAGAATGTGTATTCTGCAGCATTTGGATGAAATGCCCTGTATATAACTGTCAGGTCCATTTGTTCTATGATCTCATTTAATCCAGATTTATCTCTGTTTATTTTTTGCCGGGATGACCTGTCAATTGATAAGAGTCGGGTGTTGAAGTCACCCACTACCACTGTGTTTGGTGTTATCTGTGACCTTAGTTCTAAAAGCATTTGTTTGATGAAGTTGGAATCCCCTATGTTAGGTGCATAAATGTTTAGTATTGTAATGTGTTCCTGTTGGAGTGTCCCTTTAATCAATATAAAGTGACCTTCCTTATCTTTCCTAACTAATGTTGATCTGAACATTAGAAATTAGGATAGCAATCCCTGCTTGTTTTCTAGGCCCATTTGAAACACCATTTTCCAAGCTATCACCCTAAGATAGTGACCATCCTTTGTAGAAATGTGAGTTTCTTGGAGACAACAAATTGAAGGAACCTGCTTTTTAACGCAGCCTACAATCTATGTCTTTTAGTTGGGGTATTGAGGCCATTGATATTAAGAGTTATTATTGAAGTATATGTACTTATTTTTGCCATTTTTCTTGTTTTGTAGTTCTTCCGGTTTTACCTTTGCTTTCTTGTATTAACTAGTATTTGAGTTTTTCCAGGTTCCTTATATGTGTGCTTCTCTTTCTCTTCAGCATGAAGGATCCTATCAAGTATTTGCTGTAGAGCTGATTTTGTCTTCAAATATTCCTTTAGCCTGCTTTTGTTGTGGAATGTACTTATTTCTCTGTCTATTTAAATGGATAGCTTTGCAGGATAAAGTAACCTTGATTGACAGTTATTATCTTTCAGAACTTGGAATACATCATTCCAAGCCCTTCTGGCTTTTAAAGTTTGTGTTGAGTAATCTGCTGTGATCCTGATTGGCTTGCCTTTGTATGTGACTTGATTTTTCTAACTGCTTTCAATATATTTTCTTTGGTTTGTATGTTTGGTAATTTAATTATAATATGGCAAGGAGAGGTTCTTTCCAGGTTCTGTCTGGTTGGTGTTGTAAAGGCTTCTTGTATTTGCATTGGCATCTCTTTCCCAGTTTGGGGGAAGTTTTCTACTACTATTTATTATTATTTTTTTTTTTTTGAAAATGCCTACTATGCCTTTTGGAGTGAAATTCTTCTCCTTCTACTGTACCCTGAATTCTTATGTTTGATTTTTTCATAGTGTCCTGAATATCTTGAAATTCCCATTCATACTTTCCTATTAGTTTGTCTTTCTCTCTGCTGGACTGTATTAGATCTGCCACCTGGTCTTCTAGTTTAGATATTCTGTTCTCTCCTTCATCTGTTCTACTGGTGAGATTTTATACATAGTTTCTCATTTCACTGACTGTGTTCTTCATTGCTAGTATTTCTGACTGGTTTTCCTTTATTATTTCTATTTCCTTATTTATGTCTTGTATTGACCTCTTTATTTCATTAAATCGGTGTCCAGTGTCTTCTTTGATTCCTTTTATTTCCTCTTTGATGTCTTTGAACATATTTGTAATCATTATTTTGAAATCTTTCTCAGGCATGTCCTCTAAATCAGTCTCACTGGAGGTCATTTCTGATGCATTAATACTTTTTGGTGGATTTATATTGTCTTAAATTTTTTGTGTTTCTTGTATTACAATGTAGAGATTTTTGCATCTTGGATTAATTTAATGCTTGGATTTTCTAATTATCTTCAGTATTATTAGATGTATAAATCAATCTGATGTTATATATCTTCAGGGTAGGATCTTAAGGTGCTAGGTGTGGCTCTTAAGACTCTCACAGTAACCACAAAAGTGACCCTAGGTGTTGGGTTTGCGTGCTATGAGAGTATTCAAGTAGGCTGAGTGGAACAAAATACAGGCAGATTCTAAAATTTAACTAAGCAATGTACACATTCAATGAAAAACAGAACACAGTATTTATGCAAGAGTAGGTATTATGACAACCAGATCCTTTAACAAAGTCACAGTACCTAAGGATGTGTGTTGCCCCACACCCTTAATCCTGTCAACTGAGAAGGTAAGATTTCTGGTCTGTAGAGGGTTCCAAGTCAGCTTGTGACCAAGTGAGACCCTTCTCCAATGAAGGACAGAAGAGGAAACAAAGACACTATAAATCAGGAAGCAACAAGTGACAAGCCCAAAATATAGCTTATTTAAGAATGGCAAATCCGGCCATCCATAAGATTTAACATATAATTTACCCTGACCTGGAAGGTGCAATTAGCACTTCCGATTCAAGCCTATATACCAGGCTTATTTGGTGGGTACTGACCTGGTGTAATCCCAGTTACCTTTTGGGATGGCTTTGGTCTTAATTATGCTGCGTACCCGCTTGGGTCCCTCTTTGCTGTACTGTGGGCTCAGGTAGGCTGGCTGGGTCAGTGGGTTGCTGCTCTGATCGCTATGCTGGGTGCTGTGTAGGTGAGCTCCCTTCCCCCAGTCTCTTATGCTTGCTGACACTTGTGCTGGCAGTGGGGGAAGGGAGGCTGTGGATGGTGGCTGAAGTTCTCCTGCTGGTCCTCACAATCCTCTTCCTCATGAGCCGCTCAGCTGGTCTCTGCCTTCCTCCCTTCACATTTCTTGAGTTTGCAAGGAAGCCGGTATGAATGGAGAATCCCCTCACCTGGCTCTTCTTATGGCTCAGGCCGAGCCTTGGGACTGTGGCTACACAGACCTGGTGCCGCCACTGCTGGAGCCACTTCTGCTTGTTTCTGTGGTCTCTAGATGCTCTGAATCTCTGCTACTTCTCTGCTGCAGTTGATAATTTCTTTTTTTTTTTTTTTTTTTTTTTTGGTTTTTCAAGGTAGGGTCTTGCTCTAGCCCAGGCTGACCTGAAATTCACTCTGTATTCTCAGGGTGGCCTCAAACTCACGGCAATCCTCCTACCTCTGTCTCCCGAGTACTGGTATTAAAGGTGTGCGCCACCACACCCAATGCAGCTGATAATTTTGTTGTTGTTGTTGTTTTGAGGTAGGGTCTCACTCTGGTCCAGGCTGACCTAGAATTAACTATGTAGTCTCAGGGTGGCCTCAAGCTCACAATCCTCCTACCTCTGCCTCCCGAGTGCTGGGATTAAAGGCATGCACCACCACGCCTGGCTGATAATTTCTTATACACCTCACTTTTTAGTAGAAGAGTGTATTTTGCTGGGTTTTTTTTTTTTTTCTTTTTTGGCCTTTTCTCCCCTTGGCTGCTTTGGCATGGTTCCTATGCCACCATCTTAACTGGAAGTCCAGCTCTCCTCCTTTAAAAATTTTTTTTGTTTTGTTTATTTTTATTTATTTATTTGACAGTGACAGACAGACAGACAAAGAGGCAGAAAGAGAGAGAATGGGTGCTCCAGGGCCTCCAGGCACTGCAGACAAACTCCAGATGCATGTGCCATGCCCCCTTGTGCATCTGGCTTACGTGGGCCCTGAGGAATCAAGCCTCAAACTGAGGTCCTTAGGCTTCACAGGCAAGCACTTAAACACTAAGCCATCTCTCCAGCCCCAGACCCCCCTTTTTTGAAAAATATTTATTTTATTTATTTGACAGAGAGAGAGAAAGAGGATGGGTGTGCCAGGGCTTCTAGCTACTGCAAACAAATTCCAGATGTATGTGTCACCTTGTGTATCTGGCTTTATGTGGGTACTGGGAAATCAAAACTGGGTCCTTTGGCTTTGCTGGCAAGCACCTAAACCACCAAGCCATCTCTCCTGGTCCCCTTTTTTGTCTTTATGACTCAATCACCCTGAAATCCAGGCTGTGTAACCCAACTGACCTCAAACTCATAGCAAACCTCCTGCTTCAGCCTTCCAATTGCTAGGATTAACCAGTACAAACATTCACTTTCCAATAATAGTTGTTCTAATGTGTAAGAGGAAATAGCTACCTAGCATTGTTCCAAAGTTACAACACACTGGGTCCCAGCCTGAAATAATCCATACACTTTACATCAGTTTTTACAATTATAAATATGAATGCTGGGCATGGTAGCACACGCCTATAATCCCAGAACTTGGGAGGCAGAGGTAGGAGAATCACTGTGAGTTTGAGGTCACCCTGAAACTATATAGTGAATTTCAGGTCAGCTTGGTTAGAGAGAGACCCTATCATGAAAAAAAAAAAAAAAAAGGAAAAGAAAAAAGTGCAATTAGAAAAATGAGTTATTCCTTTGTTTTAAAGCATTGATGCTTTTAGTTAGAATACAAATGTGTTAGTGCTTCTTGGCCTTTTGGCTAAGATCAAGTATAACACACAAATGTTCTAGGTGATGGGCCTCATACTGATTTGGAGCACTAAGATGGAAAGCAGCCCTAGGCAGGCCATTAGGCAGGGTCTGGAGTCTGAACAATCGGGCACTGAGGACAGTCCTTGAGTCAGAGCTCTGAAAAAACCCTTAATGTATAGAGCAGGCAAATTCAAAGATGGCCCCAAAATTTCCAGCCCTGGAATATTCCTCCCAGTTATTCAAACACTAGATGCTTTATAAAGGGATTTTGCAGATTAAATTAAGGTCCCAAGTCAGGTGATCTTGGGACAAGTATATTATCCAAAGGGGCCTTACCTAATTACATGAGACCCAGAGGTCCAAAATGGGAAGTCCAAGATTTGAAACATGAGTGAGATCTGGGAAATAATAAGCCCATGGCAGGCAGTACAGATGGAAGAGGGGGCTAAGAGGTAAGGAATACAGGTGGCCTCTTGAAGCTAATAGTAGCTGGGCTGGCAGCCAGTGAGGGAAAAACTTTGTCCTTCCTACAGCTGCATGGAACTAAGTTCATCACACAAACTGAAGTCATTTTGAAATTCTTCCCCACAGCCTCTAGGAAGAAACACTGCCTGTACTTCTGACTTTTGGAATTGTGAACTAATAAATGGAATGGGTGTTGTTTTAAGCCACTGAGTTTTCGGTCATTTATAATACTGCTATAAAAAACTAATACAGAGCTAGATGGCTCAACAGTTAAAGTGCTTGCTTGTAAAGCCCGATAGCCTGGGTTCAATTCCCCAGTACCCATGTGAAGCCAGATGCACAAAGCATCATGTGCATCTGGAGTTCATTTGCAATGGCAAGAGGCCCTGGCATGCTCATCTTTTCTCTCTCTCTCCCTTTCTCTGTACTATCATGCCCGGCTAAATAAAAAAATTTTAAGGCCAGGCTTGGTGGCACATGCATTTAATCCCAGCACTTGGGAGGCAAAAGTAGGAGGATAGCTGTGAGTTTGAGGCCACCCAGAGACTACATATTGAATTCCAGGTCAGCCTGGGCGACAGCAAGACCCTACCTTGAAAAACAAAACAAAAAAAGAAAAATCAAAAAATGTGGACTGTCCGGGCGTGGTGGCGCACACCTTTAATCCCTGCACTCAGGAAGCAGAGATAGGAGAATTGCTGCAAGTTTGAGGCCACTCTGAGACTACATAGTTAATTCCAGGTCAGCCTGAACCAAAGTAAGACCCTACCTTGAAAAAACAAAACAAAACAACAACAACAAAATGTGGACTGTAAATTTTAAAGGAAAAAGTTCCAACAAAGAGGGCTGCTACTTGCCTCTGTAAGCTGTTGTCGAAGCTGTTCTTCAGTAAGGCCCAGTGATCTCATCCCTCGGGCCCTACAGGCAGCTTGTAGTTCTGACACACTCAAATCCTTCACTCCTTCATTGGCAATTATCTGCTAGGAAATGTAAGGTCCACACTGAGTTGTGGCCAGGGAAACCCCTGATGCCTCCAAAACATTACAGACCAGTGTCAAGGCTCTTGGTTGCCCACTAGAACTACATGATAGGACCCTTTTACTGAAGACTCCATATACTCAGGCTGCAGGTCACTGAGAAATCAAGCTGGAGTTAGCTGTCAACAGGGAAAGATCTATGCAACATGCAGCCTTTTGGAAGCAAGAAGTCATCAACATTGTTAAACAGTAGGGAACCCTGCAAGCCTTACAGCTGGCCAATCAGACCAAACATGGTGCAATAGTGGCATGTTTGTTATGGACAATCCAACCACTCTCTGATTGGACTGGAGGCCCACTGCATGGGAGGGAATACATGCCTGGAACTGGAAACCTAGTCTAAAGCCTGTGGCTGGGGAGGTCCTAAGCCCTTGGGGGAAAACTACTACTGTTGTCTTGCTAAATGCGCATATTATGCCCACCAAACTGCCCTCTAAGCACTTATGTTTATGCCCATATATTAATGCTACTCTCACTTTTGGTCAGAAAAGCTTTTCTTTTCAGATGGAGGTGACCACTAGGGTGACTCAAAACTCACCAAAGTGCTGCAAAGAAGTGACAGTGGGGTGTTTAGTACTGAGACCTCTTTATTATACCCTCCAAGGCTCAGGGACCATTGCTGAAGAGATGGCAGAAAGAATGTAAGAGCCAAAGAAAGAGGAAAGAATGCTTGCAATACTGTCATCTGAGACATAGTAGCCTTGATAATCTGACACTACCTATACAAGATCTGCATAATAGGAAAAAAAATGATGACATAAAAATAGAAGAGAGACGTGCTGAAGAGATAGCTTAGCAGTTAACATGCTTGCTTGCAAAGCCTAAGGACCCAGGTTCAATTCCCCAGTACCCATGTAAGCCATATGCACATGGTGGTGCATGCATCAGGAGTTGTCTACAGTGGCTAGAGGCTCTGGTGCACCCATTCTCTCTCTAATAACTAAATTAAAAACAAAAATAAAATAGTTTTTAAATATTCTTATTTATTTTTTTGAGAGAAAGAAGCAGAGAGAGATAGAGAGAGTGTATGGGCATGCCAGGGCCTCCAGCCACTGCAAATGAACTCCAGACACATGTGCCACCTTGTGCATCTGGTTTCCGTGGGTCCTGGGGAATCAAACCTAGATTCTTTGGCTTTGCATGCAAGCGCCTTAACCACTAAGCCATCTCTCCAGACCAAAAATAAAATATTTAAAGCTGGGTATGGTGGTGCATCCCTTTAATCTTAGCACTTGGAAGACAGAGGTAGGAGGATCTCTGTAAATTCAAGACCACCCTGAGACTACATAGTGAATTCCAGGTGAGCCTGGGTTAGAGTGCGACCCTATCTCAAAAAAACAAAAATAAAATATTTTTTTAAAATAGCCGGTGTGATGACATACACCTTTAACACCAGCACTTGGGACGCAAAGATAGGAGGATCACCATGAGTTCGAGGCCACCCTGAGACTACATAGTGAATTCCAGGTCAGCCTGAGCAGCAGTGAAACCCTATCTTGAAAAACAAAACAAAACAAAACAATTTTTTTTTAATAGAAGAGAGACTAGCTGGAAAGAAGGGATTGAGTTGGAGGGAGGAAAAGAAGAGTGGAGAGAGGGGGTTATGATCACAGTGTATTGTCTATATTTATAGAACTTGTCAATAAATAGTTAAAAAGAAATGTAAGGGACAGTTGGATCTTCTGTTGTTGTTTATTTTTATTTATTTATTTGAGAGCGACAGACAGACAGGGAGAGAAAGAGGCAGATAGATAGATAGAGAATGGGTGCACCAGGGCCTCCAGCCACTACAAACTCCAGATGCATGCGCCCCTTTGTGCATCTGGTTTACGTGGGTCCTAGGGAATCAATCCTCGAACCGGGGTCCTTAGGCCTTAGGTTAGCACTTAATCGCTAAGCCATCTCTCCAGCCCTCACTTGGATCTTTTGATTTCAGTTTAATTTCTACATTCTAGCAAAATCAATAGAAACCTAGAATCTGATTTTTTTTACCTTTTGTTTCCTTCACTGATTGCTTCAAAAGCCAAGGCTAAAAAACAAAGCAATTTAGGAAATTGGCAACTGAGATGAAGGGAATATTACTAACAGGCATTAATAATAGAGATATTTATTATTATTATTATTTTAGTTTTTTTGAGGTAGAGTCTCACTCTAGCTCAAGCTGACCTGGATCTCACTCTGTAGTCCCAGGCTGGCCTCGAACTCATAGCAACACTTCTACCTCTGCCTCCTAAGTGCTGGGATTGAAAGGCGTGTGCCACCATGATTGAGATATTAATTCTTCCCCAACTTTTTTTGTGTGCATATGTGTGTGTACGTGTGTGCAAGTGTACATAGAGGCCAGAGGTCAATGTCAGGGCATCTTCCTCAGTTGCTCTCCACATTATTCTTTCTGAATCCAAAACTTACCAATTTAGCTAAACTAGCTAGCCAGTGAACCACAAGGACTCCCTGTCTCTACCTCCCTGGCACTAGGCTTCCAGGAATGCAGTACCACACCTGACATTTTACATAGTTGCTCGGGATCCAAACTTAGGTTCTCATGCTAGCTCACTAAGCCATCTCCCAAGCCTCTCTCTCCAACATGTTATCAATAAAGTGCTTCCTATTTTGATGTGTATTTCAGTTGACTATGATATCTATTTTTCCCTCTGAAGGCATGTTTAGGGTTCATTAGAAAAAAGATTTAATTTGAAAAACTTTCAAGGTACCACTTGTATGTTCCAGTGCTATCCCAATGACCCTAATTCTTTTGTTACCAAGATTTTCAACGAATAACAGTTTTTGCTTGATGTGATACAACTATGATATTTCTGGGACTAGTATTGTTGATTTCAAAGTGCTGAGAACAGTATCTGAAACCTAAATGAGGCCAATAGGTTCATGTGCTCTCTGGGAAATCTTCTCCCTTAAATATAATGCTTTATAGCACTTAATTTAGAGTAAAAATATTGTTTCCTTTCTTTTCTTTCCTTGAGATATGGTTTCACTATAGCCCAGGCTAGCCTGGAACTCATTCTGTAGCCCTAGGCTGGCCTTGAATTCATGGCAATCCTCCTATTTCTGCAACCCAAGTGTTAGGATTAAAAGCATGACCACAACACTTGGCCTTCTTTCCTTTTTTTTTTTTTTTTTTTTTTTTTTTGTTGTTGTTTCTTTCCATTTTAAAAAAAAATATGAGCCAGGCGTGGTGGCACACGCCTTTAATCCCAGCACTCGGGAGGCAGAGGTAGGAGGATCGCCAAGAGTTCGAGGCCATCCTGAGACTACGTAGTGAATTCCAGGTCAGCCTGAGCCAGAGTGAGACCCTACCTCGAGAACCCCCCCCCCAAAAAAAATGTATTTATTTGCAAGCAGAGAGAAATAGAAGAGAGACAGAGAGAATGGGCATGCCAGGGCCTCCAGCCACTGCAAAAGAACTCCACTTTGTGCATCTGGCTTATGTGGGTCCTAGGGAATCAAACGCAGGTTGTTAGGCTGAGCCATCTCTCCAGCAACTTCTTCCCATCTTCAAAGGATTCTACTTAGCTTGGTGGAAACGGCGCCTTCTGTCAGGTGGGTAAGCCTTGCTCCTCCTCCAGGACATATGCTTCACACCCTTCTTACTAGAGCACTCACCCAGCACAGTGTTTACTTTGGTACCATCTCTTCAGTAGGGAACACAAGGGTGAGGTACAACCTGCCAGGAATCCACTGAGCTATTATTTCCTTCCCAGTAGGTCCCAACTGCTCGAGATTAGTCAGAGTTAATACAACTAAATTACCAGAAATTTACAATGGTCTTCTCAAGAACATGGATCCTAGTACAACAAACATTGCTTAAAATGAAGAAACAAGGTTCAATTTGTCACAGTTATGGTTGTTTAAACCACCTGCTCTGTCACAGTCAGTCCATGACAGACTCAACCAAGATGCTATGCTTTGTCACAAAGGGATTCTAAGATGCCCCAGACCCCCATAGCTCAGCCTAAGCTCTTACTTCATCATCCGCTTTTATAGACTTCAGCGTCATCAGGAGCTGAAAACGGAGCAAATTGTTGGTTCCGAAGGTCTGCAGTTCTAGCAGCTTGCAGAGGGCAACCAACTGGGGTCGATCTAAATGTTCCAGTGCTAGCTGGTCCTCAAAGAGTTTAGAAAAGCGAACAATCTCCTTCGTGCTGGGCTTGTGGCCTGTTTGGACCTAAGTAATGGGACAAAGACTAATTAAAATATATTTCCTGGGCTGGAGAAATGACTTAGTGGTTAAGGTGCTTGCCTGCAAAGCCCAAGGACCCAGGTTCAATTCCCTATGACCCATGTAAGTCAGATGCACAAGGTGGAACATGTGTCTGGAAGTCATTTGCAGCGGCTAGAGGTCCTGTCATGCCCATTCTCTCTCTCTCCCCAGCCCCTTTCACTATCTCTCAAATAAATAAAATAAAAACTAAAAAAAAAAGAAGAAAAAAAGAATTCATATAATCTTCCCAGTAGAGGCTCTATATCCTGAAAATGGATTCCGTGGTTCAAACAGAAATAAATCTCTGGGGCTAAAGAGATGGCTTCGTGGTTAAAGAGCTTGCCTGAAAAGCTTTCCACCTGGGTTCAATTCGCTAGTCCACAAGTAAAGCCAGATGCACAAAGTGGCACATGTGTCTAGAGTTTGTTTTCAGAGGCAAGAGGTCTTGGCGTGCCGCCCCCCCCCCCCACACACACTTTCTCTCCCTCTCTCAAGTAAAAATTTTAAAAAAAAGAAATCTTGGGCTGGAGAGATGGCTTAGTGGTTAAGCATTTGCCTGTGAAGCCTAAGGACCCCGGTTTGAGGCTCGATTCTCCAGAACGCACATTAGCCAGATACACTCGCGTATGGAGTTCGTTTGCAGTAGCTGGAAGCCCTGGCGCACCCATTCTCTCTCTCTCTCCCCCTCCTCTTTCTCTCTTTGTTGCTCTCAAATAAATATATAAAAATAAACAAAAATAAATTAAAAAAAGAAATCTCTGCCTAAAGTCAAAATTAAATCACCTGAAAAATCAGTAACATTTCAAAAGTTTGGCTAATTCTACTGATCTTTCCAAGAAAGTCTTACAGTCTTCACCCTATATTTTGTTGTTATTGGTTTTGTTTTTTAAGATAGGGTCTCACTCTAGCCCAGGCTGACATACTGATGACTTTAAAATGGGTTTTTCTACAACCTACTGCAAATGTTTATAATGTTGCATATTTATAACTTAGATATTTGCAAGTTCAAAGATTCTGAACAATTTGAAAGATATGTAATGGCATGCATGTTTCATATAACTCCAGCCCAGAAGCTGCTGGGATCAAAGAGATTGTGGCACCTGTTTTACATAGGAGGAAAACTGTGATGAGGCATCTCCCAACTTGGCTCTGTTCCTCTTCGCCATTTCTGTCATTGTTTCTTGAAGGAATTTTGCTATTTCCAACTTTGCAGCCATTTTCTTTCTCTGCTTTTCTTCCTTTAATAGAAGAGGAGAAAGTGAATCCTTCATAAGTGCAACTTGGTACTGACACAGTAAGTAATGGCCACCCTGTTACTCTCATCCCTGCAATATACTATATTAATACTATCTGCAGGCTTCATTAAATAGGTTTTGTGAGAACCAGAAGAAATTTAGCTTCTGTTTGAAAATTGTCTGCTTAATCTTCTGTTTATTTCTCATGAACACGATGATCATAACATTTGATAGCTTCCTCAACAAGAGATTTTTGTCATTATTTAGAAAGAGGTGCTCTCTCTAACTCATACAAATCATCTAGGCTGCTACTTGAGCTAAACCCTGGTCTGTGATGTCAGACTAGAAACTTAGAAAATTGACTCTATGCCACAGTGGCTTACAGTGTAAGTAGAAAATTGGCATAAATAATAATACAGTAAATTAAAGGCTAAAATAGACTTGAAAACAGCACAAGATATATGAGGATTAAGTGTACATTTTTTTTATTTTGTTTGTTTGCCTGTGTGGGTTGGGGGACAGGGCCTCCTGCCACAGCAAACAAATGCTTGTGCCACTTTTTGTGTCTGGCTTATGTGGGTGATTTGGGAATTGAACTCAGGCTGGCAAGCTTTGCACGCAAGTGCCTTTAATCACTTAGCTGATATCCCAGCCCCCTAAATGTTAGCCAGTATTTGTTAGTTGTTGTTCATCATCAGAAATGCAATGTGATAGCATTTTCAAAATAACCATGGTAGAGGGCTGGAGAAATGGCTCAGCAATTAAGGTCACTCTCATAAAAAGTCAGACTACAGCATTCTTGCTTCCACCAGTATAACATCTGAAATGCCATGCTTTTCATCCAGAATATACAGACTGTGCTAAAAGTTCATCCACTCTCTAAAGCTAAATGGATCATACATCTAAATGTAAGTTTCAAAACTATAAAACTCCTATTAAAAAAAAAAAAAAACAGGAGAAAGCTGGGCGTGGTGGTGCACACCTTTAATCCCAGCACTCAGGAGGCAGAGATAGGAGGATCACCGTGAGTTCAAGGCCACCCTGAGACTACATAGTGAATTCCAGGTCAGCCTGAGCTAGTGAGACCCTACCTCGAAAAAACAAACAAACAAACAACAACAACAAAAAACCAGGAGAAAATCTAGATGACCTGGGGTTTGGTAATGAGTTTTTATCCATAACATTAAAATCCTGATCCATGAGAGAAAAAAAATTGATGTCAGACATCATTACAAGTGAAAGATATTGCTCAGAGCATGAAAAGCCACAGGTATAATTATGTTTAATCCCCAATGCCACCAAAAGGGGGGGAAAGGGCCACAGAGTAAAATAAAATAGTTGCAAAATGTATATTTGGATAAAAGACTTTATCCATAATATACACAGAACTCAAAACAATAATACAAAAACAATCTAGTTAAAAGTGGGCAAAGGGGGCTGCAAAGATGGTTTAGAGGTTAAGGTGTTTGCCTGTGAAGCCTAAGGACCCATGTTCAACTCTCCAGATCCCACATAAGCCAGATACACAAAGGTGAGGCAAGCACAAGGTCGTACATGCCCACTAGGTGGCACAAGCGTCTGGAGTTCGATTGCAGTGGCTAAGGTCCTGGCACACCAATTCTCTCTCTCTCTCTCTCTCTCTCTCTCTCAAATAATAAAAAAAATATTTTTTTAAAAAACTGGGCAAAAGACCTAAACTACCATCACATATCATTTAGATAGCTGAGATCTGAAACAACAGGCTGGAATGCAGAATGCTATAGTTACTTTGGAAGGCAGTTTAGCAATTTCTTTCAAAACTAAACATAAACTTACTATATGATCCAGCAATCCCTCTTGTCCAGGTAAATGTAACAGAAATATCCATACAAAAATCTAAACACAAATATTTATAGCAGATTCTTGTTGTTGTTTATTTGTTTTGTTTTTCAAGGTAGGATATTGTTCCAGCCCAGGCTGACCTGAATTCACAATATAGTCTCAGGATGGCCTCAAACACACAGCAATCCTCCTACCTCTGCCTCCCAAGTGCTTGGATTAAAGGTGGTATGTGCCACCATGCCCGGCTCTGGCTCTTTTTAAAAATTTTATTTTATTTATTTAATTGCAAGCAGAAAGAGAGAGAGAAAGGGTGCGTCAGGGCCTCCAGCCACTGCAAATAAACACCAGACAGGTGCGCCACCTTATGCATCTGGCTTTACGTGGTTACTGGAAAACCAAAGCTGGGTCATTAGGTTTTGCAGGTAAGCACCTTAACTGCTGAGACATCTCTCCAAACCACGGATTTATTCTTAACTAACAAAATTAGAAGCAACCAACTTTCAGAAAGTGAGTGATGAAAAAGAAAAAAGATGGGCCCAGTGGTTAAATGTGCTTGCTTATAAAGCCTGATGGTCCAGATTCAATGCTCCAGTACCCACCAAAAGTCATATGTATAAACTGGCACATGCATCTGGAGTTCATTTGCAGTGCCAATACCTGGCATGCCCATTCTCATTCATTCATTCTCTCTCTTGTAAATAAATTAAAATTTAAAAATAAGTAAAAAGAAAATAAGTAACAAGCATAAATGGGAAAAGTTTGTAATTCCTGGAATTGTAATGTAGAGGCAGGCAGGTGGCTCAAGACTTTGAAAACAGCCTTAGCTACTACAAAGCAGTCTTATTCTCATAGCCTGGGGGACACGAGATCCTGTCTCAAAAACCCAAATAAGGGCTTGAGGGATGGCTCAGTGGATAAGCATTTGCCTGCAAAACCTAACGACCCAGCTTTGGTTCCCCAGGACCCACATTAGCCAGATGCACAAGGTGGCGCATGTGTCTGGAGTTTGTTTGCAGTGGCTGGAGGCCCTGGCGTGCCCATTCTCTCTGTGTGTCAAATAAATAAACAAAATTTTAAAAAATGAGGGTAGAGCTGGGCATGGTGGTGCACGCCTTTAATCCCAGCACTCGGGAGGCAGAGATAGGAGGATCACCATGAGTTCAAGGCCACCCTGAGACTATAGAGTTAATTCCAGGTCAGCCTGGACCACAGTGAGACCCTACCTCGAAAAAAAAATTTTTTCAAATGAGGGTAGAGCTGGGCATGGTGGCGCACGCCTTTAATCCCAGCACTCGGGAGGCAGAGGTTGGAGGATTGCCATGAGTTCGAGGCCACCCTGAAACTACATGGTGAATTCCAGGTCAGCCTGAGCTACAGTGAAACCCTACCTCGAAAAAAAAAAAAAAAAACCAGGAGGGTAAATTGACTATTAATATTGAAAAACAAATAAATGTTATTTATTCACACATAGCATTATTATTCAATATCTTTTCATAGGAGAATTTTGATTGCATATTACTTAGTGAAAGAAGTGAGCATGAACAAGTTATACACTGTATGATTTCAACTACATGACATGGTGGAAAAGGCAAAACTACAAAGATAGTGAAAACAAATCAGTGGTTGCCACAGAGTGAAGAGGAACAGAGTAGAGACAAACAGGTGGGTCACAGGGTTTTTAGAGCAGTGAAACCATTCTGCATAGTACATTTTGTATAATATATTTTCTGCATAATGATGGTATGTATGACATTACTACACATCCAACAGAACTGCATACCACAAAGAGTGAACCCAAGTGTTGAGTATGAGATTTCATTAATAATATACTGATAATGATCTTTTTTCAGTTTTTAAAGTTAACTATTATTATTATTATTAGTTTCCTGTTATTGGTTTCCTGAGGTAGGATCGCACTCTAGCTCAGGCTGATCTGGAATTCCCTACGTAGTCTCAGGGTGGCCTTGAACTCACAGTGATCCTCCTGCCCTGCCTCCCGAGTGCTGAGATTAAAGGCATGTGCCACCACACCCGGCTTAAAGTTGACTATTATATTTTATTTATTTGAAAGAGAGAGTAAGAGAAAAAGAGGCAGAGAGAGAGAGAGGAGAGAGAGAATAGACATGCCAGGGTCTCCAGCCACTGCAAACCAACTCCAGACGTATGCCACTTTGTGCATCTGGCATTACATGAGTACTGGGGGACAGAACTTGGGGCCTCGGGCTTTGCAACCAGGCACCTTAAGCACTAAGCCATCTCTCCAGCCCCTTTTCATTAATTTTTATTGTTTGTACATACGTGTATATGCACATGTATGGGAGCATGTGCTTGCCAAGGAACATGTGTGGAAATTGGAGGACAACCTTGAGGTATTTCTCCTCTCCTCTGTGGTGGTTTGATTCAGGTGTTCCCCATAAACTTAGGTGTTCTGAATGCTAGGTTCCCAGCTGATGGATATTTGGGAATTAATGCCTCCTGGAGGGAGTGTATTGTTGGGGGCGGGCTTATGGGTGTTATAGCCAGTTTCCCCATGCCAATGTTGCTATTGTCCACCTTATGTTGGCCAGGGGGTGATGTCCACCTTCTCTCATGCCATCGTTTCCCCCTGCCATCGTGGAGCTTCCTCTTGAGCCTGTAAGCCAAAATAAATCTCTTTTTCCCAGAAGCTGCTCTTGGTTGGGTGATTTCTACCAGCAATGTGAACTGGACTGCAACAGTAAAGTGGTACCGAGGAGTGGGATTGCTGCTAGATACCTGACTGTGTGGCTTTGACCATTTGGAGCTGATTTTCAAGAGGAATGTGGGAGGATTTGAAACCTTGACCTAAGAGATGCCTTGCAGTGCTGTAAGTACAGCTTGATGGACTGTTCTGGTCTGAGCTGCAAGACCTGACTGCAGTAAGAACTATGGACTGTGAGGTTTGGCTTATGAGAGTGAGAAAGAGCTTTGCCTGTACTGGACTAGCAGTTTGTGTGAGAAGCTTGCTCTTAAGCCTGTGCCCTGAGAAGTTGTGCAGGGTTGCTCTGCGTAGAAATGAACTGGTGTGAGCAGAGGGATATGGCACAGAAAGAAAAATCTTTGGGTACACTGTTGCCCATTCAGCTGCAACTGAGAGATTACAACCTTTGAGACTGGGCTAGCTGACCTGCGCTGGGCAACAGGAAGAATGTCAACTCTTTTGAAGGGGCCTGAGTGCTCAAGGAGTGTCCTGTTCTTCAAAGTCTGCTTTATTCCCCCCCCCCCTGGATTAACAAATTGGCACCCTACCTGGTATTGTGGAGTATAAGAAATGCAGGAAAGAGAGGGTCATTGAGTTTGCAACACGGTCTTGTGTTTTGGAAATGGCCGCAGGCAGTGTGAAGCAGGTTTTGTTGGTTGGCTGCATGGAAACCCCATGGGGCCATGAGGATGAACCGTGGATTGCAGTGGAGACCCAGTGGAGATGCCAGGACCACGAGATAGCTGCTAAAGAAAGATGCTGGCCCCGATGAAGTTTTCCAGGACCATGAGTAGCCTAGCTGGAGGGGCAGAATTGGAATGCCAGAGACTTGTTGCTGGTTAGAATTATCGGACTTGGAGATTTGTCGCTGGCTGCAGTTGTTGGACTTGAAGCTACAGAGTTTGATGTTTGCCCTGGTTGTTTTAAATCTTGTATTGTTGAATATTTCTTTGCTATGCTCAATGTCATCTTTTGCAGGGTAAATGTTTATTCTGTGTCATTATGGTTTTCTTGAGGTCATTTTTTTGGTATTATAGCTCAGTTAAAAGATCTTGGGACTGCCGGGCGTGGTGGCGCACGCCTTTAATCCCAGCACTTGGGAGGCAGAGATAGGAGGATCACCGTGAGTTCAAGGCCACCCTGAGACTCCATAGTGAATTCCAGGTCAGCCTGGGCTAGATTGAGACCCTACCTTGAAAAACCAAAAAAAAAAAAAAAAAGATCTTGGGACTATGGGGATGTATGAACATCATTGGAATTGATAAAAACTATGGGACTTTTAAAGTTAGATGAATGCATTGTATTTTACATCATGTATGGTTATCAGTTTATGGGGGCTAGGGGTGGAATATGGTGGTTTGATTCATGTGTTCCCCATAAACTTAGGTGTTCTGAATGCTAGGTTCCCAGCTGATGGAGATTTGAGAATTAATGCCTCCTGGAGGGAGTGTACTGTTGGGGGCGGGCTTATGGGTGTTACAGCCAGTTTCCCCATGCCAGTGTTTGGCACACTCTCCAGTTGCTATTGTCCACCTTATGTTGGCCAGGGGGTGATGTCCACCCTCTGCTCATGCCATCGTTTTCCCCTGCCATTGTGGAGCTTCCTCTCGAGCCTGTAAGCCAAAATAAATCTCTTTTTCCCAGAAGCTGCTCTTGGTTGGGTGGTTTCTACCAGCAATGTGAACCAGACTGCAACACCTTCCATCCTTTTGAGACAGGGTTTCTCCTGCTGCTGCTGCCTGTAAACTTCTAGATTATCCTGGCTCTGCCTCTATCAATACAGGCTCATTAGGACTACAGATACATGTTCCACTTTGCGTCTGGTTTTACGTGGGTACTGAGAACGATCAAACTCAGGATAGCAGGCTTACAAGCCAGTGCCTTAACCACTGAGTCATCTCTCCAGACCCCCTAATAATGGTTCTTTAGTTGTAACAAATGTACACTTGTTATATGCCCAATTTGTATAAAAATAAAAACGACTCTAAAAACTAAAGTACTCAATTTTTTTTTTTTTTAAGTTTTAGAACCTTACATACCTTTTTGGATTCACTTTCAAAAGTAGATGGCAACATTTCTGGGAAGAGCTTCAAAAATACTGGTATCAAGAATTCCATAAAGGGTACAATTATGAACACCATAAATGGAACCAAGCGGAAGAAATCAGCACAAGTTCTCAACAGCTAGAGAAATAAATGTATAAGCAGTAGTTCATTATTTTAGGACATGCCCAAAACCAAACCAAACCAAACCACCACAAGAACCACCCACCAAAACAAAAACAAACCTGCCTTGGTACTTGATGGAAAGAAACCAAGAACAGATTTTCTGCAGCTGTAAAGGCAGGATTTTTTTTCTTTACCATAGCTCTGAATATATATGGCTACCTTCAAGAAAATCTATGACAATTAAAACGTATCAGGACAAGACCCCACATAGGAGGGCCCCTGAGAAATGGGAACAGGGTAGGGGGAATAAAAGGGTATAATCTGATTAAAAAAAAAAAAAAAAAAACTTAGGTGCAGCGGCACATGCCTTTAATCCCAGCACTTGGCAGGCTGAGGTAGGAGGATTGCTGGGAGTTCAAGGCCTGAGACTACATAGTGAATTCCAGGTCAGCCTGGGCTAGAGTGAGACCCTACCTCTCCCTCTAAATTTTTTTGTTTGTTTTTCGGTCTCGCTCTAGCCCAGGCTGACCTGGAATTCACTATGCAGCCTCATGGTGGCCTTGAGCTCATGCCTGGAATTCACTATGTACCTCATGGTGGCCTTGAACTCATGGGAGATCCTGCAAGTGCTGGGATTAAAGGCGTGTGTCACCACGCCCACCTTTTTTTTTTTGTTTTGTTTTGTCTTTGTTTTTGAGATGAGGGCTCACTATGTTGCCCAAGTAGATCTTGAATTCCTGAGCTCAAATGGATCCACCCTCCTCAGTCTCACTAGTGCTTGGGACTATAGGTATGTTTCATTGAACTTAGATTTAAAGTTTTTTTCTTAAAAGTATTTTATTTATTTATATAGAGAAAGAGGCAGAGAGAAAATGGGTGTGCCAGGGCCTCTAGCCACTGCAAATGAACTCCAGAAGCATGTACCATCTTGTACATCTGGATTACATGGGTACTAGGGAACTGAACCTGGGTCCTTAGGCTTCACAGGCAAGCACCTTAACTGCTAAGCCATCTCTCCAGCCCAAGTTGTGTTTATTTTTAAATTCATATATTAACAGTTTATTATTTCTAATATATTAAACCTCAAGACTCTCAACTCTTCTGGTCCTTATAAAAATTGAAAAAAAATCACAACTATGGGGGCTGAGAAGATGGCTAAATGGTTAAAGGTACTTGCTTGCAAGGTCTGCCAGCCTGGGTTCAATTCCCGAGCTGCCCATGTAAGCTGAATACAAGTGGCACAAGTGTCTGATAGTCATTTGCAGCTGCAAGAGGCCCTGACACACCCACCCATACCCATAACACACATACAAATAAAATTTTTAAATATTTTACTATTTATTGGAGGGAAGGAGAGAGAGAGAAGCAGATAGAAAGAGTGGGCACACCAAGGCCTCTAGCCTTATGTGGGTACTGGAGATTCGAAGCTGGGTCCTTTGGCTTTGCCAGAAAATGTCTTAACCACTAAGCCATTTCTCCAGCACACATAAAAAAATATTTAAATAGAATAACACAAATATAATTTTACAGACAAACATATAAAAATTTATTAATTTAAATCCAAGGGCTGGGGAGATGGCACAATGGGTGGAGTGCTTGCTATGAAAGCATGTGAGCCTGAGTTCAGAATCCCAGTATCCACATAAAATTACAGGGTGTGCCAGTGTACATCTGCAACACCAGAACCAGGAAAGCAGAGACAGGAGGATCCCTAGGGCTGGCTTGCTGGCTAATCTAACCAATTAGGTGAGCTCCAGGGTTAGTGTAAGACTATCTCAAAAAAAGAAGGTGGAAAGCAACTGAGGAAGACATTCTACATTGAACCCTGGCTTCCACATGCATGCAACCACACACACATGCATGTGAGTGCACACACACATACACACATGAACAAGCACACATTCATGTAAAACACACACATAAAAGAATATAAATTCCAGCCAGTTCCAGATAAATGAAATCATAAAGAAAGAACTTCTCTAGGGCTGGAGAAATGGCTTAGCAGTTAAGACGCCTTGCAAAGCCAAAGGACCAGATTCCACTCCCCAGGACCCGTGTAAGCCAGATGCACAAGGTGGCGCAGGCATCTGGGGTTCATTTGAAGCATCTGTATGCCCTGGCATGCACATTCTCTCTCTCTCTCTGTCAAATAAATTTAAACAAGAAGAAATCTAGGCACTGGGGGTAATATATAGTTCAGTGGCAAGGCCCTTGCGCAGCATGTCCAAGGCAGGCCCTGGGTTCCATTCCCAGCACTGCAAGTTCTTACCAGTACCTATGATGCTCACTTTAGGACTTTTTTTTGTTTGGGTTTTGGTTTTTCGAGGTAGGGTCTCACTCTAGTCCAGGCTGACCTGGAACTCACTATGTAGTCTCAGGGTGGCCTCGAACTCACGGCAATCCACCTATCTCTGCCTCCCAAGTGCTGGGATTAAAGGCGTGCACTACACCTGGCGTGTTTTTTTTTTTTTTTTTTTTGAGGGTAGGAGATGGTAGGAATCAAACCCATGGCCTGGAGCATGCCAGGCAAGTTGCTTACAAATTTTGTTGTTTTGGTTTTTGAAGCAGAGCCTCACTCTAGCCTGGGCCTGGACCTTACTCTGCAGTCCAGGCTAGCCTGGAACTCACAGTGATCCTCATATCTCAGCTTCCCAACTGCTGGGACTAAAAGCATGCATCACCACTCCCTGCTACTTAGGGATTTTGTTGTTGTTTTGTTTTGTTTTTCAAGATAGAGTCTCACTCTAGCCCAGGTTGACCTAGAATTCACTCTGTATTCTCAGGGTGGCCTCAAACTCACAGTGATCATCCTACCTCTGCCTCCTGAGTACTAGGATTAAAGGCATGTGCCACCACACCTGGCTGATTTTTTTTTTTTTTTTTTTGAGGTAGGGTCTCACTCTAGCCCAGGCTGACCTGAATTTGCTATGTAGTCTCAGGGTGGCCTCGAACTCATGGCGATCCTCCTACCTCCTCTGCTTCTCGAGTGCTGGGATTAAAGGTGTGTGCCACCACACCTGGCTCATACTTAGGGATTATATATATATGTGTATATATATATACACATATACATATACATATATATATATATATATATATAAATTTTTTTGAGAGAGAAAAAGCAATAGATGGAAAGAGACTGGGCATAGATGTGCCAGGACCAACTGCCACTGCAAATGAACTCCAGACACATGTGCCACTCTGGGTATCTGGCTTTATGTGGGTACTGGGGAATCAAACCTGGGATCAGGCTTTCAGTCTCTGCAAGCAAGTGCCTTTAACTGCTGAGCCATCTTTCCAGCCCCTACTTAGGGATTATTTTTATTTATTTTGGTTTTTTGAGGTAGGGTCTTGCTCTATCACAGGCTGACCTGGAATTCACTCAGTAGTCTCAGGGTGGCCTTCAACTCACGGCAATCCTCCTACCTCTGCCTCCCAAGTGCTGGGATTAAAGGTGTGGGCCACCACACCCTGCTACTTAGGAATTTTTTAAATATTTTATTTTTTTATTCATTTATTTGAGAAAGAGGGAGAGAGGGAGAGAGAATGGGTGTGCCAGGGCCTTCAGCTACTGCAAACAATGCATGCATCACCTCGTGGGTCCTAGAGAATCGAACCTAGGTCTTTTGGCTTTGCAGGTAAGTGCCTAACTGCTAAGCCATTTCTCCAGCCCTACTTAAAGATTTTTAAGCTGAAAGTTAAGTTTAAAGTCTGCCTCCCAAACATCTGATTTTCATGTCTTCTATCTCAGAGATGATTCTTGCCTACCCTCCGCCTCTCTCGCCTGGTCAGCACGTGTCCATGCAGCAGCTTCCAAACCATTCGGATAGCAACTTTAGTGTCAATCCAAAGTAAATAAAATCCATTGTAATAATACTTAAGTTCATCCATGATTTTTTGTGACAAAGATTTTTTTCCTTCTTTAATCTTTGTTCCAGTTTCTTCTGTGGGCTGAGGGTTTGTCACCTTTGGATTTCCTGGGGTTTGCTCCGGCTGACGTTTGTCAGGCACCTTTTGTCGCCAGCAAGTGGAGGTGTGTAGCTTTTGTGTTAGTCTAGTCTGTAAGTGAAGGATTTTATTGCTTGACTGACTGGGATAGGAGTACTTCCTGCTTCCATAGTTCTTCATATAGGTCTTACTCAAATGAGGCTCTGGCACATGAAGAAATGCAAGTGATGGGAAGTAAGGGGAGCAGGCAGAATAGACAAAATGACTAGGGAATCTGGAAAACAGAACATGTTCTCAGTTGAGTACATATTATTACAAGCTTAAGAAAGATTTTCTCTGGTTATAACAAAATAAGTAAGCCTATATGCCACTGATGTTCACTGATGAATGAAGTAAAATTTGTGTGTGTGTGTGTGCATGGGTACATGTTTTGTAGGACATCAGACCCAGGGAATGTGTTCTGCTGACCTACACTCCCAGCTAAAAAATGTAATTTTTTTGATAGTGCTGGGAATTGAACCCAGGAGCTCACACATGCTAGCCAAGCACTCTACCATTAAGCTATGCCGCCAGCCACAAAAATGTAACTTCTAATTCTAGTTGAAAAATAGTGTGTCCAATCATTGAATATGTTCTTATGAAAAAATATTAATAATTCCCAAGAATAATTTGTTAGTTATAAAAATAATTTGTTCCATCTTGTTTTCTGGTTTTTCAAGGTAGGGTCTTGCTCTAGCTCAGGCTGACCTGGAATACATTATGTAGTCTGCTGGGATTAAAGGCGTGTGCCACTATGCCCGACAAATGACTTGTTTTAATTTAAAATATCTACTAGTAAACTTCTTTTAGCCGGGGATGATGTCTGATAGGTTGTCTTCTCTATTAACTATCAGAAAATAGGTGGAAGACTTGCCTTTTTTTTTTTTTTTTTTTTTTTGGTACAGTCTCTCTCTAGTTCAGGCTGACCTGGAATTCACTGTGTAGTCTCAGGGTGGCCTCGAACTCATGGTGATCCTCCTACCTCTGCCTCCCAAGTGCTGGGATTAAAGGCATGCGCCACCACACCCTGCAGACTTGTGCTTTTAACCAGTCTGACACAAATATTTTACTGAAACATTTCATGGTGAGGATTGACTAATCATGTAATACTGCACTGTCCAGGTACTATTTATAGACTCCATCATATAAGAGGCACTTTTTAATAAGTGATGAAATGCCCATCCCCTAAAATTTCTCAAGAGCATTAAGAATTAGAATTGAGCACCCTGGCCACAGATCTTTATATTCTGGTATTGCAGTTAAACTAACACATCAGGTTGTTTGAAAATAATATATATGGCAAAGAAAGTTACTGGCAGAGATGGCTTTTTCCATTCTTTCATCCAATTTTTGAAACATGCCAAGATTAAAAAAAAAACTCTCTGAATGGCCAAAAGGGAAAATGTACAATGTATCTGGCATATGGTAAGTTTTCAATGAATGTATTTCTGAATACATAAATAAGTGATAACAGACCTTAATCTGATGGGAACAGGCCCTAGGTCTGCCTTGTTCACTAGCCGTTTTAACTTTTTTTTTTTAAAACAACAGGGGGCCTCATGTAACAGTCATCAATAATATAAGTATCTCTTTATAACTACTAAGATTTTTTTTTCGAGGTAGGGTCTTGCTCTAGCCCAGGATGACCTGGAATTAGTCTCAGGCTGGCCTCAAACTCACAGTGATCCTCCTACCTCAGCATCCCAAGTACTAGGATTAAAGGCACACACCACCATGCCCAGCCTAAAATTATTACATCTCCTATTCTTTGGTGTACCACACACCTACAAAATTACTCAGGTTGGGTTTTAAAGCATATAGGACTTTTTGGGAAGCTTAAACTGTCATCTTCCTAAGAATTAACATAATTAAAATCCACAGTTTTTTGGGGGGGGCATGGTGATCCTCCTATCTCTGCCTCCCAAGTGCTGGGATTAAAGGCAGGTGCTACCATGCCCAGCTTCAACAAAGTTTTATATGTGTACTAAGCTAATCCTTTTATATACATCTTTTTAATCTGATGAAGTTCATATACATATGGGGGGGGGTGAATTCCAAAGCTTACCTTGTCCAGAAAATAGCTAAGACTGAATTATAGCTGTAGAAGGCCATATTTATTTTTGTTTCAACTAATTAACAGAGACCTAGGCAAAAGAAATAAATAATTTAGTATTTTAAAAGACATCAATCAAATGATACCAGGATTTAAATGTTCTTAACTATTGCAAGGGCGGAAAATTTTGCATATACAAGGTGCAAAATCTTCATATTCCTTTCCAATAATCAGAGCGTTCTCTTGGCTCTAGATTTGAAAATAGTACTTTGAGATCTCAACACACAGAAATGATCTCTAAGATGAGGCTCATGAAGATACTACCTGCAAAGACATTTTTTATTTCTGGTCAACAGAAAGTTTAAAAAAAATCTTGAATTTAGTTTCAATTACTTTTATTTTCCTTTCTATATTTGACCAAGCTACCCTAACCCTAATTTCATTTATGTAGCAATGATACTAATACACGATGCCTACTAATAGTTCAATAGTTCAAGTGTAGGTATAACCGAAACCCACGTCGGTGCTCGTCACAGAGCCCAACTGAGCTTCACCAACACCTTTCCTCCTCCGGTGTTTTTCTGCCAGAGGCGGGGACTGCTTTCCCGAGAGTGTTAAAGGCGTGCCCGGGTCTCTCACGAATGGAAGGCTCAACGTCAAAGCTAACTTTTCGAGCAGGGCTCAGAACCTCCGGAGCCAGCCCAACGGCGGATGGTGCTTTCCTGGTGGGAGACCAGCCTGACCGCGGCGACCCCAGGGCTCGGGGCCCGGCGCTCCGGGGTTACCTCGGCGTCCGTCCCGCGCGTCCGCGGCTCCGGAGCAAACAGCGCCCCAGGCTTCTTCCTCCGCCAGCAGCCTGTGCGCGGGGCTGCGGGGTGAACCGTGAACTGTGGCGGTGGGACTTAGGGAATGCTGCCCGGAGTACGCGGGGCGGGGGACGGGCCGACACACACGAGGAGAGGGGAATGGAAGCTCGGGGGACTGGGTCCGCGCAGGATGCAGCCCCGGCGGACTGGGGCGGACAGTGAACACCCGCCGCTACCTCGAAGGCCGGACCCGTAAGCTAGCACGGCCGGAAGCCAAGTCTCTACGGCCCCGCCTCCTGAGCCTCCCGCATGACGTCATCCTGAGTGACGACATCGCCACCCAATGAGCGCTCACCCCAGAGAGGGTGAACGTCCTTCACCGGAGGAGTGGGTTCCGCCGCAAAGTCGCCTTCCCACGCAGGAAGACTTCCCGGTTGCGTTTAGATTAGGAAGCGTCTGTCCTGGGGGATCCAAAGCTGACTTTTTTTTTCCTGTTTTTCAACCTTCTAAGCCTGAGGCCAGCCCCTGAGAAACTCTTAAGTTAAGGCTATATTAAAGAAGCTTTTACCCAGGCGTTATGTGCCTCTCGTCGCCATGGTAACCATCTTGGAGTCACTAATGACATCACTCGGATGTATTTTCCCCACCACCCTCCTAGACTATGGGAGGGGAGCCTGGGAGGAAGCTGGGTGTGTGCGGCACAAATGGGGGGCTGGGGACATGGTTCAGCCAGGCGCTTGCTTGCAGAGTCGGCCGGCCCAGGTTCCATTATTCGCCAGCACCCACTTCAAAGCCAGACTCAGAAAGTGACGCATGTACCTGGCTTTGGTTTGCATACACGTGTGCAAATAAATAAAAACCTAACACACATATACCAGAATAGGGTGACTTCGTGAGTTTCCAGAGGGGAGGAGGCGGCCACGGTATCGCTCGGTCGGAAGTAGCTCCGACTGGGAGTGCTGAGATTCAGTCTACTCCTGGGCCTGGATGCAAGCTCTGGCCGTGGGCCTGACCCGGCAGACCTTGACTTCTGCTTTGACGGAGTCGCAGACAGACTTAGAAGAGGTGATGGTGCTGTTGGAAAAGCACACTAGGGAAAGAGCACGTGATGCCTTCACAGTTGAAAAATCCAAAAACTGAGGCAGAAATAAATAAAAAGGTACAACAGAAATCACAAAAGAAATTTTCTTCACAATGAAAAGCCAGGTCCTGTGGTTGCTCCCACTACAACAGCTCATACAGTGCAAATTAGTAGTTATGGATAAAATTAATCAGATACATTTGTGAAAGCCTACAGTACTGTAATTCTTCATTAAGTTCCTATGGAGAATGTGCAAGTGCACTTTACAAAGAGGTCAAGTCATAGTTAACTATCTTTTAGAAAGAAAGCAGAGAAAGTAAGAAAGTAAGAGTGCAAAGAGAAAGAAAAGCCCCGTGTCCCACACCTTTAATCCCAGTACTTAGGTGGCAGACGTGGGAGTATCTATGTGAGTTCCAGGCCAACCTAGGACTACAGAGTGAACTCCAGGTCAGCCTGGGCTAGAGTAAGACCCTCCCTCAAAAAAAAAAAAAAAAAAAACAAATAAAATGAATGAAGATATGAAGTGGGCCATTAATAAATGGGTGGAATCAAGAGAGAAGGCAGCCAGAAGAGGCACAGAACTTTGAGATTTTAAAGTCTTTTGGGAACCTCCTAAGTAATGGCAGTTCTCCTTTTCTTACTGGAGGATTTATTTAAATAAAATATGTGTTACACATCTTCCAAAGTAGTCTTATTAATACTTGGGTCGTTTTGTTCAAGAAAAGGTTATATGGCACCATTGATGAAATGAGCAGAGTGGAGAAAATGGCTCAGCTGCTAAGAGCACTTGCTTGCAATGCCTGCTGGCCTGAGTTCAGTTCCCCAATACCCATGTAAAGTCAGATGCACAAAGTGGTACATGCATCTAGAGTTATTTTTCAGTGGCAGATTCCCTGGTGCACCCATTACTCACCTTCTTTAAATAAATAAATAAATATTTAGAAAGAGAAATGTACCAAGTGAGTCTTACTTATATAAATTTGGTATGTATTTTTGTTCAGCTAGGAGGTAAAAGAAATTGCTTGCTGTAAGTTACTAAAAGTCAGTTTCCACTAACCTAAAAATAAGAGTAAAACCAGAATTTCTGTATAGAAAATAATAGAATATATACAAGAGTAGCTGTGAAGTAACTTAGGCATTGTAGGTCTGGGGGAATTGTTTCCTAGAGTGGGCTACTAAACCGTCTTTGCAAAGTGAAAGATCTAGAAACATTCTTGGTCCAATTAATTTGTCTGGCTCTTTGTTTTGAGATAATCTTATGTAGCACAGGTTGGCCTGGGGCTCAGTATTTAGTTCAAGATGGGCCTTGAGCTCTTGATTCTCCCACCTCTGGCTACCAAGAGCTTGGTTACAGATATGCAGTACCACTACTGCCTACTGGATTCTTGGGTTACAGACATGCACCACCACTGCCTACTGAGAGCTTGGGTTACAGATATGCACCACCACCACTGCCTACTGGGTGCTTGGATTATAGGCTGCACCACAATTATTGACTTTGGCTCTCCTTTTAAACATGCCAGTGGCTCTTGAATACTTCTCATGTGACATGGATGCAGACTTTACTCATCTGGACAGCACATTTGTAAGAGTGAAAGACAGTGGGTGTTCACTTTCAGTAAGAAATGAAGACCGGGAGATTTGTTCATAAAACATGGAAAATAGAAAGGAAAGAAAAAGAAAACGAGAAAAGCAGCCAAGTGTGGTGGTGTACACCTTTAATCCCAGCACTCAAGAGGCTGAGGTAGGAGGATTGCCATGAGTTCAAGGCCACCCTAAGACTACATAGTGATTTCCAGGTCAGCCTGGGCTAGGGTGAGACCTTACCTCCAAAAACCAAGGAGAGAGAGAGAGAGAGAGAGAGAAAGCAGACCACTCTTTAAAATATTTTTATTTTATTTTATTTATTTGAGAGAGAGAGAGAGAAAGAGAATGGGTGCACCAGGGCCTCCAGCCATTGCAAACGAACTCCAAACACATGTGCCACCTTGTGTATCCGGCTTACGTGGGTATTGGGGAATTGAACCTGGGTCCTTTGGCTTCCACAGGCAAGTGCCTTAACTGCTAAGCCATCTCTCCAGCACCCAGACCACTTTTTATTTTATTTTATTTTTTTTGGTTTTCCGAGGTAGGGTCTCACTCTAGCTCAGACTGACCTGGAATTCACTATGGAGTCTCAGCGTGGCCTCGAACTGACGGTGATCTTCCTACCTCTGCCTCCCGAGTGCTGGCATTAAAGGTGTGCGCCACCACGCCTGGGCCAGACCACTTCTTAAAAAATATATTTTATTTATTTATTTGAGAGAGAGAAAGGGGCAGAGAGAGAGAGAGATAATGGGGGCACCAAGGCCTCCAGCCATTGCAAACAAACTCCAGATGCATGTGCCACCATGTGCATATGGCTTACGTGGGACCTGGAGAATCGAACCTGAGTCCTCAGGTCTCACAGGCATGCGCCTTGACCACTAAGCCATCTCTCCAGCCCACCCAGACCACTTTTAATTTACAATTTTTCAGCTAATAGCCAAATGCCTGACTGTGTAAAATAGGCAAAGCTTCAGTTTAGCCACTAGGGGTCCCTTTGTGCATGTCATACCAACTTGCCACATAAAGGTTTTGCCTCACGTCCTATGCTTACAAGAATTAAGATTGACAAAAGTTTCTTCTTTACCTTTCTTTCTTTCCTTGAAAAAATAGATGGTAAAATTTTGAGCTTTACAAGACAGGCATACTTTTAATATTTATTTCACAAATGAATCACTTCATTATCCTATACATGTACTCTTCTGGAAAAGATTATTAAAGAATGCAAAAATATTCCTCTTGGTTCACTGGAAGACATTTTAGACCAGAAAATATTCTTATTTATGCAGTGTGTTCGCTTAGAACTAGGAACAATGAAAATCACTAAGTAGTCATAAACCAGATGAATGATTCCATACTTAGTTGAGAGATGAGGAAGGCTTTCTAGCATGGCCATATGTTAGCAATCCTATTCTGTGAAGGAAAGGGTTAACAACCCTTCACACTAGGGTCAGGGAGATGGCTCAGTGGGTAAGAACACTTGCATATAAAGATCTCAGTTAAGTTCCCTGCACACACATAAAAAGCCAGACATGTCACTGGGGCTCTCTGGTCAGCTAGTCTAATCAAAAATCTGTGGCTCCAGGTTTAGTGAGAGAGTCTGTCTCAGGGAAATAAGGTGGAAGAGCCACTTGCAACTGTTCACACATGTGCATATATCACACATACCACATACGCAAAGAATCTTTCTTACTGAAATCCATTTATTTTAAGCAGTGTATACTTCCTGCTGACACGAGGCTTGGAAATTTCTTTGACTTTCAGGATAAGTGATATAAAGAGTTGATGAGTTTTTGTATGTAATCTTCAAAAAAAGACATAAAGAATGGTTTTTGTTGCTGTAATTCTGGCTCTGAGAACTGTTAGATTTGTCTTGATGAGCTGTTTGCTCACTTGCTGTGGACAAGAGCCAGCATGTTTGAACCTTAGACGTTAAGTGCTGAAAATGTAAAGTTTTGTGCCCATTTCCTTAAGTAAAACCCTTGGGGACAGTCTGTCAGTTTCTCAAGGGCGAAGCACAAATGGCAGGTCAAGGCAAGAGATTATGAACAAAGCAAGGGGTTTGAAAGAAGATGAAAACAGAAGGATGGAGCTAGAAAGTATGAGAAGGGGGAAACCGGGACAGGACTCTAACCTATGTTTCCAGGAGGCAGAATCAAGCTAAGCTCAGTTTTTCCTCTCATCCATCTGTTATAAAAAGCATACTTATAATAAAAATATATGACTTTCAGCTGGGCGTGGTGGTGGCGCATGCCTTTAATCCCAGCACTCGGGAGGCAGAGGTATGAGAATCATCATGACTTCGAGGCCACCCTGAGAGTACATAGTGAATTCTAGATCAGCCTGGGCTAGAGTGAGACCCTACCTTGAAAAACAAACAAACAAACAAACATTGTCTCCATTAACTTCAGTTACTACACAAAGTAGGTTTAAAATAGTCAAAAAGCCCAGGTCACAGCTATTGGGGAGGTTGAGGCAGGATGACTGCTTAAATCTAGGAGTTGGAGACCAGCATGGGCAGCACAGTTAGCTCCATCTCAAATACAAATGAATAGGGCTGGAGAGATGGCTTAGCGGTTAAGGCACTTGCCTGCAAAGCCAAAGGACCCAGGTCTGATTCTCCAGGACCCAAGTAGGCCAGATACACAAGGTGGTGCATGTGTCTGGAGTTTGTTTGCAGTGGCTGAAGGCCCTGGTGTGCCATTTAAGAGAGAGAAAAAAAATTTTAAATAAATGAATAAAATTAAATAAAAATAGCTACAATTTAGTTGGAAGTGGTGGCTCATGCCTATAATCCCAGCACGTGGGAGGCTGAGACAGGAAGATTGCTGTGAGTTTGAGGCCAGCTTGGGTAAAAAAAAAAGTTAGAGATGAACAGTAATGGGAACTGTTAATTCTCAGTATCACCTATAATATCAACAGAATTATGTTAACTATCTAATACATCTATAGTGTCCATTAAAATCACTGAGTGTGGGAGGTGCTGGAGCACGCCTTTAATTCCAGCACCCAGGAAGACTGCTGTGGGTTCGAGCTTGTCTGAGACGACATAGTGAATTCCAGGTCAGCCTGGGCTAGAGTGAGACCCTACCTCAACAAACAAACAAACAAAATCACTGATCTGTAAGAAATTTTAATTTCTGTGGTGGTATTCAGAGATAAACATACCAAGAATTTCTTTAATGGTAGTAAATAGATGGAGCTTTGTAATGTCAGAGAGCATGACCTCTTGTTCTATAATTGTCAGGACAGAAAGCAAGTATATATTGGTTTCTTCATCCAATTCCTGTCTGTTTTTTTATTGTTTTTATTTATTTTTTTTATTTTGGTTTTTTGAGGTAGCATCTCACTCTAGCCCAGGCTGACCTGGAATTCACTATGTGGTCTCTTGGGCTGGCCTCGAACTCACAGCGATCCTCCCACCTGTGCCTCTGGAGTGCTGGGACTAAAGGTGTGCACCACCACGCCCTGCCTGCGTTGGCTTTTCAAGTTCACATTTCTGTGCTGCAACGTTCTAAATCATTACCACCAGGCTGCACACCTCTGCAAAGGCTCCTTTACTGTGTCACACGTAGGCCCTTTCATTGTTTTTCCAGCATTTCCTAGAATGGGGAGGACTAGAGGTTTGCAGAGCACGGTCTTCCCTCCTCTCATGTTTGCGCGTGTGCTCTGAGACTAAGGTCGTCGCACCCCTCGGTGCGGAGGTCTGGCGCGAGCACCGGAGCACCAGCCCCTCCACACCTCCACAAGTGACGGGCACCGAGCCTTCGCTGTAGCCCCTCGGCCTGGGATGCAACTGACGTCCTCCTGCTTACCCAGAAGCCTCCGGGGCCCGGTGTAGACAGGAAGAGGGTATCAGGGGTCCTTGTGCCTGCCCAGGAGGTCTGGGTGCTTCCTGAGCCCGGACGCACCGCTTGCAAACTGCGGACCATCAGACACCCACTCACCGATGGCTGAAGGGAGACGGCCCAAGCCCTAAGCTGCTACCCCGGGGGTGCGCGTGGCGCGGGGCTGGGCCAAGGAGCTCTTCTCTGACAGCCGTCAAGACAGCTGTCAGACGGACAGACAGCCGTCAGACACCGGACAGCGGCCAGACCCACAGCAGAGGAGCCTCCGGCGCTGCTCGCCCGCCGTCTGGGCGTCTGCGTACCTGTTTTGCGGGTCCTTCCTAACATCTAGGAATCGTGGAGCAGCGCCACGACGACGAGTACCATATGGCATGTGACATGTGCTGTTCAGTATTGAGAGACTGCGGCGCGGGCCCGGCCCGTCCCCTGGTTTTGTTTCGCGGTCGCCCCCTTCGCACGTCCCCCTCCTGCCCCTCGTCGACCCCCGCCGCCCCCCGTGGTGTCGCGTCGTTCCGCTCCGGACGCTCGCAGGTCGGCTCCAGGGTTCCGCCCCTCCTTTCCGCGCCGCTGACGAGCCTCTTCCTCCTTTCGCCCCGTGCACCCGGGCCCGGACTGCATTTCCCGGCAGGCACCGCGGCCCGCAGCCAATCAGAGGCTGGAGATTTGGCGGCGACGGCGCCCGAGCCGGGTGGGGGGGGCTTTGTGCGCGGCGGCGGTGGCGGTGGCGGCGGCGGTGACGGCGGCGGTGGCGGCGGCGGCGGCGGAGGCTGGCAGCTCGGGGACGGAGGCCGAGGCCGAAGGGGTTGTACACCGGGCGCCGCGGACAGGCGCGTGGATTCCGAGTGGAGCCCCGGGACCCCGCTGCCTCTTCCGGACCGCCGGCCGCAGGCCCAGCTCTGACAACCAGCAAGCCACCGGGAGACCCCAGTCCCGCCGTCTTGCTTTCCCACCGCATCGCCAACAGCCTCCAGTCTCCCCGCGCTGAGCCCGGCCGGCGGGGCCGCGGCCCTCCTCGGTGCCGGCCGCCATGGCAGGGGTGCCCGGCGCGGGGAAAATCTAGTTCGGGGATTTCTGCGGCCTAGCTTGGTTCCGTCTCGTCCCCACGCAGCCTCAGGCAGCTTGCCTGCACCCAAGCCCGGCTTCGGGCCTCCGTGTCTCTCCTGTGATCCTACTGACACGGCCGGGAGGTTAGAATGGAACAAACTGAAGGTAAAGTGCTGCGTGTGGATGTGCGTGTTGTGTGGATTGCGAGCCAGGGACCCGTGGGGTGGGACCTAGGGACTGGACACCCGTAATGAGTGAGACCCAAGAAGGGGAGGAGACGCGGGGGGCAGGCCTTAAAAGGTTCGAGGGGGAGTCTGGAAGGAAGAGCAGATGGCAAGGTGGGGGGTGTGGAAGGACTTGGGGGGGTGGGGCAGTGGAGGTAGGATTGGGATGTGATGTAGTGGTGCTGGCTGAGCTGGGAATTGGGAGTAGAGGTGGGATGGGGGCGGGGATAAGGATGGGAACGGGGGAGGGGCAGGGAAGAGGGAAAGAGTTGGTTTTGGAGATTAGAGACCTGGGTAGACTGTGAAATAGGGAGGTCTGGGGTGGAGGGTGGGAACTGGAAGAGAAGAGGGTAGGGGTGGGTGGAGATAGGATTTGATGGGGAAGCGGGGCATCTTATGGGAATCTAGGGAGAAACGAGGGAAATAAAGTGGAGGGAAAGAGATTAGTAAATGTATGAGGTATGATTGTGGCAGCATGCAATAGAATAGGAAAGGGATGGAAGAAACTGGAAGATCTACGATTGGGTTAGAGAAGGAAATTGAATGTTGGAAGGGATGAGAATGGTCGGCCAGGCGTCACATAGTGGGAGTACAAGAAGGGGATAGGGGTTGTTAAAATGTTCGAGGGTGGGAGTAAAAGAAGGGGGTTGGGGTTGTTAAAAGTGTTCGAAGGGAAAATCTTTTGTTCCTATATTTGTACGTATTCTGTGCCTAGTATTTCAAGGCTAGAGAATAGAGAGAAGCTAGTGGTTATGGGGTAGTGATTGTTGTGAAATGGGGGAAGGGTGAGCGTTACTGTTTTGAGGGAAGAGGGGATGTGTTTGTGTTACGGTGGGGAGGCAGGGAGAGGCATGGCCATAATTTGATGGTTTTAGTGAGGAAGTGAAGACTATTCAGATTTAAAGGGGGCAGGGGCAGCCATGTTTGCTGCCAGGCACTGCAGTGTAAATAAATTCCTTTTCCTCTCGACATCTGTGTGAATCTGGAAGGAGCCGGTTCACATTGTTATCCTACCTCCCCTCCTGTCTCTTCATGAACTTCCCTTACGTCTTGGGCCATTAACACTTATTCATAACAACCAAAGGAAGTAGTGTTGTTTTCCATCTTGTGTGTTTTTCTGCTTCCCTCTTCTAGTTGCAAACAAGGCATACTGATGAACTGTATGCAGTGTAAAATTTAACCCTTTTAATAAATTTGAAGCTAGATTTTCTTATTAGTAGAAGGAATCGTTACTGTCATATTTCAAACATGGTCGTGAAAAGAATTTAAAGCAATGTCGGCGGCTTTCGGGAGCTTCAGAAGCAGGCAACATGTTTTTTTCTGCGATTCTTTAAGTAAACAAGGAAATTGCATCGGTTATTTTACTTGGGGCTGTGCTCTTGGCAAAGCACCATGTGAGAGTGAGAAGGGGCAGGAAGATCTGCCTGTGGAAGATGATCAGCTTGCTGTATTTTGAATATAGAAAATTCAAAACATGTATTTTAAGCAGGTGTTTTTGATAGTCTGCTTATAGGTGATGGGTGTGCTAAGAAGAGTGCTTCATTTGTTATTTTCTAATGAGCATTTCCTCACTTCTTCTTTTTGCCTTCATGTAGCTAGTTCAATGCAACCTCCAAATGTCCGTGCAGCACAGCACAGTGGCCTGTAAAATAGGCATGTGATTGTCAGAGCCTTATTGAGTTGCTAGCTTATTTGTTTGTTTTTGGTGGGCAGTCTGGTCAATCTTGGGAAAGCTACAGTAAGTAATTCTTTATTCAAATGGAACTACTTGTGATTTGAAATCTAGCACATTTTCAGTAGATAAATTTGTCATAGGTAGAATCTATTTTATTTTCATATTGAAAAGGATTAAGTTTTTGTCTGACTTAAAAAAATAATTGTAATTGTGGTAATCCAAACTTTAACCCATTGCATTAATACTGAAATTGTTGTCTAACACCAGGAAGTCCTGTTAAAACTGTGATACGATGGACTCAGTACATCAACCATAACAGTAACATCCTTTCAGTTTTATGTGGAGATGTTTAGGATGTGTTCTTGGTTCAGTGAAAAAAATTAAACGGGATGCTATCAGAGTGGTACTTTCTGAGAGTGCATTTAGCATAAACACTAGACTTACAACTTGAAGTATTTTGATTTGATAATATTCGGCTGAATTATTTTTGTAATTTTGTGTGTAGAAGTGTCATTTTAAAAAGTCATTCATGGGCTGGAAAGATAGCTTAGTGGTGAAGGCACATGCCTGTGAAGTCTAAGGACCCAGGTTTGATTTCCCAGGTCCCACACCAGCTAGATGCACATGGTGGCACATACATCTGGAGTTCGTTTGCAGTGGCTAGAGGCCCTGGCATGCCCTTTCTCACTCTCTCTCTCTCCCTGTCTCTCTCTTCTTCTGTCTGTCTCAAATTAATAAATAAAAATAAAATCTTTTAAAAAAGTCGTCCAACATATGCTTTTGGAATTTTTTATTTTTATTTATTTTTTTGTTTTTTTTTTTTTTGAGGCAGGTTCTCACTCTAGCCCAGGCTGACCTGGAATTCACTGTGTAGTCTAGGGTGGTCTCAAACTCATGACGATCCTCCTACCTCTGCCTCCCAAGTGCTGGGATTAAGGCCATGTGCCACCACACCCAGCTTTGGAGTTTTTTTTTTTTTTTAATATTTATTTATTTGAAAAAGAGAGAGAGAAAGAGGCAGATAGAGAATGGTCATGCCACTGCAAATGAACTCCAGACACATGCGCCACCGTGTGCATCTAACTTTACTTGGGTACTAGGGAAGCACTCCTGGGTCCTTTGGCTTTGCCAGCAAGTGCCATAACTGCTAAGCCATCTCTCCAGCCCCTGGAATATTTTTTTTTTCCCTTGGAATATTTTTATTTATTTATTTGGTTTTTCAAGGTGGGGTTTCACTCTAGCTCAGGCTGACCTGGAATTCACTATGTAGTCTCAGGGTGGCCTCGAACTCAAGGCAATCCTCCTACCTCTGCCTCCCAAGTGCTGGGATTAAAGGTGTGCACCACCACGCCTGAATCCTTGGAATATTTTTATTATTATTTATTTATTTGAGAGAAAGAGGGAGAGAGAAGAGAATAGGTGTGCCAGGGCCTCCAGCCATTGCAAATGAGCTGCAGATGTATGTGCCCCCTTGTGCATCTGGCTTACGTGGGTCCTGGAGAATCGAACTGGGATCTTTGGCTTTGTAGGCAAACACCTTAACTGCTAAGCCATGTCTCCAGCCCTGCCTGGAATACTTTTAATGAAGATTTCTTATTTATGTTGCCCACTTGATTAGCATGTTATTTGTAATTAACTGGTAAATGTGTGGTACCTGAACTTAGTGTCACAATTTTTAGGAAAATGAGCAATTATATATTAAAATAGAAAGTGTTAGTTAGGAAGTGTGAATGAGCCCTCTTGAGTATCATGGGTTCCTTGGACAGGTGTCTATTCAATAATGATTATTACTGTAGTTGGCCAACACTTTTGAAGTCCAGACTCTGCTCTGTTTAGCATGCTCATTACCCCACATGCTGCCTTTTTTTTTTTTTTTTAATTTTGTTTATTTGGGGAGGGGAACAGGCAGATTAGAGAGACACAGAGAGAGAATTGGCATGCCAGGGCCTCCAGCCACTGCAAACAAAGTCAGATACATGTGCCACCTTGTGCATCTGGCTTTACTGGTACTATGGAATCAGAGTCCTTAGGCTTCACAGGCATTCATTCATTAAAGTGTTTGTCTAAAGTGTTTGTCTTAGAAGCATGAGGACCAGAGTTCAATCTCTCTCAATGTTAAAAAAAAAAAAAAAAAAAAGCTATATATAGTGGCATGGGTTTGTAATCCCGGTCAAGGGGAAGTAGAGACAGGACAATTCCTAGGGTTGCTGACTAGCCAGTCTAGCCTAATTGGTTAGTTTTGGGCCAATTAGAGAAGACCATGTCTCAAAAGTGAATGGGAGCTGGAGAATTGACTTAGCAGTTAAGGCACTTAACTGCAAAGACAAAGGACCCAGGTTTGATTCCCCATTACCCACGTTAAGCCAGATGTACAAGGTGGTGCATGTGTCTGGAGTTTATTTGCAGTGGCTAGAAGCCCTGGTGTGTCCATTCTATATCTGTCCCCTTCTTTCTCTCCCCCCTCAAATAATTAATAAATATTTGGAAAAAAAAAAAAAGCAAAGCTGCTGGCCCAGTTTCAATTCCTTAGGGCCCACGTAAGTCAGATACACAAAATGACGCATGCATTTGGAATTCGTTTGCATGCTCTCCTGTATCTCTACCCTCATTCAAGTAAATTATTTTTATTTTTATTTTTATTTTATTTTATTTTATTTTTTTGGTTTGTCGAGGTAGGGTCTCACTCTAGCCCAGGCTGACCTGGAATTCACTATGGAGTCTCAGGGTGGCCTCAAACTCACGGCGATCCTCCTACCTCTGCCTCCCGAGTGCTGGGATTAAAGGCGTGCACCACCACGAAGTAAATAATTTTTAAAAAGTGAATGATATTTCTTTTTTTTTTTTTTTTGGTTTTTCTAGGTAGCACCACCACGAAGTAAATAATTTTTAAAAAGTGAATGATATTTCTGAGGGTGGCAACTCTGTCTTTGGTCTCCACATGTGCACACACACATTAAAAAGATAAGTCCAAGACTTTGATGACAAACCTGTTCCTTGTTTCTAGCATATCATAGTATTTCCTTTCTGTAAAAGTTTAAGCTATCTTTCACAGCTCACAGTAAAAGAGCATTCTCAATGTTAGGCACCATTATATTAGTATAATGAGTTTGAAGGAGTGAGTTGGAGGGACACAAAGGATTTTGCTTGTAATTTTTTTATGCTTTGATATTTCTTACATGTAGCTTATACACAAAACATTTATTGAGAAAGAAAAAGAGACAGATAGATGGAGAGAGAGAGAGAGGAAGAGATATAGTGAGAGAATGGGCATAGTTCTAGATATAAAATTGAGGCACTTTTTTTTTTTTAACTAGCTACAAATACCTAATTGAAAACAGTAAGTTAAAATGTCTTTGGAGGGGGCTGGAGAGGTGGCTTAGCAGTTAAGGCATTTGCCTGCAAAGCCAAAGGACCCACATAAGCCAGTTGCACAAGGTGGCTCATGTGTCTGGAATTTGTTTGCAGTGGCTGGAGGACCTGGTGTGCCCATTCTCTTTCCCTCTCTCAATCTCTCTCTCAAATAAATAAATAAATGAAATATATTTTAAAATGTCTTTGGAGGGCTGTTGAGATGGTTCAGTGTGTAATGTGCTTGCCACCAACTCTGGGCTGCCTGAATTCAAATCCTCAGAAGCTGTAGTAGGCTTCTGTAATCCCAGCACACTTGTAGTGAGAAGGAAGATAGAGTCAGGAAAATTTCCTGGTAGCTCACAGAGTGGTGAGCAGCTAGAACCCCGCCTCAGAACAAGGTGGCAGGCAAGGGCTCACCAGAAAGTTGTCCTCTCACAAGCACACTTGTACACTCACTAAATAATACATAAATGAAAAGTCTTGGGAGACACCATTGATTACTTTATTATTTATTTATTTATTTATTTGAGACAGAGAGAGAGAAAAAAAAGGCAGATATATAGAGAGAATGGGCACATCAGGGCCTCTAGCCACTGCAAACGAACTCCAAATTCAGTGGGTGCTGGGGAATCAAACCAGGGTCCTTAGCCTTCAGAGGCAAGTGCCTTAAGCCGCTAAGCCGTCTCTAGCCCTTTGCCTTATTTTCTTAATTGCGTTTGCCTCTCAAGATTCTCCTGTTGCTGAGCGTGGTGGTGGCACACTCCTTCAATCCCAGCATTCGGGAGGCAGAGGTAGGAGGATCACTGTGAATTTGAGGCCAACTTGAGACTGCAGAGTGAGTTCCAGGTCAGTTTGGGCTAGAGTGAGACCCTAACTGGGGTGGGCCGGGGGGGGGGGGGAGGATTGTCCTTATATTGTCTCAGAATGGCCTTCAACTCAGTAAGTAGCTCAGATCAGCTTCTAATTTATGCAGGTCCCCTGCCTCAGCCTCCCCACTGCCAAGGTTACAGGTGTGTGCCACTATGCTTAGCCAGTTGTTCTTGTTTTTCTTTTTCTTCCCCCTCCTTCCCTCCCTCCCTCCCTCCTTCCTTCCAACAATTTTGCTTTATTTTTAAGATAGGGTCTTTTATATTACAGTCTGGACTTGAGTTTACTCTGTAGCCAAAGATAACCTCGAACTTCTGATCCTCTTGCTTCTACCACCCAAGTGCTGGGATGACAGGTGTGGACCACCATGCCTGGTTTATTCAGTACAGGGGATTGAACCCAGGGCTTCACTCATGACAGGCAGACACTACCAACAAGCCTACATTCCCAGCTCCATTTGCAGTAAAGGATGTCTTACCCATTGTAGAAATTAAACAAATTAAAATTATTAAAGCTTTAATAAATAATATTAGTATTAATAAAATCTGGTTCTAGCCAGGCATGTTGGCACACATACCTCACCAAAAAAAAAAAAAAAAAAAAAAAATCTTGTTCTCAATACAGTGCTGTTTTAGAAAAAAGAGCAGTCTTTTAGTTTTTGAAGGAGAAACTAAAATGATTTACTTCTTTGTTAAGAAACAGTGTTCTAGCACTGAGTTTGTAAACAAATGGTGAGCTTTATTTCTTCAGGATAATCTTTTTTCCTTTTTTGCTTTTTGGAGGTAGGGTCTCACTTTAGCCCACGCTGACCTGGAATTCACTATGTAGTCTCAGGGTGACCTTGAACTCATAGCAGTCCTCCTACTTCTGCTGCCTGAGTGCTGGGATTAAAGGTGTTGCGCCGCTACGCTCAGCCAGGCGAATCTTTTTTTTTTTTTTAATATATTTTATTTACTTATTTATTTGCGAGAGAAGAGAGAGAGAGAGAGAGACAGAGAATGGGCACACCAGGGCCTCGAGCCACTGCAAACAAACTCCAGATGCATGCTCCCCCTTGTGCATCTGGCTTATATGGGGCCTGGAGAGTCGAACCGGGATCCTTTGGCTTTGCAGACAAACGCCTTAATCGTGAAGCCATTTCTCCAGCCCCAGGCTAATCTTTTTATAAGTACTACGAAGAGTAAATTTATTAAATTTATTATAATATAATTAATATATTATGCTAAAACTTACCCTTTTTAAAAGTTTTATGGGTTTGTTTCATTCTTGCTATAGACCTTAGTAAATACAAAATTTATTTTTTTAACTTTTAAAATGTTTCTTATTAGCATGTATTAATTACACCCAATAATGGGTTTCATTATGACCTTTTCATACATGTACATACTGTGTTTTTATCATATTCAACTCTCCTTATCCTCTCTTGCCCCCTTCCCATATCTGCTGAATCTCTTCTCTTCCCAACTTGCTCCCATTCTATTTTCATGTCATTTTGTTTGTTTTGTTTTTTCGAAGTAGGGTCTTACTCTAGCCCAGGCTGACTTGGAACTCATGCTGTAGACCCTGGCTGGCCTTAAACTCACAGTGATCCTCCTACCTGTGCCTCCTGAGTGCTGGGAGTATAGGTGTATGCCACCATGCTCAGCCTTTCATGTTATTTAAAAAAAAAAAATTGATTCATTTTGAGTTTGTATTTGTGTGTGTGCATGTGTATGTATATACATATGTATCCATGGCACATGAAGGTCAGAGGACAACCAAAGGGTATTGGTCTTCTCCTTCCACCTTGTTTGAGACAGGATCTCTCACCCTTGTTTGCTGGTGGGAATGCCAGTCTAGCTGGCCTGCCAACCTCCAGATTTTCCAGGCTCTGTCTTCCATTGCTGTGGGTGTGTTGCGATTACAGGCACACACTCTACTTTGTGTTCAGCTTTTTGTAGGTGCTTGGGAGCAAGCCCCTTTATTCATCAAGCCATCTTCCCAGCCCCCCCCCCCCCCCCCCCCCCCGTTTGTGACCCAGTGAGTTTCATTAGGGTGGCTTACAAGAACCTGGGCAAAGGTTTGTTTACAGTAACATGGGCAACTTACCCGTGATAGTATGTTCTTTAAACTTCTGTAGTTTGTTGTTTTTATTCGTAAAAAAAAGTTAAAAAACATATTTTAAAATCTTATAAATTTAGAGAACATGTAGTTTTTATTGGATGAATGTGTTTTGTTATTTCTGAAGTATTTTCTGCCACTGATAAGGTTTTGGGTTTGAAAAGTTCATTGACAGAGGATTCACAGTTTACTTTTAAATTTTAGATGTGGATATTTATTTATTTATTTTGAGACAGAGTCTTATGTAACCTAGACTGGCCTTTAACTGCCTGTGTAGCCAAGGATGACTCTGTACTCCTGGCGCTACTGGTTCCGCCTCCCCAGGACTGGGACTGCAGGTGTGAGCCACCACTTGGATAGATGTGGCTCTTAATCACTGTCAAGACTATGTTGATATATACATGTGGCCTCTACTTTAAGTAGATGTACACTGAAAACATCAATAACAACATTTTATGTGGAACCTTCTGATGTTTGATAGAACACCAAAACAACAACTAACATTTTTAATTGAATTTGAAAGCCCAAGGATTAACTCAGTAATGAGTGAGATTGAAATTTTAGGGACTCCTCAGACTAAATAACTATCATGTTGTCTTTCTCTCTCAAATAAATAAATAAAATATAAAAAAAATTAAAAAAAAAAACAACAGAGAGGCTGGAGAGATGGCTTAGCAGTTAAGGCTCTTACCTACAAAGCCAAAGGACCCAGGTTTTATTCCCCTGTATCCACGGAAAGCCAGATCCACAAGGTGGCGCATGTGTCTGGAGTTCATTTGCAGTAGCTACAGGCCCTGGTATTCCCATTCTTTCTCTCTCTGTCTTGTTCTATCTATCTCCTTTTCTTTCTCTTAAATAAATAAATAAATATTTAAGTATTTTTTAAAAAGCAGTAGAGGAGCTGGGGAGATGGCTCAACAGTTAAAGGTACTTGCTTGCAAAACCTGCAAGTCTGGGTTTGTTTTTGCACTACCCACATAAGGCCAGACACATAAAGTGGCACATGCCTTCCTAATCATTCTCTCTTCCTCTGGCTCCCTCTCAAATATATATATATATATATATAATTTTAATTTTATTTATTTGAGAGGAAAATGGAAAGAGAGAATGGACCTGTCAGGGCTTCCTGCCCCTACAAATGAACTCCATAATCATTTTGTGCATCTGGCTTTACGTGGGTGCTAGGGAATCAAACCCTGGCTGTCAAGCTTTGCAAGCAAACACCTTTAACTGGTGAGCCATCTCTCCAGCCCCCCCTCCAATATTTTTTATTAAAATTTATTTATCTATTTGAGAGAGAGAAAGGGTAAGAGAGAATGGGCATACCAGGGCCTCTTTCTACTGCATACCAGCTCCAGATGAATGCACCACTTTGTGCATCTGGCTTGATGTGGGTGCTAGGGGATTGAACCCAGACCTGCAGGCTTTGCAAACAAATTAAAGCAAGGCTTTAACTGCTGAACCAACTACCCAGCCCCCAAATAAATACATTTTTTTCCAAATAAATATTTTTTATTTTTTTATTTTTATTTTTTTGAGGTAGGGTCTCACTTTAGCTCAGGCTGACCTGGAATTCTCTATGTAGTCTCAGGGTGGCCTCTAACTCATGGCGATCCTCCTACCTCTGCCTTCCGAGTGCTGGGATTAAAGGCGTGCACCACCATGCCCGGCTTCAAATAAATATTTTTTAAAAAGCAACAGAGGGCCTTCATTGGTTCAGCTGGCATTGGCTGGTGACAGTTGGGTCTTAGGGATAAGTGTTCTAATGTCCCTTTTCTAAATCATAAGAGCCTGAAAAATTCATAGCAAATACACAAATGGGATGACCAGGTTTTAGGATCTTACTTTGGATGCAGGGGATAGAACCTGAGGCCTGCACTTTCTGATTCTCTATACAAGGCAGGTATGGTGTGTGAGAGGCAGGGATCTCTGGGCAAGCTGGCTAGCAATTTTAAGAGACCCTGTCTCAATAAGTAAAGTGAAGAGGGATTGAAAAAGATACTTGACATCAACCTTTGGCCTCCATACATGTGTCCTCATCCACACATCCACACCCCTGCTGCCCCAAACATGCATGAACACATATTCATGCGACACTTAGACACGCACAAAGTGAAATCCTTTTTTTTCTATTCAAGAAGCCTTTATTAAGGGGTTGAAAATGTTTAATTCAAATTTAATTTAAAAAGACATTTAAAAAATATTTTTATTTATTTGAGAGACAGAGGGGGTCATGCCAGGGCCTCTAGCTGCTGCAAACGAACTCCAGGTGCATGTACCACCTTGTACATCTGACTTACATGGGTTCTGGGGAATTGAACCTAGGTCCTTTGGCTTTGCAGGCAAGCACCTTAACTGCTAAGCCGTCTCTCCAATCTGACATTATTTTTTAAAATGTCTGGAAAGTGTGTTCTACTATATATTTCATTGTAATGAGCTTGACACCTTACCAAAAAGTATGGCAGTCTTTTCAAGAGAAGTTTGCTTTGCTCTCACTGGCCTTTATCCCCAGTAGTTGTTCTGTAGTTTTGTTTGTGTTAAGCCAGCTAGCATAATTTTTATTTTTTAAACTGGATGGGATGTGGAGTTGAAAGGCCTGCATTCAGAAGGTCTGAGTTCCTATCTCCTCTCACCCTAACACTGAGGAACAATGTTCTTTCATCTGAGTAGATGGAAAGGAAATGACTGCTTCTTGGATTCAGATTGGAAGTACAAGAGAGTGCCTAGACTAGCATGCCAAGCATAAAGTTGGTAAAAAACACTCTTTAAAAATAGACATAATGAGCTGGAGAGATGGCTCAGCAGTTAAAAGAGCTTTCTTCAAAGCTTGGCAGCCTGGGTTTGAATCCCCAGTACCCACATAAAGCCAGATGTACAAAGTGATGCATGCCTCTGAAGTTTCTGTGCAGTGGCAGGAGGCCCTGGTGTGCCCATTCCTTTTCTCTCACTCTGCTTGCAGATTATATATCTGTGTGTGCATGTGGTGTGTGTGTGTGCGTGCGTGCGTGCGTGCGTGTGTGTGTGTGTCTGTTCTATTTGTTTTTGTTTTGTTTTGCTTTTCAAGGTAGGGTCTCACTGGCCCAGGCTGACCTGGAATTAACTCTGTAGTCTCAAGGTGGCCTCAAACTCGTGGCAATCTTCCTACCTTTGCCTCCTGAGTGCTGGGAGTAAAGGCGTGCGCCACCATACCTGGCACAATATTTTAAAATATTTTTATTTCTTTATTTGAGAGAGAGGAGGGAGGGAAGGAAGGAGAAAGAAGAGAAAGAGAAGCGCTAGAACTACTCTAGCCATTGCAAACGAGCTCCAGAAGCATGCACCACTTTGTTCATCTGGTTTATGTGGGTACTGGGTAATCAAACTTGGGTCCTTTGGCTTCCCAGGCAAGCACCTTAACTGCTAAGCCCTTTCTCCAACCAATAAATAAATAGACAAACAAACATAATGAATGTATTGGGCAACTGAGGTTGTAACTCAGTTACAGAGTGCTTTCCTAGCATGTGTGAAGAGGTCATGGGCTTAATTCTCAGCACTGAAAAGAAAAGAAGGGGGCTGGAGAGATGGCTTAGCGGTTAAGGGCTTGCCTGTGAAGAAGCCTAAAGACCCTGGTTCGAGGCTCGATTGTCCAGGACCCACATTAGCTAGATGCACAAGGGGGTGCACGTGTTTGGAGTTTGTTTGCAGTGGCTGGAAGCCGTGGCGCACCCATTCTCTCTCTCTTTCTCTATCTGCCTCTTTCTTTCTCTGTTACTCTCAAATAAATAAATAAATAAAAATGAACAACAACAAATTAAAAAAAAAATAAAAGAAAAGAAAAGAAAAAAAAAGGGAGCAAGAGAAAGTACTTGTCTATAAAGTGAACTTGTCATTTTTGTCCCCTCCTTCCCTTTCTTCCCCCCCCTCCTTTTCTTGCTCCTCTCTCTTTTCTTTCCCAAGGTCACTAGCCCTGGCTGACCTGGAACTTACACTATTGCCCAGGCTGGCCTCAAACGTGGCAATCCTTCTACTTCAGCCTTCTTAGTGCTGGGGTTAAAGGAGTGAGCCACCATGCCTGGTTTATGAACTTGTGCTAGTGACATTTTAGAGGCTGGAGACATGAACTAAGCACACACCTCCATAGCAGTTGAACAGTGAGTGGGAGCGCACGAGCAAGCAGCAGCTCCTGTACGCAGGTCACATGGGTGTTGCTCAATGGCGAGAGGGTTCGTGTTGGTTGGTACAAGTGTGAACATGAAGTTAACTTTCCAGTCCAAATTTACTTCCTCAGTTGTTATTACATCATGCTAGTGACTCTGACTGTATAGGACAGGAAATGTGAGTGAGTAATTGAACCTAAAACTTTAAAGTGCTAAAACTGATGAAACAAAACAGAAACAAACAAAATACCCAAACTGGTCTTTATAGGAAAAAAGAAGTTAGTAATAATTTTGTTTGATAGGTTGCTTAGTACTTTAAAATAAGTATTCTTGTCATAATTCTGTCTTTGACTTTTTTTTTGTTTTTTTTTTTTATTTTTCAAGGTGTAGGGTTTCACTCTAGTCCAGCCTGACCTGAAAGTCACTTTGTATTCTCAGGGTGGCCTTGAACTCACAGTGATCCTCCTACCTCTGCCTCCGGAGTGCTGGGATTAAAGGTGTGTGCCACCACGCCCAGCTCTTTGACTTTTTTTTTTTATTGTTTTGTTTTGTTTTGTTTTTCGAGGTAGGGTCTTCACTCTAGCCCAGGCTGACCTGGAATACACTGTGTAGTCTCAGGGTGGCCTCCAACTCACAGCGATCCTCCTACCTCTGCCTCCCAAATGCTCTTTCTTTGATTTGTATATAATGGAGAATCCAAGGTAAAAGGAATAATATTTGAATATTTATGAAATCTAAGATCCCGTTTCAGGAACTATTTTGACATAATTTTAAGAGTTTGTTGAAGAAAGAAGTAGGAAAATATGTGGTTGAACTTGTTAGTTTACTAGATTTCATAATGAGTAGAACCAGAGGGCTGATACAAGTTAGTTTGTAGTAATTTTCAGGATAAGGCAGTACCCTTGATGTAAGAGAATAGAAAGTAATTTAATATGTATTTACTTTTATGTTTGTTTTTGCTGGGTGTTGTCAAGAACAAAGTGAGCTGGGTGTGGTGGTGCATAGACCCTACCTTGAAACAAACAAACAAAAAAAGTGAAGACAATGGACGTTAAACCAAATAGCTAAGGGAAACAAGTATTTTGCTAGTAAATTTTGTATTGTTATAAGGTAGTTCAGTAGTAATGTTCAGTCAGAAAAAAATACCAAGCAGAAGCAAACTAAAATGTTGCATCCTGTAATGAAATCATAGTCAGGTGAGAACTGGGTGATTGAATTTAGTGATAGGCTTTATGGGTAAGTGAAATAAGATTGACGTTTCTTTTAAAGAATTTTATTAACTTAATTATTAATTCCATTTCACCAAGGTCACTTCCTGGTCTTTGATCATCCTCTTTTTCTTATTTTTATTTTTTTTATTTTTTGGTTTGTCAAGTTAGAGTCTCACTCTAGCCCAGGCTGACCTGGAATTTACTATGTAGTCTTAGGGTGGCCTCGAACTCATGGTGATCCTCCTACCTCTGCCTCCCTAGAGATGGGATTAAAGGCATGTGCCACCACACCTGGCTTCATTTTTTTTTTTAGTATATTTTATTTATTTGAGAGAGAGAGAAAGAGAGAGAGAGAGAGAGAGAGAGAGAGAATGGGCTCTCCAGGGCCTCCAGCCACTGCACACGAACTCCAGATACATGGCACCCCCTTGTGCATCTGTCTTACATGGGTGCTGGAGAATTGAACCTGGATCCTTTGGCTTTGCGGGCAAACGCCTTAGCCGCTAAGCCATCTCTCCAGCCCTCTCTCAGGATTTTTATTTTGTTGTTTGTTATTCTGACACAGGCCTCAAATTCTTCATCTTCCTGCCTTTACATTCAGAGTGCTAGAATTACAGGTCTGCCCTACTATGTCTGGCTAGTTTTTTTTTTTTTTTCCTTTCAATTATTTATATACTTGCAAACAGAGAGCGAGAGAAAAGAGACAAAGAGAATAGGGTGCTCTAGGGCCTCCACCTACTCCAAAACAAACTCCTGATGCCACCTCATGTATATGGCTGTAGATACTGGGGAATTGAACCTGGGTCTTTGGGCTTTATAGGCAAGCACTTTAACCACTGACCTATCAATCCAGCCCAGGATAGGGCTTTTTTTTTTTTTTTAAACACTTTGGGGTTGGAGAGATGGCTTAGTGGTTAAGGCACTTGCCTGCAAAGCCAAAGGACCCAGGTTCGATTCCCCAGGATCCATGTAAGCCAGATGCCCAAGGTGGCACATGCATCTGGAGTTTGTTTGCAGTGGGTGGATGCCCTGGTGTGCCCATTCTCTCTCTCTCTGTCTCTCCTTCCCCCTCCCCCTCTCTGTATCTTTCTCTCAGATAAATAAATAAAATATAAAAAAAAAACTTGGGGCTGAAGAAATGGCTCAGCAGTTAAGTCCACTTCCTGTGAAAGCATGAGGGTCTATAGAGGCAAGAGACTGGCAGAGTTAAGTCTCTAAACAGCTGGATGTGACCTGTAACCCCAGTCCTGCAGGGGAAGAGAGACCTTAGAATCCTTGGAGTCCCACAAGCTTTTTAATCAGTAAAGAGACTGGTTCAGAACAAGACCAGTTGGAAAAACAATGGAGTAGGACTCCTGAATGTTCTGTTCTGGCTACCACAGGCAAGGCCTCACCACAAGTGAGCATATGGGGTGCCACACCACACATACACACCCCACACAACACATACAAACAACAAGCACAAAACCACTAAGGTTGAAGTAGAAAGATTGCCATGAGTTTGAGACCAGCCTGGACTACAGAGTGAGTGCATATTAGCCTGGGATAGAGTAAGACCCTGCCTCAAACAAGCAAAACACTTTAAGTGGAAAATTTCAAGTGAAAGTCTCAGAATGTATTTGGAATGAAACTAACTTGGAAGAAATAATTTTGCTCACCAGGCGTGGTGGTACACACCTTTAATCCCAGCACTTGAGAGACAGAGGTAGGAGGATTGCTGAGAGTTTGAGGCCATCCTGAGAATACAGAGTGAATTCCAGGTCAGCCTGAGTTAGAGTGAGACCCTAACTCAAAAAGCCAAAATAATAATAATAATTTTGTGCTACTTAAATTCAGAATTATTAATAGGGCTGGGGAGATGGCTTAGTGGTAATGGTACTTGCTTGCACAGCCTGCTGGCCCAGGTTTGGTTCCCCAGTACCCATGTAAAGCCAGATGCACAAACTGGAACATACATCTGGAGTTCTTTTGTGTGCCTGTTCATTCTCTCTCCTCACAAATGAATAAAAATATTTAAAAAAATAAAATTAAAAATTATAACTTATCTAACACAATTTGATTACTTAGGAAATTTTGTAAGGACAATTATAGTGGTCATGCTAACCTAAATTTTTTCTTTTCTTTTCTTTTCTTTCTTCTTTTTTTTTTTTTTTCCCATTTTCAAGGTAGGATCTCACTCTAGCTCAGGCTGACCTGGAATTCACTACGTAGTCTCAGGGTGGCCTCAAACTCACAGCGATCCTTCTACCTCTGCCTCTCGAGTGCTGGGATTAAAGGTGTGCGCCACCACGCCTGGTTTCTAAAATTAGTTTTTTAAATTATTTATTTAAAATTTTTTTTGTTTATTTATTTGAGAGCGACAGAGAGGAGGCAAAGAGAGAGAGAGCAAGAGAGGGAATGGGCGCACCAGAGCTTCCAGCCTCTGTAAACGAACCCCAGATGTGTGCGTCCCCTTGTGCATCTGGCTAACGTGGGTCCTGGGGAACTGAGCCTTGAACCGGGGTCCTTAGGCTTCACAGGCAAGCGCTTAACCGCTAAGCCATCTCTCCAGCCCAAATTATTTATTTATTTGACAGAGAAAGAGGGAGAGAGAGAGAGAATGGGCACGCCAGGGCGTCCAGCCACTGCAAACGAACACCAGACACATGCGGCCCCCCCTTGTGCATATGGCTATCGTGGGTCCTGGGGAATCGAACCTGGGTCCTTTGGCTTTGCAGGCAAACACTTTAACCTCTAAGCTGTCCCTCCAGCCCTAAAATTAATTTTTTTAATAATTTTTTTTTATTTGAGAGTGACAGACAGAGAGAGGAAGAGGCAGATAGAGACAGAGAGAGAGAATGGGTGCGCCAGGGCCTCCAGCCACTGCAAACGAACTCCAGACGCGTGCGCCCCCTTGTGCATCTGGCTAACGTGGGTCCTGGGGAATTGAGCCTCGAACCAGGGTCCTTAGGCTCCACAGGCAAGCGCTTAACCACTAAGCCATCTCTCCAGCCCCCCTAAAATTAATTTTTAAGTCATGCACTGTTTGTATTAAAATAAAAATATGAACCATATTCCATATACATTAAAAAACATGAATCTAATGTTAGACTTGACCCCCTCCCCCTTTTGAGATGGCATCTCTCTGTAGCTGGACTTAAAACAGTATTCACCTGTCTCCTGAATGCTAGGACTACAGATGTGCACTACTGCATCCAGCTGAAACAGCTTTTGATTATTGTGGTGGTGGTGTGGGTGATTCAAGATAATTAGACTTGAATGGTTTTGTATAGGAAAGTTTCTCTGGGAACTCATTTTAAAAACAAGTTGTTTTTAGACATGCAGTATGTGCCCAATAAATTCCATCCATATCATAGAATTGGAAAATGGAAACAAAAGTGGAAAAATAGTTCTGTGGTCAGTTTTGGATCCACCAATCAGGGTTATGGAATTTAGAGTCATTTGCAAGATGTTGGGATAGAGAGGAACCATGCCAACTCGTCATCTTCTGGTGTGCAGATGTATTGTGATCCACAAGTGAATGCTATTGGGCATCATACTTTGACTTCAGCAGTATTGATTGATGGTGGCTGACACTATCTGTAAAACTTAGAGATCATACGTTCTTATGGTAAATTAGATAAGCTACTTTCTCATGTTTAAATGCCATCATGGGGACTGGAAGCATAGCTCAGTTGGAAAAGTGCTTTCCTTGCAAACATGAGGACCTGAGTTTGGTCCCTAGTACCCACATAAAATGCTGGGTGTGGTGGTGCATACTAAAGTTTGCTGGCCAGTAGTGTAGTCTTAATTGGTGAGCTCTAGGCCAGTGAGAGACCCTGTCTCAAAAAAGGTGGATGGGGTCTAGAGAAATGGTTTAGTAGTTAAAAGTACTTGCTTACAAAACCTACTGACTTGGGATCATTTCCCCAGTGCATGTAAAGCCAGATGCACAAAGTAGTGTCTGTCTAGAGTTTGTTTGCAATGACAAGAGGCCCTGGTGTGCCCTTTCTGTCTCTTATGTATATGAAAAAAATAAAATTACCCCCCCCCCTTTTTTTTTGGTGTTTCAAGGTAGGCTCTTGCTCTGGTCCAGGCTGACCTGGAATTTACTGTGTAGTCTGAGGCTGGCCTTGAATTCACAGTGATCCTTCTACCTCTGCCTCCTGAGTGCTGGGATTAAAGGTGTGCTCCACCACGCCCGGCTTAAAATTACTTTTAAAAAAAGTAGATGTTGTTCCTGAGGGTGACACTTGGGGTTGTCCTCTAACCTCCAGATGCATGCATGTGTATACCCGAACGTGCATACACACACAAATAGATGCTCACACGATGCCAGGCTTGAGCCATGCCTCTAATCCCAGCACTTCAGAGGTGATGGCAGGATCAGGAATTCAAGCTCATCCTAGACTATATAATGAGTTTGAGAATAGCCTGGATTACATGAGACAAGACAACATGATAAATATGGAAAGAACTTTTTTTTGTCGAATGTTTGTGTGTGTGTTTGTATACTCGTGTGAGTATATGCAGAAGTGTGTGCCCTGTGTGCATGTGGAGGCCAGAGGAGAACATCAGGTATTCTGCTGTGTTGCTATTCCACTGTTTCCTTGAGGCAGCCTCACTGAGCTGGAGCTGCTGTTTTCAGCTAGACTGACTCAGTCTTTGCTCCCCACATGACTTGAATTACAGGCGTGCGTGGCCATGCCTAGCGGTTTACCCGGGGGGGGGGGGGCAAACTGCAGCCCTCGCGCTTGTGCAGTAAGTACTCTTACCCATTTAGCCATTTAGCCATCTCCCTAATCCCTGGAAAGGACTTTGTTTCTACTCATCTCTCACTTTCTCTCTTTTTTGAGGCAGGGTCTCGCTCTAGCCCATCCTCACCTGGAACTCGTTATGTCATCCAGGCTTTTATGGCCTTCTCCAACCTTAACCTACGGAGTGCTGAGATTAAAGGTATAAGCTGTTGTGCTCAGATTTACTCATCTATTTCTATGCATATTCCTTTTTATTTTGAGGTAGGGTCTTGCTCTAGCCCAGGCTGATCTGGAAATCACTATGTAGTCTCAGGGTGGCCTCAAATTCATGGTGATCCTCCTACCTCTGCCTCCTCAGTGCTGGGATTAAAGTCATGACCCACCATGCCTGGATTTCTATACATGTTCTTGAATAATTAAACAATGATATAAGAAGTGAAGGTTTGGATTACTTAAATCTAGATAATAGTTTTACTTCCTTGGAGGATTAAAGATGGGGCATGTAGATAGATATTTTAAGTTACTTTGAAAATGTGTATTCTCCTAAGTATTTACAAAAATTGAGGTAGCCAGGTGTGGTGCCACACACCTTTTAATTCCAGCACTTGGGAGGCAAAGGGAGGAGGATCACCATGAGTTTGAGGCCACCCTGAGACTACATAGCGAATTCCAGGTGAGCCTGGGCTAAAGTAAGACCCTACCTCAAAAAACAAATTTAAATACCAGGTGAGACCCTACCTTGAAAAACCAAAATAAAAAAAAATTGAGATATTTACATAGTTTGAACACAAATTGTAGATGATGTTATTGTACATTGTTTTGTATGGTTTGAACATTCTGCCTTTTATGAAATTTACAAAATTTGCCTAACACATATTTTGACCTCCTAAGAAATATATATTTATAGCCAAGCGTGGTGGCACACACCTTTAATCCCAGCATTCGAGAGGTAGATGTAGGAGGATCGCCATGAGTTTGAGGCCACCCTGAGACTCCATAGTGAATTCCAGGTCAGCCTGGGCTAGAGTGAGACCCTACCTTGGGGGGAAGAAAAGTTATTTTAAAATAAAAAAAGGTGAAGGAAAGACTTTTTTCCTAAAGAAACTTCTGTTCTTTTTTAAAATATATATATATATATTTATTTATTTATGAGAAACAGGCAGATAAACAGAGAGAATGGGCACACCAGGGCTTCCAACCACTGCAAATAAACTCCAGATGCATGCATCACCTTGTGCGTCGTCTGGCTTATGTGGGTACTGGAGAATCAAATCTGGGTCCTTTGGGTTTGCAGACAAGCGCCTTAACCGCTAAATCATCTCTCCAGCCCTATTTTTTTTTTTTTGTTTGCTTTTGTTTTGTTTATTTTGAGGTAGAGTTTCACTCTAGTTCAGGCTGACCTGGAACCTACTCTGTAGTCCCAGGCTAGCCTTGAACTCACAGTGATCCTCCTACCTCTGCCTCGTGAGTGCTGGGATTAAACATGTGTGCTACTACATCAGGAGAAAGTCTTTTTATTTAAGGAATTTACAAATTTATTTTTATAAAATAAATTTCCACGTACGGGTTATTCATTAGAAAAAATGCTGACTTAGAGTAGTTATTTTTTAAATGTCTATTATGTTAATTCCTAATGGCTTTTTTTTTCTTTTTTTTTTTTTTTGGTTTTTTCGAGGTAGGGTCTCACTCTAGCCCAGGCTGACCTGGAATTCACTATGTAATCTCAGGGTGGCCTTGAACTCACGGCAATCCTCCTACCTCTGCCTCCCAAGTGCTGGGATTAAAGGCGTGCGCCACCACGCCCGGCTGGTTTATTGTTATTTTTTAAATACTTTTTTATTAGAGGGAAAGAATGAGCCCTATACCAGGGCTCCTGCCACTGTAAGCATACTCCAGAGGAATGTGACACCTTGTGCATCTGGCTTTATGTGGGTCCTGGAGAATAGAACTTGGGCAATCAGGCTTTACAAGCAAGCACCTTTGACCACTGAGCCATCTCTGTAGCCCTTAATGTCATTTTATGGGATGTATAATTTATTTTTTAAAATATTTATTTGTTTGAGAGAGCAAGAAAGAAACAGATAGAATGAGTGTACCAGGAGCTCTAGCTACTGCAAATGAACTCCAGACACATGTGCCACCATGTTTAACTGGCCTTACGTGGGTACTGGGGAATTGAACCTGGGTCCTTAGGCTTTGTAGGCAAGTGCCTTAACCGCTAAGCCATCTCTTGAGCCCTATAACTTTTAGTTTTAATTAATATACTTTAAAAATGATTCTTGCAGCATTGCTGTCTTTAGTACTGTGAATTTCTTTCTCTGCATAGTTTTTTTGAAAATCAGTTGCAAAATCCAATATAACCCAGAAATGGAAAATAACAAGTGCAATTAGCACATACCCCCCCCCCCCCCCCCGAGGTAGGGTCTCACTAGCCCAGACTGACCTGGAATTCACTATGGAGTCTCAGGGTGGCCTCAAACTCATGGCGGTCCTCCTACATCTACCTCTCAAATGCCTTTTTTTTTTTTTTTTTTTTTTTTTTATCTTCAACTGTCGCTCCTCCCTGCCATGCTTCACTCATAAGGATGCTTGTGAACAGGCCAAGATCTGTCGTGTGGCTGTGTCTCCTGCCGCCTGCATATTCATTCAGCAGTCTCTTCATTCACTGGCTACACCAAGGGTAGGGCATAGGAATGAAGGAGACACGAGTGCCTGTGAATGCTTCAGAATTGAAGTTGTTCCTGCTTTTCTGCTCCATTGCTGAAGAGGATACTGCCACACATTGCTTCAGAAATTAGATGCAAATTTCAGATATGTGAGCATTTAGCAAGTGTGTGAACATTGTCAAACTCAAAGTCACTTAATAGAACACTTTAATATAAATTGATTTTGTGTTTAGGACAGGTTTTGTATTAATCTGTTAGTGATGCTAACAAGTCATTTTACTTAAAAAAATTTTTTTTAATCATTTATTTGCAAGGAGAGAGAGAGAAAGAGAATATGTATTGGGCACACGCCAGGACCTCTAACCACTACAAATGAATTCCAGATACATGTGCCACTTTGTGCATCTAGCTTTATGTGGGTACTGGAGAGTTGAACCCAGGTCGTTAGGCTTTGAAGGCAAGTGCCTTAACTGCTGAACCATCTCTCCAGTCCCGTTTTACTTTTTTGTCCCCCCTTTTTGGAGAAAGAGACGTTGTTTTACTAAAATCTCAGATTCTTTTTCTTCTTCTTCTTCTTCTTCTTCTTCTTCTTCTTCTTCTTCTTCTTCTTCTTCTTCCTTCTTCCTTCTTCTTTCTTCCTTCTTCTTTCTTCTTTCTTCTTCTTCTTCTTTTACTTTATTTGAAACAAAGAGAATATGGGCACCCCAAGGCCTTCAGCCACTGCAAACGAATTCCAGACACATGCACCACCTTGGGCATGTGGCTTACACGGGTTCTGGGGAATCAAACCTCGGTCCTTAGCCTTCACAGGCAAGTACCTTGACTGCTAACCATCTCTCTAGCCGTTTTTTTTTTTTTTTGTTTTTTGTTTTTGTTTTTGTTTTTTTCGAGGGAGGGTCTCACTCTAGCCCTTACTGACCTGGCTCTCACTCTGTAGTCCCAGGCTGGCATCAAACTCACAGGGGTCTTCCTACCTTTGTCTTCCAAGTACTGGGATTAAATGTATGTGTCACCCCACCTGGTTCTTCTACTTTTTTTTTTTTTTTTTTTTTTTTTTTTTGGTTTATCGAGGTAGGGTCTCACTGTGGTCCAGGCTGACCTGGAATTAACTCTGTCATCTCAGGGTGGCCTTGAACTCATGGTGATCCTCCTACCTCTGCCTCCCAAGTGCTGGGATTAAAGGCGTGCACCACCACGCCCGGCTGCTTCTTCTACTTTTTAAAAAGTTATTTATTTGTGTGTGTTTGTGAGTTTTTGTATATGTGTGCACATATTTGTGGGGGGGGGCCAGTACTTGTGGAGGTCAGAGCATAACTTCGTTGGCTCTTTCCTGTTCACCTCATTTTGAAGCAGGGTTTTTCGCTCTGGGACTCTTGTTCTGCTGTTCTTTACTGGGCTAACCTACAACTCCAGGAAATTTCCTGTCTGCTTGCTTCCCTTCTGGCCATCAACCATCAGAGTCAGTGTGCAGGGATTACAGAAGCCCTCCATGGATGGCTTCTGTCTTGTTATGTGGGGCCTGAGGATTGAACTCAGGCACTTCTTTTTTTTTATTAACATAATTGTAAACAATATCCCATGGTAATGCCCTCCCTCTACCCACTTTCCCTTTGAAACTCCATTCTCCCCATCTTAATCAGTCTCTTTTATTTTGCTGTCATGATCTTTTCCTCCTCTTATGATGGTCTTGTGTAGGTAGTGTCAGGTGCTGTGAGGTCATGGATACCCAGGCCATTTTGTGTCTGGGGGGAGCACATTGTAAGGAGTCCTACCCTTCCTTTGGCTCTTACGTTCTTTCTGCCACCTCTTCTGCAATGGACCCTGATCCTTGGAAGGTATGATAGAGATAATGCAGTGCTGAGCACTCCTGTCACTTCTCCCCAGCACCATGATGTCAGGCACTTCTTTATGCGCTTCGAGCACGTTATCCATGGAGCCATCTCTCCAGCTCCCCTCTTTTGAGAGGGGTGTCATATGTCCTAGGCTGGCCTTAAATTTAGTTATGTAGCCAAGGATGATGACCTTGAACTTCTGATCCTCCTGTCTCCATATAACGACTGGTAGGATTATAGGCACGCATTCCCATACCTAGTTTCTGTGGTGCTGGGGATTGAAGCTAGGGCCTTGTGCATGCTAAGCAAGCACTTTGCCAGCTGAGCTACATCTCCAGCCCTAGAGATTCTTCTTAGGTGGTATGTGATAATTTTTTTTTTTGAGGTAGGGTCTCTCTCTAGCCCAGGCCGACCTGGAATTCACTATGTAGTCTCAGGGTGGCCTTGAACTCTCGGTGATTCTCCTACCTCTGCCTCCCTAGTGTTGGAATTAAAGGCATGCACCACCACACCCAGCTAAGTTCTGTCTTTTGTATCAGCATATAAAATGAGTCACTTATTGATGAGATTAAAGGGGCTATCAAAATATTATCACAAGCCTGATGTGGTGGCGCACGCCTTTAATCCCAGCATTTGGGAGGTAGAGGTAGGAGGAGGATCGCCATGAGTTCAAGGCCACCCTGAGAATACATAGTGAATTCCAGGTCAGCCTGAGCTAGAGTGAGACCCCTAACTCAAAAGATGAAAAAAATTAAAAAGAAAGAAAGGCAGAACTTTATAACATGCTCAGTGTTTTGGAAAAACATGATTTGTAATGCATTTTCAGTAGTTTACATATATCTGTAGAATTTCTATAATTGTGATAGAGAACATGTCAGATTATGTACATATTTAAAATTTCTTGGGCTGGAGAGATGGCTTAGCAGCTAAGGTGCTTGCCTATGAAGCCTAAGGACCCATGTTTAACTCTCCAGGTCCCGTATAAGCCAGGCGTTTAAGATGATGCAAGCACACTAAGATTGCACATACACTCAAAGTAGCACATGCATCTGGAGTTCGAGTGCGGTGGCTGGAGGCCCTGATGTGCCAATTCTCTCTCTGCTCTCTTGCTCGCTCTCTCTCATAAAAAAATTACAAAAAAAATTTCTTGGAAAAGAGTTTTTACAGGCAGTTTATGACTCTTTTTTTCCCCCTTTGGTTTTTCGAGGAAGGTTCTCACTTCATAATGAGCATATGACTTTTACCAGGAGTGGTTTCTGAGCTTTATCCCACACACTTTCCCTTCATTGCCTTTCTCTCTCCAATAATGTTTTAAGCTATAGGATTACCAAGACCTTGACTGCATTTTAAGTGTGGTAATTTTAGCGCTTATACTTATTAGGCAGTGTCATACTTATTAGCCTAATAAGTATATGGTTGTGATTTTTTTCAATGTAGGGTTTCACTCTAGCCCAGATTTACTTGAATCTCAGTCTGTAGTCCCAGGCTGGTCTTGAACTCATAGCAATCCTCCTACCAGTGCCTACATACTACTGGGATTAAAGGCATGTGTCAGCGTGCTCAGACTAGATATATGTTTTACTAGAGAAATCTGGATAGGCTGTGGGCTAGAGGGGGCAACCTTGCTGTAACTTTTGGTTTCCTTCCTATTACAGCAGAATGGAGAGGAAAACAGAGCTGGCACCAACCCTGACTGAATCTTATCTCAGCCTATAGAGGGCAGTTGGCATCACTTGGTGTCCAGAATTGATGCAATGAAATGTTTTACTGTTTCTTCCTAAATGTTTTGAGGTCATGCTCATACACACACCATTCCTATCTGTTCAGATGGCCTGGTAGGTAGCAAGTACCTATTCCGTGTGTGGTGGAGGGTAGGTAGCATGCTGAGGCAGCAAATGAGACAAGACACATTACCTGGCTTTATGGAAGCAATGTGGTATGTATGTCAGGACAGCTTGGAAATGCTTTTTGGAGTTAACAACTTTGAGAAGAATCCTAAGACTGGCTGGTGGACGAGAGAGAAAACACTAGAATGGTAGAGAGCAAAATGAGATACATGAAACACCAAGAAAGGTGGTTGGACTTACAGGCATGTGCCACATCATGAAGGACTTTAAATTTTTTGCATTTGTTCTGGGCATGAAAAGCCTTGGGATCTTGTTAAATTTGAATGCCTTTTTGTTTTTAGTGTGGTTGATGCTATAGAAAGATTGGTTAGGAAATTTACTCTAATTAAGACAACAAGAAATAATAAGGCAGAGGAAGTGGACAGATTTGTAAGAAAGCTGGAGGGTATACTCAGCTCTGTAAGATTTAAAAACAGTTATTTATGTGTGTGTGTGTGTGTGTGTGTGTCTGTTTGTATACGTGCCTGGATTTCTTGTACTGCAAATGTATACCTGGCCAGCTTTATGTGGGTGGCTGGGGAGCTAAACCCAAGCTGACAGACTTTGCAAGCAAGAGCCTTTAACTACTGGGCCACCTCCCCAACCCAGGACTCAACTTTAGGACTTGTCTTGTCACTTGGGTATTGTCATACAGCTTTTTAATTACTATCAATTCATTAGCCATCTTTATGTTTTATACTCTTACGTATTATTTTTATAACACCACTGGGAGTAATGGTGCACACCTGTAATTCCAGCACCTGGGAGGCCGAGGCAGGAGAATCAAGAGTTCAAGGCCAACCTGGGCTACCTAGCAAGACCCAAGAAAGAAAAAAGAGAGAGAAGTGTTGGGGGGGGGGGGGAGAAGAAGAAAAAAGTGACACATGGCCTAGTACTGTAGTCCAGCCTGCCATCCTCAGGCTGAGCTGGGAGGAACACTTGAGTCTAGCAGTTGGAAACCTTGCCTCTCAAATTAAAAACTACGATGTCAGCGATAAACAAAACAAAACATTATTTGTTTTATATCTTGGTGGGAAGTGAGTAAAATCACATAAAAATTTAAAGTAAATATGTTTCCTTGTTTATTTTTTGCATGTTTATATAGTATGTGTATGTTCATGTGTGTGTGGCTCACATGTTTGTGGGTACACATGCCTGTGTGTGTGTGTATATATGTGTCCATGTGGAGGCCAGAGGTCTAGATTGGGTATCTTCCTCAGTTGTTCTCCACTTTATTCTTTTGAGACAGGATCCCTCACTGAACTAGGAGCTCACAATTGGCTAGACTAGCTAACCAGCAAGGCCCCCTCCTGTCTCTGCCTCCCATGGGCTTGGATTACAGCTGCACACTACCATACCTAGCTTGTGCGTGGGTGTTGGGGATCCAAACTCAGGTCCTCATGTTTACGTGGCAAGCCCTTTACCAACTGAGCCATCTCGCCCCAGCCCCTCGTTTATTTTTAAGCAAGCAGATTTTCTTCAGAAATTAGTCAGCAGCTTAGACTTCTTTTTGAAAGGTTACTTTGGAAAGTACCTTTAAGTCAAGATACTCAGATAAGTTTTTTTAAAATATTTTATTTTTATTTATTTATTTGACAGAGGGAGAGAAACAGAGAATGAGAGAGAGAGAAAGAGAGAGACTAGGTGCATCAGGGCCTCCAGCCACTGCAAACGAACTCCAGACATGTGCCACCTTGTGCATCTGGCTAATGTAGGTCTTGGGGAATCGAACCTGGGTCCTTTGGCTTTGTAGGCAAACACCTTAACCACTAAGCTATCCCTCCTGCCCCTCAGGTAAGTTTTAATAATATAGAACATTAGTTTATGTGGGAAAATGTGGTATGCTTTATTAGTACACTTGCTAAAAAGTTATTCAGGAAAAGTTTTCCCCCTAAATCATAGCCTTAAACTTTGTTAGTGTCAACCAGAATGGCAGTAAACTTTTTTGAATGATTTGATGCTTGACCAGCAGTCTTTTCAAACCTTGTAATTTTGATATCCTAAAATTTTTATTAAGAGAGTCAAAGGAAGCTGGGCGTGATGGTGCATGCCTTCAGTCCCAGCACTCAGGAGGCAGAGGTGGGAGGATTGCTGTGAGCTCAAGGCCAGCCTGGGATTAGAGTGAGATCCTACCTTGAAACAAAGAAATGCACAAACCAAAAAAAAAAAAAAAAGAAAAAAAAAGAGAGAGAGAGAGAAAGAAAGAAAACCATAGGAAAATAAAATTTATAGAGCTCTTATAGAGCTCATGCCATTAGTATAGTGGCCTGAAGTATGAAGAAAGGCCAGGTGTTTGCATTGCTTGGGAATTGTATAAACTGAGAGAAAAATGCCTAAATTTTAGATAGCTATAATTTCCACTTAAAAGCATTTTGTTTGCGGGTAAACTAGTGAACATTGGGACTGGGGAGATGACTCAGGAGTTAAAAGTGCTTGCTTACAGAGGCTGGCAGCGTGGGTTCAGTTCCCCACCTCCTACATGAAGCCTGAGCATGCAAAGTGCCTCGTGTGCCTGTGATTTCACCATGCTGCCTAGAAAAGGGCTAGCTAGTCTGACATTCATTTGTAGTCTGGCAGTTTGTTTGCAGCACCAAGTGTCAAAGAATTTGTCTCAAAGATAGAATACAGACATGAAGTTGTTCTCTCACCTTCACATGCATGCTGTGGCACACATGCCCATACATAGACTTGTGTGCATGCACACACATTTCAGAACCCAATTAAAAATATTAATGGGGTCCCTGGGGAGATGGCTCCATAGTTAAAGGCATTTGCTTGCAAAATCTGACAGGCCTGGATTTGATTTCCCAGTACCTATATAAAGCCAGATGCCCAAAGTGGTGTATGCATTAGTGGCAAGATGCTCTAGTGCACCTATACATACACACATGTGCACATGCACCCCCTACACACATGTGAATAAATTTTAAAAAATGGGGCTGGAGAGATGGCTCAGTGATTTAAAGGCACTTGCTTGATGGCTTACGTTTAATTTCCTACAGGTGCACAAAGTGGCACATGCATCTGGAGTTCCTTTACAGCGGCAGGAGGCCCTGGTGCTCCCATGCCCTTTTTGTCTGCCTCCTTCTCTCTGTCTCTGTCTTAACTAATAAAAATTTATAAAATAACAATAACTAAAAAAATAGCATACCTTATAATCTAAAAGTGCTTGTTTCCTTAAAGTATAAGATAATTTAAAGACAAATGAACAACCATTTCCCATGGAATGTTCGTTGTAGTATCTGACAGAATCTCATTTTGTTTGAAAGATTGGCATAGGATTGAATAATCACTGTACCAAATTCAGTTACTGTCTTTTATCTGTAATGAGAACTAGATTAGATACTATCAATTGTAGCTGCTTTTAGTGAGTAAAGATAATCATTACTCATTTCCTTTTTGATGCTGTAGTGGTATGGTCAAGTTCTTGGAACCCTCTTTCCCTTACTGCCTCTTCCTTTCTTCCTTCTTTTCTCCATGAGCTCATAAACTTAATTTAATTTAATTTTGTTATTTCATTTGGGGGACATTAAAATGTGATTTAACAGGAACTATGGGGCTAGAGAGATAGCTCAATAGATATAGAGCTTGCAATTCAAGCTGGAGTACCTGAGTTAGATTCCACATAAAAAGCCAAAAGCTGTGATAGGCTTTCCCTCTACCCTTTTTTCTTTTTGACTTTTTTAAGGTAGGGGCTTGCTCTAGCCCAGGGTGGTCTCGAAGTCACTGCTTGTGGTGTGATCCTCTGCCTCTCAAGTGCTGGGATTAGAGGCCTATATCAGCACACCCCACGGGAATATTTTTGTTGTTGTTTATTTGTTTGTTTTCTTATTTTTTGTTTTTTTCAAGGTAGGGTCTTGCTCTAGCCCAGGCTGATCTGGAATTCACTATGTAGTCTCAGGGTAGTCTCAGACTCATAACAATCCTCCTACCTCTGCCTCCTGAGTGCTGGGATTAAAGGCGTGCACCACCATGCCTAGCTCTGTGACAGGTTTTTTTGATATTGAGGCAGAGACAGGAGAAATTTCCTAGAAGCTTGAGGCAAGTCCAGCAAAGAATAGCAGAACAAAAATCCAGGTTAAGAAACTTAACTAAAACTAGATGGATAGGTGAGGACTGACCTGAAAGTTATCCTCTGACCTTCACATACAGGCCACGGTATAATGTGCTCACATTCACACACAAACGCTTGTACTCATGCCAACACACATACAGACACACACATAAATAATTTAAAAATTATTAAAATGGTCTTATGACATAAAGGAAGAATCTTGTTTTTTAGTGTGATTTGTGCCTTGTCTAGAGGGTAGAAATTAACATTTCCTTCTATTCTCCTTCAATAGCTCTTGAGTGGCTTATAATTCTGAAATACATACGAAACAAAATTATATATGTATGTTATTCTAAAACAGTACACATTTGGTACAAATTTAACTTTTACATTTTGAAATACAAAATGGGAAGTTGAAAACTTGTAGCTTAGAGTTCAAGGCTCAATCACACTGATCACATATACTAAGGTCAAAGTACAAGCAAGCCACCTAATCTGCCCCCCCTCCAAATGGAGTCTCTCCAAGCCCTGTCATGAGTGGGGCATAGGGTTCTTTCTGTAGGCTAAGCATGTGTTCACAAAATTTTACTTTATAGAAGTTCTGGTTTCACTCTAATAACCCAGTATACTGAAAATAATAAACTGTATGTTTTATTTTTGTTTTTTTGAGGTCAGGGGTCACTCTAGCCCAGGCTGACCTGGAATTCACTCTGTGTTCTCAGAGTGGCCTCAAACTCACGGTGATCCTCCTGCTTCTGCTTCCTGAGTGCTGGGATTAAAGGCATGAGCCACCATGCTCAACTCAACTATATGTTTTTAAAATTAATTTTCTTCATCTTTCCATGTTTTTTTTTTCCGCCCCAAGGTAGGATTTCACTCTAGCTCAGGCTGACCTGAAATTCACTATGTAGTCTCAGGGTGGCCTCGAACTCACGGCAATCCTCCTACCTCTGCCTCCCGAGTGCTGGGATTGAAGGCATGCACCACCATACCTGGCTTTCCATTTTCTTCTTAGTATAGATGTGGAGAGGGGAAGTTAAAAATCTTCATACTAGAGATGTTCATATTCTGACATTAAATGTGAGGCATTTTCTGCAGAAATTAAAAAAAATTATTTATTTATTTACTTGCAAGAATGAAAGAGAGAATGAGAATGAATGGGTACACCAAGTCCTACCACTGTAAACGAACTCCAGATGCATATGTCACCTTGTGCATCTGGCTTTATGTGGGTACTGGGGATTTGAACCTGGACCATCAGGCTTTGCAGCACGGTACCTTTAATCACTAAGCCATCTCTCCAGTCTCCTGAAGAAATTTTTTTCAGGCAGGTTGGGGATGATATTGGGGGGAAGGGGAGGAGGGGATGTGTATGTGTGTAAGTTAAGTTGATTTCAATACAGGATCTGATTTTCAACATTATCATTCAGTTAGAACTTCATGTTTGAATATATTTAATAACTTTTTCAAAGAACTCAAACTTTCTTTTTAAGTACTACATTTCAGGGTGGTTTTTTTTTTTTTTAATTTTAAAACAAAAGTGACCCTCCAGTTTTTTCAACTATTATGCATCTTAATTTTTTTTTTTTTTTTTTTGAGGTAGGGTCTCATTCTAGACCAGGCTGACCTGAACTTCACTATATAGTCTCAGGATGGCCTCTTACTCTCAACACTCCTCTTACTTCTGCCTCCTGAGTGCTGTGATTAAAGGTGAGCACCACCACACCCAGAAAGTGTGTGTGTGTGGGGGGGGGAATGTGGGAGCAATGGCATTCCATGGTCTCTAGTCACTGCAAATGAACTTCAGATGCATGCACTACCTTGTGCATCTGGCTTTATGTGGATTCTGGGAAATCAAACTCTGGTCATTAGGCTTTGTAGGTAAGTGCCTTAATAGCTGAGCTCTTAAGTTTTTTAAATTAAAACATGGTGACTCACACTTCTAATCCCAGCACTTGAAAGGCTGAAGTAGGAAGATTGCCATGAGTGTGAGGCCAGCCTGGGCTACAGCGTGAGTTCCAGGTCGGCCTGAGCTGGAGTGAGACCCTGCCTCAAGAAACAAACAAAAACAAAGATATGGCAAACAGTAACAATGCCAGGGTTTGAGGATCAGCCTGGCATGCTTATTACCACAGACTGCTTGCACTCCATTTCTGTTACTATGGAAACACATTGAGACTAGATTTATCAAAAACCTTGAAAAATGCTCTGGTAATAGTTCACATAAAGAAACATCTGCATTCTTTGTCCTGTGTCCTGCTAAATAAATAAAGGAAGATGGCCTTTCCTCAGTAATGTGCTGATGTTACAGTCCACGTCTTTCCTTTTGCAGTTGTAATGTGGTTATTTCAAGTGCATACTTTCTTTTAATATGATTGGTTATATTTACTGGAATAGCTTTGGACAACTAACACTGCCGCTCATACTAACTTCATAAACTGACTGTGGAAACTAGCTTCTGTTTTCTGAGCTTTAGATCATCACATTATTAACAGTAGGGTTTTAAGTATTTGTCTTTGAATAATAGTTTTTAAAACATGATTTGATCTTTGGTTATGGTTATGTGCTTCCTGGAAGTTTTTGTCTTTTTGCCATCTTTGGGGCTTGAAACTTCCTAGGAAGTTTGCCAAGAACGAAGAAGAGTTTCATTGGTGGCTAGGTAAGCAGCTGATACAAGGATATTACCTGAGGAGATTGTAATATATATTCTCTTGCAGTCTTCATGTGCAGAGACCTTCAATAGCTCTGTAAAGTGTTCTTCATTAATGCATGGTAAGTATTAAGTTGACACAGTTCAGTTTAAAAGATGGATTGTGGTCTGGAGAGATGGCTTAGTGGTTAAGGTGCTACCCTGTGAAGTTAAGGACCCAGGTTCGATTCTCCAAGTCCCACATAAGCCAGATGCACATGGTGGCGCATGCGTCTAGAGTTCATTTGCTAGAGGCCCTGGTGCACCCATTTCCTCCCTCCCTCTTTCTCTTTTCCCTCCCTCTCTCTGTCTCAAATAAATAAATAAAAGATTGATTGAAGCCTCTGAGTCTTCCTCTTGGGTTCTAGGCATATAGAGTGTGAGTGTAAAATTACATCCTGCTCTTAACTCACATGAGGGCTGGGGAGAGAGTTCAGTCAGTAAAAGAGCTTACCTCACAAGTTCCTTCCCTGGAACCCACAGACAATCCTAGGCATAGTGGCATGCTCTTGGGATCCCAGCACTGGGACGGCAGAGTTAGGAGGGACCCTGGAGCATACTAGCCAGTTAGTCTAGCAATCTGGGGAGCTCCAGGCTAGAGGTGAAAATGCATAGTGGGTAGGAAGACCCTGAGGCACTCTCCCTCCTCATACCCCACAGGGACTGACTGGGGCCTTCATGACCCCACAGTGAACCATAACCCCGTTGCAGAGGGCCCCCAGGGTAATGGGAGCAGAGGTGAGGGGATAAAAGAGTATAATCTGTGTGTGTGTGTGTGTGTGTGTGTGTGTATACATATATATAATAAGAGTTTTTAAAAGGTAGAATTACAGGCAAGGTTGACCTTTGGCTTCCACATGCATACTTGTACACATGCATGTGTACCCTCACACTCAGAGAAACACATCCATTCACACACCACACTATAACACTTGTACACACAAAAACTCACATGAATAGATAATTTCAGGATTAATTCTAAGAGGCAAGTATTGATTGTATTAGAAACACAGAGGAGGGCTGGAGAGATTAAGGCATTTGCCTACAAAGCCAAAGGACTGACTCCCCATGACCCACATAAGCCAGTTGCACAAGGAGGCGCACGCGTCTGGAGTTCATTTGCAGTGGCTAGAGGCTCTGGTGCGCCCATTCTCACTCTTTCCCTCTCTCTCTCTGTGCCTCTCTCTTTCTCTAATAAGTAAATAAATAAAAATAGATCTTAAAAAAAAAATAGAAACACAGAGGAGTTTCCTAGACCCACTTTGTGCTTCAGTTACTATTCTTTGAAATGACTCCGAACTCAAAAGGTAGTTAGAAGTAAAGAGAAAAAAAAAGTGTTTAAGGACATGTTATTCCTTGGAGGAAACATTAGTAAAGTCATAGAAGTGTGACAGTATGCAAGTGATAATTCTTAGCCGTTCAGCATTGCTGGAGCACAAAGTGGCTTGAATGTTGACATGTAGGGAGATAGAGACCTTGCTTGGAGAGCATGTTTGCTCTCTGCCCCTCAAGGTCTGGGGGCTTTTCCTAGGCATTGGGAAGCCACTGAATGAGACAGTCAGGAGAGCAATGTATTTAGAAATGTAAATTGACCTAGGAGTATATTTAAGGGCTAAGTGGGTCTGAAAACAAAAGTAGGCCATATATATAACATCTTAGAGATTTTTCTTAGTCCAAAAAGCTTGAGTAGTAGACAGTATGAAAAATTTGAAGTAACAATAACATAAACTTCGCATTTGTAAAAAAAAAAGTTAGTATTTTAAACACTGAAAAGAATGAATATATGTATATATCCCAGCATATACTTTTGTGAAGTAGAGTCCAACACCTGGCACTATAAGCGTTTTTCTTTTTTTTTGTCTTTACTCCTCTCATGAACAAGTTGGAAGATAAATAAGAAACCTAAAACTTTAGTTGATCATTTTCAAAGTTTTAAAAAGTATTCATTAAGACCTCTGCCTCCTCAGTGCTGGTAGGTGTGTGCTACCACACCTGGCTAAAACAGTTATTTTTTAAAATTAATTTATTAATTTTTTAAATTAATTAGTTTTATACTTGGTGAATATAGTCAAGTTGGTACCATAGTTAGGGCTCATCCATGTCCTACCCCCTCCCCCTGGCCCCTCCTTGTTGAGTTATATGGGTCATGCATTGTGGAGTTAGTCCACAGTTATGGGTAGGAGAAATGTCTCTGCATATCATGACCCAACATGTGGCTCTGTCATTCTTTCCGCCCCCTCTTCCACAAAATTTCCCTGAGCCATGTTGGGTTCATTTTTGGTTTGCTTCAGTGATGAGGTGTTGGAGGCCTCTGGATATCTGATATGGTAGGAGTTGATTGTTCTCTGTGTCGATCTCCTTCATTCTTATGCTGGTACCTGGTTCACCAAGAGAACAGCACCCTTATATCTTAAAATTTTTATATTTTTATTTATTTATTTGCAAGGAGAGAAAAAGAAGGAGAGAGAGGAAATGGGTACACCAGGGCCTCCTGCCATTGCGAATAAACTCCAGATGCATGTGCTACTTTGTGCATCTGGCTTTATTTATGTGGGTACTTTGAACTCCTGGTGGGGGGGCTGATTATAGGTGTGCACCCCTGTATCTAGTTTATGCAGTGTTGGGAATAGACTTTTGGGCTTTGTGCTTGCTAGGCAAGTTTTATACCAATTGAATTACATCCCCATCCCATAATTTACCTTTTTGTTTGTTCCTCTCCCCTTCCATCTCTTCCTCCTTTGTTTTCTTCTTTTTTCCTTCTTTCTTTTCTCTTTTCTTCTTCTTCCTTCTCTTCCTCCCTCTCCTTCTTCCCCTTTTTCTTCACTCTTCTTCTCCTTTCCTCTCCCTCTTTCTCCCCTTCTTCTCTCTCTCTTTTTTCTTTTCTTTTTTTTTGAGGCAGGGTCTCTAGCCCAGGCTGACCTGCAACTCATTCTATAGCCTCAGGATAATCCTCTGCCTCAATTTCTCATTTCTGGGATTAAGACATGCACCACTATACTCAGTTTCTTAACTATTTTGAAGCCCATTTTATCAATATTTTTTCTTTGGTAGTTCATGATTTTTGTGACTTTTGCTTAACACAGTTATATCTTCTGTGTTTTCTAGAACTTTTACAGTTTTGGTTTGGTGTTCAGAGTTGTATAATTTTAATGATTTTTTTGTATAATATAAATTAGAAGTTGGGGTTCAGAACTCTTACTGTGAGTTGTGTTAGCCCAATTTGTTGAATTTACCGTCCTTTATCACTGAATTGGCACTTTGTGCAAGAGCAGTTGACCATATAACCATAGGGGTCAATGTTTTAATTATTTGCCTTTTAAAATAAGCATAACATTTTATCAGAAAAGGAGCTTGTGGGTAAGTAATGTTAAAGACAGTGTGATGGTTAGTCTCTGGTTGTAATTTTTTTTAATTTTAATTTATTTATTTGCATGCAGAGAGAGAGAATGGGCATGCCGAGGCCTTCTCCACTGCAAACAAACTTGAGATGCATGCACCACTTTGTGCATCTGGCTCTACTTGGATACAGAGTCAAACCCAGGTTATTAGGCTTTGCAGGCATGTGCCTTAACTGTGGAGCAATCTCTCCAGCCCTCTGGTTGTAGTCTTGACAGGATTTAGAATCATCATGGGAAAAAAAAATGTCTGAGAATATCAGTGAGGGATTATTCTAGATTATCTTCAGGTGGTAGGACAGACTATAACTGTGGATGACACCATTCCATGTGCTGGGGTCCTGGAATGAATAAAAAGGAGAAAGCGAGCTGAGCAGCAACATTCATTTCTCTCTGCTTCCTCACTGTGGTTACCTCAAGCTACTGTCACCATGCCATCTCCTGCCACCATGACTGTGAGGCCAAAGTTAGTCTCGGCTAAAGTGAGATCCTACCTCAGAAAAAAAAAAGGCAGGCATGGTGGCACACACCTTTAATCCCAGCACCCGGGAAGCAGAGGTAGAAGGATCGCTGTGAGTTCAACACCATCCTGAGACTACATAGTGAGTTCCAGGTCAGTCTGGGCTAGTGTGAAGCCCTACCTCAAAAACAAAACAAAACAAACAAACAAAAAAAAAAAAAAAAAAAAAAAAGGGCTTGGAGAGATGGCTTAGCAGTTAAGGTGCTTGAATGCAAAGCCTAAGGACCCAGGTTGGATTCCCCAGTGCTCATGTAAGGCAGATGCACAAGGTGGCACACGTGTCTGGAGTTCATTTGCAGTGGAGGAGGCCCTGGTGTGACCATTTTCTCTTTATATCTGCCTCTTTTTCTCTCTAAAATAAATAAATAACTATTAAAAACTAAGCAAAACACACAAAAAATAAAGTAACCAATACCACTAGTATACCCAGAATTGTGGCAGGTAAATGGAGGAATAATAGTCAGAAGCCCTCTGAGGACAGGAGCTCTTTTGTTCATTTATTAATTGAACAGTGTTGAGCATCCAGCATTGAAGACCGTTATCAAGTGTGCCATTAGTGAGGGAGACAGACAATCAGGCAACCATAGTGTTACATCTGTGTATCATAGTAAGTGCTACAGTGATGAAAAGGCAGGCTCAGTGAGGAATGTGTAGTGGACATCAGAAGCCCCATCTGAGGGGTGATGGGTGGGTCCAGGCAGGTAGAGTAGCACCACTTCAGTGTTCTGGGGAGATGGCCCAGTTGGTAAACCACTTGCCATGTAGGTATAAGGGCTCAAATTTGTATCTCTAGCACCCACATAAATGCCAAGCATGGTGGTGTGTACATGTGATCCCAGTGCTTTGAGAGTGGAGGCAGATGGATCCCTGGCAAGGTGGTTAGCTAGACTAGCCAAATTGATGAGCTCCTGGTTCAGTGAGAGACCCTGTCTCAAGAAATAACTTAGAGGGCAGTTGAGGAAGATACCTGATGTCTGGCCTCATCATGCATGTGCACACACACCTGAACATATGCTTTTACTTCTGGGGGGTGGGGTTGAAGTGAGGTCTTGCTCTAGCCCAGGCTGGCCTGGAATTCACTCTGTAGTGTCAGGCTGGCCTGTGGTGATCCTCCTACCTCAGCCTCCTGAGTTCTTGGATTAAAGACATGTGCCACCATGTCCGGCTCTGAAAAATATCTTCATTGCAGAATGAACATGGCATAAGCCACCAAGGGTAGCGGTAGAGCACAGTGTGAGTGACTAGAGAAATGCAAGCTGAGGCCTGACTGAGTCTGGCGTGGGGGGAGGTTGTCCTTGAGCACAGCAGGAGGTAGTCAAGGGGTTGTTCTTTCTAGTTGCTTTAGGAAACCATATGACTACCAATTAGAGCAGTAAGTTGAATATGATTTTTAAAAATATTTTTTATTTATTTATCTGAGAGAGAGAAAGAGGCAGAGAGAGAGAGGAAGAAAGAGAGGGAGGGAGAGTATGAGTGTGCCAGGGCCTCCAGCCATTGCAAGTGAACTCCAGGTACATGTGCCCTCTTGTGCATCTGTCTTACGTGGGTCCTGAAGAATTGAACCGGGATCCTTTGGCTTTGCAGGCAAGCGCCTTAACTGTTAAGCCATCTCTCCAGCCCTTGAATATGATTTTTAATGGCTAATCTTGTCAACTTAATGGGATTTAGAATCACCCTGGAAATGAATCTCTAGACACATCTTTGAGGGACTTTCTAGATTATGTTGAGGTGAAAAGGCCCACCCTAACTGTGGTTGGCACTGTTCCATGTGCCGGCAGTCCTGGGCTTTTCATGTATGAAAAGGAGAAAGGCTAACTGAACACTAGCGTTGGCTGCTCTCTGCTTCCTGATTGTGGATGCCGTGTGCTGCTGCTGCCGTGCCTTCCCCATCAAGACGTGGACTTAACTTCGAACTGTAAGCTGAAATAAGCCCTTCCTTAAATTGCTTCTTGTCAGGTCATGGCAATGATCAACACCCAGAAACCTCCCTTTTGATTTCCATCATTGTTTCAACTTCCTCCCACATAAGCAAGTGTTATTCCCCATGGATTTAGTTTTAACTTTTTCCTGTGTTTTGAACTGTGTAAATGAAATCACATTGTCTGTTCTAGCCCTAACCCTATATGTCTAGCTTCTTTTATCCAAAATGACGTTTATTCCTAGTTCTGTTATCTTTTTTGTCCCTGGTGACAACTGGGGATGGAACCCAGAGCCTTGCGCGTGCTAAGCAAATGCTGCACTAACTTAGCTGTATGCACAGGCTTTAGGCTGGGATTTATGAGGGTCATCTTTCTTGTCGATTGTGGCAGTAGTTCATTTTCTTTGATGGCATTGTCAAGGAAGTAGTTATGTGATTGGATTTGCTTTTAAAAGGTGACCAGATGTTATATGGTGAAATGAATTATGGAGAGACAGAGACTGGGAAGGTAGTTCTGTTCCTTTTCTTGTTGCTGTGACCGAATACATGACAAGCAGCTTAAAGAGATGAAAGATTTATTTTGGCCCACAGTTTGAGAGGATACAGGCCATTATGATGGAGAATCCATGGTAGCAGGAGTGGCTGTTTTAGGGAGAGGGAGAGTATACAGCAGCCACTTATTACATGGTGTGCATCTGGAAGGAGAGAGAACGAGTACACCAGAGCCTCTAGCTACTGTAACGAATCAACCCCCAATGCATGCACCACCTTGTGCACCTGGCTTTATGCGGGTACTGGGGAATTGAACCAGGGTCCTTAGACTCTGCAGGTAAGTACCTTAACCACTGAACAGTTTCCAGCCCAAATTATTACATTTTTATTCAAGAATATTAACGATGTGAGGGGGAGAGAGAGTTTGGGAACTGAGGAAGGGAAAATAGATACATCCACATGGTCTGAGAGCTCATGTGGAAGTCGAGAATGATTCTGGGGAAAAAGCATGAAAAGGTATTTTAGATTACAGAGAGCTCCTGTCAATATGGAGGCAAGAGAAGGTGAGGGTAGGTGCTAGGTTTCCCACCCTGATCTCAGCCCAGGTGGGCCAAGACAAGGGGGCCTTACCAGAGGAGGGACCTGGAAATTCAGAAGTGCAAAGCCAAGAAGGCTTTATTTACCCTCAGACTCAGGTGAGTCTGAGGGAGAGCTGCTTGGTCTGGGCTCAGGGGCTAGCTCCAGAATAGGGGGCGAGAGAGCTGATTGGATGGCTGGATCATACACTGAACTCTGGTTCTGCTGAAACAGGCAGGCATGGTGTTCTGTCTTTGGGCACTCCCTCCTGACTGGCCTACATAATACCTCCCCTCAAAGGGTTGATAGGAGAGGAAGAGCGAGGACCTGTCCCACCAGAACCCACTTTCTGCACCTAAGTCCCACCTCCTAAAAGTTCTGTAGGTTTCCAAAACAGCCCCACCAGCTGGGAAGCAAGTGTTCAAACCCATGAGCACATGGGGGCATTTTATATTCAAACCATAAATAGTAGTTATGGAATAGAAGAGGTAAGGTTTTCATCTAAAAGAGATAGAATGAGGGCTGGAGGTATGGCTTAGCAGTTGAGACATTTCCCTGCAAAGCCAAAGGACCCAGGTTCGATTCCCCAAGACCCACGTGTTAGCCAGATGCACAAAGGGGCACACGCGTCTGGAGTTTGTTTGCAGTGGCTGGAGGTCCTGGCACACCCTCTCTTTCTCTCTCTCCGCCTTCTTTCTCTATCAAATAAATAAATAAATAAAAATAAAAGAGATAGAATGAAATGAACAATTGGAAGGAAAATTATATATATGTATATTATATATGTAATATATATATTATACATTATTATATATAATTATATATATATGGTGTGTGTGTGTATAATAAAACTCAAGCAACTTGCTGATGGAATGGATAATAGGGACATAAAGGGAATCAAGGCCAGTGGTATATGATAATGCCAAGGTTTCTGGTGTGAACACATGTCAAGTGTGATTTTATTTTGGTAAGCAAAAGACTGGTTGGGGGGGACACATTTACACAGAATAGAAACTAAGAATTCAGCCGGGCATGGTGGTGCACGCCTTTAATCCCAGCACTTGGGAGGCAAAAGTAGGATGATCATCGAGAGTTAGAGGCTACCCTGAGACAACATAGTGAATTCCAGGTCAGCCTGGACCAGAGTGAGACCCTACCTTGAAAAAAAAAAACTCATTTTTTTTAAAAAAAATCTTACGTTGGGGGGCTGGAGAGATGGCTTAGCAGTTAAGGCATTTGCCTGCAAAGCCATAGGATCCTGGTTTGACTCCTCCAGGACCCATGTAAGCCAGATGCACAAGGGGTTGCATGCATCTCGAGTTTGTTTACAGTTGCTGGAGGCCCTGGCATGCCTATTCTCTCCCTCTCTCTCTCTCTCTTTCTCTTCCTCTGCTTCTTTCTCCCTCTCAAATAAATAAATAAATATAAAAATATTTTATTTTTATTTATTTGCAAGAGAGAGAGAGAATGAGTACATCAGGGTTATCAGCTGTTGCAAATGAACTCTAGGCACCTGTGCCACCTTGTGCATCTGGCTTTTTACGTGGGTCCTGGAGAATTGAACCTGGGTCCTTTGGATTTGTAAGCAAGTGCCTTAACCGCTAAGCCGTCTCTCCAGCCCAAGAACTAATTCTTGGATAGTTTAAGATATGAAGAAAGCCATCAAACAAGTATTTGATATGAATCATGGAGTATTTGGGAAAAATGAGAATTTACATAATAAGAACATTATAAGGCAGTTGCAGTGGGAAAGCACTGTATTGGACTTAGAAGGTCTGAGCTCCGTCATTTTATTCAACTTCTGTTGGCTGTGTGGCTTTGGGCAAATTACTTGATTTTTTTTTTTTTTTTTTCCCGAGGTAGGGTCTCACTGTGGTCCAGGCTGACCTGGAATTCACTGTGTAGTCTCAGGGTGGCCTCAAACTCATGGTGATCCTCCTACCTCTGCCTCCTGAGTGCTGGGATTAAAGGCGTGTACCATCGTGCCCAGCTCTGATCTTTTTTTTGTTTTTTTAAAGATTTTTATTTTTATTTATTCATTTATTAGAGAGAGAGAGAGAGAGAGAGCGCAAATGGGCACACCAGGGCCTCTAGCCACTGCAAACAAACTCAGATGCATGTGCCACCATGTGCATCTGGCTTATGTGGGTCCTAGAAAATTGAACCTGGGTCCTTTGGCTTTGCAGGCAAACGCCTTGACCGCTAAGCCATCTCTCCAGCCCTCACTTGATCTTCTTGAGCTCCGTTTTCATGTGAAATAGAAATGATAATTTGCTTTATAGGATTAATAAGTAATGTAGGAGTGAGTCCACAGTTCTGTGGGTGTTTAGGAAAGTTGATTCTGCATGTCCAGTTTTGGGCTGATGGGAGTCAGTTGACTTGGAAAGGTATGGAAGAGATTTGATATATTATGAAGGCTTAGAGTTTCTAAGTTTGAAATCAGACTTACAGAAATCTGATTCCAAGAAATATCATCTAACTGCTATACTGAAAAAAATTCTTTTTTGTTGTTGTTTATTTGTTTTTTGAGGTAGGGTCTCACTCTAGCCCAGACTGACCTGGGATTCACCATGTAGTCTCAGGGTGGCCTTGAACTCAGCAATCCACCTACCTCTGCCTCCCTAGTGCTGGGATTAAAGGTGTGTGCTACTATGCCCGGCTCTCCCCTTCATTTTTTTAAAGATTTTTTTTTCCTTTGTTTTTTTGTTTTACGAGGTAGGGTCTCACTCTAGCTCAGGCTGAGCTATGTAGTTAGTCTCAGGGTGGCCTTGAACTCACAGTGATCCTCCTACCTCTGCCTCCCGAGTGCTGGGATTAAAGGCATGCACCACCACGCCTGGCTTCATTTGTTTTAAAGATTTTATTTTCATTTTTATTTATTTATTAGAGAGAGAGAGAGAGAGAGAGAGGGAGAGAGAGAATGGGCACACCAGGGCTCTAACCACTGCAAATGAACTCCAGATGCATGTGCCATCATATGCATCTGCCTTATGTGGGACATAACGTTTACAACGATCCTCCTACCTTTGCCTCCTGAATGCTGAGATTAAAGGCGTGCACCACCACACCCAGCTTTCTCATGACTTCTTTAAACATAATATTCTTCAACCATATCCATCCTCCATCTTCTACTTCTCCCACCTCTCCCCCAGCTCCATTTATTTATTTATTTTAAATAGTGTGTTTAAAATTATTTACTGGAGCATGGTTATCTTATCAGTGACTGTACCACAAAAGAAATCCCCCCCCCAGCCATTAAGTGCCCATAAGTACTTAGGGAGGGGTGGGGCCTTATGAGTCCTTCATCCCCTCCCAAGGAATATTAACAACTCAACCTTATGCAAGTCTTGTGTGTCTGTATAGTGTATATTTGTAGGTATGTATGTTCATATGCATGTGGGCACACGTGGGTGGGTGCAGGTGTACCTGCAGATATTTATATGGGTGTAGAGGACAGAGGTTGATATCAGGGGTCTTTCTCTATCTTTCTCCCCTTGATTTATTTATTTTATTATTTTGAGTTGGTTTCACTCTATCCCAGGCTGATCTGAAACTTACTCTATAGTCCAGGCTGGTCTTGAACTCATAGTGATCTTCCTACCTCAGCCTTCCAAGTGCTAGGATTAAAGATGAGCCACCATGTCTGGTTCCCTTTTATTTTATTTTTATTTTTATTGTTATTTATTTGAGAGAAAGAGGCAGAGAGAGAGAGAGAAAGAAACAATGAATGGATGCACCAGTGCTGCAAATGAACTCGACACATGCGCCACCTTATGCATCTGGCTTACATGGGTTCTGGGAAATTGAACCTGGGTCCTTTGGCTTTGCAGGCAAGCGCCTTAACCACGAAGCCATCTCTCCAGCCCCCTTATTTATTTATTTACTTATTTTTGAGACAGGGTTTCTCACTGACCCTGGAGCTCAGTGATTGGGCAGACATGGTAGGCAGCAAGCCCCAGGGATCCTCCTCTTTCTACTTCCCCAGCACTGGTGACATGGAAGCATGTCACCACTCCTGACATTTTACAGTGTGTGCTAGGGCCCACGTCTTCTTGTTTGCAGGCATACTGTACTGACTGAGCCGTCTCACCAGCTCCTAGTGCTCATAACAACAGCTTCTGAAAGTTCAAGAATGCAATGACTGACCCTTGAACTGGCTTCTTTCTTTTGGGTCCCGCTTCTACGATGTTCTCTGAGCCTTGATATAGATGCCTCATTTGGGGCTCAGTTTTCAACAGTTGCTTTCTCTCAGCATCTTGACCAGCTATGAGGCGCTTCAATAACTACTATACCTGCTGCAAAAAGAAGCTTCTGTGGCTAAGGCTGACAGTAGGACTAGTCTGTGGGCATAAACATATAGAAGGCAATTTCACAGGCATGTCATGTCCCTTTAGCAATACAATAACAGTCATTTTCCCACTAGGGCCTGTGTCTTAGCCATCCATGGGCTTTTGATCTGGTTTACAGTAGGAAACCTGAATTCCCCCCTGTGCAGCAGGTTTCAAATCCAGTCAGAAGCCGGGCGTGGTGGCACACGCCTTTAATCCCAGCACTCGGGAGGCAGAGCTAGGAGGATTGCTGTGAGTTCAAGGCCACCCTGAGACTATATAGTGAATTCCAGGTCAGCCTGAGCTAGAGTGAGACCCTACCTCGAAAAAAAAAAAAAAATCCAGTCAGAAAACAGTTGGTTATTCCCTTACCCATCAACCATAGGGTGGTCTAAACTGGGAGGCACAGGAGGCTCTCAACACAGCAGGAGGAGCATCAGAGTCGCAGCAAGAAGGGGATCACTTAGGCTTGTCTTCACATTTCTTTCTCCAAGGTCTTGATTAAAAGCAGCAGAATAAGGCTGAGCTCCATTGAGTAAAAAATAGTAAGGAAATGTATAAGGAAGCAGTGGCTCACAAATCTAATAAGTGAAGTAGTACTCTTCTCAGGATTCAAGGAAGACATATGGAAAAACTCCTGAATGATTTCTGTACTTTTCTAGGACCAAGTTTCAAGGGAGAGAGAGAGCCTGAAAGGCTGAGCTTCAGTCACTTGTCTGTACTGCAGCAGGTGATAGAGGGGATGTCTGAAATAATGGCACAGAAACTGAATATGCTGAGTGAAGGCTTAGCTCATTAAAGAACAGTCACAGTGCTGTTGATGCTGTTCCCACAAGAAGCAGTATAGGTACTTAGCAGGCAGAAATCTTGGCTGTCCAAGCTAGGATTCACCTGGGAGGCCAGTCAGGGAAAGCAATGAGGAGACATAGCTAGGAATGTAAGAGGAAGACAAGAACTCTCCCAGGGTTGGGCAGGGTGGTGCACACCTTTAATCCCAGCACTTGGAAGGCAGAGGTAGGAGGATTGCCATCAGTTCGAGGCCAACCTGCGACTACATAGTGACTTCCAAGTCAGCCTGAGCTAGAGCGAGACCCTACCTTGGAAAAAAAAAAAAAAAAGAACTCTCCCAACTCCAGATAAATAGCAGCAAAGATACTCCAGGGATGTCATACATATCTGAAGGAAGAATGTAAATGGTTTAGCTGTTGGAGACAATACTTTGGTATTACCTCAAAATGTTAAATATAGAAGATATATACACACATATACATATATGTAACCTATCATTCTGTGTGTGCAACCAAAAGAAATAAAAATGTGTTCATGCTTAAGGTTGCACATGAATGTTCTTAACAGAACTATTTATAATAGTCTAAAGGTAGAAATAGTTAAAATGTTCATCTGTGGATGGAGGAGGTAATGAAGTGAAATATATTATGTCTGTGCAATGGAATACCATTCAGTCAAAAAGAAAGTACTGATGTTTGCCCCAACATAGATGAACTTCAAAAATATCCTGCTAAATGAAAAGCCAGATATCAAGCTAGCCTGTTTTTTGATTGAGTTGGTTCTTTGTTGGGTAGGGTTTTGAGTTCTTTGAATATTCTGGATATTAATCTCTGTCAGATACATAACCAGCAAAGATTTTCCCCCATTCTGTAGGCTCTCCCTCCTCTTGATTAACTGTTTCTTTTACTCTACAGAAGCCTTTTAATTTTATGAGGTCTCATTGTATTTCCTGAGCAACAGGAATACTATTCAAAAATCCTTGCCTGTGCCTATATCTTGAATGTTTTCTCTACAGTTTCAGAGTATCAGGTCTTTAATCCAATTGGAGTTGACTTTTATGAAACATGAGAGAGATCTAATTTAGTTTTTTTTTTTAAAAAAAAAAAAACATGTAAACCAGTTTCCCCAGCATCATTTGTTGAAGAGACTGTCTTTTCTTCAATTTGTTATTTGACATCTATGTCAAATACCAGGTGGCTGTAGCTGTGTGGGCTTCTGTCTGGGTCCTCTATTCTGTTGATGTACGTATCTGTCTGTGCCTGTACCTTGCTATTCTTGTTACTAATGCTCTGTAATATAACTTGAAATAAGGTATGGTAATGCCTCCGGTATTCTTTTATTTATTTATTTATTGGTTTTTCAAGGTAGGGTCTCTCAGTCTAGTCCAGGCTGACCTGGAATTCATTATGTAGTCTCAGGGAGGCCTTGAACTCATGGTGATCCTCCCACCTCTGCCTCCCGAGTGCTGGGATTAAAGCACCCATCACATGCACCATCACACCCAGCTTTCAGTATTACTCTTTTTTTAAAAAAAAAAAGTATATTTAATTAATTTACTTGAGAGAGAGAAAGAGGCAGAGAGAGAGAGAGAGAGAAAGGGTGTGCCAAGGCCATCAGCCACTGCGAACGCACTCCAGACGTATGCGCCCCCTGTGCATCTGGCTTACGTGGGTCCTGGAGAATCGAACAGGGATCCTTTGGCTTTGCAGGCAAATGCCTTAAGTGCTAAGCCATCTCTCCAGCCCCCAGTATTCTTCTTTTTGCTCAGGATTTCTTTGGGTAGCTGTGCTCTTTTGTGCTTCCATATAAATTTTAAGAATTTTTTTAGCTGGTCATGGTGGCACATGCCTTTAATCCCAGCACTCAGGAAACAGAGGTAGGATCATTGTGAGTTCAAGGCCACCCTGAGATGACATAGTGAATTCCAGGTCAGCCTGGGCTAGAGTGAGACCCTACCTCAAAAAAACAAAAAAAAAAAAAAAAAAAAAAAAAGAAAGAAAAAAAGAGAATTTCTGTTTTCTATAAAGAATGTTGTTGAAATTTTGATGAATCTGTAGATTGCTTTTGGTAGGACAGCTATTTTCACAATATTAATTCTTCTGATCCATAGCATGGGACAGTTTTTCATCTTTTAGTGTCTGCCTCAGTTTCCTTCTTCAGTATTTTAGTTTTTATTGTTGAGATCTTTCACTTCCTTGGTTAGGGTTTTTTCTTACCAAGGTTTTTGTTTGTTTGTTTTGTTTTTTGTTTATTAGACTATTGTGAGTGGGTTTGTTTCCTTATTTTGTTTTTCACTATGTTCAGTGTTGGCATATAGAAAAGAGAAAGAATGGGTGCACCAGGGTCCCTTGCTGCTGCAAACAAACTCCAGAATCATGTGCCAAAACTTCATGCATTTGGCTTTACGTGGATACCAGGGAATCAAACCCAGGCCAGCAAGCTATGCAAGCAAATGCCTTAACCACTGAGCGATCTCTCTAGCCACAGCTACTGATTTTTGTCTGTTGATTTCATATTTTGCCATTTTGCTTAAAGTGTTTATCAGCTCTAAGAGTCTTCTGGTGGAGTCTTTAGGATCTCTTATGTATAGAAACAATCATCTGTAATAAGGAGACATTAACATCTTCTTTTTTAAATGTTATCTCTTCTATTTCCTTCTCTTTTCTTATTATTCTAAGACCTAAAGCACTATTTGAATAGGGAGAGTAGACATGTTTGTGTTCCTGATCTGAGTGTAAATGCTTTGAGTTTTTCTACTTTAGCATGATGTTGGGTATAGTTCTGTCATATATAGCCTTTACTATATTGGTATATATATTTTAAATATTTTATTTATTTACTTACTAGAAAGAGAGAGGATGGGCGCACCAGGGTCTCTAGCCACTGCAAATGAACTCCAGAATGCATGCAGCACCATCTTCATCTGGCTTACGTGGGTTCTGGGGAGTCAAACCTGGGTCCTTAGGCTTTGCAGGCAAGCGCCTTAACTGCTAAGCCATCTCCAGCCTGAGATACATACATATATATATATATATACATACATACATACACATACATACATTTTGTTTGTTTGCTTTTTGTTTTTCCAAGGTAGGGTCTCTCTCTAGCCCAGGCTGACCTGGAATTCACTGTGTAGTCTCAGGGTGGCCTCGAACTCATAGTGATCCTCCTACCTCTGCCTCGCGAGTGCTGGGATTAAAGGTGTGTGCCACCATACCCGGCCCAAGATTTTTTTTTTTTTTTTTTATTCCTACCCTCTTCAAGACTTTTATCATGAAGGGATGCTGCGTTTTCTGGAAAGTCTTTTGTGCATCTATTGAGATAATCATTTGATTTCTGTCCTTAAGTCTGTTTATGTGATACATTACATTTACTGATTTAAATATGTTGAACCATCCTTTAATCACTGAAATGAAGCCCACTTTATTATGGTGAATGATCTTTTTGATGTGTGCTTGAATTCTGTTTGCGTGTATTTTGAGAATTTCCACATGTGTGTTCATCAGGAAAATTGGTCTGTAATTCTCCTTTTGTTGTGTCTTTATCTGGTTTGTATTTTTGTTTATTTTTATTTATTTATTTGAGAGCAACAGACAGAGAGAAAGAGGCAGAGAGAGAGAGAATGGACGCGCCAGGGCCACCAGCCACTGCAAACGAACTCCAGATGCCTGCGCCGCCTTGTGCATCTGGCTAACATGGGTCCTGGGGAAACGAGCCTCGAACCAGGGTCCTTAGGCTTCACAGGCAAGCGCTTAACTGCTAAGCCACCTCTCCAGCTCTTTATCTGGTTTTGATATCAGGGTATTGTGCAAAAATTTTTCTCTGAGGAAACACAAACACATGTCTATTCTACCAGCTAGGGCACAGATGACAGACCAGAGTACGATTGCACCAATACCAGTTTGGTGGACCAGTGAGTTTGTTGGAGTTACTTAAGCAGGGTAAAGGGTTGCTTATAGGGTGACTCAGTGGCAGCTGCATCTCTGCAAAGCCCACCCCAACATAGGTAACAACTCACAAAAGCTGCATCTCTGGAGCACACCCCACCGTCTCAGGCGGCTCAACTGGGCTGCTCAGAGAATCTCCTTCCCAAACAGCTGTTTAACCTTATATAACCTTAGGGAATGGTTTTGCAACCTTTCTCCCAGACTTGTTGACCTTCTGACTCTGACTCCCAACTCCCTTCTCCCATCTGCGTTTAGGAACGGTATATTTCAACTGGAGGGAATTTGCTATACAACGCAGGGTTTTTTAAAAGTTTGGAAGTGTTCCTTTTTTACTTTATGCATTTTTTGAGAAGAATTAATATACATCTTTAAAGGTCTGATAAAATTCTGCAATAAATCTGTATGGGCCTGGACCTTTTTCAGTTGGGAAAATTTTGTTTATTACTGCTTTACTCTTGTTTGTTATGTCTCTATTTAAATTATCTCGTCATGGTTTCATTTTGGCAGGTAATACATGTGTAGAAATTCATCCATTAAAAAATTTCAATTTAATAGAAGTTTTTAAGATAGTGCCTTATGATTTTCTGAGTTTTATTTGCATCTCTTGCAGAGTCTTCCTTTTCACCTCTATTTTTGTTAATTTGGGTCTTAATTTTGGTTAGTTTGCCTAAAGGTTTATCTTTTTTTTTTTTTCCCCCAGGTAGAGTCTCACTGTAGTCCAGGCTGACCTGGAATTTACTGTGTAGTCTTGTGGTGGCCTTGAACTTGCTGTGATCCTCCTACCTTGCTTCATTGATTTCTTGTATCTTTTGTTTCTAGTTTATTAATTTCTGCCCTGATCTTGTGTGTGTGCATGTTCAGGAGAGCCTCAGGTGTCTGTTCTCATTTTCCATCTTCCTTTGATACAGGGCCTTTCTTGTTGTTTGCCACTGGATAGACTAGTCCACTTGGTCCTGGCTCTGTTTCCCATTGTTTAGGTGCATTGAGATTACAGACTCATATGCCACTCTGCTTGTGTAGGTGCTGGGGAATTAAACATGGGTAAGCAGGTCCCCAGAACAAGTGCTTTTAAACCACTGTGCCGTCTCCCTAATTCATTTGTCTTGATCCTACTTATTTTTTTCCATCTATTGTTTGACTTGTCCTTACTTTTCCAAGGCTCTAAGGCACATCATTAAGTATTATATTTGAAATGTCTCTGATTTTTTAATGTAGGAACTTGTAGCTAAAAACTTCCCTCTTAGGACTGCTTTTATTGTGTTCCATAAGTTTTGGTATGTTTTGTTTTAATTTTAATTCAGTTCTAAGCATTTAAGAAATATTGTGCGAGAGAGGAATATGTGTGTGTGTGTGTGTGTGTGTGAGAGAGAGAGAGAGAGAGAGAGAGAGAGAGGGAGAGAGAATATGAGAATGGGCACACCAGGGCCTCTTGCTGTTGCAAATGAACTCCAGATATGTGTGCCACGCTGAGCATCTGGCTTTACATGGGTACTGAGAAATTGAACCTGGGCCAGAAGGCTTTGTAAGCAAGAACTTTAACTGCTGAGCCATCTGTCCAGCCCTGATTCAATGATTTTTAAAATTTCCTTCTTGGTCTCTTCAATGAGCTGTTCATCATTCAGTAGTGTATTGTTTAATCTCCATGATTTTGTGGATTTTTCTATATTTTCTCTTGCTATTGATTTATAGCCTTAGTCTATTGCAGTCAGATAGGATACAATACAGTCAGATGAATTATTTAAATTTGTTGAGACTTGCTTTATGTTTTCAATCTGTGATCTATCTTAGAGAAAATTTTATGAGCTTCTGAAAAGAAATATGTATTCTGTAGTGTTTGGGTGCAGTGTTCTGTAAATGTCTGTTAAGTCCATTTGATCTATAATGGCATTAAACTCTAATGTTTCTGATACTTTTTTTTTGTTTGTTTGTTTTTTTAGAGGTAGGGTTTCAATCTAGTCCAGACTGATCTGGAATTCACTATGTAATCTCAGGGTGGCCTCGAACTCATGGTGATCCTCCTACCTCTGCCTCCCAAGTGCTGGGATGCATGCACCTTTTTTTTTTTTTTTTACTTTTTTTGTTTGTTTGTTTCTGATACTTTTTGTCAGAATGATCTGTCTGTTGGTGAGAATGGGGTATTAATGTCACCCTTTATTATTATGTTAGGGTTAATCTGTGACTTTTGTTTTATTAAATTGGATGCACCTATATGTTTATAATTGTAATCAATTTCTCCTCTCTCTCAGTTTTCTTGGATATGGACTTGTTAAATCTTAGGACAAGACAGGGTGGTCTTACTGCAGAGAATTTATGTCATAATGTGTGCATTAGGACATTGTTAACCAGTGGAAACAACTCTGGATACCTTCTAGAGGAGCACATTAGCTGTAAGAGTGATACAGTAATAGGATGCAAAGATGGTGCAGCAATCCAGCATGGGGTGTGCAGAGCGTCTCCTGGGCTGTGGATTTACATTCTTATGCCTGAACCCCACTGCAGGTTTTTTGGATGAGAATATTCAGGAAATAGACCCTGGTATGTGCATTTTGGAAAAGTACCCCAGAATGATTCTACTGTATATGCCACTCATTAAAAATAATTGAATACTGACAAGAGTGTAAAGAATTAGGCATCTTTGCATACTAAGGTTTTTGTTTGTTTGTTTGCTTTGTTTTCAAGGTAGAGTTTCACTGTAGCCCAGGCTGACCTGGAATTCACTCTGTAGTCTCAGGGTGGCCTCGAACTCACAGTGATCCTACTACGTCTGCCTCCCGAGTGAAGGGATTAAAGGCGTGCACCACTATGCCCAGCTTTTTACATGCTATTAACATGAGTGTAAAAAATATGAGTTAAGGGCTGGAGAGATGGGTTAGTGGTTAAGGAGTTTGCCTGCAAAGACAAAGGACCTCGGTTCGATTCCCCAGGACCCACGTAAGCCAGTTGTACATGGAGGCATCTGGATTTCGCTTGTAGTGGCTGGAGGGCCTGGTGCGCCCATTCTCTCTCTCTCTCTCTGCCTCTCTCAAGTAAATAAATAAAAATAAAATATTTTTAAAAGTATATGAGTTAAGCTGATACATTATAGCTAATAGAACAATTTTCAGAATAAAAAAAAAATTTAGAAGCTGGGTGTGGTGGCTTGCGCCTTTAATCCCAGCTCTTGGGAGGCAGAGGTAGGAGGATTGCCATGAGTTCAAGCCCAACCTGAGACTACGTAATGAATTCCAGGTCAGCCTGGGCTAGAGTGAGACCCTACCACTTAATACCCCCCCCCACCAAAAAAAAAAAAAAATTATGGCCTGGGGAGATGATGGCTCAATGTTTGTTAAAGGCAGTTGCTTGCAAAACCTGCTGGCTTGGGTCCAGTTAGTTCCCTAGCCACCCACATAAAGCCAGACATTCAGTTGCAACAGCAAGAGACCCTGGTGCACCTACACACACACTTTTTTTTTTTAAATTAAAAACCAATATTTTTATGTGTGTGTATTAGTGCATATGCCACAGCACATATGGGGAGGTCAGAAGACAAATTGGAGGTGTCTCTGCTACACCTTCTTTGAGACACTGTCTCTTGCTATTGCGAATGAACTGCCAGACTGCAAAATGGATGTAAGTCTAGCTGGCCTGTGAACCTTAGATTCTTCTGGCTCCACCGCCCATTGTCATAAGTGGTGCACGCTTGGGATCACAGATGCATGGCCATTTTCCATACATGGGTGCTGGGAATTTTTTGTTTGGTTTTTCAAGGTAGGGTCTCACACTAGTCCAGGCTGACCTGGAATTCACTCTGTAGTCTCAGGGTGGCCTTTAACACATGGTAATCCTCCTACCTCTGCCTCCCAAGTGCTGGGATGAAAGGCGTGTGCCACCATGCCCAGCTTGGTGTTAGAGAGTTTAGCCTGAGCCAGAAGTCTTTCCTACAGGAATATATATGTGCACAAGATTGTAGTTTGAAGAATTGTTTTTTTCTTTTGAGACAGGTTCTTGCTAGGTGTCTCACATTGGCCTCCAACTAAAGATCCTTCTGCCTATACCTTTCCAGTCCTGTGATTGCAGGCATATGACACCATACTCTCTGCTTCAGGAAACATTCCTAAGGGTCAGGTGTGATGGTGTGTGCCTGTAATACCAACTTTCAGGAAAAACAGGGAGTTTAAGGACAGGTCGGACCACATAATGAGACTGTCTCAAAAACTTCTGTAGACTTGTTTCTATATCAAAAAGCTGTGGCATGGCGGGGGGTGGGAGGGCGGGGGGTGGGCAGCTGAAAAGATGGCTTAGCAGTTAAGGCACTTGCCTGCAAAGCAAAGGACCACAGGTTTGATTCCCCAGTACCCATGTAAGCCAGATGCACAAGGTGGCACATGATCTGGAGTTCGTTTGCAGTGGCTAGTGGCCCTGGCACGCCCATTCTCTCTCTGTGTCTGCCTCTTTCTCTCTCTCTTTTTCAAGTAAATAAAAATGTAAAATAAATTGAAAGCTGTGGGGACTGAGGAGAAAGCTCAGTGGGCAAAGTGCTTGCTGCACAAGCATGAGGACATGAATTCAGATCCTCAGCATCCATGTAGATGCTGGGCATGGTGGTGGGCACCTGTAGTCCCAGTGCTGGGAAGGCAGAGCCAGAGAATCCCTGGGATTCACTGGCTAGCTCGTCTAACTGAACCAGGGAGCTGCAGTCAGTGAAAGACCCTGTTACAAACGATAAGAGAGCAATTGAGGAAGGTACACAACACCAACCTATGTTCTCCACACACATGTATATGTACATGCACACACAGGGAAAACTGTGAGCCACTACTTGATTTGCTGAATCTGTGAGTGACATCACAGCTGTCTACAACTGTTTAGAGGATGACATGTGCATGAAAATTGCTGATCAAAGCTGAAATTGTTACAGAAACAATCCAGAATTTTGCTGGGTGTGGTGGTGCACACCTGTAATCACAGTACTTGGAGGCTGAAGCAAGAGGATCCCCAGTTCAAGGACAGCTTGTACTACACAGTACACCATTGTTTCATAAAACAAAGGATAGGGCTGGATAGATGGCTTAGCGGATATGCACAAGGTGGCACAAGTGTCTGGAGTTCAATTGCAGTGGCTGTAGGCCCTGGTGCACCAACCCCCCCCCAAACATTTTTAAAAAAGGCCAATCTGTTGGGTTTACCTAAAAAAGATAAAATGTATTGTTTTAAGTTCACAATTTGTAGGTTTTAAGAAATATTTAATGCTTGCATATCTGAATATGAAATTAGGTTTGAAACATTTTTATGTAATCCTTTTCAGTTGATCAGGTTATAGTCTATAAAGCTATTAATACATTTTAATCCTCCTGTTTTCTAATTTAGGCCCGATGAGAGAAAGGGAAAGTTAAGGATGCTGGAGCAGAACAATGGATTTCTCTTTCTCTTTCATGCAAGGGATCATGGGAAACACAATTCAGCAACCACCTCAACTCATTGACTCGGCCAACATCCGTCAGGAGGATGCCTTTGATAACAATAGCGACATTGTTGAAGATGGTGGCCAGACACCATATGAAGCTACCTTGCAACAAGGCTTTCAATACCCACCTACAACAGAAGACCTTCCTCCACTTACAAATGGCTACCCACCATCGATCAGCTTGTATGAAACTCAAACCAAATACCAGTCATATAATCAATATCCCAATGGGTCAGCCAATGGCTTTGGTGCAGTTAGAAACTTTAGTCCCACTGATTATTACCATTCAGAAATTCCAAACACAAGACCACATGAAATTCTGGAAAAACCCTCCCCTCCACAGCCACCACCTCCTCCTTCAGTACCACAAACTGTGATTCCAAAGAAGACTGGCTCACCTGAAATTAAACTAAAAATAACCAAAACGATCCAGAATGGCAGGGAATTGTTTGAGTCTTCTCTTTGTGGAGACCTTTTAAATGAAGTCCAGGCAAGTGAGCACACAAAGTCCAAGCATGAGAGCAGAAAAGAGAAGAGGAAAAAAAGCAACAAGCATGACTCATGTAGATCCGAAGAGCGCAGGTCACACAAAATCCCCAAATCGGAACCAGAAGAGCAAAATGTAAGTTGAAACATCTTTTTGAAAAGCTTGGTAACCTTTTGTGTTTACTAGAAATCAGAGATCTTCAGTTTTTATCTCCTCAGGTATGAATTTTTTTTAATTCTTTCTGGTATTCACTAGCAAAGTGTTTGGAATATTAGGGAATGAGTAAATAGTTGCTAAATAAATAAATGGACATTATTGATGAAGACATATTTTAAAAACATTTGACACCAGGGATCTTAAATATTTCTTGTTCTTGAGAGCCTCAGCTATTTTCACTTGTTTATAAAAAACTCCTGGTTTATTTTTATTCATTTATTTTTATTTTAGAGAGAGAGAGGGAATTGGTGTGCCAGGGCCTCAGCCACTTCAGTTGAGATGCTTGCACCACCTAGTGGGCATGTGCAACCTTGTGCTTGCCTTACCTTTGTGTGTCTGGCTAATGTGGGATCTGGAGAGTCAAACATGGGTCCTTAGGTTTCGTAGGCAAGTGCCTTAACTGCTAAGCCAACTCTTCAGCCTGAAACTCCAAGTTTTTACAGATAGAAAAAAGTCAAAGAGAAGTAGAGCTTGTATTTATTTTAGACGAGCTTTTGCTGGTAGAGCTTAGGTTTTACACTTGTTGCTATGTGTTTGCTACAGGATGAGCTAATGTGAGGGAGCTGTATTAAACCATTTGTTCTGTCTACAGTTACCCTATACAGGTGACTCAGGATGCCTGAGGCTGGACTTTTTAATATCTGAAGTTTCACATAGCAGTGATAAAATAATTATAACAAATCAATTTTAGCTTGAAGAGTTCATGATATAAATTATAGGTTTCCTAGAGATACTTTAGAAAGAAACTAATGTATGCTTATTTTTCTGACAATTTTCTGCTTTTGTATCTCTGAATAAGTTAATTTATTATTTTCTGTTTAAAGAAAGGTTTACTTCTTGCTAACTCATGTTTTCTCTGGTAGCTGAGTTCTGCTACTTCATATGACTCCTGTGATTTTTTTCTAGAGTAAAAATCACAGTGGTTGTAGGCTATCTTGTTGTTACTTTCTCATTTGTTTAACATATAGTAATTGAATACTATGTGCTTGATACTGTTCTAGGAATTGAAGTGTGGCAATGCATGAGAAGCACATAATGCTCTCAGGTGCTGGTGTTGCAGTCAGGGGAGTCAAAAGAAAATACGTACATATGCGCAGGTGCATAGGTTCAGAGACGTGTCTGCTACCCTGGGATTTTAGTTCTGCATCTAAGATGAAGGCTTTAGAATGAAGCATTTCGTTTTTTATTAGATTTCTGCATTTGTATACAGCAGAATGCATTCTAAAATTCCTCTTTGGTGGTTATGTCATTTTTCAAATGCCCTTCGCAGAACCTAGCTTCCCTAGTGTCTTATACTGACTTTCTGTTGAGTAAGTTAGTATTAATAGTAGGGCCAAAGCTAACTGCAGATACAGTCATTGCAGCATTTCTTATGATGCTGGGGACTGAACCTTGGGCATTGCATGTGCTAGGCAAGCACTTTACTACTGAGCTTCGTCCCCAGCCCCAGTGTAGTATTTCTTAGCTAGACTCATAGTGAAAAGGCATGCAGTACACTGTGTCTTTGGAGAGTTATAAAAATTTATAAAATCTGAATTTGGGGGCTGGAGAGGTGGCTTAGTGGTTAAGGCGCTTGCCAGCAAAGCCAAAGGACCCAGGTTTAATTCCCCAGTACCCACATAAAGCTAGATGCACAGGGTGGTGCATGCATCTAGAGTTTGTTTGCAATGGCTAGAGGCCCAGGAACACACATATTCTCATTCTCTCTCTCTCTCTCTCTCTCTCTCTCTCTCTTTCAAATCAATCAATAAATAATATAAAATAAAAATGTGAATTTGTCTTTAGCTTCTTGATGTTTGAGAGTTGTTTTGCTTTCCTGACTTTGCTTTTGTTATAGAGAAATCTGGCAAATAGGTAGATACTCAAACTTAGTTATTAGGCTAGACTTTTTATCCTTATTAATAAAATTAGTTGAAAATACATTGTCAAATAGAAAAAGACCTAGAAGCTACTAGAGGCAAGATAAAACAGTCTTTTTTTTTTTTTTTTTTTTTTTTTTTTTTTTTGAGGTAGGGTCTCACTCTAGCCCAGGCTGACCTGGAATTCACTGTGTAGTCTCAGGGTGGCCTTGAACTCATGGTGATCCTCCTACCTCTGCCTCCCGAGTGCTAGGATTAAAGGCGTGCGCCACCACGCCCGTCTTGTTTTTGTTTTTTTTCAAGGTAGGATTTTGCTGAAGCCCAGGCTGACCTGGAATTCACTATGTAGTTGCAGGCTGGCCTTGAACTCATGGCAATCCTGTTACCTCTGCCTCCCAAGTGCTGGGATTAAAGGCATGTGCTACCACACTTGGCTTGCTTGTTTTGTTTATTTATTTTTTGGTTTTAAAAAAACTAGCATAGGCTGATCCGGAATTCACTACTTAGTCTCAGGGTAGCCTTGAACTCACAGAGATCCTCCTACTTTTGCCTCCCAAGAGCTAGGATTAAAGATGTGAGCCACCATTCCTGCTTTACTAGAATCTAGGAGCCAGGTGAGGTGGTGCATGTCTGTAATGTCTGCACTCAGGCAGGAACATCTATAGAGTGAGTTCAAGCCATTTTTACAAATGTGTGAAGGAGGAGTGAGAAAAAGAGAAGAGGAAGAGGAAAAAAAGAGAAAGAAAACAATATAGGAAAATTTCAGTGTAGTGATACTTCTAGTAGTCACTTTGTAGTGAAATTTTAAAACTAATTCTTTCTTGTTAGGGATTTGCCCTACCTACCACTTTACATCACTTAGAACTTCGGCTAACTCTTACAGTCCAAGGCTTAGCTGTGAATTAAGAATTTGTTTTTGAGATAGGAACTCATGTAGTGCATGCTTGCTGGAATTTGCTGTGTAGCCAAGAATGACTTTGGATTTCTGATTCTCTTGCTTCCACCTCCAGAGCACTGGGATTGCAGGTGTGGACCATTATGCCCAGTTTTATGCAGTGCTATGGGTTGAACCCAGACCTTTGTGTGTGCTAGACAAGCACGCTACCTCTGAGTTACATCCTCAGCTCCTAATTTAAGACTTTTAGCTCATTTTATTTTTTTAGCCAATGATGGAGAAGATAGTTTAATATTTGTTATTTAGGATGTTAAAATATCTTTATCAATACTGGGGCTTGAATCCAGGACCTCACACATAGTAGACAAAGGCTATTGCACTGAGCCTAATACTCTGTGGTTTCAGACTGGCCTCCAACTCGCAGAGATCCTCCTCTGCCCTCTGAGTGCTGAGATTCAAGGTGTGTGCCATCACACCCAGCTCTTCTTACTTATTTTGAGATGGGGGTCTCACTCAGGCTGGCCTTGAACTTGCAGTCCTCCTGGCTCAGCCTCCCAAGTAGGCAGAGTGACAAGCCTGTGTCACTGGCGTGGCACAGAACATTAGTTTTACCAAAGGCATGCATGTACTCAGTATTTCTTGTTCCTTAAAAATACCACTCCTAAGTTTTTTTTTAAGCAAACAATATCTCATTTAAAATAATACACATAGCTGGGTGTGGTGGCGTATGCCTTTTATCCCAGCACTTGGGAGGCAGAGGTTAGAGGATCACCGTGAGTTCAAGGCCACCCTGAGACTACATACTGAATTCCAGGTCAGCCTGGACTAGAGTGAGAGAGATCCTACCTCAAAAAACAAAAAAAAAAAAAATTAAAATAAATAAAAAATTAAAATAAAATAATACACTTGGAGATTTTATCAGAAGGATATGGTGGGACATGCCTATAATCCTAGCACTTGAGAGACTGAGATAGGAGGATAGTGAGTTTGCAGCCATCTTGGACTTTATTAGTGAGACTTTATTCAGAAAAAAAATAAGAATAAATAAAACTTTTTTTTTTTTTTTTTGAGGTAGTCTCTTGCTATAGCCCAGGCTGATCTGGAATTCACTATGTAGTCTCAGACTGGCCTCGAATTCATAGTGATCTTCCTACCTCTGCCTCCCACATGCTGGGATTAGAGGTATGTACCACCACTCCTGGCAATGAAACTTTTTGTTGTTTCTTTTTGTTTTGTTTTTCAAGGTAGGGTCTCACTCTAGCCCAGGTTGACCTGGAATTCACTATGTAGTCTCAGGGTAGCCTCGAACTCAAGGCTCTGCTCAAGCTGGCCTAGAATTCACTATATAATCTCAGGGTGGCCTCGAACTCACAGCAATCCTCTTACCTCTATCTCCCAAGTACTGGGACTAAAGGCATGTGACACCATGCTCAGCTCTGATCAATTGTTTTTGTTCTCTGTGCTAAGCCACTTGGCTTTCAGAAGAGTGATGTTATTTGGAATAGTGTTTATATATCTTTTTTGGAATAACATATAGATAGATATATAATGTATCTGAGATTTATTTAAATAAGGTTATTAAGAGCTTTCAATTCCATCAGGATTTGATGCATATTAATTTTTAAAGCCTACTATCATTTGTTTTTTTAACATATTTTATTTATTTATTTGAGAGAGAGAGAGAGAGGGGGGGTGGAGAGAATGGGTATGCCAGGACTTCCAGCCACTGCAATGCGCCCCCTTGTGCATCTGGCTTACGTGTGTCTTGGAGAGTTGAACCGGGATCCTTTGGCTTTGCAGGAAAATGCCTTAACCACTAAGCCATCTCTCCAGTCCTTAATGCATATTATTAATCTACCAAATTTCCTGTTTTTTAATAAAAGTACTAGACCCCCAAAATTTGCATACTATTTAGGGCATTGTAATTTATTTTACTGCTCTCTTTACATAATTTCTTCCTATTTAAGAAACTTTAATTCTCTGCTGCAAAATTGAATCAACTAAAAATATTTAAAAAGTAGTATATACCCATAATCTTATAAATTTAAAGTTGAGTCGAGCTTGGCAAATCAACTCAGAGACATCTTCTATCTCATGCTTTCTTGTCCTAGCAGAGCAGCACCAAAAGATGTGTCTTCTGTTCTACTGACTTGTAGTGTCTTAAACTTTGCACAAATGAACAAAAAATGATTTTATATCCAGCAGTTTTATCTGTTGACTTTTTCTTCCCCTGCCCCCTCCCCAAGGTCGGGTCTCACTCTATCCCAGGCTGACCTGGAATTCACTCTGTAGTCTCAGGGTGGTCTCGAACATTCAGCGATCCTCCTACCCCTGCCTCCCAAGTGCTGGGATTAAAGGTGTGCGCCACCACACCCGGCTATCTCTTGATATTTCCTTGGTTCTTATTTTTAACTCAGCATTTGACTTTTATTAGCCATCTCTCCCCCCATCTGTATACACATGTGTTTTTCCCTCTCTATCTCCTTCCCTCTTCTCCCCCTCCCTCTCTCTCCATTTCCTTCTCCCTACCTTCATCTTTTGCTCACTTCTTCCCTTTCTCCCTCCCCCTTCCTATAACCCCTACCTTGTAAGTGGATGTATGGTCTCATGTTGGAGGGCCATCCTGTCTGTCACTGTACCTCTAGCACTGTGATAGGACAACCGTAGCACCTGCTGAAGAGATATGGGAACTTGGGGTTTAACTATTTTATACTTCCATTTATTTTATAAAACCTTACAGAGTATCTTATCTATCTTGAAATATTGAATGAGAATTTTTAACCAGCTTTTAGAATTAACTTTATTTATTTATTTATTTATTGGTTTTTCGAAGTAGAGTCTCATTCTAGCCCAGGCTGACCTGGAATTCACTACGTAGTCTCAGGGTGGCCTTGAACTCTCAGTGATCCTCCTACCTCTGCCTCCTGAGTGCTGGGATTAAAGGCATGTGCCACCACCCCTGTCCTAAGTCCTAGAATTAACTGTTTTTGTTTTTGTTTTTTTTCAAGGTAGGGTCTCACTCTAGCCCAGGCTGACCTGGGATTCACTATGGAGTCTCAGGGTGGCCTTGAACTCACAGTGATCCTTCTACCTCTGCCTCCTGAGTGCTGGGCTTAAAGGCATGCTCCACCACGCCCAACTTTAACTGTATTTTTTAATTAAGCTTATTTTAATGGATATAACCTCTTCTAACACTATTTGAATTGTGACCTCTGATAAGGAAAAAACTAAAAATCTCATGTAGATTACAGACATAGCCCAATACTGTAATTACCATTCTGCTGGTTAAGTTTTATTTTGTGTGTTTCTTTTTAGGATAAGTTCCTGAAATGTAATTGCTGAGTTGAAGTGTATACATATTTTCAGTTTGGGGAACTATTTTCAGATTGCCTTGTAGAAATCCTTTTTCTTCTTTTAGGTGCTGGGGATTGAACCCAGGGCCTTACGTGTATGCTAGGTGAATACTCTGGCAGACACTTGTCGTCTGCCCTGTTTCTTTTCTGTTTTGTTTTGAGACAGGTGTCACACTGTTGCTCAGGCTGGAATCTGATGAAACTACTCATGCCTTTGCTTCCCGCATATCTGTACCACAGGTACCAGCCACTGGGCCTGGCTTCAAAAATCCATTTTTCACAATAACGTACTTCTAGGATTTATGATTTTAAAAGTAATTTTTTAACTTTATTTTTATTTACTTATTTGAGAAAGAGACAGAAAGAGGGGGAGAGAGAATGGACGCACCAGGGCCTCCAAGCCACTGCAAACGAACTCCAGACGTGTGTGCCCCCTTGTGCATCTGGCTTACGTGGATCCTGGAGAGTCGAACCAGGATCCTGTGGCTTTGCAGGCAGACACCTTAACCGCTAAGCCATCTCTCCAGTCCTAACAAGTAATTAAATTTTTTTTTTTGAAATTTTAGATTAATTCAGTTATTTATTTATTTATTTATTTTGAGGGTAGATGAACACCAGATGCATGTGACACTTCGAGCATCTGACTTTTACATGAGTACTGGAGAATTGAACCCTAGGCCATAAGGCTTTTCAAGCAAGTGCCTTTAAACACTGAGTCATATCCCTAGCCCTCCTTCAGTCTCCCCCCCCCCCTTCGGTTTTTCCCCTGGTTGCTGACTTTCCCTGCCGTAGGCTTTTGACTGGGTTTTCAGTACCAGGCATGCATTCCCTCCCGTGGGGCGGGTCTCCAGTCCAGTTAGAAAGCAGTTGGTTTCCCACATACCAGACTTGTCACTCTTGTACCAGTTGGCACCTTTGGCCTGGTGGGCCATTCTTAAGGCTTTCAATGACCACTGCTATTTATCACTGTTGATGACTCCTCTGTCCCGTAGGGCTGCATGCAGCATAGCTTTTTCCAGCTTTCTCATTCTGGTGGGAAACCAAAAGACTTGGCAGTGACCTGTGATGTTTTGGGGGCACCAGGGACCTCCCTGGCCAACAACTTACTAGAAGGTATTCCATCCTTGGCACTGAAATTTTTCTGGCAACACTATGGCTTCTGAGTGTGCCATTATTCAGAGAAATAGGTTTCCATTTGGCTTATTCATAACATCTTTAGTTTTGATTAACCCTCCTCCTACCCTTCCTTTATCCAATCCCTTCCCTGACCTCACTTCCTTTTAATCCTTTTACCTTCATAGTCGGCCTTATACTTTTATGTCGTGTGTGTGTGTGTGTGTGTGTGTGTGCACAAATGAGAGAAAACCTGATACTTGTCTGAGATTGGCTTATTTTGCATAACATGTTAATTTCCAGTTCCATTCATTTTTCTGTTTTTTAAATTTTTTTTGTTTATTTTTATTTATTTATTTGAGAGTGACAGACAGAGAGAGAAAGAGGCAGTTAGAGAGAGAGAGAGAGAGAGAGAGAATGGGTGCACCAGGGCTTCCAGCCACTGCAAACGAACTCCAGACGCGTGCGCCCCCTTGTGCATCTGGCTAACGTGGGTCCTGGGGAATCGAGCCTCGAACCAGGGTCCTTAGGCTTCACAGGCAAGCGCTTAACTGCTAAGCCATCTCTCCAGCCCAAAGCCGTCTCTCCAGCCCTGTTTTTGTTTGTTTGTTTGTTTGTTTTGTTTTGTTTTTCGAGGTAGGGTCTTGCTCTGTTCCAGGCTGACCTGGAATTAACTCTGTAGTCTCAGGGTGGCCTTGAACTCATGGCAATCCTCCTACCTCTGCGTCTGGAGTGCTGGGATTAAAGGTGTGCGCCACCATGCCAAGCTCCATTCATTTTTCTATAAGTAGCATAATTTTATTCTTTGCAGCTGGTTAAAATTTCTTTAGATCTTTAAATTTTTTTATTTTTTAAAAATTTATTTGTAAGCATAGAGAGAAAGAGAATGAGAATGAGAATGAGAATGAGAAAGGACATGCCAGGGCCTCTTGCCACTGTAAACAAGCTCCAGATGCATGTGCCAGTTTGTGCATCTAGTTTTATGTGGGTTTTGGGGAATTGAACTTGGGCTATTAGGCTTTGCAAGCAAGTACCTTAACTGCTGAGTCATCTCTCCAGCCTTGTAAAATTTTATTGTGATAAACCAAGTGTGGTGGCATTTGCCTCTAATCTCAGCATTCACAATATAAAGGCAGAAGGATGAGAAGTTCAGGGTCATTCTTGGCCACAAGCGAGCTTGAGGGTAGCCTGGGTTACATGAGATCTTGCCTCAAAAACAAAACAAACAAAATTCTAAAATTCCATTTGCATATATAACACATTTCCTATACATCTGTAATTGGGCATCTACACTGGTTCTCCCAGCAACAAGGGGACTGGGTCACTACTCCAGTGTCACCTTCAGCAGCCTGATGAGTTCCCTTAATATTTTAGGGACCTTGCCAACTCAGGATTGGTGGCTTTGACACAGAAAGGAATTTCTGTACTAGCCAGTATGAAGCAGAGTTGGAATTCGTTAATGATACTCTAATATAAGTTTTAAGCATGAGGGTTAAGTGAACAGAGAGAGACACTCTGGAAGAATAAGACATACCCAGGCTGGGGAGATGGTTCAGTGGTCAGAGGCACTTGCTTGCAAAGCCTGTTAGCCTAGGTTCAATTCCTCAGAACCTATGCAATGCCAGATGGACATTCGTTTGCAGCAGCAAGAGATGTGTGCACAAACACACACACATTAATAAAATTTTAAAAAAGAAATATTTAAATCACAATGAAGTATCCTAGCATAACCATATGTACCATTTGGTGGGTCTCAAATTACATCTCAAAAGGTCACTAAACCAGACATGGTGGCACACACCTTTAATTCTAGCACTCAGGAGGCAGAGTTAGGAAGATCACTGTGACTTTGAGGCCAGCCTGGCACTACAGAGTAAGTTCCAGGTCAGCCTGGGCTAGTTGAGACCCTTACTCCTTCTTCCCCCCCCCAAAAAAAAGCTTACTGAGACCTTCCCCGTTCTCCCACTTTTTTCTTCCTTTTTGATTATAGGCGACTCCAGTGGTGCATTGATTGGGATTATGATCTAATAAGATGAAACCAGGAGCCACTAGGGGTTGTACAAGGTGGTTAAGACATACCCTTTGCTTTAAAGAAGGTTTGTAGTGAGCTTCGAAGTATTTGCAGATTAACAGAAAGTAAGGAGAAAAGCTTTTAAAGGAATGATCATTGTACTGGATTTTTTTTTTTTTTTCCCCCAAGGCAGAGTCTCACTCTAGCCCATGCTGACCTAGAATTTGTAGTCTCAGGGTGGCCTTAAACTCAGAGATCCTCCTACCTCTGCCTCTCGAGTTCTGGGATTAAAGTGTGTACTACCATGCCCAGCTTTGTGCTAGAATTCTTTTTTATTCTTTGGTTATCTGAGGTAGGTCTCACTCTAGCCCAGGCTGACCTGGAATTCACTATGTAGACTCAGGGTGCCCTCCAACTCATGGTGACCCTCCTATGAGTGTTAGAATTAAAGGTGTGCACCACCATTCCTGGCTGTGCTAGAATTCTTTTTTTTTTTTAATTTTTATTTATTTATTTATTTATTTATTTATTTATTTTGAGGTAGGGTCTCACTGTAGCTCAGGCTGACCCGGAATTCACTATGTAGTCCTTGAACTCATGGCAATCCTCCTACCTCTGTCTCCAAGTGCTGGGATTAAAGGCGTGCACCACCACGTCCGGCTGTGCTGGAATTCTTGCTCTCTGCTGGTGAGAGACTTTAGCCAGAAACCACGGTAAAGGGGTTCCCTTTCCCTTTTCACAACACCCATAATTTTTCCTCAGTTCCATATCTTGGCTACTGTGAGCAGTGCAGCTATCAACATGGACATCTCTGGTATGTTGACTTAGTGCCCTTCAGGTAGATACCCAGAAAAGTATAGTTGATCATATGGTAATTTTATTTTTAGATTTTTAGAAACCTTCATACTAATTTCCATAGTGGATGTACCACTTTACATGCAATTTATAAAGGCTCCTCAGTAATGTTTGTTAAGACAATTTGACAAGTATTGAAAGCACAAACAAAATGTTACATTTCATAACCTGGTAGTAAAATTTTCATAGCCTTTTAGTCTTTTTTTCCACCAGTGTACATTAAAAATAACTTTTTTGCCTGGAAGATGGCTCAGTGGATAAGAGTACTTACTACACAAGCAGAAGAAGCTGAGACTGCCTGAGTTTGATTCCTAGCACCCATGTAAAAAGCTTGGCATGGGCTGGAGAGATGGCTTAGCAGTTAAGCCATTTGCCTGCGAAGCCAAAGGACCCAGGTTTGATTCCCCAGGACCCATGTAAGCCAGATGCACAAGGGGCACATGAATCTGGAGTTCGTTTGCAGTGGCTGGAGGCCCTGGTGCGCCCATTCTCTCTGTGTTTGTCTCTCTTCTATTTCTCTCTCTCTCTCTCTCTGCTGGCAAATAAATAAATAAAATTAAATACAAAAGATTGATAAAGGCTTGGCATGTCCACCTGCAGTTGTAACCTCAGTCCTGAGATGAGACAGAAACCGGAGAATCACTGGGGTTCATTTGACAGCCAGTCTGACTGGAAAAAAAAAAAAAAAAAGGAAAGGAAGAAAAGAAAAAACTTCTGGTTCTGTGAGAGACTCCATCTCAAGGAAAAATCCACGAAGAGTGAAAGAGGGGGGGATACTTGACATTTTTCTCTGGCCTTTGCATACATGCACAAGGGGCACAGGCAACTATACATACAAATACACATACCAGATTTAAAAGATATTTTCAAGAATAGATTCATAGTATCCTAACTGCTTTGCCATGTACATTATAATGTTATTTGAATGTATGCTTATGTTACCTATGTACTGTAATTGATTTAACTAATTTCATATTTTTAGACAGCTACATAGTTTATTACATTGTTGTATTAAGTAGCACTGTTATGCATGCCTTTATACTTACTACTAATTTATATCTCTTAATGCCTTTTTAGTATGTACTTGTAGAAGTAGATTTGCTGGGCCAGTATCTGAAAAATACAGTTTTTCATACATATTGCTAAGTTTACTTTTCAGAAAAATTCTAGGTTATATGTTAAAAGCAGTTTCAGAGTCCTATATTCTTTTCAGTGTTCTAAGTTTAAAAAGAACAGTTTGATTAGGAAACAAAAGGTTTTTTAAGTGACAAAATGAATAATGAGCTCTAAGTATGGTATAGGAAAGTGAATGTTAATACACAGCATTGCACACTGAATAGGTTGTATTCTTATCCTTACGTGGGTCAGTAGAGCCCTGCTCTTTGCTGTTTAGTTTGATTTTTTTGGTTTATTGCCACTTTATTCTGTCTCCTACACTTTTTCATATAGAGACCAAATGAGAGGGTGGACACCACACTAGAAAAACCAAGAGAAGAACCAGTACTCAAAGATGCCGCCCCAGTAAGTGGTCTTGTTTAATATGGTGACCAGGTGTGATATAAGGAGATGAGAGCTAAGTGATCAGTTATAGCAATATGTTATTATAGCTTTATACAGGTCTTTATTTCAGAACTAAAATAAATCTTGTGTTTAGGAGTAGTTATTTTCCATGAATTATTTTCTTTTTAAAAACCATAACCAGCTGGGCATGGTGGCACATGCCTTTAATCCCAGCACTAAAAGAATCCAAACTCAGGTGATCATACAAGTGCTTTTACATATTGAGCCAGCTCCCCAGCCGATCCTATTTTCATTATTGAGGCTGGGCTTAATAATTTTTTTGTCCTCTTCTCTTTTGCTAGTTATGGACAGCAGGTATCACAGGGATGATAAATTTTATATTGAAAGTACTTTTAGTGGACTTTGAACATAGTGTAGTTTCTTTGTTCAAACAATCTTACTGATGGAGTGTTCTGACCTTTCCTGTAGGTTCAGCCAGTGCTGCCTTCTGCTCCAACAACAGAAGCATCCACTGGTGCTAAGTTCCAGGTTGGTGATCTTGTTTGGTCCAAGGTGGGAACCTATCCTTGGTGGCCTTGTATGGTTTCAAGTGATCCCCAGCTTGAGGTCCATACCAAGATTAATACAAGAGGTAAGAAAAATAGATGTTAAGTACCAAGTTTGCAGTAAAGAAAACTGAACTTTCAGTGTTATATTGAATATAAAAATACGACTAGAGGGGCTGGAGAGATGGCTTAGTGGTTAAGGCGCTTGCCTGCAAAGCCAAAGGACTTCTGTTCTATTCCCCAGGACCCACATAAGCCAGGTGTACAAGGTGGCGCATGTGTCTGGAGTTCGTTTGCAGTGGCTGGGAGCCCTAGCGTGCGCCCGCGCTCGCTCTCTCGCTCTCTCTCTCTCTCTCTCTCTCTCTCTCCTCCTTTCATGCTGTCAAATAAATAAAAGTAAAATATTTTTTAAAATACGGCTGGAGAGCTGGGCGTGGTGGTGCACACCTTTAATCCCAGCACTTGGGAGGCAGAGGTAGGATTGCTGTGAGTTCAAGGCCATCCTGAGACTACATAGTGAATTCCAGGTCAGCCTGAGCTAGAGTAAGAACCTACCTTGAAAAACAAACAAGCAAAAAAACCCATATATGATCTGACATAAAAATATACATCTCTATTCAGTCTTTTGTTTGTTTTTATTTTGTTTTGTTTCTAAGACAAAGTCTAACACTATAGCCTAGACTTGCCTTGAGTTTGTGGTGGTCCTCTTGTCTCTGTCTCTCACCAGCTTTCTATCAGGTTTTAATAATCAGTGAAGCCAGGCGTGGTGGTGCATACCTTTAATCCCAGTGAAATAATTATGGTCATTTTAGTGTGGCAAAGAACTATAATTAATATAGTCCTTGTGCGTGCTGCATATACCACTAGGTTTTAGTCCCCAGCCCTTTAATTTTATTTTTCTTTCTTTTTTGTTTTTGAAGCAGGGTCTCACTCTAGCCCATGCTGGCCTAGAACTCACTCTGTAGCCCTATGCTGGCCTTGAACTCATGACAGTCCTATTATCTCTGCCTCCCAGAGTGCTGGGAAAAAAAGGCATTAAAGGGGCGTGTGTGTGTGTGTGTGTGTGCGCGCGCACACACGCCACCATGCCTGGGTATTTGTTTATTTTTCCCCCCCAAAAATGTTCACAGCTTGGCAAATTTAATATTAGATTTTCTCTATGGATACATATATACATAAATTAATTTTTACATAGTTATTCTCTTAATATATACAGCTTTGTCACTACTTTTTTACTTAAAAATTATTTTAATTATTATGAACTTTATAGTATGAACATATTGCATATTGGTCATATTCCTATATTCTCTCTGCCCCTTTCCCATTCCACTCAGGGTCCTTTTCAGCAGGGTTGTTGGTATTCACTGTAGGGTCATGAATGTACCAATCAAGTCTCTGTAGGGGGAGAAAATGCCTCAGGATACACCTTCCCACCCAGTGACGCTTGCACTCTTTCTGCCCCCTCTTCTGCCATGTTCTGAGTCTTGGCAGGCATCTTATAAGTCTCCTTTAGTATTGAGCTCTCAGCAGCCTCTGATTTTCTGCTTTGATGACTTTTGAGTCTCCTCAGTGTCTGTCACTATCTTTGTGGAGGAAATTGTCAAGCCAGAAGTGAGAGCAGCACTAATGTTTAAATTGCCACTTCATCTGTAGTGTTTTTTTGGTCCCTGGAAGATATGATAGAGATGACTCATCTCGTGTTAGGCAGTTGGCTGTCTTTTCTTGTTAACATTGATGAATCTTGGTTCTTCCCAGTATTCCCTGCCATTTGCAAAAAAAGCAGATCCTCTGAACAAGAGTGAGAGCAGCATGGATCAAAGGGGATAAGCATAGTCCTTTCAAATACTTTTTTTTTTCAAGGTAGGGTTTCATTCTAGCTCAGGCTGACCTTGACCTGGTAGTGGTGGCCTTGAACTCATGGTGATCCTCCTACCTCTGCCTCCCAAGTGCTGGGATTAAAGATGTATACCATCATGCCTGGCCTCAAAGACTTTTTGACAGGCAGTCTCTTTTTAGCCAAAGAATAGTAGAAGCTTCTCTGTAGAGTCTTACTATTTATAGGATTCTGACTTGATTCTCAGTATCAGGTATATATTCCCTGCCACTGAGAGGGCCTCATATCCAATTGGAGAGCAGTTGATTGCCCCCATGGTCTGTGTGCCACTATTGCACAGGGTGTGTACATCTTGTCTGGCTGGTTAAATTTTTTTTTTTTTTTTTTAGCTTATAGGATCCTCTTTTTGTTCATATTCTTGGTAACCATTACCCACAGCAACTCTCATAACACTTTTCAGCACTATGAGGAATACCCATCAGGGAGATGACTTCCTTCTCAGTCCCAGCATGATCTCATTCTCTCTTTATTTACAGCCTATGTGGTTTTCAGCAATAGGGTTTTATCATTTAGCTCTGGTGAGTAACCAAATGCTTTGGCAGTAGCTGCATTGTTTTGGGGACCGCATAGGCCTCCCTAACCAACAGCTCTCTGGGAGGTAATCCAATTCTGGTACTGGGATTTATCATCCAGAGCCTATGGTTTTAATCACATCCTTTGTTTGGTTTTTTGAGGTAGGGTCTCATTCTAGCCCAGTCTGTCCTGGAATTCCCTATGTAGTCTCAGGCTGGCCTCAAACTCATGGCAGTCTTCCTACCTCAACCTCCCAAGTGCTAGGATGAAAGGCCCAGCTCTCTTTTTTTTTTTTTTTTTTTTTTTTTAATTTTCTTTTTTCTTTTCTTTTTTTTTAGTCTCACTCTAGCTCAGGCTGACCACTCTTTCTTTCTTTCTTTCTTCCTTTCTTCCTTTCTTCCTTTCTTCCTTTCTTTCTCTCTATCTCTGTCTCTGTCTCTTTTTTTGAGGTAGGGTTTCACTCTAGCCCAGGCTGAACTGGAATTCCCTATGTAGTCTCAGGGTGGCCTCGAACTCATGGTGATCCTACCTCTGCCTCCTAAATGCTGGGATTAAAGGCGTGTGCCACCATGCCCAGCTCACCTTTTCTTTTTTTGAGACAAGGTCTCACTGAGTTACCTAAGCTGGCCTTGAACTCACTATGTGATGTAGGCAGGCCTTGGACTTATAATCCTCCTGCCTTTAGCCTGCCAAATAATTGGAATTATGTACCTGAGTAACCACACCTGCCTCCTGCATTTGTTTATAATTTCTTTGATGTGTCCTGTTGTAAATGACCTTAATCTTACTACCATTCATATTTCGTGTAAAAAAGCATATAAGTAAGTGATAAGATGTTTTATGTGAGCTTACTGTATGTGCAAAGTCTTTTTTGAACTTTTTTGTTTGTTTGTTTGTTTTTGCTTTTTTTGTTTTTCGAGGTAGGATCTCACTCTTTAGCCCATGCTGACCTGGAATTCACTATGTAGTCTCAGGGTGGCCTCAAATTCATAGTGATTCACCTACCTCTGCCTTCCTAGTGCAGGGATTAAAGGCGTGTGCCACCACCACACCTGGCTTTCTTTGAACTTTTTTGTTTGTTGATTTTTAATTATTAATTTGTTTTCTAAAATTTATTTATTTGCTTACCTATTTAATTATTAGAGAGAGAGAGAATGGGCATGCCAGGGCCTCCTACTTCTGCAAACAAACTCCAGACACATGTGCCACCTTGTGCATGTGGCTTTACGTGGGTTCTGGGTTATTGAACCTGGGCTGTCGGGCTTTGTACAAGCAAGAGCCTTTAAGCACTGAGCCATCTCTGCAGCCTCTAACTTATTATTTGACTTTTGTTTTCAGGCAGGGCTCTGGTTGACCTGGAGTTCACTCTGTAACCCAGGCTGGCCTTGAACTCACTGCAGTCCTCCTGCCTCAGCCTCTTGAGTGCTGAAATTACAGGTGTGGGCCACCATGCCCGGTTTCTCTGTTCGTTTGTATTTTGTCACTGGTTTCCATGGGTAGTAATTTATTGCCCAGACAGTATTTTTGTACTAGTGAGTTTTATAGGATGCAACAGCTGCTTAGGCTCTCACTGTGCACTGAGTTACGACCCAAAAGCAAGCATAACTTCTTGTTTCCCTTTCTTTCTCTTCTTTGGATGCTGGCCAAAATCTTAAACTTGTCCCCAAGACTTTTCCACCTTTTTTCTCAATAAATCTCCTTTGTCTTACTCAAAAAAAAAAAAAAAAAAGAAAGAAAGAAAGAAAGAAAAAAAGAAAGAAAGAAAAAAAGAATAGAAAAGAAATTCAGGGTGTATTTTTTTTTCCCTCCTAATTCATGAATCTGTAAGTTTGCTGGTGTAGCCTTATGTATTTAGTATGACATAGTATAACTTGAATCTAGTTCTAATATCAGAATCTTACCTTAGGAATGTTAATTAAGAAAAGATATATTCTAATGTTACTCCTTTGCCCAAATATGATGTTTGGTTTTGACCAAAACATGATGCATATTCAATTCCTATGAGTCTGGCTTCTAGAAGGGACTTGGTAGTAGTTCAAAGACAGTCTGAGCTTAGAACTTATTCTTAAAACTGCCTTTGTAAACTCACTTTTATCATGTGGAGTTAGTTCTTCATTATCTGAAACAACTGTGTATCCATTCTTTTTCTTTCACATTAAATTTCCTATCTTTTTAATTTTGCATTATTTTCTTAAATATTTTATTTGCTTGAGAGAAAGAGGGGGAGAGAGAGAGAGAAAGAGAATGGGTGTGCCAGATCCTCCAGCCACTGGAAACGAACTCCACATGCATGTGTCACCTTGTGCATCTGGCTCTTATTTGGGTTCTAGGGAATTGAACTGGGGTCCTTTGGCTTTGCAGGCAAGTGCCTTAACCACTAAGCCATTTCTCTGGCCCATTATTTTTATTCATTTATTTGTGTGTGTGTGTGAGAGAGAGAGATCAAAAGATTTAGGGAGAGAAAATGGGCACGCCAAGGCCTCTAGCTGCTGCAGACAAATACCAGATGCATGTGCCACCTTGTGCATCTGGCTTATATGGGTCTAGAGGAATTGAACCTGGGTCCTTTGGCTTTGTAGTAAGCACCTTAACTGCTAAGCCACCTCTCCAGCCCAACTTCCTAACTTTTAAAAATATTTATTTGAGGGGTAGGTCACCAGGTGCGGTGGTGCACGGCTTTAATCCCAGCACTTGGGAGGCAGAGGTAGGAGGATCGCCATGAGTTCTAGGCCAACCTGAGACCACATAGTGAATTCTAGGTCAGCCTGGGCTAGAGTGAGACCCTACCTCAAAGACCCCCCCCCCCAGAAAAATAAGAGAGAGGGAAAGACAGGGGTAGGGTATATAGGCACTCCAGGGCCTCTTGCCTCTGCAGACGAACTCACATGCTTGTGCCATTTTGAGTGTCTGGCCTTACGTGGGTACTAGGGATAGAACATGGACCGGCAGGTTTTGCAAGCAGACACCCTTAACTGCTGAGCCATATCCCCAGCCCTAAACTTCCTATCTTGATACATTTTCACTATTAGAAGGTAAGAGTGTCTACTTAAGTCTGATGAGTCCAACTTATGGTGGGGTCAGCCCAGCTGGTCACACAGACAAAATCTGCCTGAGTAGAGTGGGTGACTTGGCTTGACCATCTTTCATCTTGGTACTACAGTGTGCTGATTAAAGGTGGGAGAGTAGAGGAATCAACAGGACAAAAGTAGAAAAGCAACTTTACCACCTGTGTGCTTTTGTACAAGGTACTGTTGGTAGGCAGTCCTGTTTATTTCTTATGTGAAGCTCATAACAGCTATGCTATAAAGTATGTCCTATCTCTCAGAAAAGTAGTCTCAAAGAAATTTGATTCTATACTTCCTGCTCTTTAACATTCTTTTCCAAAAATGTTTGTGTGTGTGGTATATGTGCTTATGTCTGTGCACATGGTTGCAGAGGCTAGAGGTGGACTTTAGGTGTCCTCTGTCACGCTGCCTTATTTCCTTGAGACAGTCTGTCACAGAACCTGGAGGTTGTGGTGTTTTTCTGTTGGACTATCTAACCACCACACTCCAGCAGTCCTCCTTTTTCTACCTCCCAGCACTGGAGTTACAGATATGTGTGGCCATACACTTTTTTTTAAAAGAGAATCAATTTTTATTTTTATTTATTTTTTTATTATTGACAATTTCCATAATTATAGACAATAAACCATGATAATTCCCTCCCCTCCATATTCCCCTCCATAACTCCACTTCATCATATCCTCACCCCTCTCAATCAGTCTCTCTTTTATTTATTTCTTTTTCTTCTTTTTTCTCTCTTTTAATTTGATATCATCTTTTCCTCCTCTTATGATGGTCTTGTGTAGATACTGCCAGGCACTGTGAGGTCATGGGTATCTAGGCCATTTTGTGTCTGGATGTATTGTAAGCAGTCCTGCCCTTCCTTTGGCTCTTACATTCTTTCAGCCACCTCTTTCACAATGGACCCTAAGCCTTGGAAGGTGTGATAGAGATGTTTCAGAACTAAGCACTCCTCTGTCACTTCTCAGCACTGTGGTGCCTTCTGAGTCATCCCAGCACTGCCATCTGCAAAGAGAAGGTTCTCTAACCAGAAGTGAGAGCAGCATTAATATATGGGTATGAACATTAAGAGAAGTGCTTACTGGGCAGTTTGGTGAGCATAGTAATACATTTAGCCAGACACCAGCATTACACCCCTTGGGCTCATGACTACCCCTGTCATAGGTTTTCAGTATCAAGCATGTATTCCCTCCCATGGAGCAGGCCTCCAGTCAAATTAGAGGGCGGTTGGTTTCCCCCATAACAGACATGCACTGTTGTATGCGATGGCTCATTTGGACCGTCTGGCCAAACTTAAGGCTTGCAGTGTCCACTGTTGTTTATCTCCACTGATGACTTCTCTTTCTCCCATTGAGCTACATGCAGCGTAGCTTTTTCCAGCATTCTGTCAGCTGGTCTACACAGAGGAAGTTTTCAGGTCAGCTCCAGTAAGGTTTCTCAGTGACCTTGCAGCCCAAGCATATGAAGTCTTCAACACTAGGGTCTTACCATCTATTCTTGCTGGGAAGCCAAGGGCCTCGGCAATACATGCCTGACTCTTTACATGTATGTTGGGGAGTCCGCTCAGGTCCTCACATTTATGCAGTGAGTGCTCTTACCCACTGAGTGTCTCCCCAGCCCTAAAATTCTTAGAGGGAAAGCGGCTGAATTCATGCAGTCATAATTCACAGGGAATAGGGAACATAGTCTTGGCTTCTGCATTTCTATAGAAAGGCATTGGGCTCGTCTGTGAAGTACGTTGGCGCGCTCTGGTGACCCATGGTTCTATGAGTGGAGAGCAGGACAGGTTTAGAAGTGGAATTCCTGTCCATGTGGAGATGTCCAGACCACTCCAAGACATGGTTGTGAGACCTGGGATTCTTTAGTTCTCTCCCTTTAGTAAACTATTCTTTTGAGATTACATAAGGAGCTTTCACATGTAACTTATTAACTAACCTAATCTGTACTTCCTAGACAGTTTTCTACTTGAGTGCCAGAAAAATTAATTTTGCTTATGTTACTATCAGAAATCTGAGAATCTAGGGTTTAAAAATGCACATTTTGGTTAAAACTTTAAATGTTCTTTTTGTCTTCAGTATTTTTCTTTTCTTTTTCTCCAAAGCAGGGTCTCACTATAGCCCAGGCTGATCTGGAACACACTCTGTAGTCCCAACCTGGCCTTGAACTAACAGTGATCTTCCTGCTTTAGCCTCTTGAGTGCTGGGACCATAGCAGTATGATACTATGCCTGACTTTCCAATCTTTTATTTAACACAATAGCTTGATTGAAATAGTCACATGCCATAAAATTTATCCTTTTAAAGGGTACAATCCAATTATTTACTTATTTTACACGGGTACTGGAGATTGAACTCTGGACCTTCATGCTTATAAGGCAAGAGCCTTACCAGCTGAGCCATTTCTCCAGACCTCCAGTGATTTGTTTTAGTCCAGGAGTTGTGCTGCCTTCACAGTAGAATTCCAGAATATGACATTGCCCCAGGAAGTAATCTTCATCAGTAGATACCACTCCCCATTTCTAATGTGTCCCACCCCAACCCTAACTCACCAATAGCTACTGCCTGTATGCCAGAGGTATAAGATCGTTTTTCTTCCCTAGACCACATTGGATAAAGAGAAATTATCTTGGGGCCCATGTACTGTCACTTTTGTGTTTTTGAGGTTTATCCATGAACAAATTGGATTTCATTGTTTAGATCTCTCTATATATCTCTCTTTTTTTTAATTGTTTTTCGAGGTAGGGTTTCACTGTAGCTCAGGCTGACCTGGAATTCTCTATGTAGTCTCAGGGTGGCCTCAAACTCATGGTGATCCTCCTACCTCTGCCTCCTGAGTGCTGGGATTAAAGGCGTGTGCCACCACACCTGGCTTAGATCTCATTTTAAGTTTAAAAGTTAAACTTAAATGCTTCTTTTTTTAAAATTGGAGAACAGCAAAACATTATAAACACATACATAGCAGAGAGCAAAAAGTGCCCACAATCTCATTCAAATATTTAATACTATTAAAAGTTTGGAGGGGGTCTGGAGAGATGGCTTAGCGGTTAAGGCACTTGCCTGTGAAACCGAAAAACTCATGTTCAAATCTCCAGTTTCCACTTAAGCCAAATGCAGTGGCGCAAGTATGCAATGTTGCACATGCACACAAGGGGGTGCACATGTCTGGAGTTTGTTGGCAGTGGCTGAAGGCCCTGGCATGCCCATTCTCTCTCTCTCAAATTAAATTAATTAATTAATTTAAAAAAATTGGAGGGGGGGGGCTGGAGAGATGGCTTAGTGGTTAAGGTGCTTGCCTGCAAAGTCTAAGGACCCATGTTCTATTCTCCAGGTCAGGTCCCATGTAATCTAAATGCCCCGAGTGACAGAAGCGTGCAATGCCGCACATGCACACAAGATGGCACACACATCTGAAGTTGGATTGCAATGGCTGGAGGCCATTCTCTCTCTCTCTTTCTCTCTCTCTCTCTCTCTCTCTCTCTCTCTCTCTCATAAAAAAATTATCAAAAAAAATTTATGGGCTGGGGAGATGGCTTAGTGGTTAAGGCATTTGCCTGCAAAGCCAAAGAACTTTGGTTCAGTTCCCCAGTACCCACGTAAGTCAGATGCACAAGGTGAAGTTCATTTGCAGTGGCTGGAGGCCCTGGTACACCCATTCTCTTCCTCTCTCTCTCTCTCACTCTCTCTCTCTCCTTCTTTCTCTCTCTCTCTCTCAAATAAATTTAAAAAGAAAATTAAAACAATTTACAACAAATAATTTGGGGTAATTTCCTTTTTCTATACATATTGTAATATATGTGAATAAAGGTTGTATTGGGAGGGTTTTTTCCCCCAGAGGGAGTGTTTTTAGGCGATATTTTGCTATGTAGCCCAAGCTATTCTTGAACTTCAGATCCTCCTGAATCAGCCTCCTTAGTACTGTATCACATAATACCTATTATTTTATTTATTTATTCATTTATTTAGAAAGAGAATTGGCGCGCCAGGGCCTCAACCATTGCAATCGAACTTCAGACACTTGTGCCACCTAGTGGGCATGTGCTACCTTGTGCAGTGGCTAGAGGCCCTGGCATGCCCATTCTCTCTTTCTCTCCAGCTGCCTCTTCTCCCTCTCTCTCTCAAATAAATGAATAAATAAAATAAATTTTAAAAATAAAATAAAACTACATAGTTTTACCCTCACATTAATTTTTATTACATAAAACATTTCTTCTTACATCTTTGATTTTAAAAAATCTGACCTATTTAGATTGGTATGCTTGTTTCTTGCATTTAAAAAATTTTTTTTTCCTTTTGTTTTTTGGACTTTTTAAGGAGTCAGGATACTAGGAATTGCACCCACTGCTTCTTGTATGCTAGGCAAGTGCTCTGCCACTGAGCTATACTCCTAGCCCTTTTTGGCTTTTTTCTCTTTGTTTTCTTTTCTTATAGGGAGGAGGCTTCCACTTAATTTCTCTGTGTTCTTCAACCAAAATATGTGGTGTCTTCAGCAATAGGGTCTTACCATTTTACTTTATATTTTGAGGCAGAATTTTAGGACTGGCCTCAAACTCCTGCCTTTTACGTCCTGAGGAACTAGGATTACAGGTTGTACCTCTGCAATATGTAGGTTTTTATTTCATAGTTTTCCAGTTATCAAGAAATTAAGTGCTTAATAAGTGTTTGATTAATTGCCTCTGTAGTAAATAATATAAGGGTCAAATTCATATGTTCTTACTAATCTGTGTGATTCTTGGATATTACACCAAAAGTCAGCAGGTAGGAGGTAGATTTCAATGCAGAATCTGAAATCTTATCAATGAATGTTGTATACTTGGTTACATTAAAATCTGTTGGTTAGATCTTACACTTTGAATGGGTCTTTTTTTTTTTTTTCAGTACTGTACATGTACTGGCCACTTAAAAATTCTTGGTTTGTTGAGTTAGGCATATCTTTCAAATGTTAGAATATTCCTTTCTAGGTACTCTTTAAAAAATATTTTATTTATTCATTTTTTATTAGGGGGGGAGAAAGAGAGAGAATGGGCACGCCAGGGCCTCTAGCCACTGCAAACGAACTCCAGATGCATGTACCACCATGTGCATCTGGTTTACATGGGTACTAGGGAATCAAACCTGGGTCCTTAGGCTTCACAGGTAAGAACTTTAACCTCTAAGCCATTTCTCCATCCCTAGATACTCTTTTAAATCACATTAGTTGATATCACCACATACTTCTTCAATTTAAAGAAAGAAGTTTTTGGAGCAGGGTCTAAAGTACATTATTTTATTTCACTTTTTTTAATTTTCAATTTTTATTCATTTATTTGAGACAGTGAGAGAGATAGTGAGTGAGAATGAATGTGCCAGGGCCTTTAGTCACTGTAAATGAATTCCAGATCTATGTGCCACCACGTGCATCTGGCTTACATGGGTACTTGGGATTCAAACCTGGGTCCTTAGGGTTCTCAGGCAAGCATCTTAACTTCTAAGCCATCTCTTCAGCCCTTATTTCATTTTTTTGAAACAGGGTCTCATGTATCATTCCAACTAATTAACTAACTAACTTCCTTCCTTCTTACCTACCTACCTACCTACCTACCTACTTACCTAATCTCACTCCAGTCCAGGCTGACTTGGAATATGCTCTGTAGTCCAGGTTGGGCTTGACCTCAGTGCTGAGATTAAAGGCATGTGCCACCATGCCCATCTCAATACTTTTTGATGTTTGGGAACAGAAGACTCAGAAGCAAAGATAAATTTTCCAGAATTCTAATTTTGCTAGAAAGGTCATATGTTATTAGCAACAAATAATGTTTTCCTTGAAATAAGAGATCTTTTTTTTTTCCCCCAAGGTAGGGTCTCTACCCTAGCTCAGGCTGACCTGGAATTCACTCTGTAGTCTCAGGGTGTCCTCAAACTCACAACGATCCACCTACCTCTACGTCCCGAGTGCTGGGATTAAAGGCATGCACCACCACGCCCAGCAAGAGATCATTCTTGAGGAGATATCTGCCAGTCACTCAGTTTTGACTAACTGTAGTTCTTCTCTCAAACTTTGTCAGTAATGGAGTCCCATGAAATGGTGACCTGTTCACCCGGCCACTCAAATGACCACACTAGTAGTGCACATCTTTAATCCCAGCACTCTGGAGACTGAAATAGAGCATCATGGGTTTGAGGCCAGTCTGAGCTACAAAGTGAGTTCCAGGTCAGCCTGGGTTACAGTGAGACCCTGCTTCATTAAAAAGAGAAAGAGAGAGGGAGGGAGGGAAGGAAGAAGGAAGGAAAACAGAAAAGAAAAACCAGTGCCAGTGTGTGCATGTGAATAGCACAAAGAACAGGGCCATTGGTCACCCCGTCTGCTCAGTGTGTGCCTGTGAAGAGCATAGAGCAGGGTTGTTGGTTGCCCCTTTAGCTGTTGGGGTTAATAAGTAGCTTTTCCTGCTATTGCTTTCCCACTATTAGGTGCAAAAGGGAAATCATAGTGATGCTATTATGACAATACTTTGGGGTCTGGAGAGATGGCTTAGTGTGGTGAAGGCATTTGCCTGCAAAACTAAAGGACACCAGTTCAATTCCCCAGGACTCATGTAAGCCAGATGCACAAAGGTGGTGCATGCATCTGGACTTCATTTGCAGTGGCTGGAGGCCCTGGTATGCACATTCTTTATCTCTCTCTTTCTCTCAAGTAAATAAATAAATAAAAATAAAATATTAAAAAATATTTTAAAAATAGAAAATACTTTTGATATAGTCAAAGTAATCTGTCAAATTAGAAGAATTTATGTATATCTTTATCTTAAAACTTGCTGTGCTGATTTTAATCACTTGGGATGATTTTTACCAAAACTATTAGTTGTGAAGTTGGTAAGCATTGTAATATATCCTTTTTAAATAATATTTTTAAAATTCTTGTTTATTTGAGGGGGGGAGGGAGGAAGGGAAAGAGACAGATATATAGAGAGAATGGGCACACCAGGGCTTCCAGCCACTACAAACAAACTCCAGACACATGTGCCACCTTGTGCTTCTGGCTTATGTGGGTCCTGGGGAATCAAACCTGGTTCCTTTGGCTTTGCAGGCAAGTGCCTTAGCCACTAAGCCATATCTCTCCAACTCTGTAATATATCTTTGAACATTTGATAAAACGTTGAGAAATCAAGGCTAAAGTCCCCATTGGCAAAGTGCATATGGATTTTTATGATTTGAAATGATTAATACGCATTTTTACTTACAGGTGCCAGGGAATATCATGTCCAGTTTTTTAGCAACCAGCCAGAGAGGGCATGGGTTCATGAAAAACGGGTACGGGAGTATAAAGGTCATAAACAGTATGATGAATTACTGGCTGAGGCAACCAAACAAGCCAGCAATCACTCTGAAAAACAAAAGGTAACTGTTAAGATACTCATATTTTTATGGTTTGTTTGTTTGTTTGTTTTTGTTTGCTATAGTGCCTGGGATGGAACCCAGGGCCTTTGCCCTTACTAGGCTAGCAGGCTGCCTACTGCTTATCTATATCCCCAGCACCCATGAGTAAGTTTTACAGCTGGGCATGGTGGTGCATCCCGGTAATCTCCATCCTTAGTATCAGCGGCAGAAGGATTGCTGCAAATTTTGAGGCCTGCCTGATCTACAGAGTGAGCTCCAGACCAAGTACAGCCACATAGTGACAACCTGTCTCAATAAAACTCAAATGTGCTCTCAGGAGATGGCTCAATGGTTTAAAAGGTGCTTGCTTGAAAAGCTTGTCAGCCTAGGTTCAATTCTTCAGCACTCTTAAAAAGCTGTATGCAAAGTGGTGCATGCATCTGTGATCCCAACATGCCAATGACAAAGGGAGGTAGAGCCAGGAAAATTATAAGTTCATGGGCCAGCTAGTCACATTCAGTTGCAGCATCACTTTACTTGTAGTGGCAAGGGACCCTGTCTCAAAGAAAGTGGAGCACAAAGACCTCAAAGTTGTCCTCTGCCCTTCACCTGTGCCATGGCATTGTGCCCATACAAGCACAGATAAACACACATAAGACATAGGGCTGGGGAGATGGCTTAGTCGCTAAAGGTGCTCGCTCCACAAACTTGCCAACCCAAGTTTGGTGCCTAGCACCAGTGTAAAGCTGGATGTAAATGGCACACATCTAGAATCAATGTGCCTGTGACATTAGGAACCAAGAGAATCCCAAAGCTCACTGGCCAGCTAGACTGGCTTTCCTAGCAGCAAAACAAGAGACATCGTCTCTGAGGTGGAAAGGAGAGGTTGTCCTCTGATCTCCACGAATGTGCCATAGCATATGTGCACTCATACACTTAGACATACACACAAAAACATAATTAAAAACCCAGTGTATCTACATAACTAAATAAAAAGTTTTACATGTCATATAACATTATAGTACTATTAAAAACTTTAAGGACTAAGGATGTGCCTTAGTTGGTAGAATGCTTGCTTAGAAGCACGAAGCCCTGGGTTTGATTGCCAGCACCACATAAACTGGGTATGGCAGCACTGAGAAGGTGGAGGCAGGCAGATAAGAAGTTTAAAGTCATCCAGTGTTACATAGCAAGTTTGAGACTAGCCTGGGATACATGAGACCTGGCTCAAAGAAACAAAAAAGCAAAAACAACTTTACCATTCTGTTGTAAATAGAGTTCTTATATGTAAGTCTATTGAATGTTAGTGAAATACGGATTTTACCAGGGATTGTTTGTTTGTTTGTTTTGTTTTATTTTTTGCTTTTGTTTTTCAAGGTAGGGTCTTAGTCTAGCCCAGGCCGACCTGGAATTCACTATATAGTCTCAGGGTGGCCTCGAACTCATGCAGTCCTCCTAACCTCTGCCTACCGAGTGCTGGGATTAAAGGTGTGCACCACCACGCCCAGCTTTGCCAGAGATTTTAAATAACTTTCTTACTTTAGCATCTCTTCATAATTCTTTATTTGACAGTTATTTTATGACAGTAAGGTTTTAAAAATGTTTGATTAGAGCCAGATATGATATACACACCAGTAATTCCAGCACTTGGAAGCAAAGGCCAGAGGATTGTGAACTTAAAGCCATATTAGGCTACATAGTTAAACTTGTTTTACACAAACAAACAAAAACTCAAGAAATCAAACTGAACAAAAAATTCATTTACTACTTAGTATGATATAAATGTTATTTTAAGTATCCTATGTCCTCATTTAATCTTCATAACATCCCCAATAAGATATTATTTCTTTTTCTACAAATGTACAGGGCTGGAGAAATGACTTAGTGGTTAAGGGGCTTGCCAGCCAAGCCAAAGGATCTAGGTTTGATTCCCCAGTACCCATGTGAAGTCAGGTGCACAAGGTGGTGCATGCATCTGAAATTTATTTGCAGTGGCTAGAGGCCCTGGTGCACATTCTTATTCTCTTTCTCTCTCTCTCCCTCTCCCCCTCCCTATAGGCCTCTCTAATAAATAAATTAATAAAATATTTTTTAGAAAAAGAAACTAAGGGCCTGGAGGGATGGCTTAGCAGTTAAGGCATTTGCCTGCAAAGCCAAAGGACCCACGTTCAGTTCCCCAGGACCCACGTTCACCAGATGCACAAGGGGGCATACGCATCTGGAGTTCATTTGCAGTGTCTGGAAGCCCTGGTGCTTCCATTCATTCTCATTCTCTCTCTCTCTCCCCCCCTCTTTCTCTGTTAAATAAATAAAAATAAAATATTTAAAAAGTTTTTTAAAAAAAAGAAAGAAAAAGAAACTAAGGTACAGAGTTTAAGTAACTGGTTCATCTCAAACCATGCAGGTGATGGAACCAGGAAATATGTTTGATGTGATGTTGAACACTTTAGTATTTTGGGACAAATTCTCAATAGTCTGGTTGAGATTTTATTTCTTTACTTTTTGGTTTTCTTTTGTTTCATAAAAACAATTTCTTTCAAATATATCATACCACTAATGTGGGTCACTTGTAGTTTATAAATTTCTAATTTTAATATATGTTTGTTATTCATATATATGTGCATGTATGAGCACCTGCACAGAGGTCAGAGGACAACCTTGGGGTTTTTATCCTCCCCTCACATCTTCTTTTTGGGGACAGGATCTCTTGCTGTTTTTGCTGCTGAGTATGTGCCTGTATAGCTGCTGGATTCTCCTGGATCCACTTCCCACTGCCATAGGCATGCTGGGATTACAGACATGTGCATCACTTTTGTGTCTGGCTTTATGTGAATTCTGGAAAACCAAACTCAGGCTAGTAGGCTTGCAAAAGTGCCTTTAGCCACTGAGCCATCTCCCATCCAGTTTTACACTTGTAAAGCTACCTAAGTTTTTTTTTTAATTATTAAACATTTTTTAAGATTTTATTTATTTATTTATTAGAGATGGGGCGGGGGGTGAGAGAGAATGGGCACACCAGGGCCTCTAGCCACTGCAAACGAACTCCAGATGCATGCACCACCATGTGTGTCTGACTTACATGGGACCTGGAGAATCGAACCTGGGTCCTTAGACTTCACAGGCATACTTCTTAACCACTAAGCCATCTCTGCAGCCCGTTAGCTAAGTTTTATCAGAGGATTTTGGTTAGGTTTTTGTTGTTGTTGTTGTTGTTGTTGTTTATTTTTATTTATTTATTTAAGACCGACAGAGAGAGAGAGAAAGAGGCAGAGAGAGAGAGAGAGAGAGAGAATGGGCATACCAGGGCCTCCAGCCATTGCAAACAAAACTCTAGATGCTTGCGCCCCCCTTGTGCATTTGGCTAATGTGGGTCCTGGGTAATCCAGTCTCAAACCGGGGTCCTTAGGCTTCACAGGCAAGCGCTTAACTGCTAAGCCATCTCTCCAGCCCGGATTTTGGTTAGTTTTACCAGACTTAAAATTTATGCATTTATACACATCAATATTTGTCACACCACTATCTCATGAGCGCAGCATAAAAGTTTTGTCTACCTCAGTTTAACCATTGAACAGCTCTTTTTTATTTGTTTGGCGTTCCCCCACCCCCCGAGGTAGGGTCTTACTCTATAGCCCAGGCTGACCTGGAATTCACTATGTAGTCTCAGGCTGGCCTTGAACTCACAGCGATTCTCCTACCTCTGCCTTCCAAGTGCCGGGATTAAAGGTGTGTGCCACCACGCCTGGCCTGAACAACTAATTGCTTTGCCCATCTATACTTTAAGTCAACTCCTTTGGTCATCTCGCTCTTTTCAAAGCTTTCTTACCCATCCTTCCAAGCTTTTCTGCTCAACCCTGGACTTACAGACCTGTAGAAACAAATTTGAGCTGATTTTTTTCTCCTCTCAGTGCTGCTCTCCTTGTCCTGTCAGCTTCATGTGTTCTTTGTGCTTTCTCTCCTCCCTCCCTCCCCTCCTTCCTTCTTTTTTCTGTTTGCATGCATCTCCAGATATCAGCTGTCAGCAAGCTTTGTTAAGATCTCCACACCACTTACTTGTCTACATTCCCTGAAATAGGAGCTTTAAGGTGTTAGGGTTTCTGTTTGTTTGGTTTAGTTTGTTTTAAAATGTTTTTTATTTGCTTATTTGTGAGCAGAGAGACGAGAGAAAGGGAGAATGATATTCATATATGGGCAAGCCAGTACCTTTTATCACTGCAGATGAGCTCCAGATACATGTGCCACTTTGTGCAACTGGCTTTACATACATACTGGGGAATTGAACCCACGCTGTCAGCTTTATAAGCAAGCGCCTTTAACCGCTAAGCCATCTTCCTAGTCCAGGTGTCATGTTTAGTATTAGCGTTTTCTTGGTCACTGAAAATAATACTATCTGTAATCTTTGTGCTGCAGTAAGTGTGATGTGAGAAGTACAAGCCCTCTCTGGGGCTGTTGTCCAGCAGTGTAGTCAACTAAGGAAGGATAAATAAAACAACAGACCTTCATGCCATCTCAAAGAGTCACACAGCTTACCGGTTGCATTAACCAGCACACTCCACCTAATTGTCTGGATGGAGCACATGAGGTATTTGTGTGTACCCGAAAAGATGTCAGGATGCTTGGGAAATATGGACTGGTTTTAATGAATTTACTAGATTAAACTGTGTCACATGATACCTGTATCTTTGTTACAGATTCGGAAACCCCGACCTCAAAGAGAACGTGCCCAGTGGGATATTGGCATTGCTCATGCAGAGAAAGCATTGAAAATGACCCGGGAAGAAAGAATAGAACAGTACACATTCATCTATATTGATAAACAGCCTGAAGAGGCTTTATCTCAAGCAAAAAAGAATGTTACCTCCAAGACTGAAGTTAAAAAACCCCGAAGACCAAGAGCTATCCTGAATACCCAATCAGAACAGCCCAGTGCTGGGGAGGCCGTCTCCTCACCACCAAGTACTGAGATCCGAAGACAGAGCCAGCGGCGGCACACGAGCGTGGAAGAGGAAGAGCCAGCGCCTGTTAAAATAGCCTGGAAAACCGCAGCTGCAAGGAAGTCCTTACCAGCTTCTATTACAATGCACAAAGGGAGCCTGGATTTGCAGAAGTGTAATATGTCTCCAGTTGTGAAAATTGAACAAGTGTTTGCTCTTCAGAATGCAACAGGAGATGGGAAATTTATTGATCAATTTGTTTATTCAACAAAGGTACCTCTTGTTCTTATGAAATTTTTGTTTTGACAGGTGTTATTTTAAAAATAGTGACTTTGGCATTAAAAAAGTCAACATTACGAATCATTTAATATCATTGTATTCTTCATTTGAAATATACAGTCAGTCATATTTACTCTGTAGGCAAAACAGCTATGTTTTTCTTCTGTTTCCCCTCTTTTGTAGTATTCCCATCTGTAGTAGATTAATCTGGAGCTATGCAGCCAAAATTGAGCTTGGCTCCTAAAAGTCATGGAGAAAAAAAACAGGCAGTTTGCCCGTTTCTAATTTGTACAGTTAGTTTTTCTGTGTTGTGAATTTTATTTTTATTAAGCCCATCCTTTGGGTCTGAGGAGATGGTTCAGTGGATTAAGTGCTTGCTGTGCAAGTGTGACTACCAGAGTTCAGATCGCCAGCACCCATGTAATGCCGGATGCTGTATTGCAGTGAGGGAGGTGGAGGCAGGAGAATCTGCCAGAAGCTTACAGGCCAGCTAGCCTGGAATCGACTCATGAATAATGAGAGACCTTGCCTCAAATGAGGGGGAAGGCAGGGACCAACACCCAAAAGTTGTCCTCTGACCTCCACCTGTGTGCCATGATACCTATGTGCGTGTGTGTGCATGCATACACCCCAGAAAATCATTCTTTTCAGTTGTCTGAATTAACCATTGTTATTAAAAAAATTAGCGGGGTAATTTTACCTTGTGATTGTACCAGCAGTTTGTTAGATCCCCGTTGGTTTAGGATATCTCAGTGCATTTTAGAGACATGCCAGTACCATAACAGGGAACTAGTGAGGAATGGATGACTGTGAACATCAGCCTCCGTCAGTCTGACCTGGGTCTCTATTTAAGGCAGTTACATTTTTGCTTGAAGACATCAAAATTATTTCATAGCATTGGAATGCTTATGAACCTCCTCACCACCCTCGAGGCCAACCTAATTTTTTTGTTTTGTTTTGTTTTGTTTTGTTTTTCAAGGTAGAGTCTCACTGTAGCCCAGGCAGACCTGGAATTCACTATGTAGTCTCAGGGTGGCCTTGAACTCACAGCGATCCTCCTACTTCTGCCTCCCTAGTTCTGGGATTAAAGGTTTATGCCACCATGCCCTGCTCTAACCTACTTTTTAACTTTGGGTTTGTGGTTTTGATTTAATAGTATTTCAAGCATGTGTACCTTAAAGAATTTTCTGCTTATTTTTTTCCTAACATATGCACATTAAAATAAACGATTAAAGGATGCTATATGAGTATTATATTTCCTTAGAAATGTTAAGGGTCCTCTATTTATCTGTTTCTTGTAGGTTCAGCTGATTTGTGTAGGGCCAAAGTTCTAGGAAAAACTTAGTTTCCTATTTAAGTGATTTTATTTGTATGGTGACACTTGCATGTTGTTTGAATCCAAGTTTGACTTTACTCTTGAAACTAATTTTATTTGCTGCTATATGCACAAATCAACTTCGTTATACACCCCCTCCCCAACAACAATATTTGAGGAAATTTGAGATTAAAGTGATCTATTAAAAAATACAAGCCGAGCCAGGTGTGGTGGCACATGCCTCTAATCCTAGCACTCGGGAGGCAGAGGTAGGAGGATCGCCATGAGTTCGAGGCCACCCTGAGAATACATAGTGAATTCCAGGTCAGCCTGGACCAGAGTGAGACTCTACCTCGAAAAACCAAAAAAAAAGAAGAAAAAAAACAAGCCGGGTGTGGCGGCACACACCTTTAATCCCAGCACTCGGGAGGCAGAGGTAGGAGGATCACCGTGAGTTCAAGGCCACCCTGAGACAACATAGTGAATTCCAGGTCAGCCTGAGCTAGAGTGAGACCCTACCTCGAAAAACCAAAATAATAAATACATACATACATACATACATACAGTCGGGTGTGGTGACATACACCTTTAATCCTAGCACTTGGGCAGCAGAGGTAGGAAGATTGCTGCGAGTTTGAGGCTAGCCTGAGACTACATAGTGAATTCCAGGTCAGCCTTGGCTAGAGTGAGACCCTACCTCAAAAAAAAAAAAAAAAAAAAAAAAAAAAAAAAAAACAGGGCTGAAGAGATGGCTTAGTGGTTAAGTGCTTGACTGTGAAGCCTAAGGACCCCAGTTCGAGGCTCATTTCCCCAGGACCCATGTTAGCCAGATGCACAAGGGGGCACACGTGTCTGGAGTTCATTTGCAATGGCTGGAGGCCCTGGCGTGCCCATTCTCTCTTTCTCTCTCTATCTGCCTTTCTCTCTCTGCCTGTCACTCTCAAATAAATAAATAATAATAATAAAATTAAAAAAAAAAAACACATATAGTTCCAGACATTCCTTCATTTCTATTCCATTATTTTCAAAAACTACTAAGTTGAGATTTAAATTTTAATTATACCCACTTTCATTCTGCCCCTTATTAACTATTTGGTCATTTTGATCACAATGAATGACATATTTCTGTATCTAAAGATAGGACACATTGGCTTTCTGTTTTTGTAATAAGGTACTTCACCAAGTGACAATAGCTAGAGTTCTCTTACTGTTATATATGTAAAGGAAGATACTGCTCAGACTAGAAAATGTTTTGTTTTTGACAGAAAATGAGGTTGCACAGGTTCATTTATTAAGGATATTAATCACCTAGACTTAGGCAAATAGTTTTATTTTCCCCTTGTGATGTCATTGTACATTTTAGAATATATTCTGTTGACTTAATAAAATTATTCTCATAATAGCCTATTATAATCAGAGACAATACAGATTCAAGCAAATTATGATCATGTTAAACCATTTGATGCTATTTGCCTGCTAATTACTTCTTTTTTTCATTTTGTCTAACTTTAAAGGGAATTGGTAATAAAACAGAAATAAGTGTCAGAGGGCAAGACAGACTTATAATCTCTTCACCGAACCAGAGAAATGAAAAGCCCACTCATAACACATCATCTCCTGAAGCATCGTCTGGTTCTACAGGTGAGTGTGAACAAGCAGAACGTGGGTCCATATTGAGAAGGCATTGTTGCTCTTAGCTGTGTTTGTCCTAGGTTCCTAGGAGACTTGTCATTACCAAAAGGAAATAAATGTAAGAATGAGAGCAAGTATGATGCATAAGTATGAAGACACCATGAGAGTAAATTATAGAGCAAACCCAGTGTACTCTCTCGCTATGCAGGAAACTGAAGTGTGAAAATGGCTTGAGTTCAGGAGTTGGAGGTTAATCTGAGCACCAAAAAAGTGAATTATATTTTAAATAAGATATTTTAAAAGTATATTTATTCATTTATTTATTTATTTCACAGAGAAAAAGGGGGAGAGAGAGAGAGAGAGGATGGGCGCACCAGGGCCTCCAGCCATTGCAAATGAACTCCAGACACATGCACCCCTTATGCATCTGGCTAACGTGGGTCCTTTGGCTTTGCAGGCAAACACCTTAACCACTAAGCCATCCCTTTAGCCCGTAAATTATATTTTTAAAATGAAATTCTAATTTTTTTAAAATGTGCTTATCTGCTTACACAAGTATATATGTGTATGGGCATACCATAGCCTTTTACCATTGCAAACAAATGCCAGATACTTGTACCACTTTTTGCATCTGGCTTATGTGGATGGCTTGGCAATTGAACCTGGCCTAGTAGGATTTTCAAGCAAGTTTCTTTAACTGTTGAGCCATATCCCCAGCCCCAAAACAGAATTTCAAAAGCAAATATTTTAGTAGTAAATAATGGGTCAAACCTAGAGAGCTCTGTTCATAGTAAAAGTTCTTTTCTCTACAGGTATTTAATAGGACAATATTATAATAAAGAGTATAACTATTAGTTGTATGAGAGATACGGTGGCATGTATGTAATCCCAGCACTTGGGAGGCTGAAACAGAAAGATTGAGTGAAAGGCAGCTCGGGCTATATAGTGAATTCCAGGTCAGTCTGGACCACATAACAGGTCTTGGGGGATGGGGAAAGACAAGGAGAGTATAGCTATAAATTCTAAACATGTTGGAGTAAATGCCCTGTTTATCTCTCTTTGAATGAGAATACCAGTTTTGCCTTTTCAGCTTGAGTAACACATTTTCACATCCTTCACCCCTATTGGAAACAAACTGGTAGGTGCCAGAGCTCTTCATTGTTCTTAGATATGTGAGGTTTTAGTAGCTGTGGGACCCAGGACACAACTATCTTTTTTTTTTAAATTTTTTAGAAAATTTATTTATTAGAGAAAGAGGCAGGTCGAGAGAGAGAGAGAGAGAGAGAGAGATTGGGTGTGCCAGGGTCTCAGCCACTGCAAATGAACTCCAGACGCATGCACCACCTTGTGCTTATGTGGGCCCTGGGGAATCAAACCTGGGTCGTTTGGCTTCATAGGCAAGCACCTTAACCACTAAGCCATCTCTCCAGCCCCAGCTATCTTAATGTAACCTATTCTCTGATCCACAAGTACTATGAGCTGAATATCCAAAGATTTAAAGTTTTTTTTTAATTTGTATGTTGTGTGTGTTAACAGATGTTACAGTTGTCCTGTGAGGTCAGAAGATAACCTCAGGCAGGATGTTTGCCCTCTCCTTCCACCTTTGAGGCAGGACCTCTTGTTTTGCTGCTGTGTGCACCAGCCTAGGAATTGCAAATGTGTGCACTGCTTTGTATCCCGCTTTGTGTAGGTGCTGGAGAGAACAGAACTCAGGCCAGCAGGCTTGTAAGCAAGTACCTTTAACCACGGAGCCCTCTTCCTAGTCTTTAAAGTTAGTTTTTAGGCCGGTCGTGGTGGCGCATGCCTTTAATCCCAGCACTTGGGAGGCAGAGAAAGGATCACCATGAGTTCAAGGTCACCCTGAGATGACATAGGGAATTCCAGGTTAGCCTGGGCTAGAGTGAGACCCTACTTCGAAAAACAAAATAAATAAATAAATAAATAAAGTTAGTTTTTTTGTGTGCACGTGCATGTGTGTGCATACATGTGTGTAGTATATGTACACACATGCGGAGACCAGAGGAGACTGTCCACTGTATTTCTTTTCTTGCTCATTCATGTATTTTCTTTCTTTCTTTTTTTTTAAAGTTCAGAGAGACTATTAGATTAGAAAAGGAGAAAGTGTGAAGAACTCCTGTGCACAAGAAGGCAAGAGGCTTAAAGCCCACCTAGAGACCCAAATTAGGGTCTTTTACAGGTTTTGAGTGGGGGCTGAGCTAACCAGCCATGATGCCAAGTTTTGAGAGTTGAGCTTAACCAACCACAATGCTAGGTTTCGGTTTAATACTTCTAGGAATCTCAATTCTAGGAGAAACTAGAAAGGGGAACTCCTTTCTGGGGAGGGACTGAGGTTGTTTATGGAAAAACTGATCTTGGGAACTCTTTTAGGCAAGATATACTGAGAAGCCAGATCCTTCTCTGACCTCTAGCAAGGTGAATACTACAAGGGTAACTCAAGAACATTCCCTCCCTCCCTAAACTGCCTCAATCACTCCTTTGAAGAAGCAACTCATTAGGGAATTGGGGTGATTTACCAATCTGGCTTCTTCAAGCTGAGTGGGGTTGTCAGGTGTGGCAGTTGGGAAACTTCTCCAGTGAATCTATCTAAGGGACCTCAAAAGTGTATTGGTGGGCTGGTGAGATGGCTTAGTGCTTAAGGCTCTTGCCTGTGAAACCTAAGGACTCAGGTTCAGTTCCCCAATACCCACATAAGCTAGGTGCACAAGGTGGCTCATGTGTCTGAAGTTTGTTTGCAGTGGCTGGAGGCCCTCGTACGCCCATTCTTTCTCTACCTGTCTCTTTCTTTCTCAAATAAATAAATAAATATATTTTCAAAAAAAGTGCATTGGTAATGTGGGGGAAGACAGACCTGGAAGAAAATGTTGGGGAGAAAGAATATAAGCAAAGTGTTAGGAAGTGGGCATCAAGTAAATTGGAGCTCTTTAGAATTCCAATTCTTATTGCCTTTCAAACATTGGAGGGTGATCGAGGGAACCCAAGTAAATGGAGTTGGATTGTTACAGGACCATCCAAATGTGAGCTGACCATAAGCAAGAGGGTTAAAGCACCCAAGGTTCAAAATTATAAACATGATCCATGCATGTTCTTGAGACAGGGTCTGTCCCTCAACCAGAGCTGCTGTCCATTCATGAGCCCCAGTGACTCACTAGCATCTGCTCACCACCCCCTGCACCCTGTGAGCTGGGGTTATAGTCATGCCCATGCATGGCAAAGCCTAGGTTTTTATGTGGGTTCCAGGGACTCAAACTCAGCGGTCTTCAGCCTGAGAGGTTTTCATGGTTGAGTAGCAAAGGTTCTCAATTGCTGAGCCATCACCGCAGCCCCTAAAATGGTTTTTGATTTTTCATGGTAGGGTCTCACTCTAAGCCCAGGCTGACCTGGAATTCACTATGTCCTAAAGTTATTTTTTAAGAGGCTGACTTTTTAAAAAATAGTTTATTCATTTATTTATTTGCAAGAGGGAGAGAGAAAGAAGAAAAGGCAGACAGAGAGAATGAGAATGGGCACTCCAGGGCCTCCAGCCACTGCAAATGAACTCCAGAAGCATGTCCACCTAGTGCATCTGGCTTATGTGGGCCCTGAGGAATTGAACCTGGGTCTTTAGGCTTCACAGGCAAGTGTCTTAACCACTAAGTCATCTTTCAGCCCCAAGAGGCTGACTTTTTAGTTTCAATGATTGTCTTATAGATTTGAGAATAGCAGTATCATCTGAGAAACAGAATTTATATAATCTGCATAATATTACTTCACATGGCCATTAAGCAAAGGGTTGGGCCTATAGTCCCAGCTGAAGAACCAGAAGCAGAGGGTAACAAAACTCCTAGGCCCATCTGGGCAACTTGCTAGACCCTGTGCCAAAAAAAAAAAAGTAAAAAGAGGGCTGAGAGCCAGTTGTGGTGACTTATACCTATAATCTCAGCATTCAGGTGGCTGAGGCAAGAGGATCACCACAGGATGGAGGCCACCCTGGGCTGCACAGTGAGTTCCAGGACAACCAAGGCTACAAAATGAGACTATCTCAAACTATACTCCTCCAAAAAAAAAAAAAAAAAAAAAAGAAAGAAAGAAAGAAAGAGGATGATCCTATAGCCCAATGAGCTCTTGCTTAGCATATATAAGGGCCTTTGTTCATTTCTTAGCACAAGATATAACAGGGTTAACAGATAACATGAACTGAAATTAAGTGAATTAAGTCAACCTAAGAAAGGCATGTTATGTGTCTTCTGTCATTTGCAGTTTGCAGTTCTAGAACTTATGTGGATACATAAAACCATGTATGTACATATGATCTGAAAGTAGAAGAAAAACTGTAGAGGAGCAAAGGGGATTCATCAAGAGTGGATAGGGGGAGGAAAGGGTGAATATGGGGTGTAAGAGGGAATAAACATATAGTTTATACATGTATGAACCCCTCCCCCCTGAAAAAAAAAGTTTTAAATGCCATTTCATAAAGTGAAATTGTAGCAGTAAGGAATGAGTGGACTTGGGCTGGGCTTTGCATTGGTTAGCCATAATGTAAATGTTCTGTTCTTTGACCTCTGAAAGCACCTTTTGGCTTTAACATTTAAGTTTGTGTATCAGTTTTGTTAACTTGTTGATTTTTGGGGGGAGGGAGGTTTTGAGGTAGGATCTCACTCTAGCTCAGGCTGACCTGGAATTCACTGTGTAGTCTCAAACTCACAGTGATCCTCCTACCTCTGCCTCCTGAGTGCTGGGATTAAAGGCGTGCGCCACCACGCCTGGTTTAATTTGTTAATTTGTATCAATTTAAGTAGGAGACCTAAGAGTAGGAGGACCTTTAATCATGCATCTACAGATCCCTAACTAGGGTGAAAGTGAAGTCTTCATGTAATACTGGACTAAACTATGATACTTTCTTTACATTTTTCTTTCTTTTTCTTTTGTTTTGTGAGGGAGAGAGAGAGAGAGAATATGGGCATCCTACTTCAAAAAAGTAAACTATGCCCCTGCTATTTTGGTATGACTTCATAATTTTTGAAAATTGTATTCCCTTTATTTGTATACCTAGGATGTTTTGCAGATCCCAGTTTAGCTTATTTAAGCCATTAAAATAATTTTTATGTTCCCAGGTATTTAAAAACTTTTTTTTTCTGGCACGTGTGTATGGAGTGGGTGCATGTATATATGCATGTTTGCAGGTGTGTGTGTGTGTGTGTGTGTGTGTGTACACGCACATGTGCACATACTTGTGGAGGCCAGGGATTGAGTTCAGGGTGTCCTCAATTGCTCTCCACCTTAATTTTTGTTGTTGTTTTTTGAGGCAGTGTCTCACTCTATCCCAGGCTGACCTGGAATTCACTCTGCAGCCCCAGGTTGGCCTTGAACTAATGGTGATCCTCTTACCTCAGCCTCATGAGTGTGGAAACCAAAGGTGTGTACCACTGTGCCCCAGCTCCATCTTGATTTTTGAGACAAGGTCTCTGAATTCATGAATTCAGGTAGAGTAGCTAGCCAGCAAGCCCTAAGGAACCAACTGGCTTTGCCTTCCCATCTCTGGGATTTCAGGTGTGTGCTACCAAGCCCAGCATTTTACATGGGTGCTGGGGGTCCCCTCAGATCCTTGTGGCTGTATGTCTTTACCCACTGAGCAATCTCCTCAGTCTCTTAAGAGTTTTTTAATGTCTTAAGAAAAATTCTGTAAGTAATTTAAGAAAAGGAAAGCATCTAATCAGCTCTTACCTGCATGAGTGTCAAGCCATCCTTAAATAAGTTTTTGTTTGTTTATATGTTTAAATCGTCTCTTAGGCTCAGTAGAAAAGAAACAACAGAGAAGATCAATCAGGACTCGATCTGAATCAGAGAAATCTGCTGAGGTTGTGCCAAAGAAGAAGATCAAGAAGGAGCAGGTTGGCTTCCCACATGTAGAGAGTTAAAGCTTTGTATTTGTAAAGGTGTGGTGGTTTATCTTGGTGTTGGGAAGAGAGCTCTCTCCCGACCCTGGGGTTCCTTTCTGGACTGTCTTTCACTTCTGTCCCCGTGGGTTCCAGGGTCAGTTCTCACAAAGCCTTCCCTGTGGTTCTGCCCCAAGCATTCTCACAGAAAAGTTGGGCTTCTGGAGATGGGAAGCCAATGGTTGGAGACCCTCACATTTACTTTAAAATTTCTGTTATCAACACAATAATTTCATGATTTTTATTTTAAACTATCTATCATTGGGTTCCTTTCTAAATTTTTTTGATTTTTTTAGTTTATGCTGCTAGCATATATTGTTTTTATTTTTTTAAACAAATCAAATTAATTTAACTTATATTCTTATATTTAAGAAGCAGATAATCATAGGTGATCTGATTTTTCTTTTGCTCTCACAGACCTTTTGGAATGTTATTTTTCCAGTAGTATGGCACTATTTGGTATCAGATTGTCAGATGAACAGTATTTAAGTAAAAAGTGTGTGCGTGGGGGGTTACCTTTTGACTGAATGTGTTCAACCAGTGTAATCAATGTAGTAATATTCATGTTAAGTTACCTTTCAAGGAATTTTTGAAATGAGTCTCCTTTAAATTAAACTCACAATCAGAATTTTCTTGATTTTTTTTTTAAGTGAAAGAATATCTGTTTTTAGGCAAGCACGTTACTACTGAGCTCTATCCCCAGAATATCTGTCTTTACAGCCCAGCCACCTGGTATTAAACAAAACAAATACTGAATAGAATTAGTTTCAGCAAGTTTCATCTTTTAAAACCATTTGCCATGGAATAGTGTGGGCTTTTTTGATTTTAAAATTGCCTTCATAAGTTTAAACTTCCAAATTTAAAACTTAACTTTGTGAGTGCTGTATGGTATCATAAGCATGTAAAAACAATTTTTTGAGACTATTTAACAAATTTCAGTAATATACGTATTTGTCATTCATTTATCATATAACTTTCATGCTTAGGAAATTCCAAAAATCTAAGTCTTGCAAATCTCTATAGTATTCATTACCAGAATGAAGTTGTGATTTTGCCACCTGGTTCCCAAATTCAGTCTGTGACCAGTTAGTTTAAAATTAATCAGCAGAATGAGTTAAAAAAAAAAGGGGGGGGACAAATTGTTAATGCCACTGTGTTATATATAGTTAGTACTAGAATAATATCAGTGATTGTTTAGAAAACTTTATATTTGTACAACTAATTGTATCTTACAAAAAGCATTTCTGTTGTATGTTTTTTTTACTTGTTGTAAAAAAATAAAAAAAATTTTTAAAAGCTTAGAATAATCCTTAAATATTTACAATATGTGTTTCAACATGTATATTTCACCACATCTTAAAGAAACATGAAATTCAATTCATAGCTTAAACAGGAACTTCTCCAAACAACATCCTTTCCCTAATTTCAGTGGTTCAATCCTTCAGTTACCACGTGTTTTACATATACATTGGCAGAATAACTTCTGATCTCGCTCTCCTAATGTAGGATCAAGACACTGTTCATAAGACACTCAAGAAAGTGCTTTTGCAATATCACAAACTTATTAAGTTTGTTCTAGCAGCAAAAGTATTGAGCTTCCAGCTGTATGGAGCCCTGTAGCACTCTCTACAGAGAGGGTCCTGATTCCCAGCAACTTAGCTGTGAGTGCAGGCGCGGAAGGGTCTTAAAGTGGCGTGAGTTACATTAACCTGAGTATCATAGTAAGTAAAAATTTATCCTAATGTCTTTGGGGCGGGAGGGGTTTATAGCAACATTGGGGCTGGTTGCAGAAACAACCCCTCTCTTGCCTCCCAGACACTGAGGAAAGCATTCGTGTTCTTCATGTACAAAGGGAATGGTGGGAGAAGTCTGCTCGAGAGCATGTGGCTGTGTGTTGTCACGTGGTATACAGCACAGGCAGTTAGGACATAACCCTTCCCTGACTCTGAGACAGAAAACTTGACCCAGAAGATGGGATTGAGTTCATATTTCAGATACATTGATCACTCATCACTACCTAGATTGATGAAAATGTTATCTTTTTTCCCTTTTATCTAAAAACGAAAGAAAAACTCCCTGGTAATGCTGTATCTTTCTGTCCAAACAGGTTGAAACAGTTCCTCAGGCTACCTTGAAGACCGGATTACAGAAAGGTGAGTTACTATTATAATGTTGCTTTGCATTCCCTTGATTAAACCAGTTTTTAAGAATTACTTATTTGTACTCATGTATTTTTGTCTGTCTGTAAATCACCATTGCTCTTCAGTGTGAACTTGTACTATTTGTGTGTGTGTGTGTGTGTGTGTGTGTATGTAGTGTGTGCGCACGTGTGCGTGTGTACGTGCGTGTCCTTTGGAGTTGATCTTACTCTGTACCTCCACACAAAGTCTTTGTTGTTCTGGTGAATTGGAGAATACCATATAGACTTGATACTGTTTCCAAGTTTTCTCCATAAGATCCTGGGATTTCACTGGCTATAAACTAGGGATGTGACGAATCCACTTTTTTTGGTATTCGAGTGAATACCGATAGTAGCTATTAATGTTTGTCAAAAATGGACTATGAAATCAAACAAGACAGCTTGATTGGAAAAAAAAAATGTTGCCACACTTATTTTTACAATGCTGTAAAAACTTTTTGTAAATTAAAATGATCCATACTATAATTATGGCCACTATTAGATGACCATATGTGAATCTATTTGAGCTATGCACAAAGTTTAAGAAACCTTAAACTTATACCTGTATTTTCTGTGTGCAGTTTGACTATAGTACAAACTCCATAGCATGGTTCATGCGTTTTTGGTGAGCTCAAACTGTATTTAATACCTGTAGAGATACTCTGGGCAAATTGCATTATTTTAAAATAAATAAAATAAATCACCAGCCTCTCTGCATTCTCGGGGAGAAGTCTGCAGCGATGGTCTCCGTGGAGATCCTCAGCAGAACTGAACAGCCTCCCGGAGGGAACACTGCTTGGCGGAGCTCCAAGAAAAGACATCGCGATCGCTGGGAGATTAGGAGGCCTGATTGCGTTGTGTTTCCACCATTCCACAGGGTCGGCGGACCGGGGAGTGCAGGGCTCTGTCAGATTCAGTGACAGCTCCGTCTCCGCAGCGATTGAGGAAACTGTGGACTGAGATTCCTGTACAATTTCATCCCAGAAACTCCAGACTTGGAGTCTCCATGCAAGATTTCTTTGTCGGCGGCTTGATAAACAGTTTCTTTGTTTTCCATTTCGATTTTGCCAATCATCATTATTGGCATTCTCCTGCCTGGTTTCTTCCTCAAGACTGAACAATTGCTTTAACATTCAAATGATTTTTTTTTTCTGTTTTTTTTTTCCTTGTTTTGAGCTGGATGGGTACAGCTTAAATCATGGGTCCAGCCTAAAAACCACCGTTTAACTTACTCTGATCAATTCCAACACGGACTGTTTTTTTTTTGTTGTTGTTGTTTTTTAAATAAAGCATCATTTATGCACATCTACAGGGTTTTGCCAAACAGCCCAAACTGTATACACTGCAATCATTAAAAGCTCTTATTTTTTTTTAATATTAGTGCCGTTATTATGGAGAACACCATGACAGCTGTCTTCGGCAGGCTGTCATTTTTCTAGCATTTTCAGAAACTCATCAGAAATGGCGGTACCTGTGTTTCCCTTCGAAAGCCTTTCAGTCCAGCGCTCCTGTTCCTCTGTTAGAACTCCTTGTTAAACAGTGATCTTGTAGGCCAAGGAATTATTTTGTGGTGGTGTTCTGGGTCCATACACCAGCAATGAAGGAGATAGATTTGTGTACTTGTGTTTTTTAATCAGCGTTAACATGGGCAGGCACCCTCATTTATAGCTGTCAGGAAGCATTCAGTGAAAACTTGTAGGATGGGATGTGATAACGAGGTTCCAGTAATCTGAGCAGTCTCCCGAGGCCCACATCTTTCACAGAGCGTCTGTACACCAAGTGCTGCTCCCACTCAGCCTCTTGCGGATCTTCGTGGCCTCAGGAGACTTGCTTCTCCACGGTCGCTTCTGGACTGCACACTTTCTTCCACCATAGCTTGCTGGGCTGATCTAGATGTCTGTCTGTTGTATGGAAAGCTTGGGGGAAAATCCAAAACACAAACTGTGGGTGGAAATGTTAACGTCTCCTGGTTCCTTGGTATTCACCGTGCCTGATCTGCACATGTCATCGTGCTGTTTCTGTATAGCCTATACTGCATTAGCCCAAGAGATTGTTGCTTTGTAACTTTTTGCACTATTGTTTTGGCTGGATTTGTATTACACACAGTTTTAAAAAAATTCCACATTATTCTCTGCCTTTTTTTTTTCCTTCCTGTATAAATTCCACATAGAGGCCTCTCATCCAGTTCCTCTTGGTTTGGCTTCACTGGGACACTCATTGTCCATGACAGCTCTCAGCATTGTGCCGCTAAATGGCATGACATGTAGATGTGCTGCAGCATGTGGTAATGGTCACAGTAATTCCACTTCACCAAGCAAGTCTCAGATGAACAATTATGAAATCCAAAATTTATTTGAGGGGCAATAATCAACTGAATTGAAAAATTGGGGGGAAAATGGCACTATCCGTGTACGAATCGAATACAAATCAAAGATTTGTCACATCCCTAATAAAAACAAGATGGAGGTGTCTCAGCAACCATATCTGTAAGCTACGCAGTGTGTTGGGTTTCATGTCTTCCCCCTCCAAATTGAATGGTTCCTGCAATTGCTCCAAATCAGTTGGCTGACCTGCAGTTATGACAGAATGGATTTTTAGGTTGGAACTTGGGCTCTGTTGACAAGAACAGTGGTAGGGCAGAACTGAGTTCAATGTTTTCATAGAATGATTGTAAAGTCACTCTCTACCAGGAAGGGCAAAAGCTTCCGAAGTTTTGACTCACAACTTTAGTGTTGCAGAGAGCCATGCTTTTTTTTTTTCACACTAATGACTTTGGGGAAAGAAAGTATTCTTCCACAAAAGAAATTAAAACAACCACCCTTAAGTACTATTTTAGGATTAATTTTAGTGTGTTGTGTTAAGGTGCCAGCGAGATTTCAGATTCCTGTAAGCCTCTAAAGAAAAGGAGCCGCGCCTCAACTGATGTAGAAATGACTAGTTCCGCATACAGAGACACATCTGATTCTGATTCCAGAGGACTGAGTGACCTACAGGTAAGGATGTACAAGGTTCTGGACAGAATGCTCTTTCTTTTCTTGTTTTACATTTTATGAGAGAGAGAGAGAATGGGCATGCCAGGGCCTCTAGCTACTGCATATGAACTCCAGATGCATGCACCACTTTGTGTATCTGGCTTTACATGGGTAAATCCGGGAATCAAACCCAGGCTATTGGGCTTTGAGAGCAAATACCCTTAACTGATGAGCCATCTCTCCAGCCCCAGAATGCTGCTGCTTGTTTGGCAAACTAAAATAGCATAATGTTTTTGTCTGACTTATTTGAGGGGAATCAGGAAAATGTTTAAATACTCATAGGGAAAAGACATTTTTTTATTCATTCAATTTTTTTGTTTGTTTGTTTTGTTGTTGTTGTTGTTTTTCGAGGTAGGGTCTCACTCTAGCTCTGGCTGACCTGGAATTCACTCTGTAGTCTCAGAGTGTCCTTGAACTCACGGCAATCCTCCGACCTCTACCTCCCAAGTGCTGGGATTAAAGGCATGTGCCACCATGCCCAGCTTCTCTTTCAGATTTTTAAAAAATATTTATTTATTTTCAAGGAGAGAGAGAATGGGTGTGTCAGGGATTCTAGCCACTGCAAACAAACTCCAGATGCATGCTCCACTTTGTGCATCCGGCTTTATGTAAGTACTAGAGAATCGAACCCCGGTCATTAGGCTTTGTAGGCAAGCACCTTAACTGCTGAGCCATCTCTCCAGCCCTTCAGATTTCTTACATAGCAGAAGCATTGGGGTTTGTTGTTATTTGTTTTTAAAGTGTTAGGTACAGATTCTCCCAAGTGACAGATGTACAATATCTATGAGTTTTCTAAAGGAAAAAGAAAAAGAAAAAGGTTGTGTCAAGATGTACATGAGCAAGTCTTGCTAGGATTTTCATTGCCTTTCTTTGTGGGAAATCTCACTTTTTAAAAAAATATATTTATTTATTTTTATTTCAGAGAGAGAGAAAGAGGCACACACACACACACATACATGTATATATATAGAGAGAGAGAGAGAAGAGAGAGAGAAAATGGGCGTGCCAGGCCTCCAGCCACTGTAAATGAACACCAGGTGCATGCATCCCATTGTGCATCTGGCTAACGTGGGTCCTGTGGAATCAAACCTGGGTCCTTTGGCTTTGCAGGCAAGCACCTTAACCGCTAAGCCATCTCTCCAGCCCTGTTTTTTCTTTTCTTCTCTTCTCCTCTCCTCTTTCTTTCTTTCTTTCTTTCTTTCTTTCTTTCTTTCTTTCTTTCTCTCTTTCTCTCTTTCTCTCTTTCTCTCTTTCTCTCTTTCTCTCTTTCTATCTTTTAAAGTGTGCTGTTTTCCATGTAGGTAGACTTCGGAAAACATCCAGACAGTCCTTCAGCTGCCGCAGATGCAGATGTCTCTGATGTGCAGTCCGTGGATTCAGGCTTGTCCCGAAGAGGCACTGGGATGAGTAAGAAGGACACTGTGTGTCAGGTAGGTAGAGTGGGTCTTGCAGTAAACAAATTATGTAATAATATGTTTACCTCTTGTTAAAGGGGGCAGTGTTTTATTAAATTATGATATTACCGCAACAATACAGATCTGGAAGCTCTTTATGCCTCTTTTCTTCCTTCGCAAAGTTAGAATACTTGTCATTCTAATGCAGGTGCCAGTGTTCGTCGTGATAGTAACTGACAGGTTCTGAAACATTTTCTTAAATCTGACATTTGCTTTTGCCTGCATGTGTGTGTGTCGTGCCTGCTTGCTTGCCTGTGGCCGTGTGCGCTCACTCTGGTGGCCAGATTGGAGCGTCAGGTGTCCCACTCCATTGCTCTTCAGCCTCTTCACATTCAACTTGGAGTCTTGCTGATTCCACAACTAACCTTTTTTTTTTTTCTTTTCCCACAAACTCTGATGATTTCCATCTCTGCTCTCCTAGGAAACTGGGGTCACAGACATGTGTGACCACGCCTAGCTGTTTATATGGATCCTGGGAATCAAACTCCAGAGGTCTCAGACCCTTCCACCCTCACACTTCCACAGGACTCGCTCTTAACCACTAAGCCATCTTTCCAGCCCTTGTTTTTGTTTCTGATGTGTGTGTGTGCCCATGCACATGAGTGTGAAGGCCAGAGGACCTTGGGTGTCCTCCTCTGTCACTCTTCCACGTGATTTCATTGAGATAGTCCTTTACTGAACCTAGAACTCACTGTTTTGGTTTGGTTTGGTTTGGTTTGGTTTGACTGGCTGAGCAGCAAGTCCCAGTTTTGGTTGTTTCTACCCCTCTTAGTGCTGTGGTTACAGCCGTGTATAGTCATACCTGGCTTTTATTTAGTTATTTATTTATGAGAGAGGAAGGGGCAGAGGGAGAGGGAGAGAGTGGGCGCGCCAGGGCCTCCAGCCACTGCAAACAAACTCCAGATGCATGCGCCCCCTTATGCATGTGGTTTACGTGAGTCCTGGAGAATCGAACCGGAATCCTTGGGCTTTGCATGCAAACGCCTTAACTGCTAAGCCATCTCTCCAGCCCCATACCTGGCTTTTTAAAAAATGTGAGTGCTGAGGATGGAACTCAGGTCCTCATGAGTCCACAGCAGGTGCTCTTATCTGCTGAGCCATCTCTGTAGTCCATGTTTTTTTTTTTACTTATTATTTTTTTTTAATTTACTTGTATGTATAGGAGGTGCCAGGGCCTCTTGCTACTGCAAATGCCACTTTTTTGGTTTTTCAAGGTAGGGTCTCACTCTAGCCCAGGCTGACCTGGAATTCACTATGTAGTCTCAGGGTGGCCATGAACTCACAGCAATCCTCCTACCTCTGCCTCTCCAGTGCTGGGATTCAAGGTGTGCGCCACCACACCCAGAAAAATGCAATCTTTTGCATCTTGCTTTATGTCAGCACTGGAGAATTGAACCTGGGCCAGCAAGTTTTGCAAGCAACACCTTTAACTGCTAAGCCCTCTCTCCAGCCCTCGGCCCCTTATTTTTTATTAGTTTTTATTTTTTTGAGTCAAAGTCTCACTATGTCATGCAGGCTGGCCTGGCTCCTGGGTGTCTTCCTGCCTCTGCCTCTTGAGAGTGCTGAGATTACAGGTGTCACTGCAGATTTGGAATTACATGATGTACAGAAAAAAAGAATGACAGGGAGCTGAGGATTATAGCTCAGTGGGTGAGCATTTGCCCCACAAGCATAACATCTAGGTTCAGTCCCCAGTTTCACATTTATTTTTTAAGTGTATTTTTTACCCCTTTTGAAAACCACTATCTTATAAGGAAAAGTTAAACTATGCAATACCAACAAAGGAATCATAAAAGCTGAAGTGTGACTTGAGTTTTGTGCTGTATTGGGTTGGAAAGTAGCTGTCTAGTTCCGTGGTTGGGGCTTCAGCACAAAGTGGTAGGACCAGCAGTACCAGCCTCTTGAGGTTGCTAGTTAGCAATGCAAATTCCTAAGCATTGGAGGCCAGCCTGGGACTACATAATGAATTCTAGGTCAATCTGGGCTAGAGTGAGACCCTACCTTGAAGAAAACAAAAAGCAAAAGCAAATTCTTGCATCCCACACCACTTTCTGACCCAGAATCTTGCAAGAGGAACCCAGTGACTTATATTTTAGCAAGCTTTCCAGACAATTCTGATGCTAAAGTTTGAGAACTCCCACTTTCCCTATTACAGATCTGTGAAAGCTGTGGTGATTCTCTGGTTCCGTGTGAGGGGGAGTGCTGCCAATACTTCCACCTGGAATGTCTGGAGCTGACCTCGGTTCCTGATGGTAGATTCATCTGCGAGGAGTGTAAAACCGGTGAGCTGTCATGGAAGGCTGGGGAAGGAGGATGTGTTGTGACTGCTCCCATGACTCTGATTCTCTTGTCACATTGTAACTCCTCCCCACCCACGGGTGTTTCAGCAAGATAAGACACCATCCTATGTAAGACTTTCCAGGATTAAGAGTAGTCAAGGCTTCCTCTCACGTTGTGCTTGTGCCATAAAATCTAGCAAAATATCAAGATTAATTTGTGTTTTAACTACAGAAATAAACAGTATGTCACTTGAGTTGCTTTTCAGACAGATCTGAGGTGTGCGTGTGTTTAATAAATTAGTCCAGCCAGAACAAGTATATAACAGTACTTTTATTTTTAGTGGAAAAAATAGAGCTATTAATTGCCTAGGCAGAGTCTACTCTTGCCCAGGCTAACTCCAGCCCCAGCTGGCTTTGAATTTATGGCAATCCTCCTGTCTCAGACTCCTGAGTGCTGGGATTGAAGGCATGCTGCACCACACACAGTTCTTAAAGGGTTCTTTTTCTTTTCTTTTCTCTGGTGGTAGGGGTCTCACTTTAGCCCAGGCTGACCTCAAACTCACTCTGTAGCTTCAGGATGGCCTCTGATTTATACTGATCCTCCTATCGTGGCCTCCCAAGTGCTGGGATTAAAGGCTTGAGCCACCACTCCCGGCTTAAAGTTTTTTTTTTTCCAAACTTGATATTCACCATTTATTTCGTATCCCACTATTTATGCCACCAGCATACAAAGAAATATGTTAGTTTATACTTTTTCTCTTTCTAGCTGTGATTCTTTCTGGTTAAACTGGTAGAAAATAGGAAGTAGTTGTTCATCTGAAACAACCCAGCAAGTGAAAAGCTGATGGTGCTGGCATGATTTTGCTTCTGGAAACTGTTTGATGTCTTATGTTGTATTGTGTTGGGTTTGGTTTTAGCTCTGGTGATCTAAGAGCCAGTTAGATATCAAGTGTGTACAATTTTTCTTCTCCTTTTCCTCTTCATTTGAATGCTTATAGATGATAATTTTATCTCCCTCCCACAAGGCAGGGTCTCACTCTAGTCCAGGCTGACCTGGACCTCATTCTGTACCTCCAGGCTGGCCTCTAACTCCTGGTGATCCTCCTACCTCAGCCTCCTGAATGCTGGGATTAAAGATGTGCACCACCATACATGGCCTGTTTTATCTTTTTGTTTAGTTTGATTTATGCCTCCTAAGATCCTTTAGATAAAAATTGGTAGATTTTTTTTTCATTGAACACTTGATAAATGCCAGGTGCTGTTAGTACCAAGTATTTTATTCTTTAACTTAATTTGATTTCATAACACTACAAGAGAGGTACTATTATTTCCACTTAATAGAATGAGTAACATTGTTAGTACTTTGTCCAGAATTACAAAGGTAACCCCAAGTCTTTATGGTGAGCTAGCATTTCTAGCCCCAGGAAGTGATAGACTCCATGTTATGATGCCTATTGCCCAGTTGCTTCCTCTGGTAGTTCTTTTCAACTTCTCCCAGAAGTCTGTGGTACTTTTCCCAATCCCTTATCAGTAGTTGGTATTGTTAACCTCTAAGGTTCTCTTCCTGGTTGTTCGCCAGTTCTGCTAGCACTGGGGGGTTGAACACTATCCTCATGGTGTTGTTGCTGTTTGTCTTTCTGCTTCTTGTGAATTGCCTGTTCACAGCCTTTGCCCACCTGTTTTTTGGTTTTTTTTTTTTTTTTTTTTTTTTTGGCTTTTCGAGGTAGGGTCTCATTCTAGCTCATTCTACCTAGAATTTACTATGTAGTCTCAGGGTGGCCTCAAATTTACAGCAATTCTCCTACCTCTGCCTCCTGAGTGCTGGGATTAAAGGTGTATGCCACCACGCCCAGCCCTTTACCCACTTTAGCATAGACTGCTTTGGTTTCTTTCTGTACTTATTGATTATAAGTCTTGTTCATTTACCTTTGCGTATATATGTTGTATGTGTGTTCTCTATATGCAAGCTCTTTGTAGAACAAAATGCTTTCCTGTATCTGCTTCTCTCTTTCTTTTTCTTCTTTTTTTTTTTTTTTTTTTTTTGGTTTTTTGAGGTAGGGTCTCACTCTGGCTCAGGCTGACCTGGAATTCACTCTGTAGTCTCAGGGTGGCCTCGAACTCTTGGCGATCCTCCTACCTCTGCCTCCCAAGTGCTGGGGTTAAAGGCATGCGCCACCACGCCCAGCTCTTCTTTTTCTTCTTTTTTTTTTTTTGGGAATTTCAAGGTAGGGTCTCACTCTAGCTCAGGCTGACCTGGAGTTCACTATATTGTCTCAGGGTGGCCTTGAACTCACAGCAGTCCTCCTACCTCTGCCTCCTGAGTGCTGGGATTAAAGGCGTGCGCCACCACGCCCGGCTGCTTCTCTTTTTCTATTCTGTTTCCGTCATGATTAACATTGTTTTTTCCTTTAAATATTTGGCACATTTGTCATTGGAGCCATCTGGGCCTAGAATTTTTTCTGTTAGTAGGTATTTAATTGTAGCTTTAATTTCTATAGTTTTCAGAACTATTCATATTTTCTATTTGAATATGTCCACTGATTGGAATTTTCAAATTTATATATTAGCAAAACTGTAGTGCTGTCCTCTCCCTCCCTTCATCCCTCCTTCCTTCTTTCCTTTATTTTTTTATTTTTTTTTTTTGAGGTAGGGTCTCTCTTCTCCAACCCAGGCTGACCTGGAACTCATTCTGTAGCTCCTAGACTGGCCTCAGACTCACAGTGATCCATCTACCTCTGCCTCCCAGTAGTAGGATTAAAGTTGTATGCTACTATACCCAGCTAGTGATGGTCTTTCCTTTTTCTTTTCTTTCTTTTTTTTTTTTTTTTTTTGAGAATGAGAGAGAGAATTGGCATGCCAGGGCCTCCAGCCACTGCTATTGAACTCTACATGCATGTGCCCCCTTGTACATGCAGGCTTGTGTCACATGCATCTGGCTTACATGGGACCTGGAGAGTCAAACATGAGTCCTTAGGCTTCACAGGCAAGTGCCTTAACCACTAAGCCATCTCTCCAGCCCTAGTGATGGCCTTTTCATCTTTGTAGGGTTTGTTGTGGTTTCCTATTTTTTTCTGATATCATTAATACTGGTACTTTTTCCTCTTTAGTTTTTTTTTTTTTTAACTCATACCAAGGATACTAGTTTCGTTAATTTTCTCAAAGGTTTGATTAGTCCTCTGCAGTAAATACTGACTTTGCTTTATTCTTGAAAAATCACTAGGCATAGAAGTCTGGCTCTTTGGGGGGAGACAGGACACTAACACAGTCTCACATAGTCCAAGCTAGCCTTGAACTCCTATACCTCATTTCTGTATTGTAAGTGCTGAGAATCCTAGCTTTATAGTCTTTTATTAGCCATATTTGTAAGTGCTTCTTTTTGTAAAACGCTACATTCTTAAATGTGACAGAAGGACTTCTAGGAGCGGCTCTTTCATGTCGGTAGCTAGCTGGTGTGCACCTGCAGTCCCAGCACTTACGTGTTTGAGCAGGAGGATGGCTTCACAGAAAGTTCATGTCTCCAAAAGAACAAACACTGAGAGGTGCCCCAGGCCCCAGCACAATCCTTCGCACTGAAAATACGTACGTGTGTGTGTGTGTGTGTGTGTGAAAGAGAGAGAGAGAAAGGGGGAGGGAGCGTGACAGAGAAAGATTGAATAACTTTAGTCAGATTTTATTTCAGTTGTGTTCCTCACCAATCTTCCAGGGCAGCACCCATGTTTTTCATGTAAGGTGTCTGGTACGGATGTGAAGCGTTGTTCTGTTGGTGCTTGTGGGAAATTTTATCATGAAGACTGTGTCCGCAAATTCCCTGCTGCCATCTTCGAGTCTAGAGGGTTCCGCTGCCCTCAGCACTGCTGCTCTGCCTGCTTGGTGGAGAAGGATGCCCACAAAGCAAGTAAAGGTAACACAGGCACTAAGTTTTCTATTTAAAGTACAATGGCAAATTATATATTAAGCATGTGATTTTAAACAACATTGGCCATTTTTCTTCTGTTTAGCTCCCAAGTTTAAAAGCTCAACCACAGTAGATAACATATTAGGTAAGGATTCAGGTGCAAATTCTTATCATAAGAAGAAAAGTCTGTACATTCAAGTCTACCTTTGAAAAATCCTTTAAGTACACACCTATTTTGGATTATCTCCATCTGTTCAGTGTTGAAACAGACTTTTTTTTTTTTTGAGCAATCTCCATTTGATAATTAGGATTGCATTTAGGGGCTAGATAGTGTAGGAATGATAGAATCAGCATAGTAAAGGAAAAATATTTATAATTACTACAACTAGTGTCACATGAGAATACAAAGAAGCTGAAATCCCAAACTGCCATGTCCAGTGTGGCATAGATTCCTTCTTGGCTTGTCTTACGCAGGGCGGATGATGAGATGCCTGAGGTGCCCAGTTGCCTACCACCCTGGAGACGCTTGTGTGGCTGCTGGAAGCGTGCCTGTGTCCTCCCACACTCTCATCTGTAGTGACCATTCCAAACGGAGTGGCCATTCTGCTGCTGCTGTAAATGTGGGCTTTTGTTTCGTTTGTGCCAGAGGTGAGTGTCAACCTTTCCTCTTTCCTTTTGAGTTCATTGGAATATTTCTCCATTAAACTGAGTCTCAGCATTGGGAGAGAACTCGAGCCATCTTGTCCAGTGTAACAGTGCTGAATTCTGCGCTGTTCTATTCCTGAGAAAACATTTCCAGGAGCCAGTCCTTTTTGTAATGTTAGACATACAGATTGTTAGAACATTACTTCTTCCATAAATGAAGCTGGGCATGTTGGCACACATGTGTAGCCCAGCACTCGGGAGGCTGATGAGGTAGAAGCAATTTGAGGTAGAATGAGCTCCAGGTCTTGTAAAAGAATTATAACCAAGAATGGCAAATAAGTTCTTAAGTTTTTCGATGTAATATTTTTATGAATCAAAGGACTATTCTTTTCAATTTTTTTAATTTTTTGTGTATTTTTATTTATTTATTTGAGAGCAACAGACAGAGAAAGAGGAGAGAGAGAATGGACACACAAGGGCTTTGAACCACTGCAAACGAACTCCAGATGCTTGCGCCCCCTTGTGCATCTGCCTAACCTGGGTCCTGGGGAATCGAGCCTCGAACTGGGGTCCTTAGGCTTCACAGGCAAGCGTTTAATCGCTAAGCCATCTCTCCAGCCCATCAATTTTTATTTTTATTTATTTATTTGAGAGAGAGAGGCAGATAGAGAATGGGTGTGCCAGAGCCTCTAGCCACTGCAAACAAACTCCAAATGTATGCGCTACCTTGTGTATCTGGCTTATGTGGGTCCTAGGGAATTAAACTTGGGTTCTTTGGCTTTGCAGGCAAGTGCCTTCACCACTAAGCCATATCTCCAGCCCCTTGCCTTTGATTTTTTTCTTTCTTTTTAAAAAAACTTGGCTTTTAAAGATTTTTTTTTTTTTTTTTTTTTTTTTTTTTTTTTTTTTGAGTCAGAGTGAGAGTGGGAATGGGCGCCAGGGCTTCCAGCCACTGCAAATGAACTGCAGACACATGCGCCCCCTTGTGCATCTGGCTAACATAGGTTCTGAGTAATTGAACCTGGGTCCTCTGGCTTTGCAGGCAAGCGCCTTAACCACTAAGCCATCCCTCCAGCCTTGCCTTCGATTTTTAATCAAAGTAAATCCTTCCCATGTCACCATTTTCAAAGCAGAACTTTGGAAGCAAGGATAGCATATTTATTTTTTGATTATGTTGTGTTTTATAATGTTTTGATATGGCATTGAGAGGGCCTGATAGCTATGCCAAGGTAACACACACTGAAGAGTGGCTGTGCAGGCTTCTTATTCACCAGCTGTTGATACCTAAGATCACCTGAAACAGTGTTGTCACCCTTGAGACAAATGTCAGCAAACTTGAGTTTCTGATACATATAAAATAGATCCTCTGTAATTGTGTCACAAGCTCTTCATCTTTATTTCTGCTGCAAACTTTGAGCAATTAATAAGCATTATAAAAATCAACTACTATCTCCAAATACCATTTTTGTTTTCGTTTTAATAAGAATGCAAAGTGAAATTTGAAGGAGTCCAGGCAGAGCAGTCCCTCTGGGGCATGTGCAGGCTGCTGCACACCCCAGCTTATTTGCCTTTGCTTTAGGAGGCAGTTAATGTGGTTGGAAGTACTGCAAAAATATTTTTTGTAAGGTTTTATTTCCTTCTTTCCTTTTCTTTAAAAAAAAAATTTTTTTTTTACTTTTATATTCACACAAAGAGAGTGAGGGATGGGCATGCCAAGGCCTCCTGCCACTGCAAACAAACTTGATACATAGGCCATATTGTGTATCTTGCTTCATGTGGGTACTGGAGAATTGAACACAGGCCATCAGGCTTTGCAAACATGTGCCTTCAACTACTGAGCTGTCTCCCTAGCCTTCCTTTCTTTCCCTCCCACCCTGTTTCTCTCCTCCTTCCCTATTTCTCTCCTTCCCTCCTTCTTCCTTTCCTCCCTCCCTCCTTCCCTCCTTCCTTCCCTTTCCCCCTCCCTCCTTCCATCTCTCCCTCCCTCCCTCCCTCCTTCCTTCCCTCTCTCCCTCCCTCCTTCCTTTCTCCTTCCTTCCCTTTCTCCTTCCTTCCCTCCTTCTCTCCCTGCCCCCTCCCTTTCTCCCTCTCTTCCTTCTCTCCCTCCCTCCCTCCCTCCCTCCTTCCCTTTCTCTCTCCTTTCCTTCCCTCTCTCCCTCCCTCCTTCCTTTCTCCTTCCTTCCCTCCTTCTTCTCCCCTTTCCCCCTTCCTCCCTCCCTCCCCCTCTCTCTCTTTCTTTCTTTCTAGTTTGAGAGGAGGTCATGCTATGGTGTTCAGGTTGATCTTAAACTGTGAGCTCAAGTGACTCTTCCACTAAGCTTCCCCAGGAGCTGGAAATTAAATAAATTATAGCTCTTTGTGTATTAATCAGTTGTGTGACTTTTTTTTTAATAGCCAGCTGGTTTCTATGTACTGAGGCTTTCTGTCTGCCTGAATGTCCTATACACATATGCTATTTGCCATGAGAGTAACGAACACTGTTTATCCTCCCCTTTCTACGCACAGGGGTATGTGTGTGTATGCGCGTGCGTGTGCGCTCATGTGTTTTCTAGGAATCAAACCTGGGGAATAGCTAGGCAGATGGTCTATACTGGGCTACACCTCAACCTGAGATGCTTCATGAACACACTGTTACAGGAGACAAAAGAATTCAAAAGAAACAGCTGTTCCCATCTCCTGTTGCTGAAGGGCGTGATGTTAGGAACTATCAACCGAATGCCTCCCTTTAGATACTTTTAGACAGATAGAGACACTGATAACGTGAAATCTCGCATCACCTTATAAAACTCTGTTCTACCACTCCTGGTGGTGTATAAGCATTGATAATTTAGTCAACATTTTGTTTTTGCTTGTGTTTGTCTGGTATGTGTGATGTTTGTGTATGCATGTGTGTGTGTGTGTGTGCACACGCACGTGCAGATACCTGCCCCATGTGCTCACATAACGGAGGCTAGAGGAAGGCACCAGAAATTCCCCGCCGTCATTTATCTTCATATTTTCTCAGGGTAGAGTCTCTCACCGATTCCAGAGCTGCAGTTTTGGGGAGCTCCAGTGATTCTTGTGTCTCTGCTCCCCACGGGCCTCTGGTTGCAGATGTGCATGGCCATGCCAGCTGTTTACATGGGTGCTGGGGAATTGAACTTAGGTGATTTCAGGCCCCCTCAGGGCCTCATTTAGCCAACATCAAGTTTGTAACTGGTGTGTTGACTTTCCCTGGGGAATACTGTGAATCTGGCCCATCAGCACACTCTAGTACTTTCGTTGCTATTTTTCCTTTAATATCTGATATCATTTAAAGTGCTGTTTTCAATTTAAGACAGGTAGAAAATGGTCCATTTATAGAAACTCTGGCCAGCTTTTGAAATTAAACTGATATCCTTTGAGTAAAAGCTTGAAGAGAGTGTACATAAGTAAAAGCTCCTCAGTTTAATATCAGAATCTGTGTTTATATCTGATCAATTCAGCAAATATTCCAAAAGAGATACTGTATTTAAATGTCCATGTAAAGAATGATAGTTCTCAAGTATTTTACTTTGAAACTTGTGCAGTCAGTATAAATTTTTGTTTCTAGCATTTTACAAAAACTTACTCTAAACATAGCAAACATTGAAATTTGAGAAGGTTTAAGTCAAAAAGTCCTCAAAAGTAGAAAAATATGTAAAATTTTAAAATTATTTATTCAGCCTACTTTTTGGTTTTTCGAGGTAGGGTCTTGCCTCTAGCTCAGGCTGACCTGGAATTCACTATGTATCTCAGAGTGGCCTTGAACTCAGGCACTCCTCCTACCTTTGCCTCCCAAGTGCTGGGATTAAAGGTGTGCACCACCATGCCTGGGCCAGAGGCTACCTTTTTAAAGGAAGACTTTAATAAGTCCATATAACAAAAAAAGCACTTTAATAATTTATGATTTGGTGATAGAAAATAGTGTATTTCTGTATATCTTGCTTCATTAGAAATTTTTACAACACAAAGGATTTTTTTTTAGTTCCAACTTCCTATGTTTAGTGGCTAAGCTAAGTTCTTAAGGACTGAAAGGTCTAGGCATACAGGAAATCCTGAAGCACCCTTCATTTGTAGTTTGTGTTCCCTGTGTTTTAGCACAATCAAGAGTGGTGAGGGTGACATAAAATAAGTTACTTAACATCCTATGTCTTTCTTTATCATCTTAATTTAAAATGGGGCTGGAAGGAATTGGCAAAATTGCTCTAAGTAGCATTGATTTTATATGGTTGAAAACACAGGTTAAATAATTTGCATGAGGTCACACAAATTGCTAAGTGGAGAGACCAGCATTTGTTCTTGACCTTTCTTATTTTAAAGCCTGTTTTCTGTTTAAACACCACATCACCTCCTTCTGTTAAACGGATAAAATTATTCTGGCACAGTATAAGTTTTATAGAAGATTCTTTATATATATATATATATATATATATATATATATATATATATATATTGTTTAATTATTTGAAAAAGAAAGAGGCAGATATATAGACACACCAGGGTCTCCAGCCACTGCGAACAACCTCCAGACGCATGTGCCACCTTGTGCATCTGGCTTACATGGGTACTGGAGAATGGAACCTGAGTCCTTAGGCTTTGCAAGGCAAATGCCTTAACTGCTGAGCCATCTCTCCAGTTCCCCCCTTTTAAAAATACTTTCTGTTCCGTGAAAGTGCTTTCTGTTTCTTGGTAGCTTAAGTTATGATTATTGCTTCTTTCCTTTAAAAAATTTATTTATTTATTTGAGAGAGAGAGGGAGGGAAGGAGAGAGAATGGGTGTTCCAAGGCCTCTAGCCACTACAAATGAACTCCAGATGCATGTGCCACCTCATGCATTAGCTTTACATAGGTACTAGGGAATTGAACCAAGGTCCTTAGGCTTTGCAGGGAAACGCCTTAACTGCTGAGCCGTTTCTCCAGCCCAAGATTCTTAAGTTACTAGCAATGTCAAGTTCCGTTCTGTTGCCTAGTTCAGAGATATTTCTTGAGTCCATCTGAGTGGAGGACAACTTCAAGTGAAGATTACATCCACAGGAAAAGTCAGTGATAACCCTTTTCAAAATAAAACTCCTCCCTCCTCTCAAAATGATCTCAAAATAAAGCTGTTGTGATTTGTTTGTAAAGTCCTAGATCATTATGTACTAATAACCAACATTGAAAAGTTTTCACTAGTCTGCTAGTCTGTCAGTTTGTTGGTAAAGAATGGCTTATGGACATGAGTCATGGAAGGGAGACAGCAGGTGTGTTACAGCAGTTGCTATGTTGTCTTTTTTTTTTTTTTTTTCAAAGTAGGGTCTCACTCTGGCCCAGGCTGACCTGGAATTAACTATGTAGTCTCAGAGTGACCTCGAACTCATGGTGATCCTGCTACTTCTGCTTCCCGAGCTGGGATTAAAGGTGTGGGCCACCACGCCTGCCTGCTATGTTGTCTTACACTCAGGAGGCAGAGGTAGGAGGATCACCATGACTTCAAGGCCACCCTGAGACTACCGAGTGAATTCTAGGTTAGCCTGGGCTACAGTGAGATCCTACCCCAAAAAGCCAAAAAAATAAAATAACAACACATAAGAGAGCTACATATATAGGTCAAAAAGATTCTCTCTATACTTCCAAAGCTGATAAGCACCTCTTGCCATGACAGTGAAAATATTAAAGTGGTTCAAGAAAGTAGAGTTTATTTCTAACATGTACCATATTATTCCAGAAAAGTTTCATTACCCAGTAGAAAATGACAGAATTCTGAGTGTATCTTGATATGGAGAAAGGGGAATCCATTCTGCCTTTAAATGCTCTATAATATACTGAAGGAGGAACAAAGTATATTATATATATAAAATTTTTATTTCTGGCTAAATGACACAACATTTTCTTCTTTGGATTATCATCATAGTGCTCATATACGTTAAGGAATGTAGTTTTGATTTACATAGGGAGTTGTAACAAGTACAATGTCAAATGCAATGTACATAATCCAATTATTTGGAATTTTCTGCAATGCAGAGGTTTCTACGTAGGGATAAGGCACCAAGTAGCTCACACGCCCTTTAATAACTGTAGAAAGCCTTTCTGTGACACAGATCTTTTCTTCATATTCACTGGTCCATCCTTAACTTTAAGGCCCACCTGTATAATAGGTGTTGGGTTTTTTTCCCTCATGGAATCATGGGTAGTTTCATTGCGGCTCATCTCTTTCTGTTTGTTTCATATAGGGCTGATAGTGCAGGACCATTCAGACCCCATGTTCAGTTCCTATGCCTATAAGTCCCACTACCTACTGAATGAGTCAAACCGTGCTGAGTTGATGAAATTACCTATGATTCCTTCTTCGTCAGCTTCCAAAAAGAAATGTGAGAAAGGTAATAATTAAAATAGTTTATTTCTTGCTTTTATTTCTGCATTTCCTTTTTTTCTCTCTTTAAATGAAGGGGGGAAACGTATGCCTGTCAAGCACTGTTGCTTTTGGGAAATTCTGCCTTGGTGATTGTAACTGTTTTTATATGACTACAAAATTATTTTAAAGGGGCTTAAGATAATTCCATTATTACAATTTTTTACTTTTCTCCCTGAGTTAGCTTTCATATATTCCAAATATTTAAGTTATTAAAATAGAAACTAGAATTTTTTTAGTACAAAAGATTATAAGGCTCTTATTTGCCTGATAAAAAACTATCATTTATGTTAGAATGGACATGGTACAATTTGTTACTAACTGTCAACTAAGTTAGATGAACTATGAAGAAAGGGAAACCTAGATACAGATAATAAAAAAGATTGATGTTAGAATAAAATCTTTCGTTTTGTTTCTTAAATGTAAGAGGCTATGAAAATTAGTGCTTGCCGTAGGAGATACTGGTAAGAAGCTGTGGAGGAGGGGGTGCTCCAAATACTGGGTGCTGTGATGCGGCCCAGCCAAATTTCTAATGGATAACTTACCCATATAGAACCAAGAGCTAAATCTATAGTTACATTTTCCCAGTCAGATTTGTCCATGGAAGAAAAATTTACCTGTATTTTGCTTTTCATAGCCTGCTTGTAATAAAGGAGAAAGGTAATTTAATAATAGCGTATTATTTAGGAAGTTATCATCCCATCGGAAATTTGAGTGAGTTTGGAAGGTCTACATTCTCACTGTGATCTAGGGGGGCCGGGTTCAGAATTTATAAAGGAAATCATTCATACCTAATACATCATGTATATACAGCAAGTATATTTGAAATGGATCATTATTAAATTTATTATTGTTTGTGTTGCCTGTTTGATGTATATTTGCTCTATGTCAGGTATCTGCCGTGGCAACTCATGACTGAAAGAAAGTATGACTAAGCAAGTTGATTAGAACCCATTAGAAGCATTGGAAAGGCGTGTGTGTGTGTGTGTGTGTGTGTGTTTTCCATTGAAGTCAGATTATATCATCTTTTTATTGACACCACATGCTTCCAAAACAATGATGGACATAAGCTTCACTGTTCCCTAATGCAATAAAATTGTTTACCTTCAGAAACATGTTAGGAAATCCTTTATTTTCTTGCTGACATCTTTATACAATTACATTAACAATTGTTCTTTGTCTTTTTTTTCTTCTTTTTTTCTTTTGTCATGTTCTTTGATTTTAACATTCAGTAATAACCTTGACATGACTTGAAATTATTTTGCGCCCTCTGCTCAGCTTGCACTGTGGCTAGCTTAAAGCAGTTTTCTTGCCTGGCACCAAGGTAGATCATTCATACTTATTTTTTGTATTTCCCTATATATTTCAAACATTTTTTTCTCCATCGTAATGATTTTCACTGATGATTCTGGCCCTGCATTTCCTCTGAAATAAGACTTAAAATTTAGGATTATTTAACCCAACATTAGAAATGACTAGCTGGCCTGATTTTTTTTCACATCAGTGCTAATAATCACCTATCTTCTAAAGCTGTGTCTCCCTCAGTCATTCCTTTCCACTGGGGGGAAAAGTGAATAATCTCATTTTACTTTAACATACAGAAGAATTCCCTATCTAGGCAGCTAGTCTGTAGGTAATTGAACCAATTAATACATGTTGAGATGTGCAGTCAAAGGAAAAAATCCTGGTGAGTGAAGTAAAAGTTTTTAAGCAGAGGAAATGTAGTCATTCAGTTCATCACTGGTTGCATGTAGATTTTCCTTTTGTTTTCGTGTTAATCAGTTAAAGGTTTGAAAATCTATAGGAAGATAAGATTTCTGGAAAATTTATAGCAGCTCCTCAAAAGGCTGGAGTCTATAATTAGGTCAGTTGTGTAGAAGGCTCTCAACCATTTGCTTAGGAGGCTTTAAATCTTGGTATACTCATGGGTTACAGAACTACTGGAAAGATTTCTTTTTCTACAGTAAATGTCTTTCTTTATTTATTGAAAGTAGTTAGCCTTTTTCTGTCACTTACTGATATACATATTAGAAATACCTAATCAACCACCAAAATCTCGTTTTTTGTTCTGTTTTGTTTTGTTGCATTTAAAAATACTTTGTCACACTGTCTTAGTGTCAACTAGAGATCATTTTATGTATTTAAAAGGAGACATTTTGATAGTGAACTTGGATGTCCTTGCACATAGTACTTCATTCTACACTGATAATTACTTAATTTTGTGCTATAAAGTAGTGGTTCTCAATATTGTCAAAAGGGCTCAGTGCAAAAGAAATTCTTGATGTAGTTTAGAAAAATCTAACAGAAGGACACTTTTATATAAAATAAGGCTACATGAGTTTCCTTATATTTGGCTATGATTTTAACAATTTAATTTGATAATACTTGCTTTGCTTTTGGATTAAAGTCTGGCAGTTATATTTCTTTCTTTTTTTTTTTTTTTGTCTTTTTCTTTATTTTGAGAGAGAGAGGGAGGGAGAGAAAGAGGCAGAGAGAGAAAGAGAGAGAATGAGAGTGCCAGGGCCTTCAGCCATGAACAAACTCCAGACACTTGCGCCCCCTTGTGCACATGTGCAACATTGAGCTTGCATCACTGTGTCTGGCTTACATGGGACCTGGAGATTCGAACAGGAGTTCTTAGGCTTTGCAGGCAAGAGCCTTAACTGCTAAGCCATCTCTCCAGCCCTGGAAGTTATATTTCTTTGTTTAATAAAAATAAGAAAGCTGCTGGGCCAAGCATGGTGGTGCACGCCTTTAATCCCAGCACTCAGGAGGCAGAGGTAGGAGAATCGCCGTGAGTTCAAGGCCACCCTGAGATGACACAGTGAATTCCAAGTCAGCCTCGGCTAGAGCAAGACCCTACCTCGAAAAAAAGGAAATCTGGGCTTGATCATGCATGCCTAAAATCCCAGCAGTTGAGAGGCTATGGCAGGAAAGTCATTGATGGCCAGCCCACCTACATAGTGAGTCTCCACAAAAGAGGAGTGAAGATTGTTGTTGTGGAAATGTAGATTACTTTGTGGTTGATTTATTGGAAAACACGGGGTGCATGAGGAAGACAAAGGGGATGTCTGGTGATGAAAACATTGTAAACCACTGCAGTAGAGCCTGGTCACTAAAAAGTTTTGAGAATCAAGGGTCCACTTTTGTGTTCACTTATAAGGAAAAAGCACAGCTCAATTTAGTACTTGTTTTAATTATTAATAATTTTGTTCTAAAGGGATTTAGTTAATTGTGACAATGGATTAAAATACAAAGATGACTACTGCTTGCTTTCTTAGTTCTGAAGAACAAAAGAAACCTACTTATTTCTTTGAAAACTTGCATTAAATCTACTTGGTCTAGATTTCATACATCTGTCTTGTGATAGTTTAAGATTTGAGCTGCTTCTCACCTCAGTGGCTCATGCTTTTAAGGAGTGTAGTAATGCTTTTGGTACTACTCAAGACTACGTTTCTAACCCCAATATATAACATAATATAAGCTACATATTTTCATTTGTTTCCTGCTTAATCCATCACTATAGATATGACTCAGTCCCTTTATTTTCCTTTTGAATCAAATCTCATATACCTAGGAGATAACTTTCTTTTCTTTTTCTCTTTTTCTCAGTTATTAAGACTGTCTGTTTGTTTCAAGGTGGAAGACTGCTCTGCTGTGAGTCCTGCCCTGCCTCCTTCCACCCAGAGTGCCTCAGCATAGACATGCCCGAAGGCGGCTGGAATTGCAATGACTGCAAAGCTGGCAAGAAACTGCATTACAAGCAGATTGTGTGGGTGAAGTTGGGAAATTACAGGCAAGTTTTCCAAGGACAGAGAGGAGGTACTCAGTCACTGTTGAGAGCAGGCTCAGTCTAGGTGAAAACAAGTGGCACAGGCTGCCTCCCTGGAGAAACAGAAAGAAAGAGGTGTCAATCCAAGGATTTAGGGGACTGGAAAGATTGTGGTGTTTTTTTTGTTTTGTTTTGTTTTGTGTTTGTTTTTGTTTTTTCCTTTGGGATTGGGCTTTGTCTTTGGTTTTTAAGTTCTGAAAATTATTTCATTCTGATGCTTTACATACTCTTAGATTTTGTAATGAAAGGTCTTATGTGGACAGTGGAGGTGACTTTTTTGTTGTTGTTTTTGTTTTTCGAGGTAGGGTCTTGCTCTAGCCCAGACTGAGGCCACCCTGAGACTACTATGTAGCCTATGTAGTCTCGGGAACCTCAAACTCATGGCAATCCTACTTCTTGCCTCCCCAGTGCTGGGATTAAAGGCATGAACCATGATGCCCATTGGGGTCTTAGTTTTATATTGATTTCTGATTTTTAATAAGATGAGGAGTTTATAACTTTATAATTTGATCAAACTATCCTTTTGGCTCTAAATCAGGCCCTTGTATAATGTAAAGAGATTATTCCAATAAGATCCTTTAGTTCTTAAAGGAATGAAATAAGAAATATAGGTGTGATTTACATTATCTTAATAAAACATTTTCCTGTAAGGCTTAACAAGTACAGCGATATATTTTAAAACTACATTTTGGCTAGGAAGATGGCTCAGTGGTTAAGAGCGCTTGCCACTTGAGTACTCTTAATTAAGTAGGAGGGGTTCTCTGCAGGAGACCATCAAGTTCAACTCCTCAGAACCCACATAAAAATCTGAGAGAAGAGGCTGGGTGTGTTGGAGCAAACCTATAATCCCAGCACTCAGGAGGCAGAGACAGGAGGATCCCTGTGAGTTTGAGGCTAGCCTGAGACTATATAGTGAATTCCAGGTCAGCCTGGGCTAGAGTGAGACCCTACCTCGAAAAACTAAAACAAACAAACAAACAAAAATCTGAGAGTAGGCATGCATTTCTCTTGACAGCAGCTCCACGTTGAAGGAGACACCGAGTCTCAAGGAAATGATGAGATGAGCCATAAGAAAAGGACAGCTACCATCCTGTGGCTTTCGCACCCATGCCCGCAGGGTGTGTGCATTTGCACACACAATTTCATACACCATAACTGCAAACTCCACATTTTGAGCCATACTTATCATACTGGTATTTTAGGGAAATAAAAAGCAAATTAATAGGGTGCTCTCAAAAATATTTACAATGAGGTAGATACACTAAAAATATAAACTAGGTACCAAAAAAAAAAAGTCTTCCTAGGGATTAAAGACTAATGTTTTGGGCTGGGGAGATGGCTCAGTCATTAAAGGCACTTGCTTGCAATGCCTACTGGCCCAGATTCACTTCCTTAGTGCCTATGTGAAACCAGATGCACTAAGTGGCGCATGTGTGTGGAGTTCGTTTGCAATGGGAAGAGACACTGGCACATCTAATCTCAGTGTCTCTCCTTGCAAATAAATAAATAAATAAATAAATAAATAAATAAATAACTTTTTTTGAAAGACTAAGTTTTAGACAACATTTTAAACAGAATTACCTTATGGAAGAGTAGGCTTCCTGATACCATAAAGTTTTAAAAGGCAAAACTCAAACTGAGGGAAAGTATTTGTTCTTCTGTATTTCTTAGCAGAAGACAAATACCTTATTTTAAAACAAAATAGGGGCTGGAAAGACAGCTTAGTGGTTAAGGTGCTTGCCTGCAAAACCTAAGGACCCAGGTTCAATTCCCCAGAACCCATGTAAGCCAGATGTACATGGTGGTGCATACATCTGGAGTTTGTTTGCAGTGGCTAGATGCCCTGGAGTGCCCATTCTGTCTCTCTCCTTCCCTCCCTCCCTTCTCTCTCACGCGCACTTTCATAAAATAAATATTTTAAGGCAGGTATGGTGGTACACACCTTTAATCCTAGCACTTGGGAGGCAGAGGTAGGTGGATTGGTGTGAATTTGAGGCCACCCTGAGACTCCATAGTGAATTCCAGGTCAGCCTGGGCTAGAGAGCAAGACCTTACCTCGAAAAACCAATCATAATAATAATAATAAGTATTAAATATATATTGTATATATTTTAAAAACACTTTATAAAGAAGACAGAGAAGGACTGGAGAGATGGCTTAGCGGTTAAACACTTGCCTGTGAAGCCTAAGGACCCCAGTTTGAGGCTCAATTCCCCAGGACCCACGTTAGCCAGATGCACAAGGGGGTGCACGCGTCTGGAGTTCGTTTGCAGTGGCTTGAAGCCCTGGCGCGCCCATTCTCTCTCTCTCCCCTCTTTCTCTGTCTGTGCTCTCAAATAAATAAATAAAAATACACACACAAAAAAAATTTTTTAAAAAAGAGAAGAGAAAAGTCAGTTTGCAGAACAACAATAGGAAACAATCATAGACAAGTGCTCAGCATCACTAAAAATAGGTGTATTATAAAATGGACTTTTTCCACTTAACAGCCTGACCACCTTGTGCATCTGGCTTACATGGGTCCATTGGTGAATCGAACTGGGGTCCTTTGGCTTTGCAAGCAAGTGCCTTAACCACTAAGCCATGTCTCCAGCCCTAAAAATATTTTCTTTAAAAAACCAAAGTAGGGCTAGAAAGATGTTTTAGTGGTTAAGGCATTTGCCTGCAAAGCATAAGGACCCAGGTTTGACTCCGCAGAACCCATGTAAACCAGACACACAAGGTCATGCACACAAGATGGTGCACATGCCTGGGGTTCGATTGCAGTGGCTAGAGGCCCTGACATGCCAATTCTCTCATTCTCTCTTGCGCTAGAAAAAAAGGAAGAAAGGAAGGAAAGAAGGAAGGAAGGAAGGAGGGAGGGAGGGAAGGAGGGAAGGAAAGAAAGAAAAATTTTTTAAAGCCAAGGCTGGAGGGATGGCTTAGCAGTTACGGCGCTTGCATGCAAAGCCAAAGGACCCAGATTCGATTCCCCAGGACCCACGTAAGCCAGATGCACAAGGTAGTGCATGCATCTGTAGTTTGTTAAACAAGCCAAAGTAAAGAAAATCAGGCAAAAATGTACTTTTTGGTAAGTTCATTGCAGTATTACTTCTAATTAAAACATTTAAAAGATTTGAAATAACCTAAATGCTCAATTAGTAGAGACTGGTGAAATGAGTTACAGAGTTCTTATATTGTGGGATAACATGAAGAGAATACAGATCTGTATAATAACATGGGTCTATGTCTGTGATGTACACTTGAGGTTAAAAAACATAATAAACATAAACAGTATGCTTCCACATTCACATTTTTTTATGCATGAGTGAGTGAGACTGTGAGTGAGAGAGAGAATTGGCATGCCAGGGCCTCCAGCCACTGAATCGAACTCCAGATGTGTGCACCCCCTTGTGCGCATGTGCAACCTTATGCGTGTGTGTCACTGTGTGTCTGGCTTATGTGGGACCTGGAGAGTTGAACATGAGTCTGTAGGCATTGCAGGCAAGTGCTTTAACTGCTAAGCCATCTCTCCACCCCCACATTCACATTTTTATTCTAAAAAAAAATGTTTTTTGAGACAGGGTCTCTGTGTGTTGCCTGGGTTAATCTTGAACTCTTTGGGCCCAAGGGATCCTCCTATTTGAGCTTCTTGGATAGCTAGGACTACAGGTACAAGCCAGCGCACCTGGATTTGTTTATGCAACTTATTAAAATGTACCTGTAGCTGGGCGTGGTGGCACACGCCTTTAATCCCAGCACTCGGGAGGCAGAGGTAGGAGGATCGCCGGGAGTTCGAGGCCACCCTGAGACTACATAGTGAATTCCAGGTCAGCCTGAGCTACAGTGAGACCCTACCTAAAAAAAAAAATGTGTCTATAAAATATACCTGTATATGTATGTATGGGGGGGGCATGCACCAGGATCTCCTGCTGCTGCAAGTTAATGCCAGATGCATGTGCCACTTTGGGTCTGGCTTTACGTGAGTGCTGGAGGGTCGAACCTGCTGATTGCACACTTTGCAAACAAGTGCCTTTACCCACTAAACCCTCTCTCCAGCTCCTGTTTATACAGTTTTATAGTGTAGATAGATCTGGGTACAGCATGTGTTTTTACTTTCCATGGTTTTTGACTTTTGTTTTTTGTGGAGGCAAGGTCTTACTGTTTAACCCAGATTGACCTAGTATCATGATGTTTGTACCTTACCTTCCCAGCTGTTGGGATTGCAGGTGCAGACCACCACACTTGGCCCCATAGTGTGTTCATGATATCTTCAGATATACATAAATTGGGCTGGAGAGATGGCTTAGCAGTTAAGTGCTTGCCTTTGAAGCCTAAGAACCCCGGTTCAAGGCTCAATTTCCCAGGACCCACGTTAGCCAGATGCACAAGGGGCACACGCGTCTGGAGTTCATTTGCAGTGGCTGGAGTCCCTGGCACGCCCATTCTCTCTCTCTATCTGCCTCTTTCTCTCTCTGTTGCTCTCAAATAAATAAATAAAAATAATTTTTTAAATATATACAATGAGATGATAAAGGCAGATATTACTTTGCTATTAAGCATTTCTGGATCCTTTAATTTTTTGAAGTATTTTAATGTACATAATGTATGTATTTCTGGGACAGGTAATTTGAGTATTTTTGGCATTACTTTATAAAAGAAGCATGTGCTCCTTTCATAATGTTACTTACTTATGTTTAAAACTCTTTTTAAATAACTGTATTTATTTGCAAGATAGAGTGTGTAAGTATGGGTATGGCAGGGCCTCCTGCCACTGCAGGTGAACTCCAGGTGCATGCGCCATTTTGTGCATCTGTCTTTATGTGGGCAGTGAGGAATCAAACCTAGGCCAGTGGGCTTTGCAAGCAGGCACCTTTAACTGTTGAGCTATTTCTCCAGCCCTCATATTTTAAAATCCTTAAGTGGACAGCAGGGCACCTTTCGTTTGACATCTACTCAGGTTCTACAACATAAATCTGGGAATGCAGCCATGTTATTTTTTTCTTCTAAATTATAATTTCTTAATGGTTTTATTAGGCATATGTAAAACAAGAGACTGAAGTTTTTAATTTTATGAATGTTTACTCTTCATATTGATATTTTTATAAGCTGTAGAAGCTTTTGTGACCACCACAGGATTGACATAAACTACAAAAGCCTTATGTGAGGCTGAAGGAACTTTGTGGAAGAAGAGGTGGAAAGCCAAAGTGAATAGGAATCCCCTGAGGCACTGTTCCCCGCTACTCCATAGGGACTGACTGGGAGCTTCATGACCCTACAGTGACTACCATAATCCCACTGAGGAGGGACCCAGGGTAATGGGAGTTGGAGTGAAGGGATAGTAGTATATAACATGTTATATATAAAATTAAATTTTAAAACTACCAGACAATTTTTTTAAAGCCTATGTGATGGGGCTGGAGAGATGACTCAGCAGTTAAAGGCACTTGCTTGCAAAGCCTGATGGTCCAGATTGAATTCCCCAGTACCTGCATAAAACCAGATGCACAAAGTGGCACATGTGTCTGGAGTCTCCTGTGGCAGAAGGCCCTGGTGTGCCCATTCTCTCCCTTCTCCCCTCCCTCTCTCTGTTTTTCTCTCTCATATTGAAAAAGGTAGGGGTACGCTGGCACATGGGAGACACAGGTGGGAGGATCGCTATGAGTTCAAGACCAGCGTGGGACGGACAGAGTGAGGTCTGCAGGGTGGGCAGCCCTATTTGTGGAGGACCGCAGCTTCACAGCTTCACAGCCTTTTATTTCCCCTCCAGTCTAGTGTTGTTGTTTTCTGAGGTAGGGTCTCACTCTAGCCCAGGCTGACCTGGAACTCACTCTGTAGTCTTAGGGTGGCCTTGAACTGACAGTGATCCTCCTACCTCTGTCTGCAGAGTGCTGGGATTAAAGGCGTGCGCCACCACGCCTGGCTCCCAGTCTAGTTTTTGCACCATCAGTTGTTCTTGAGAGGTGTCATTTGATGACTGATGAAACAGGTTTTTGCTCTGCCCTATTCCATGTTTACTAAGATGACTAGCTTCTGAATTGCCAACTGACATAAAACCTGTATATCGTACCAAGACATGTTTGCCATGACAGTAAATTCAGAAAATGCTGATTTGCGTGCTAAGAGTACTTGTCCTTTCCTATGGCAATGATTCAATATCAAAATAATTCCCTTGTCAACTAGAAATTTTTCATTCTTTGAAAGATATCATCTCTTTCTGAAAAGGCATTAAGTGTGTCACAAGTTCAAACTGGCTTTGGGATAGCATTGGTAACATCCCAGTCCTGGAGTCAACTGGTGGTAGGTGCAGCATCACTTTACTACTAAGCTTTATAACTTGTATCTTCGTGGTAAATGCTTTAAATTTTTAAATGTCAGTCTTTAAGAAATAAGCTAGATCATGTATTTAGGGCCTACTTTGTTTAGCCTGTGTTCACTATTTTGTTAATTCATTAATTTATTTTCGTGTGTGTGCACACACGCACATGCACACACGCATGCCAGGGTCTCTTGCGTGCAAACAAATGCCAGGCATATGTGTCACTTTTTGCATCTGACTTTAGCTAGGTGCTAGGGAGCTGAATCTGGGCCAGCAGGCATTGCAAGCAAGTGCCTTTAACCACTGAACCATCTCCTCAGCCCATGTTTTCTAATAAATAAAAATAAGTATTGTGTGCTGTTAAAATCTGAATAAAAACTGAAAAATATGAAATTCTTCTTCTGCTACCCTGTAAAAAAAATGGTTTTTCATTTTTTTACTCTAAAATTGCTTTTGTTTTCAGATGGTGGCCAGCAGAGATCTGCAATCCTAGGTCTGTGCCTCTGAATATTCAGGGCCTGAAACATGATTTGGGGGACTTCCCTGTGTTCTTCTTTGGTTCTCATGACTACTATTGGGTACACCAGGGCAGAGTGTTCCCTTATGTTGAAGGAGACAAGAGCTTTGCTGAGGGACAAACTAGTATTAACAAGACCTTCAAAAAAGGTAAGGTGGGCCATGTTTACAATAGCTCAGAATTAAGACTTCAGGTTGTTTTGTTTTGTTTTGTTTTGTTTTGTTTTGTTTTGAGATAGGGTCTCACTCTAGCCCAGGCTGACCTGGAATTCACTATGTATTCTCAGAGAGGCCTCAAACTCAGTCTTTAAGAAATAAGATCCTCCTACCTCTGCCTCCCAAATGCTGAGATTACAGGCGTACACCACCACGCCTGGCTAAGACTCCAGTTTTAATTCTCCAGCATCTTATTTGCACATGACATTTCAGCTGCTACTAGAGCATGTCCAGCAAGCATGCTTCGTCTTCCTATCATGTAGGACCAGGCTTGAGGTTCACATGGATGTAAATGAGTTATTTACTGGGAGGGTCTTCTGCAGGCCTCCCTCCCCAGGTAGAGTCTTACTCTAGCCTAGGTTTGACTGGCCCGCAACTCTCAGCAATCCTCCTACCTCAGCTCCTGTGCCACAGAAGCGTAAAAAGGCTTTCCCGGAACTATTGCTGCCATGGCAACAAGTTGCCAGAAGTTTGGCTCTCTGGGTAAGGGTAAATAAATTGAAATCTAGGGCAAGATAAACAGCTGCTCTTATTAGAGTCCCTGGAGGTCTGTGTCATTGAAGTAGGGCCTTTTCTCTGAGGTAGCAGCATTGCATTGAGCATAGTATTGGTGAGCTGTATCCTTGTTCGTTACTAACGCTATGCTGGTGGTGAATGGCATTTACAGAATACATATATATATATATAGTTTGGTTTTTCAAGGTAGGGTCTCACTTTAGCTCAGGCTGACCTGGAATTCTCTATGTAGTCTCAGGGTGGCCTCGAACTCACGGTGATCCTCCTACCTCTGCCTCCCAAGTACTGTGATTAAAGGTGTGCACCACCACGCCTGGCTAGAATATAATTTTTTTAAATTTATTTGTTTATTTGAGAGTGACAGAGAGAGAGAAAGAGGCAGACAGATAGAGAATGGGTGCGCCAGGGCCTCCAGCCACTGCAAACCAACTCCAGACACGTGTGCCCCCTTGTGCATCTGGCTAATGTGGGTCCTGGGGAGTAGAGCCTTGAACCGGAGTCCTTAGGCTTCATAGGCAAGCGCTTAACCGCTAAGCCATCTCTCTAGCCGTAGAATATAATTTTAAAAAGCAAATCTCAAGCTATGTGCAGGGCATTTAGAATGTGGTATGAAACTACTATCCTAACAGTATATGTTTGTTTGATAATTTTATACCTTGCTCTTTTTTCAGCACTAGAAGAAGCTGCAAAGCGTTTCCAGGAATTGAAAGCACAGAGAGAAAGTAAAGAAGCATTGGAAACTGAAAAAAGCTCAAGAAAACCACCACCTTATAAACACATCAAAGTGAGTCTGCACCCGTGAAGACATCTGATACACAAGAATACCCTTCTTTAGTAGCTGGCAGTCTTGTGTGGCTTGCAGAAGTGTTTTCTCATCATCAGCCGCTTTTCTATAAAACCATTGTAGTTTGGGGGGGGGGAGTCTTGTTATTGTTGTTCTGTTTTGAGGCAGGGTCTCACTGTAGCCTAGGCTGACTTGGAACTCATTCTGTAGGCTAGGCTAGCCTCCAACTCACCAGAATTCTCTTACCAAAGCTTCCCAAGTGCTGGCATTATATGTGTTAGTCAACAAGCCCAGCTTAATAGAATGTTCTTGTTAGAAGCTTAAGTGAGAACCCTAGCTGTGGTGCTGTGAGAAATGAGTCTTAAGCTGTCTCTTGCATAGGAGCACCATGACTTGATGAAATCCTGTTTCATGTTTTAATTCTTTATGTAATTGCTTTCTTTATTTTTTATTATTCCACTAGATTTTTCCCTATTATTTTTATCTTGATAAGATTTATGATTATCTTCTGTGGGTTATTACTTTATCATTTAATTTCCAACATCCAAACTTCAACAGGAAGTCTACATGAAAATATTTTTTCTTGCCGGGCATGGTGGTGCATGCCTTTAATCCCAGCACTCAGGAGGCAGAGGTAGGAGGATCGCCATGAGTTCAAGGCCACCCTGAGACTACATAGTGAGTTCCAGGAGAGCCTGGGTTAATGAGACACTACCTCAAAAAAACAAAAAAAAAATAGTAATAATAATAATTTCTGTCTGGGCATGGTGGCACATGCCTTTATTCCCAGCACTTGGGAGGTAGAGGTAAGAAGAATTGCTGTGAGTTCAAGGCCACCCTGAGACTACATAGTGAATTCCAGGTCAGTCTGGGCTAGAGTGAGACCCTATCTCAAGAAATCAAAAAAAAAAAAAAAAAAAAAAAAAACAATCTGGGGCTGGAGAGATGTCTAAGTGGCTAAGGCACTTGGCTGCAAAGCCTAAGGACCCATGTTCTACTCTCCAGAGCCCACGTTAGCCAGATGCACAAAGGTGAGGCAAATGCAAGGTTGTAGCGTAAGCATCTGGAGTTCGATTGCAGTGGCTGAGGCCCTGACATGCCAGTTCTGTATCTTTCCTCTCTGTCTCTCTTCTCTTGCTGTCTCTAAAAAAAAAAATCTGGATTCTCATTTTACCAATGAAATCATTCTATAATGTACATATACCACATATGTGTTCTTTTGCCACCAAATAGTCATTATCCTTGAACAGACAAGAAGGAAGTCTTGAGCTCCTCTGTTCCAGACAGCCCACAGATAACTTTCTGCAACCAGTGGAAGGAGAACTACCATTAAGTGAAAACTGTCAAATTTCAATATCTTTGTGAAATAAGGAAACAAGCTGTTATTCTTAGCTTATTCGTGTGAAAGTTGAGGTAAAAGGCTTTTCTCAGAGCCATGTCACAAGGCACCAGCAGAGGCCAGACCAGCACAGATGCGCTTGATGATCCTCTGTAGATTGCTCACTCTGTGTTCCCTTCTTTGTGATTTGTTTTCCAGGCTAACAAGGTAATAGGAAAGGTACAGATCCAGGTGGCTGACTTGTCAGAAATTCCCCGCTGTAACTGCAAGCCTGTGGATGAGAACCCTTGTGGCTTGGAATCGGAGTGTCTGAACAGAATGCTGCAGTATGAGTGTCACCCACAAGTGTGCCCTGCTGGAGATCGCTGTCAGAACCAGTGCTTTACAAAGAGGCTCTACCCCGATGCAGAGATCATCAAAACAGAGCGGAGAGGTTGGGGCCTCAGGACCAAAAGGAGCATTAAGAAGGTAGCATGGAATGGAGGCAGGACAACCTTGAATTTAGCACCTCCTTTCTCTGCCTCCTAAGTGCTGGGGTTATGTGTGTGCCACCATTCCTGAGCCGCCAGTGAATTTGCAAATTCTATAATGAACATTATGCATCGATTACTGTAGGGTAGATTGCTTGAAGTAAAATCCACTCACTCAGTACATATTTGCTAAGCTTCTATGTACCAGGTATAATTATAAGCACTTAGAAAAATGACAGAGAACAAGATACACAAAGCCTTTACCTTCAGGTATTGTTAGAGGGGTAAATCAGTACCTATACACACATAATGCTGGGTGTCAGTAAATGCTGTGTAGAGAAGTCAGGCTGTAAAGGGAGTTGCAGGTGACCAGATTACTCTTTTAGTTTAATTGGTTAAGAATAGCCTGAGAAGGTGGCATTTGATTTGAATGTGTGAAGTGAAAAGTCATGCAGATATATAAGGAAGCTGGGCATGGTGGCTCATGCTTTTAATCCTAGCACTTGGGAGGCTGAGGTAGGAGTTCAAGGTAATATAATTATTGATACAGAATGAGTTCTAAGTCATCTTGGGCTAGAGTGAGACAGACATGAGATGTGTGTGTGTGTGTGTGTGTGTGTGTGTGTGTGTGTGTGTGTGTGTGTATGAAACATGCATTTCAGACCAACAGGAATCCAACAGCTCCAGGGACAGAAGTAACTATTGAACCTAGAATGGAGCAGTAGGTAGGAAATGAGGTGAGACGGTAACCAGGGGCTAGTTCTTAAGTATGAGACACCTCTGGAGAATTTTAGTAGGGGTGCCCTGAGTGGCTTGGTGTATTAGTTTTCTTTCTTTCGCTTGTTATATGTGTGTAGTATTGTGTTGTGTGTGTGGTGCAGGCATATGCTGTGTAGATGTGTATGCGCCATCCTCATGTGTGGAGGTTAGAGGAGGATGTCCTGTATTGCTTTTCTGCCTTATTTCCTTGAGATAGTGTCTCTCACCGAACCTGGAGCCTACTGATTTTTGGTTAGCATAGCTGACCAGCAAGCATTGGTGATCCTCTAGTCTGTACCCAGCTAAAAGCTGGGGTTAGAGGAATGTGCAGCCACACCCAGATTTTTATGTGAGGACTGAGGCTCGAACTCAGGTCCTCATTCTTGGACAGCAAGTGCTCGCTTACCCATTGAGCAATCTTCTCAGCCCAAGTGTTGTGTAACGGCATTGCCTCAAAGTTAGCAATTTAAAACCAGGCATGGTGTTTCATGCCTATAATCTCAGCACTTAGAAGGTTGAGGCAAGAGAATCACTGGAATTTTGAGATCAACCTGAATTATATAGTCAATATCAGCCCAGCCAGAACTAAGAGACCCTGTCTCAAAAAAGGAAAAAAAAAAAAGGCCGGGCATTGTGGCGCACACCTTTAATCCCAGCTCAGGAGGCAGAGGTAGGAGGATCGCCATGAGTTTGAGGCTACCCTGAGATTGCATAGTGAATTCCAGGTCAGCCTGGGCTAGAGTGAGGCTGTACCTCACAAAACCAAAAATTTAAAAAAAAAGTAAAAAGGCCCATTTGTGCAGTCCAGGGCCGGGGCGACGTAGTGTAGCACTGTGGCTGTACGACTGTTGTCAGCAGTTCAAAGCTGTGAGAAAAACTGATGGGAATCTGTATGTGGGAGAAAAACAAGCAGGGTAAAAACATCTGGTAAGTTAAAGCTGTTACATTTACACATTTGTTTCTGAAGATGTTTATTTTCCTGTGAAGCGTATTAGCAGTACTGGAACTCCTGTAAATGTTGTCCTAGCCTGAGTCAGCGCTGCTGCCGAGACGGAAAGATGAGCGATGCGGCAACGCAAGGTGTTGAGTGTCTTACGTGTACTCTCACTTGAGTGAGCTTATCGCTGTACACCTGCTGAAGTGACAGTACCACATCCTGGCAAGGGTGTGCAGGAATTGTGTCTCCTGCATTGACAGTAGGAATGTGAAATAAAACAGCAAGTGTGGACAACAGTTTGGCTGTTTCTCTAAAAATAAACACACTCACCATATAGTGCAACTAAACACTCTCCCAGTTATTTAAACAAGAAAAATGAAAACCTATAACCACATGAAAACTTTTCCAGAATGTTCATAGCAGTGGTCTAGAAACTGCAGATGTTCTTCAGAGTATGTAAATGGTTAGTTGAACTATGATTTTACCATGCAGAGACATCTAGCTAGAGATACACTTAACAACTTACATGACCCAAGGGGTTGGCCTGAGAGCTTCTTGCTTAAAGTCAGTCTCAAAAGGTTATCTACTGTATATTCCACTTACAGAACTTCCTAGAAATGACAAAATTATAATGATGGAGACAAATTAGTGTTTGCTAGGGGTTAGGAAGGCATGATGTAAAAGGTGTGGAGGATGGGTGTGACTTTGTGGAAGAACATGTCTTCATGTGGCAGTGCTTATAGGATTCAGTACTGGATAAAAACTGCACAAAACTGGGGCCAGAGAGTAAAAGTGTTTGCTGCACAAGCATGAGCACCTCGGTCCAATCCCCAGCACTCACATGAAAATCTGGGCATGGAGGTGGGGGAGATTGCTCAGTGGTTAAAGGCACTTGCTTGCAAAGCCAGAAGGCTTGGGTTCAATTCCTGAACCACCCATATAAGCCAGATGTAAAAAGTAGCCCGAGTGTTTGGTGTTCATTTGCAGTGGCAAGACCTACCCCCCACACACACACATGTGCAAATAAATAAAAATTTTTTAAATTTGGTATAAGTGCACATGTCTGTAACCACAGTCCTTAGTGGGGCAGATACTGGAGGATCACTGGGGCTTACTGGTCAGCCTCTCTAACAAAAAAAAAAAAAAAAAAGCCAGCTCCAGGTTCAGTGAGAGAGACTGTCTGAAGGAATTGCGGAAGAAAAGCTATACAGAGAACACCTAACATCCTCCTCTGGCCTCTGTGCACACACATCTACACACACACATGCATGCACCCCACACCCCACACATACTGTACCACACACACACTAAAAAAAATGAGTATCAAAAATATCAAAGCACTTTCAAAAAAACTGCCAAAAAACTACGCATATATGCTGGGGATGTAGCTCATTTGGTTGTGTGCTTGCCCAACATGCATGAAGCTCTGGGTTTAGTCCCTAGCACCTCATAAAACTGGCCATGATGGCTCGTGCCTATAATCCCAGCACTCAGTAGCTGGAGGCTGCATAGCAAGTTGGAGGCAGCCTGGGCTACAAGAGCTCCTGTCTCAGATAAACATAGCCAGCAACAAAACCTAGCGCACATAAATAAAACTTGGTAAGCTCTGAACAAGGTCTGTGCCCCAGTGTCAGTTTCCTGGCTTTGAATACTAGATTACAGTTCTGTAAGTCTTTAACCACTGGAGGAGGCGGAACGAGTGCAAAGATCTGTGATGTAAGGCGGGCATGGTGGTGCATGCCTTTAATCCCACCACTCGGGAAGCAGAGGTAGGAGGATCACCATGAGTTCGAGGCCACCCTGAGACTCCATAGTGAATTCCAGGTCAGCCTGAGCTAGAGTGAGACCCTACCTTGAAAAACCAAAAAAAAAAAAAAAAAAAAAGATCTGTGAGGCATTTCTTACGTCCTGTGAATATCTATAATCACTTCAAAACAAAAAAAAATTATAAAAAAGCAGAGCTCATTTGTTTCAGATTCAAATCTATTCCCTCCCACCCCACCCCAAGTCGAGTACCCATGTTCCTTGTGATCCAGGCTCTCTCTAAGTTAAGAGTATCAGTAAGGCCAAGGTTCTAGCTTAGAGGTATGTAGGACATGTGGTCAACTTGTGTGAGGGTTTGGTTCTGGTCCTTAGCATGACCAAAAAATTTAAAAAATATTATTCTAAGAATATTTTTATTTATTTGCATGCCTATGCGTTTATATGCTCCAGGGCCTTACTTAAAGCCTATAACAAGGGCTGGACATGGTGGTACATGCCTTTAATCCCAGCACTTGGGAGACAGGAGCACTGTGAGTTCAGGTCAGCCTTGGGTGAGAGTAAGACTCTATCTTGGGGGAAAAAAGAAAAGAAAAGAAAATTTCAAAACCTGTAATAATGATGATAATAACTTCAAAGGTTGGGGTTAGCTTTCCCAAGATTCCAGTGACATACCATGCAGTGTCACTTGGACTACAGAAATAGTATTCTCACCAGGCATGGTGGTGCACGCCTTTAATCCCAGCACTTGGGAGGCAGAGGTAGGAGGATCGCCATGAGTTTGAGGCCACCTTGAGACTACATAGTGAATTCCAGGTCAGCCTGGGCTAGAGCAAGACCCTACCTCGAAAAAATAAATAAATAAATAGTATTCTCAACAAGTAAGGCAACTAGATCAGTACCTCTTCAAGCTTATTTTAAATTTTTATTTATTTGAGAGAAAGAGGGAGAGAGAATGGGCGCACCAGGACCTCCAGCCACTGCAAACAAACTCCAGATGCATGTGCCACCTTGTGCATCTGGCTTTATATGGGCACTGGGGAATCAAACCTGGGTCCTTTGGCTTTGCAGGCAAGCACCTTAACTGCTAAGCCATCTCTCCAGTCCTTGAATCATTTTTATCAGAAAACTAGTGCCACCTGAATGCCCATGAATAAATAACCATTCATTTTTAAGGAGGTTGAAGATAAATCTTCAGGCATCTCTTTAATTTTCTTGAATTATACATGTGTTGTTAAGGAATGCCTTTCCATAGTTTGATTTTACAGTTATATATGACATGCTTCTCTGCAGGGTGAATTTGTAAATGAATATGTTGGTGAATTGATTGATGAAGAAGAGTGCAGACTTCGAATCAGGCGAGCCCACGAGAACAGTGTAACTAATTTTTATATGTTAACTGTTACCAAGGTAAAAGTGCTTTTCATGCTTAGTTCATGGGTTTAGGTTGAACTCAGTCTCTCTTAATTTGATTTTCTCTAAGTAAAATAATGATTTGCAGTAGGCAACACACTGCCTGCTGTAATTCTCCCAGAATACAATGAACCATTATTGAGCCCTCTATGTGTGTGTCTTGTGAGCACCACCAGGAGGGGAGTGCTCACTAGAAACAAGGTGAATGAGCTCATTGACTTTTGCCCCCATCATTGTCAAGTTCTTTGTCACTAAAGACCTAGACCTTGGCTTCTGCCACTGGGTTAGTGAATAAGCTCTGGGATTCTGATAAACCTCCAACATTTCTGATAAGAGCAAAAGCTCCAAATTATTCTGGGTATTTAAGCTTTTTTAAGGACTTGGGAAAGTAATGAGTGTTGTCATAAGAAAAACAATGGTAAAGCTACTAGTTTTATAACACATATAATCAGGCATGATTGCATACCTGGGATCCCAGCACTGGATATAAATAAGTAGGAGATCAGGAGTTCAAGGCCAGCCTGGGCTACATGAGACCCTGTCTCAAAAACAAACAACAAAAGCATCATAAGCATTAGTAAAACTTACATGTATTTGCACATTACATGCATGATACAATTTAATTTTTTGCAGTAGTCCTTATAGATGACAAGAAATTGAGGTCTACACATGGTTAAGTAATTTGTTAAACATGTTATACTTTCAAGAGCAGGCCTAGTACCCATGTTCCCTGTGTTCCAGGCTATCTCTAAGAATCAGAATATCAGTAGGGCCAAGGTCATAGCTCAGAGGCAGGGAGACAAGGTGCTGTACATGTGTGAGGTCATGGGTTTGATCCTTAGCACAACCAAAACCGATCACAAAAGGTTGTCAAATATTCCTATTTGCATGTGTGTTTATGTGTGTGCACACATGTTCATGTATGTGTACAACTGCTTCTGCATTTATGCATGTGTTGTATGTGTATGTGTGTTTGTGTATGTGCTTGTGTGTATGTGTGTGGGAACACCAAAGCGTGTTGCTGCTGCAGACGACCACCAGACCCCTGTGCTGCCTTGTACTTACATAGGCGGCTTGGGAATGGGAACCAGGCTGGCAGGCTTTGCAAGCAAGCTCTTTTTCTCACTGAGCCATCTTCTCAGTCCCTTAAAAAGTGTTTTAACAGTAAGTTGTTCATGTCATTGAAAGTTTTACAGCTTTCATGAATGAGCATAAGTTAAAACTATCATTTTTTATGATACTATTATCTGACTCCATGAATTCTGCCCTTACTGCAAGAGGCCCCTCTAGCAGCTTGACAGTGACCTAGACTCCAGGGCCAGGCCTCAGGCTGTCCCACAGTATCAGTCTGGGGCCTGTATATCAGCTTTTTACTGTTTGTAGAACTGTAGTATAATAGGAAACAGAATAGGTAGCTACTGGAAAAGTATATCTCATATAAGAGCATAGTAGATCCATCTCTGTGCTCACTCCATGTTCTCATCTTCATGACTGAAGCTTGTCTAGGCCCACCCCAGTGTGGTTTCCTGCTTAGAGCAGGAAAGAATGGCTGATGGACAAACACCAGAGTGATTACCTGAACCTCAAAGCTCTCTAATCATGAAATACCTAAACTTATGACCCATGAGTCCTCTAAATTGTATTATTCTGTAGCCTGTTTCTAGAAGCAAACTTAAAGTCCAAGTTCTACTTAATCACTTTGACTTAAGGGTCATCAAATACAGATAGTGGTAAACTGTCACATTTTTAGAGGTGCCAGTTACCATAGATACTAGCAGATAGCAAATACTACCTTGTGGCCCTTTATCTTGTTGAATGTTTCAAAATGACCTTGTGTTTATGTCAAAATTATCTTTTTCCTCTTTCCCGAAGGACCGTATAATTGATGCTGGCCCAAAAGGAAATTATTCTCGGTTTATGAACCACAGTTGCAACCCAAACTGTGAGACACAAAAGTGGACAGTAAACGGGGATGTCCGAGTTGGACTCTTTGCTCTTTGTGATATTCCTGCAGGTAAAAATGGAACTTGGTTTCCTGGGCCCCTTCCTAGGAGGAAAGCCTCCATCTTTGAGGAAAGGACATTATTTTTTAAGAAGATTGTTTGCAGCTAGGTGTGGTGGTGCACACCTTTAATCCCAGCGCTTGGGAGGCAGAGGTAGGAGGATCACTGTGAGTTTGAAGTCACCCTGAGACTCCATAGTGAATTACAGGTCAGCCTGAGCTAGAGTGAGACCCTACCTTGAAAAACCAAAAAGAGAGAGAGATTGTTGGCTATATTTGGGGTCAGGTGTTATGCAAGAGAGGGCTCAGTCAGATTCTGTGTTTAAATACATGAAGATATATTTTCCAATTTACTGCAGTCTGTATAATGCATCCAGATGTCCTAGCTCTTGTGGGGTTTTTTGTTTTGTTTTGTTTTTGTTTTTTGTGTGTGGGGTTTTTTTTGGTTTTTTTTTTTTTTTTTTTGGTAACATATTAAAAGTAATTAGCTTGTGTTAAAATCTATTGGTTTGTTTGGGTTTTCTTTTTTAAACTCTGAAAGATCATTGTTCTGTTTCAGATTAGTCACAGAAAGCCTTAGGTGGCAGGTATTGCTTTCATTCTTCCTTCCCCACTCAGCAGCTTAACAACATTTAGTGTTTCCTTTGTTAAGTTTAGAAAAATGGGTGAGAAGATGAATTCTGTAGCTATGACAGATTAATGCTCTAGAGCTCTGTGGGTCAGCCATGCTCAGCTGAAAGGACACTCCAGAGACTCTCCTTTGGATCTCTGAGTCTTTGATCTGTAGTAAATCTCCATTTTAAGTGTGCATTGGTTCGTAATGTAAAGTATTAATCACTGTGTTACAACACCAGGGTCATACTGTCCACTTGGAAACCACAGGAACCAATTAGCTTTAGAAAAGATGGTAAGCTGGAAGCTGTTTTCATGATCATAGATCATAGGTTCTTAGTCTTCACTACGTTGTTTTCAACTGCTTTGGTTAAAGGGGAGTGAATTCTTTTTAGGATATTTAGTGTGGCTGTGCCTATTGGCAGTTGGGGATACTTCCCTTCCCCTGTCCCCTGTCCCCTGACTAATATGAGATGAAGAGCATGGGGAAGGGAAAGGGTCATGTGAGAATTGTATTTCTGCTTAAGTGTGAAAGTATCTGGTAGTTCCAGTTTCTTATAACTTGAGCCTATATTAAGTGTTTCTCTTCTGTTTTAGGGATGGAGTTAACATTTAATTACAACTTGGATTGTCTGGGCAATGGCAGGACGGAATGCCACTGCGGAGCAGATAACTGCAGTGGTTTCCTAGGAGTTCGGCCTAAGGTCAGTTGTGCGGGGGGTTCCTCAAGCCAAGAGGTGTGAAAGAGTGGGGCACTGAAGAGGTTTCTTCTCAGAGGCTGGCAAGCAGCACCTGCTTTGGTGTGCAGGTCATCGGTAGAGTTCATGTAGCCTAGGCTGGCTTCTGTGTAGCTGAGGATGACCTTGAATTCCTGCTTGTCCTGCCTCAGCTCCCAAATGCTGGGATTACAGGCATATACCAACGGGCCAGCTTGCCCCATAATGAAGCCTGTTATATTTAGAAAGGTCTGGTAGGTTCTGAAATGTGCTATTTAGTTGATCTTTGTGTGTGTGTGTGTGCTGGGTTTATGTATGTATGTATATGCCCATAATGTGTACATGTACATGTGGAAGCCAGAAGTCTGCATCAGGTGTCTAACTCTTACCACTGTCCCCCTTTTTTTCTTTTCTTTTTTTTTTTTTTTGGTGAGAGAGACAGAATCTCTTACTCTACTAGAGTTCGTCTATTCAGCTAAACAAGCCTCAGGGATCCTCCTGTCACCAGATCCTGAGGGTTACAGGTGCACACCTCCATACTTGGCATTTTCTGTGGGTGCCAGGATCTGAAGTCAGGTCCTCATGCTGCCCAGCAAGCATGTTACCTGCTGAGGCATCTCCCAGCCCTGAAGTCTATACACTATACACACTTTTAAAATGGGGAACGTTATCTGGGTGTGGTGACACACACCTGTCATCTCAACACTTTGAAGGCAGAGGTAGGAGGATTCCTATGAGTTCTGGGCCTGCCTGGGTTCCAGAGTGAGACCCTGTCAAAAAACAAAAAACAACAACAACAACAAAATCAAACTGTAGCAAAACCAAGGGGAAAAAAATTAAAAGGTGTGTGTTGTACTATATGAATTGGAAAAACTGCACGTATTGTCTAAGCATTAGTGAATTAAAGTTGCTTGTATTTAGCACTGACCTCAAGATTAAAACCAAAGAAAAGCAGCAGCCCATGCAGCACTCAGCACAGGGACCACCCTGGCCAGGCCACAGCCTCACTGCAGTGTACTCAGGAAATCAAACCTCTATAAAGACAAACCTTACTTTTATTATAGCCTTGTTACAGTATATGCCTTCCTGTGTTTTAGGGATTACATAGCAAATAAATTTGAACTTGTCTAAATGGTTCTCCTTTCTGCTCAGAACTTCACACACGACCTAACATTGAACTGTCCTTCTTTTCCATCAGTCGGCATGTGCGTCATCAGTTGAAGAGAAGGCAAAAAATGCTAAGTTAAAGCAGAAAAGACGAAAAATCAAAACAGAACCAAAGCAGATGCATGAAGATTACTGTTTTCAATGTGGAGATGGTGGAGAGCTGGTCATGTGTGACAAAAAAGACTGTCCCAAAGCATACCACCTCCTTTGCCTTAACTTGACTCAGCCACCATATGGTAAGTTAGACCTTCAACTTCTTTGTAACTAAGAATATATTCTACTCTCCTTAGTGAAGCCATGAAGTAAGAAACAATATATTTTTTTGTTAATTGGTTTTGGTTTTTCAAGGTAGAGTCTCACTCTACTCCAGGGTGGCCTTGAACTCACAGTGATCCACCTACCTCTGCCTCCTGAGTGCTGGGATTAAAGGCATGCACCACCACGCCTGGCAATATTTTTATTTATTTGAGAGAGAGTCAGGGAGAAAGAGGCAGACAGAAGTGTATGGGTACTCCAGGGCCTCCTACTACTGCAAACAAACTCCAGACACATATGCCACTTTATGATCTGGCTTTACATGGATGCTGGGGAATCAAACTTGGACCAGCAGGCTTTGCAAGCCAGTGCCTTTAAACACTGAGCCATCTCTCCAACCCCAAGAAACATTAGATAGAACAAACGGTAACAAACCAAATTATGCCACTGAGAAATCTGTTTCCTTATAAATTTTGGATGTCCTTTGTGGGAGCAAGGATGGGCTTACGTACGATTACCAGAGGTGATTATACCTGTGGCATTGGTTTGGGGCCAGCAAATCACGTGCATATGAAATAACACTCCTGGATATACGTTTAGCTGAAGTTTGGAGTTGGACTTGGTCTAGTCTCCAGTCAAGAGCGTGGGATCTTGGGGTTTTCTGAGTAATGGAGACATGTGTTAACAGAGTGCTTCCCTCCCCCATGCCCGCATCAGGAAAGTGGGAGTGCCCGTGGCACCAGTGCGACGAGTGCAGCAGCGCAGCGGTTTCCTTCTGTGAGTTCTGTCCACAGTCATACTGTAAAGATCATGAGAAGGGGGCACTGGTGCCCTCTGCACTAGAAGGTCGTCTCTGCTGCTCTGAACACAATCCCTTATCTCCTGTGTCACCAGAACACTGGAACAAGATCAGGTGTAAATGGGAATCACAGGATCAAGAAGAAGTGAAAGAGTAAATGGTGGTAATTCCTCGCCCTCCTTTCCTACTTAGACGAAATGGAAAGAAAGGAGCAGATACATAGTGCACTAGAAAGAAGAGATGCTGATGCAAACATATGGCCTTGCCATTGGAACTACCTTAGCAAAGCAGGCAAGAGCAGTCGGTGCTGTCTGGTTCTTCTGTTGGGTTTTGCTGGCTTGGCTCCTCTGTGGGTTCAAGTTCCCTGGCCTTTTCTTCTGTTGTGCTTCCGTGTCTTTGCAGCTAGGGAAAGAGATGTCTTCACTTTCAGAAGGAAAAGTCTTATTGATAAGATCAGTTTAAAATCTAAGATGTATTCCTTGGTTGTATAAAGCAAAAGTAGCCATCATTCCTTTATTTATTATTTTTAGGGGGAATTTTGAGAAATGTAGTTCAAATTGTCTAACAAGTATGTATGACTGTGTGTGTGTATGACTGTGTGTGTGTGTGTGTGTATGTGTGCATGCAGGTGTGCATGTGCATTCATTTGGAATAGGAGGAAGCTCTCTAGAAAGGGTGTGACCACCTTAATATACCTCTTTAGTGAGCAGTAAGTAGGCTAATGTCTTTCCTTTCCACATGTCTTACCTAATCACAGAAAAGGCTCTCTGCAAGTATTAAATCTGGCCCCTTGGAAACAGATGCCTTAGTGGCTTTTTACCTCTTTGCTCTTTCTTACGCCAGGTGGCTTTGTGATATGGTGACTTTATAAAAAGGTACATGATGGATGCATTCATTGGTATTAAACTGTTGTCCATGGGCAGATAGGTATTTCCTGGCCCCGTGCACTTATGCATTCATTGGTATTGAACTGTTGTCCATGGGCAGACAGGTATTTCCTGGCCCCGTGCACTTATGCATTCATTGGTATTGAACTGTTGTCCATGGGCAGACAGGTATTTCCTGGCCCCGTGCACTTATGCATTCATTGGTATTGAACTGTTGTCCATGGGCAGACAGGTATTTCCTGGCCCCGTGCACTTATGCATTCATTGGTATTGAACTGTTGTCCATGGGCAGACAGGTATTTCCTGGCCCCGTGCACTTATGCACACGAGTGCACAGGCAGACTCACCGACACTGGCAAAGGCAGCAAGAGATGCAGCGCAGACCAAAAGTAGATCCTAGCAGCACCACTTCTGACCGGTCTTACAAGTGAGGGCATTTTATTTTCGGTCCCTCCTAACCAAACATTTCCTTTCCTGCTGACGACTCAGTTGTGTTTCCTGATTGAGCTGCACAAGTGGATCTGGATTTGAATGCATCTTTCTGGTTGAGTTTCTGAAGTAGGGGGTAAAAGCAGTAGGGGTGTCTCCCCACACAATGTGTAAACATTTTCTATTTAGTATTATCTAATACTTAAAAGTGCCCCCATTGAGTAAGGGGGAGAACTCCTACTTCTAAGAGCCACACAAACACACTTCACCTTAGGAAGCACTTAGAGAAAGCCCAAAGAAAGTCAGTGTTAGCAGAAGTGGTTGAGTGTGATACAGATCCAGGAATGCCAAGATGTCTGTCCACACAACTCACTTGCACTTAGCGCTTAGGAGTATGTGTATGCCAGTATTTCTTGTGTGAAATCACTAGTAATGTCTGGCTATGTAATACTATACTAAATAGAAAGTGAAGGGTTAGCCTGAGTTAACTTTCTCTGTGAATTTTGACTACTTACAGGCACCAGTTACCTGGTAGCATTTATTTTCCCTCATGAAGCACCTAGAAACTTTATTGACGTGGGAGGGGGGGCAAGATGCTCTACAACATTCCTTCAGTTGTCTTGTATGTGTTCGTTCAGTTTTTAAAGTCAATTTAGAGCTCTTCTCTAGACAGAAGAACAATTTTGTGCCTCTTTTTTTGTATATAAATGTGCAATTATACTGGCTCTTCTCTTATAAAAACACACACACACTACAGTTCCTCTACTGAAGCTCCTAAACTGCCATTTCCCTGGTTGCAGCTATTAAGCCTGAGTTGACTTATTGGGCATCCAGCCATTCTGTTGACTAGATACGATCCCAAAACAGTGAGCAAACCAGAAATGTTATATATTACCAAGCTAATTGCTACAAGTAGTCTGAAATACTGCTCACGAAAACACTAAACTTTGTTCTTGGGCAATTCTAAAGTTTGATGTCCTTTTAAAAACAAATCTAAGACTATCTAGGTTTTATCATACTAAAATCTTATTTTATATAGAAATATGATAAACATGGTTTTTTAAGCTTACTACATAAGGATTTCCTTTAATGTTATAAATACAACTCTTGTTGAAATAATATCCAACATGAAATTGTATCTCCTTGTTTTGTTTTTGACTTTAGTGCTATTTAATATTTGATGATTTTTATATAACAAGCCAGGCTCATTGTATATGTTATAGATACCTTATGTTGAAGTACTTTTACGTAACTTCTTCATTGTGGCATATTTTTTATATCTATAAAAGAGCTCTGCAGAGACTTTTTCAGTCTTTTTTTATATATATAACTAATAGGATTGTTCTGCCATTTCAGAAATCAAGGTAGAAAAGAAAAAGTTGAACATAGCTCTAAAGTTTGCAGTAACCTACAAGTGGATTTAATCATGTCAGTGCCAAGGCCCTCTTCACATTTCTTCATGCTCTTAATGTTGACTTGCTTAGATGTTTGTTTGTTTTGAGGTAGGGTCGGTCTCACTCTAGCCCAGGCTATTCTCAAACTCACAGTGATCCTCCTACCTCTGCCTTCTGAGTGCTGGGATTAGACATGCCCCACTACACCTGGCTTACTTAGATATTTTAAAGTTGCAGATTATGAAAACAAAGTTGTGCTCTGTGTGTGTGTAAGTATACATACTGTCTTGCTCGTGCCACACAAATGAGATGTTCCAAAAGACACTGCTTACTGATAGTTCAACTTATATTTGTCAACCTTTATCTGTGTGTGGTATACAGAATATTCATAATTGGTTTTTATTACTGTCCAGAAATGAAAAATAACTTAAAGCAGCATGAGGTAGTGTTTTCTAAGCCTCGTGTTGATTCTTCTTAGAGACTTGTGATCATTGGCAATGAAGTCTTAGGACCTGGATCAGTAAGAGTAAGACAAGGTCATGGGAAACCATTGCAGGCACTAAAGTGGAGGAAGGTCCAGACCCGATTAGCTCAGGGACACCAGAAGAGCTGCCTGGTCTGGCTGAGCAGGGCAGCAGGGGTGCCCTTCATTGCCAGCCTGCCAAAGCAACTGGAGGTCCTACTTGACGTTGGAGACCAGAGTGAGCTGAGTTTCATTTTTGTTTTGTAAGCAAGCTCTGCTCTATTTTAATTCTCAAAAGTTATCTGGCCTGAACTATATAATAGACAGATTTAGAATCATGAAAACTAGGATATTTCTGTGTGTTTAAATGAGGAACAAATCTGAAAACTAAGAGAAAATTTGCAGAGGGGCACTGCTGCCAATGGCTTTCTTCTTCTCCCATCACAATATTTGGAAACATGCCTATAAAGAACGTAAAACTGAAGCACTGAGTAACTTATGATCATGTCAAGTCCTTGCATGGGCCAGGCTGTTGGGCAGCTTTGTTGAAGTAGTTTCTTTCTTGATACGTTCCAGTCAGGCTCAAGTTCAGACCTGCATTTCCAAATCATCTGTGCCATCCATTCATAATGTAATCTCTGGACTTCCCAGAACCTGTTGTTTGCCTTTCACTTGATGTTAAATATAACACTCCACTTAAACAGTCACTGTAAAGTAAACGTACTACCAAGCCACATGCTATGGCCTAATGGGATAGAGTCAGATTGCCTTGGAGTCAGTCCTCACAGCTTAGAAAGCTTGTGGTTTTACTTGTGGGATTACAAGGGTATTGAAAAGTTGCTTTATTGCTGGGCAGTGCAAACTAGACTTGAACCCTCACCCCCACACTTGTCTAAGTTACTTACAGGTAGGAAGTGATCAAGGCCACCTAGACTTGGTTTCTGGTTATTTGTAAACAAATAAAAAATAGACCTTGGTTCCATTTTCAAGTAGACTAGGAAATAGATTTAATATCTTTGCAATGAATGAACAAATACTGGAAGGTTGGAAACTTGTATATACTGAAAGCTAAGCTTTTACCTTGGGTAGGGATTAGAGGTCTTGGGAGAAAGGGAATTATAATACAGTAAGGGAGGGGAATAATAAATGTTTACCACAGGTACAATGTAGCCATCCTAACATTGAGACCTCTGCCTCATTGAATTCAGGTTTTTTAAGTACTTGAAACTCTTCAGTTCTCATTTTACAGTTTCTTTTTATGAAGTAGAAAGCATTGCTTTGTATACTGTTGAGTGTGTTCACAGTAGCTATCTCAGATTGATCGTGTACCTTTGAGAAGAAGACCTGCATGAGAGACTAGCAGCGTTTCTAGAGACATTTCCTAGGTATGTTGTCATTTGGTCAGCCCTATCCCCAAACACCTTCTTTCCTTTTATATATACCTATGTAGGGGAGAAAATTGCACTTCTGTTACACTCCTAAAATACTGTATGTATTTTAAAAAATATCTTTTCTTGGCTTTTGTTAATCCATTGTGACAAATGCGGCACTGTGTATGAAGGGGGTGGGAGAACGGCCTGTCCTTCTATAGGCTTTAAAAGTCATTAGCACATAAAGAAAAAGGGAGAATAGAAGCGTTTCCAATCATTATTTGGCCCTTAGTTTTCTGCTAATGGATGAGAAAGCACTCGGTGTCCACTGTCCCCTTCCCTACCTGCTGGTAGACTGATGTGTGCAAACGGCACTAACGTACCTGTAGATCACCTGTATAAGGTATTTATAAGGTACTATCAGTTTAGAAAAGTGGACTGGATAAAATTTACTTTTTGTTGTCATTCGTATTATTTTATCTCATTTGCTCTTGTTAGGTACCCTATGTTAAAAATTGTATTGCTACTAATCACCAAGATGCTAATTGACTACAACTAGCTAAAATGATCACCTTTTTATAAATAAAGATTTGTGAATATTTGGAACTGATACGAGAAATTCATTTGTACCCATGTGAGTGGTATTGCACAATAAAGTTACCTACAGTTTCCATTTTCGTGTTCTTTGGATAATGATCTTTATAGATACTGGTTATTTCTGTATTTTATCTGTAATTACATTTAACATAATATCATTGCTGTGAAATGTTATTTTGCCTAAATCACTTGAGATTTGAGTCCTTAGTAAAGCATCACTTTTCACTAGTCCATCTCCTAAGTTCCTGTGACTCGGCCAGAAGCTCCTGACGCTACAGGATGTGTTCCTTTTCCCTGGGGTGTTCCACTAGGGCATTACAGTGTAATGACTTGTTGCCACATAGACTTCAAGATGATATATAATATTCTGAGGATTTGTGGGTTGACTGTTCTATTGCAAAGTGTGAACGTACAGAGCTTGATTAACCTGTATATAGCTTATTGTTGACTAGTTGTAGTATATGCAGGATTGCCTGTAATATTAACTTCTTACTGATGTGTGCTGGTAGGAACATATAATTTTGTACATTATATTTACTGAAATGTTGCCTTTTTTATTTTACAAATATTTTGGAATCCAAATGTTTTCTGCTTCTGTAAGAGTTAATTTGGAAAGTTTTTTTAATAACATTACACTGGTTTCAGGTTTTGTTTGAGATTGACTTCAATAAATTGTCCTGTATGTTCAGAGTTAAGTATGTGGGCTTGTTATTTACTGTAATTTCTTGCTGCACCTCACTGGGAAAGGGGACATGCACATACATCCAACCTCAGCCAGTTTTCTTTCTTCATAATGCTGCTAAGAAATATTTTCTTTTGGACTGAAGAAATGGCTTAGCGATTAAGGCCTTTGCCTGCAAAGCCAAAGAACCTCGGTTCGATTCCCCAGGACCCACGAAAGCCAGATGCACAAGGGGCGCATGCATCTGGAGTTCGTTTGCAGTGCCTGGAGGCCCTGGTGCGCCCTTCTCTCTCTGAAAGTTTGTTTTTTAATTTTTTTTTCTTTAAACATTTTCTGTTTCGCTTTTGTCAGAGAACCGCTCTTGGAAAATGGTGTGCCTTGCTTTTGGTGTGGTATGTGATCTAAGTGCACCACCTGGTTGGTAAAGGGCACTTTCATCCCATTGATTTGCGACCCAAACATGACTTGTGCTTGACTGGAGGAGCCATCTCCTGCTGAACTGAACATACCAGGGGACCGCACCTTCTGCGTGCACTGCCTTCACTAGCTGGCGCCTTGAACTCCGTGCTTCCGGGAGGCTTGCCTGACTAAGCCGGCTGAAGGCCATGTCGGGTGCAGTTCCCCCGCGTCCGCCAGGCGGCGCTGAGCCGGAGCACGCAGCCCTCCTCCGGGCGCCACGTCAGCCTGGGCTCCTGCGTGATGGAGGCGGCGGCGGCCTTGGGAGCCGAGCTGGGTGTGCGGATCGCGCTCTTTGCCGTTTTCCTGTAAGAATTTGAACCCCTCCCCGAGCATCCTTCTCAGAGGTCACAGCCGCCTCCCGGGCACGTCCTGCAGCAGAGGGCGGCTGACCCGGGGCGTCTTTTCCCCCAGCGTGACCGAGCGGCTCGCCCCCTTCCAGCGGCGCATCCAGCCGGAGGAGATGTGGCTCTACCGGAACCCGTACGTGGAGGCCGAGTACCTCCCCGCCGGGCCCATGTTTGTGCGTCTGGAGCTGCCTTCCAGTCGGGGGGGGGGGGGGGGCGGAGCCCTGCCCCTACCGACGGCCGGGCAGGGCTTGGCTGGTGGGGAGCTTGCCCTTCCCGAGTTGGGGTGCTCCGCTCGGCGGGCGGGAGCAGGTTCCCCGAGCGCGCTCGTTGGCGCGAGGGCCGGTCACCCACGGAACTGGGGTGCGGTCTTGCTGTCTGACCTCCGATCTGTTCTGCCCAGGTCATTGCCTTTCTGTCTCCACTGTCCCTGATCTTCCTAACCAAGTTTCTAAAGAAAGCGGACCCCACAGACAGCAAGCAAGCCTGCTTGGGTAAGAGCTACCCCTCCTGCTGCTTTGCCATCTTAGTGCTGGGATGACGGGGCCTTGGCATTCAGCCACCGGACCCCTGTGTGGACAATACTGAACCGTGCACTCCTCAAATAATTTTGTCTCCCTTGAACCCACTTGGTACACGATGATACAGAGAAATGGTGAAGAACTCGGTTAATATATGCTACCTAAATGCCCCGGCTTAATTGCCTCAGAAATGTGTTGGGCCAGATACACAAGTTCTCCCTGGACTCAGCTTTGGATTCACTCGGAGCAAGAAGGGTTCCCTTGCCCGGGCATGGTGGCACACGCCTTTAATCCCAGGATTCAAGAGGCAGAGGTAGGAAAATCACCATAAGTTCGAAGCCACCCTGAGAATACAGAGTGAATTCCAGGTCAGCCTGCACTACCGTGAGACTCTATCTCACAAAACCAAAAAAAGAAGGGTCCCCTTGATGAGGCAGTTGTCATGCCTTTCCTGTTTCCTTGCTTTCCAGCTGCCAGTCTTGCCCTAGCTCTGAACGGTGTTTTTACCAACACAATAAAACTCATCGTGGGGCGGTAAGTGAGAAGAGTTGGTAACCTAGGTCCTGGCCCAGCCCTTACGCAGGAAAGACAAGGAGCAGCACTCTAGAATATGCCATCCTTTTCTTTTTCTCATCCAGAACTTCCTCTCTGCCCCTCTGCTTAAGTCCTAAAGGTGACAGCTGGTCACTTTTCTGCCCTAAAAGCATTTCCCACTAACAACTACAGCAGAGCCTATGGCCTCTAGAATACCTAGTTGTATCCTTTGCTATTTAAGATATAATCAAAGGCTAGACTTCCCTCCTTTCCCTAATTTTAATTTTTTTTTTATTTGCACATGTGGGGAGAGGACACCAGGGCCTTGCTACTGCAAACAAATTTCGTTTGCTTAAACCACTTTTTGTGGCTGGCATATGTGGGTGACTTGGAAATTGAATCCAGCAGGCTTTATATGCAAGAGCCTTTAACCACTGAGCCATCTCCATCTCCCATTTCCTAATTTAAATATTGCCAACAAGACTAAGGCTTATTTCTCAGTAGAGTGACTATCCTAACTCAGTTACATTATTTTGCTTGTGAAATTTTTTGTCCAACAGTTAATAGGATTATTGACATCTGATAGAACTGAAAAATATTTTCTAGAGGAATACATCATCTATGCTCAAACCATGCTTATTTCTTCTAGGCCACGCCCAGATTTCCTCTACCGCTGCTTCCCCGATGGGCTAGCCCATTCTGATTTGCTGTGCACTGGAGATAAGGATGTGGTGAATGAGGGTCGTAAGAGCTTCCCAAGTGGACATTCTTCCTGTATGTTCATGTAAACTACTTCCATGCTTATTTTGTTAAAATATTTTTTTAATTTTTAAAATATTTTTATTTATTAGAGCAAGAGAGAATGGGCACACCAAGGTCTCTAACCACTGCAAATGAACTCCAGATGCATGCACCACCATATGCATCTGGCTTATGTGGGTCCTAAGGAGTCAAACATGTGTCTTTAGGCTTTGCAAGCAAGTATCTTAACCACTAAGCCATCTCTCCAGCCAAAAATATTTTTATTTATTTGCAAATAGAGAAAGAAAAAGAGAATGGGTGCACCAGGGTCTCTAGCCACTGTAATGGAATTCCAGATGCATGTGCCACTTTATGCAAATGGCTTTACATGGGTACTGGGGAATTGAACCTGGCTCCTTAGGCTTTGCAGACAAGCGCCTTAGCCATAGAGCCATCTCTCCAGTCCCCATGCTTATTTTTTAATTAATACATTTAATCTAGGAAGTTTATAGGAACATCTAATGACAGCTATTCCAGTCTAGAAATTGAAATCTCCATAATTTCACAGCTGGAGCCTTGAATATCAATAATTAGAGGACAGGAAAGTTTATCTCCATAAGATTTACCCATTTAATATATTTGCCTAAATCCTGTAATCTTGTATTAATTATTTAAAAAAAAAATACCTTTCCTGAGCCAGGCAGAGGTAGGAGGATCACAGTGAGTTTGAGGTCAACCTGGAACTAAAGTTCCAGGTCATCGAAAAATTAAAAAATCTTTTACTGAAGAGTTACTACTATGTGTGTGCTCTGGAGCACTTTGGATTCTTTATTTTTATTATTATTATTATTGTTTGTTTTGTTTTTCGAGGTAGGGTCTCATGCTAGCCCAGGCTGACCTGTAATTCACTATGTAGTCTCAGGGTGGCCTTGAACTCATGGCAATCCTCCTACCTCTGCCTCCCGAGTGCTGGGATTCAAGGTGTGCACCTCCACGCCCGGCCACTATGGATTCTTTACAGCTCACAATAGCCCAATGAGATATATATATGTTTTGTTTGTTTTCGAGGTAGGGTCTCACTCTAGCTCAGGATGACCTGGAATTCACTATGTAGTCTCCAGGTGGCCTGGAACTCACAGTGATCCTCCTACCTCTGCCCCCCGAGTGCTGGGATACAGGCGTGTGCTGCCACACCCGGCTGGTACTATTATATTTTTGTAGATGATGAAACTACAGCATAGTAACCCGCCCAAAGCCATGTAACTTGTATCCCAAAAACTATCCTCACTGAAGACACTAACGTTGAAACACAAAATGAAGTAAAATCTTTTATTTCTATTTTCTTTCCCCTTTACATGAGGATGACCCTGCTCTTGTTCTTGCCTCCTCCCTGTTCTAGTTGCATTTGCTGGTCTGGCCTTTGCTTCCTTCTATCTGGCTGGAAAGTTACACTGCTTCACACCACAAGGCCGCGGGAAATCCTGGAGGCTCTGTGCCTTTCTGTTGCCTCTACTATTTGCAGCTGTAATTGCACTATCCCGCACCTGTGACTACAAACATCACTGGCAAGGTAAGCCAGGTCCTTATGCCATCAAAGGTTCACATTTCACTATTATTTTATGGCATGGAAGCACTACTCATTAAGTATCTCTTGAATGAATAAGCAAATGAATGTATGTGGGTGGCCTCAGTTATGTACTATATATGCATTTATAACCATATAAAAGACAAAAATCAACCCTTTAAAGGTATTATTACCAGCCGGGCGGGATGAAACATGCCTTGAATCCCAGCACTCAGGAGACAGAGGCAGGAGGAAGAGTTGGAGGCCACCTTGAGACTGCATAGTGAATTCCCAGTCAGCCTGAGCTAGAGTGAAACCCTACCTTGGAAAACCAAAAATAAAAAGTATTATCAAAGTCTAGTTTTTCCATCTTTTGAAATATGTTCAAATGAAGTTGCATGTTTAAGAAGTTTTTAACCCAGGCATGGTGGTGCATGCCAGTAATTCCAGTACTGGAAGCTGAAGCAGGAGACCATGGGGTGAAGGCCTGGGCTACATAGCATGACACTGCCTCGAAGAAAAAAGCAATCATTTTCATATGATTTTTGTTCAGAAACAAGATTTCAAGAAAATGGAAAATCATAGTCCAAGAAAATTTAAATTGAATGCCAGAGTAATAAAACATTCACATTATAGCATTTCTCTTCAAAGAAAATACTTAGCTCCAAAAACAGGATGACAGAATTACTCAGAGGTCTTCAGAAGCTCTATTTTTTTTGGGGGGGGGGATGAGGTTTCGAGGTAGGGTCTTGCTCTAGCCCAGGCTGACCTGGAATTTACTATGTAGTCTCAGGGTGGCCTTGAACTCACGGCAATCCTCCTACCTCTGCTTCCAGAATGCTGGGATTAAAGGTGTGTGCCAACATGCCCAGCTTAGAAGCACTATTTTAAAGAAAAGGGGCTGGAAGACAGCTCAGCAGTTAAAGGTGATTGCTTGCAAAGCCTGACATCCAGGGCTCAATTCCCCAGGACCCATGTAAATCCAGATGCACAAAGTGGCACATACATCTGGAGTTTATTTGCAGTAGCAGAAGACCCTTATGTGCCCATTCCCTCTCCCCCTACCCCATTCTTTTTTGTTTGTAAATACATTAAAAAAAAATTTTTTAAAGAATACGGACAAGCAACTCCTAAAGGTTATTCCTTCCCCTAGGGATTTACTATTAATATTAAGAGACAGCCCTCCTCCCCACCCAATCCAGGCTGGTCTTCAACTCTGTCCTTTTGCCTCAGCCTCCGTAGTGTTGGGAGTACAGGGCACCACCATTCCCAGCCAGGACTCTTGAAACAGTAAAAACACAAGTCAATGAATAGCACTGCATGAACCCTTCTGCTGATTAAAAAACTCTGGCCGGGTGTGGTGGCACACACCTTTAATCTCAGCACTCTGGAGATGGAGGTAGGAAGATCACTGTGAGTTCGAGGCCAACCTGAGACTACAAGTTCTGGGTCAGCCTGAGCTGGAATAAGATCCTACCTTGAAAAAACAAAAAAAATTTTTTAGTCCATGTTGAGTAATGTTTATTACACTGATATAACCAAAGGTGTGTTTCAATTTGGTGTATTTGGAAGACAGAATATCTAATAATCCTGTAGAATTAAGAAAGTCTAAAGTAGTTGTAAATCTGGATTGAGGAGTTCTTTTAGCCCCTAAAAAAGTGAAGTAACCTGGAGGGCCTAGCCCTCTGTAACTGCAGTTTCCTCTCTCTTCAGATGTGCTAGTTGGATCCATGATCGGGATGACATTAGCCTATGTCTGCTACAGGCAGTACTATCCTCCTCTGACCGACACAGAATGCCATAAACCACTTCAGGACAAACATAAACTGCCTACAACACAGAAGAAACCTGGGGATTCTTACCATTTGACTATTTAGTGAAATCTACCTCTTTAGCGAACCAACCTCTTAACTGGACACCATGCACAAGTCAAGAATTTCTGACCTTTCACCCTTTCCAAGTAACAGTGAGGACATAGGCAAGTGTATTTCTGCCTCCACAGGACTACGCACTTTTGTCCCACTTCACATGGACTTGTCATGAGGACTCAAGGAAGGTCCTTTTTCCACTTCTATGCCACCTGTTCTGTAAAAAGATCTCCAATAGTTGTATTAACAGGTCTATACAACTGGTATTCCAAAATCTATTACTTTTATACTTAATTAAATGGCACCCTAGGAGAAATCTTTTCAAAAAGTCTTTACATGGTCTTACTCTATCCTAGAGGTCAATTATACCAGAGTTAACTTGTTTCTTATAAATCAAAATCTTAAAATATAGGCCAGTACCAACTAAAATATTTTGATTCTGTTACTTTCTGTGGTGATATTTCCATTGAGCCATAAATAAGATAATGTCCAATTTTGGCTCATTTTCTACTGTTTCTACTCAAGTCCATCTACTATTGCTGTCCATCTTGAACACTGGGCATACACAATTTAATTACTAACAAAACATAAGAACAAGAAGATGTCCAGCAGAGCAGCCTCAGCACTAGTACATTAGTGTTTCTACCTCATTTGTTTTTAACTGTGCCAATGCATTACTTGCCTGAAATCAATTTGGTCAACTAACTATGGCAGGCAAGAAAGAGAACAGGTATTATCTGGAGGACAAATCTCTTATTTGCAGGAGATAAAAGGAACAATTACAGGACATCTTCAGAAATGATACTTTAAAGCAGTACAAACTATAGCTACCTTCTCTTTGTTGTAATTACACTTTAAATGTAACATTGTCTATGGCCACACCACCCTGAATACATCTGATCTTGTCTAAATATAACCTTGTCTTATGTACATCTTTCTACATTTTGTTTTGTTTTGTTTTTGTTTTTTAAGGTAGGGTCTCACTCTAGCTCAGGCTAACCTGGAATTTGCTATGGAGTCTCAGGGTGGCCTCAAACTCACGGTCATCCTCCTACCACTGCATCCCGAGTGCTGGGATTAAAGGCATGCGCCACCACACCTAGCCTAGAATGTTTTTTAAGACATATTTCAATGCATTTTTCCTTTACTAAATCTCTTGTTCAAAGAAACTGTTGAGTATGCACTCTTTTCTAAGGGGCTAGAACATAAATATTAGATTCCTCATGTGCTATGTGTGTTAAACTGTTATCTGTAGAACTTGTTTTTAAATATTTTATTTTTATTTACTTATTTGAGAGTGAGAGAAAGAGAGAGAATGGGTGTGCCAGGGCCTCCAGCCACTGCAAACGAACTCCAGATGCATGTGCCACCTTGTGCATCTGGGTTACGTGTGTCCTTTGGCTTTGCAAGAAAGCGCCTTAACTGCTAAGCTATCTCACCAGCCCAGTAGTACTTCTTTTTAAATACTAAGGTCAGTCTGCATTTACCAGAGTTGCCACACTTCAAATTCTGAACTATATCTGCATATGACAATGAAAATACTACTCAAGGGAAAAGCACTTACAAATTACTTCTCTGCCTAAAACTTTTTTAAAAATTATTATTTTTATTTATGTATTTGGGAGAGGAGGGGAGAGAGAGAGAGAATGTGCATACCAGGGCCTCCAGCCCCTGCAAATGAACTCCAGATGCATGGGCCACCTTATGCATCTGGATTACATGGATCCTGGGGAACCGAACCTGGGTCCTTTGGCTTTGCAGGCAAACGCCTTTACGACTAAGCAATCCCTCCAACCCCTAAAACTTTTTTTTAAAATATTTTATTTCTCTATTTATTTGAGAGAAAGAGAGAGAATGGGCATACCAGGGCCTCTAGCCACTGTAAACAAACTCCAGACACATACACTATCTTCTACATCTGGCTTACATGGGTACTAGGGAATTGAACCTGGGTCCTTAGGCTTTGCAGGCAAGTGCCTTAACTGCTAAGCCATCTCTCCATCCCTAAAGTTTTTGTTTTAAATGTATTTTAGTAATACACAGGAGAAGATAAAATAGTTAATATGTCAAGATTTATGAGGCCAAGTAAAAGGCAACTGGTCAATAGTTTTATTTCAGTATTTACTAAAGTCTTAAATATAATCATGTAGAAAACAAACATTTTCAAAGTGCAAAATATTAGAAAATCTAATCAGTGGTATTAATCCTTCCATGCAAACAGTCTCTTACTGAGATTAAGCAATACTAATTCTGTAGGTATGGTATACACAAACAGTGTTACACTAAAGTTAACAATGGGCTTGGTCAAGAGACTACACCCAATACAGATGAAGCGGTGCAAGTAACATGTGACCAAATAAAGAACCTCAGCCATGCTGACGAACTTGTGTAGTGCACAGCCACGATCACACTACACCTGGCAGAGGGTGACACACAGGCAAGTCACCTGCTCCTCACCACCAGGAAGGAGCATCTCAGTACAGTGTTTATCTAGCTCTCCAAGCTGAAGCTGCCCATCTTTGGTTTTAAGAACTCACTCTTGGTTTTCCTTTGGCTTTCTCTTAGTAGTACCTAATCTAATAATGAAAAGAATAAACACACTTGAAGACAGCATCCTGACAAAAACTTCCCCTTTGGTGTAGAATAAATGCTACTTCATCTTTTATTCTCCTTTCTTTCTTTTTTTTTTTTTTTTTCCTTGTTTTCTTGTTTTTTGAGGTAGGGTAGGGTCTCACTGTAGCCCAGGCTGACCTGGAATTCACTATGTAGTCTCAGGGTGGCCTTGAACTCATGGCAATCCTCCTACCTCTGCCTCCCAAATGCTGGGATTAAAGGTGTGTGCCACCACGCCCAGCTTCATTCTCAGTTCTTACTCAGTTCATACAGTAAAGACAATAAGGTATTCCATCACTGGAAACTTCGTAGCTTACTTATCCAGCACGACTCCACAAGCAGATGACAAGGAAAGGCTCGATTTGACGTACACCTCCACCCTTGCCTCCAAAACCTCTAGGGTGAGAGAATGAGTTCTTCCCCAGTCAGACCTGCTTGCTCAGCTAACACTGCTTGTGCCAGGGGCCTGTTAAATAAGCATTCTGGATAGTACCTAAGAAGACAATGGTATTTACAAAATGTTTTTAAAGAGGAAATCACCCTATCACCATCACTCAAGTGGAAGAGGCAGATAACTTCCAAGTATTTCACCATTAGGGCACCTCTGAAAGATCTCATTTACAACCTGAACATGGGAAAGGCCAGGTTATCTCAGGCTCATTAGCTTTTACAATTCCACCTTCAAAATCAGTGTGATCAAATAACTGTGTCAAACCTTGCCCAGAGTCCCCCAATTTGAAATTTAGTATGAAAGGATAAGGCCTAGCCAGGCATGATGGCTTTCACCTTTAATGCCAGCACTTCAGAAGCTCAAGGAGGAGAAATGCTGTGAGTTCTAAGCAAGCCTGGGTTAGAGTGAGACCCTGCCTCAAAAGGCATACCTATGACTTGACTAACAGAAGCCAAAGCAGTTGCAAAAACAATGAACAGCATCAGTCTGTCAGATCTCTTATTAAGTACACTGCTGTCTTCATACAGTAAACAAAGGAAAGACACTGGCCAATAAAAAAAAAAAAAAAAAATCCAGGCTGGGGATATGGCTCAGAGGTTAAAGGCACTTATTTGCAAAGCCTGCCAACCTGAATTCAGTTCCCTAGTACCCACATAAAACCAGAAACAAAGTGGCTCACCCATATACACAAACATAAGTAAAAATTTAAGAAACTTTAAAAACATAGCAACAGCTTTTTCCATATTAGGTCTTCTAATACAGATAACACAGAAATGAGTGTATCCCTAAGCACCTTCTAAATTTCAAGAATCTGCTTTCTATCTGGAACATTTTCCTTGTGTGTGTGAGTGTGTACATGCTCATGTGTGAATGCAGGTGTGCCATGGTACATATGTGGAGGTCTGAGAACAACTCTAGGTTTTATTCTTTGCCTTCCACCTTACTTGAGGCAGGGTCTCTTCTTGTTCATTGTTCAGTTTGCCAGGCTAGCTGGACCTCAAACTTACAAGAAATTGTCCTATCTCTTTCTCCTGTCTTGCCCTAAGTATGCTAGGATTATACAAGTCTACCACACTGTAGAGCTTTTTACATGAGGCCTGGGGATCCATACTTGGGCTTGCACAGTAAGGACTTCCTCCACTGAGCCCTATCCCCAGACCTCTAACTATAACATTTTCCAAAGATAAGGAGTAACTTCCTAAAATTTTTCTAAGTAACACTGGAAACCAAACCCAAAATAGACTAGATTCCTTTCCATGTAATAATAAAATAAAATGTGGCACCTATAATCAAATAATTAAAAGATGCAAATTCTTTAGCTATAAATAAAGACTACTGCATTTATATGAAGCCAGAAGTAAAAGTAATGTCTTTACTTTTAAACTCACTTCCTAAAAGGAAGATTATCTTCCCAAGACTCAATGGTCAGTAAGTGGCAGGCGACATGCAGGAAATATGTAGCTGAGAAGAAGAATGCAGCAACAAACAGGTGGATTTTCAGAGGAAGAGTTCCTCAAAGTCTGTCTAGAGGAGAGAGTGGGAGAAGTGGTCATCAAGCATTCACAACCAGAAGGCAACTAGTAACCATCGAGAATGCATTGTAAACCTCTGAATGAGGTATCAATAATTAAAGTTGTAACTGTATCCATGGCAACTTGTGTGCTCTGTGTGTGTGGCAAGCATGTCTGTTGCATGTGGATATATGTACACGTGCTTACACATGTGCACACACGTGTGAGGACAGAGGTTGACATCAGGTGTCTTCCTCAATTGCATTCCACTTTATTTACTGAGGCACAGTCTCTCACTTGAACCCAGAGCTTGTAATTTGACTAGTCTAGCTAGCCAGCTTTCCCTAAGGATCTCAGCCCCACTTCCTGAGCACTGGGATTGCTGGTGGGTCACCATGCTCATGGGCATTTATGTGGGTGCTGAGGGTCCAAATTCTGGTCCTCGGGCTTGCAAAATAAGTGCTTTATCCACTGAGCATCTCCTCAGCCCCACCATGGTGACTCTTAGAGAATGAGAACTACAAAAATTCTGAGGTTAAATCTTGGTAATGGGAACCAGAAAGGTATACTCATAAAAAACATGAGACTCCATTGTTTTGTATAACATGTTAACACTATCCTGCATTAAAAACTTACATTAAGCAGCTACAGATGAATCATTTTTACTGTAAGGGCTGATCAAGAAAGATCCCCTGGGTTTGGTAGATCTCTTTGAGGACCAGCAAAACTGTATCTTCAGATTCCCTGTGAAGAGAAAAACTTTATGTTGAGAAAAGATGGAACAATTTGTACCAGATGCTTTTCATTTAATCTATACAATCATCTTGGATTGTTTGGGGAAGGGAGGGGAGGAGAGGGGAGGGGAGAGGAGGGAAGGAGAGGAACAGAATGGGCACACCATCACCTCCAGCTGCTACATAAAAATTCCAGATACATGCACCACTTTGTGCACCTGGCTTTATGTGGGTACTGGGGAATCAAACCTGCCTTAACTGCTGAGCCATCTCTCCAGCCCCCACTTTTTAAAATTTTTATTGACAACTTCCATAATTATAGACAATAATCTATGATGATTCCCTCCCCTCTCCTAGTTTACCCTTCACAAATCCACCCTCCATCATACCCCCCTCAATTAGTCTTTTATTTTGTTGTCATCATCTTTTCTTCCTATTATTAGAATCTTGTAGAGGTAGTACCAGGCACTTACACTGGCTAGAAGCCCTAGCATGCCCATTCTATCTCCCTCTGTTTCTCAAATAAATAAATAAAAATGTATTTTTTAAAAGCTAAGGAGATGAAGCCGGGCGTGGTGGCGCACACCTTTAATCCCAGCACTCGGGAGGCAGAGGTAGGAGGATCGCCGTGAGTTCGAGGCCACCCTGAGACTCCATTGTGAATTCCAGGTCAGCCTGGGCTAGAGTGAGACCCTACCTCGAAAAACCAAAAATAAAAATAAAAATAAAAATAAAAGCTAAGGAGATGGAGCCAGGCGTGGTGGCACACACCTTGAATCCCAGCACTCGGGAGGCAGAGGTAGGAGGATCGCCAAGAGTTCGAGGCCACTCCAAGGCGACATAGTGAATTCCAGGTCAGCCTGGGCTACAGCGAAACCCTACCTCCCCCCCCCCCAAAAAAAAAAGCTAAGGAGATGGCTCCCTGGTTAAAAGCACTTGCTTGTAAAACCTTCTAGCCTGGGTTCAATTCCCCAGTACTCACATAAAGCTAGACATCTACACAAAGTCTCACATGTATTTGGAGTCTGTTTGCAGCAGCAAGAGACCCTGGCATACCCATACTCTCTCACCTGCTCTCTCCCAAATAAATACTGTTTTTAAAAAAGTAAACAAGCAGAATATTTAAGAGTTTGTTTAAAGAGTATTTTAACACCTTATGTGATTGCCCTTGTTGAATTTTTCTTTGATTCTTTCATCTCTTCCATTATATTCATCACATGGAGATTGTATCAAATCATTATCCCCTTATCAAAAATTCCACAAAAAATTCTCATAACCTTAAAAAAAAACTTTGCGCTTTTTTTTTGTTTTTGAGACAGGTTCTTGCTATGTAGGCCTAGACTGACCTCAAATTGACAGCAATTCTCCTGTGTCAGCCTCCAGAGTATTGGGATTAGAGATGTATCTTTATGAAACACTTAGGATTTCACTACATAGCCCAAGCTAGCCTCAAAATTCTCCAGTTCAAGATAAATAACAGTGGACACTGCAAGCCTTAAATTTGGCCAGCCAGGTCAAATAACCCAATGGGTACAATAGTGACATGTCTGCTATGGGGGAAACCAACTGCTCTTTTTTTTTAAGTTTTTTCAAGGTAGGATCTCAGTGTAGCCCAGGCTGACCTGCAATTCACTATGTAGTCTCAGGGTGGCCTTGAACTCACGGCAATCCTCCTACCTCTGCCTCCCGAGTGCTGGGATTAAAGGCGTGCGCCACCACACCTTGCTCCAACTGCTCTTTAATTGGACTAGAGGCCTGCTCCACAGGAGGGAATACACGCCTGATACTGAAAACATAGTCAAAAGCCTGTGACTGGGGAGGTCATGAGCCCTAGAGGTGTAACACCTGCTGGTGTCTGGCTAAATGCATATATTATACTCACCAAACTGCCTGGTAAGCACTTCTGTTAATGTTCATATCCACATATTAATGCTACTCTCACTTTTGGTTAGAGAAGCTTCTCTTTTCTGATGGTGGTGACCTCTGGGATGACTCAAAAGGTATCACAGTGCTGAGAAGAAGTGACAGAGGAGTGTTCAGCACTGAAACATCTCTATCTCATCTTCCAAGGCTCAGGTCCATTGTGGAAGAGGTGGTGGAAAGAATGTAAGAGCTAAAAGAAGGGTAGGACTGCTTACAGTGCAATCATCCAGGCACAAAATGGCCTGGATATCCATGACCACACAGTGCCTGGTACAACCTACATAAGAGCCTCATAATAGGAAAAAAAAAAAAAAAAAAAAGAGGCTGGATAACATGGAGTCGAGCAAGATGGCGCCTCCCAAGAACGTTCCGAGGGATGCCCTGTTTTTACTGGATATTGCAAGACAGAAAAATCAAACCCCATTGCCACTGATTAAGCCATATTCAGGACCTAGACTGCCACCTGATAGATATTGCCTATCAGCTCCAAATTACAGGCTGAAGTCCTTAATGAAAAAGGGACCTAACCAAGGAAGACTCATCCCTCGGCTAAATGTTGGAGCTGTTAGTAGCAGACCTACTACTCCTACTGTAGCACCCCCACAAACAGTATCTGCCCCAAATAAAGTTCCAGCACCAGTGTCAGTGACAAGCCAAAGATTTGCAGTGCAGATCCCATCTTCTCAGTCTACATCTGTCAAACCAGTTCCTTCAACAATTTCAGTTCAAAATGTCCTGATGAATCCTTCAATGATTGGACCCAAAAATATTAAGTTATATTACCACCAACATGGTTTCATCACAGAACACAGCCAATGAGTCAAACCCACTGAAGAGAAAATATGAAGATGATGATGGCAATGACACTATGTAAGGAATAAAGTCCATTCTCAATGCATTTAAAAAGTGTAGTCAGTTTTGAGCCCATATGCTGGACCAAAACATTCTAGGTCATCTTCAGTTTTATCTTAGAAAAATGTAGTTGCAGTATTTTTCACCTTAGTTAAAACTACTAGGTTTCTTTAATATGAGTACAAGTGTTGTGTTTTGTTTTTTTTTTAATTAGGGTTCAAGTACTTGTTCATAGTTTCATTCATACACTATTCTACAATGGTAATTCTATTTTTGGAAGCCATTCTGTGCCATGTATCACAAACAGCAAAATTTAGGTTTCAGTTTCTACAGCCTGTCTAATCTACATTTAAACATGATTTTCTTTCATGAGGTAAAATAGTCACTTTTAACCAAACCTTTCAGTTTAGGAAATATTTGTGTTGTTTCTTGGTCTTCTCAAACTTACCACCTTGACACCCTAGTTGCATTTGTTGTACCCATCTCCCATATACTTATTCCCCATTGCACTTAAATTTAGAAGGCTGTAACTGGAAATTTAACTATTCCTTATAATACAGCTTAGTGTCATTTTAAAATTTTAAAAACATGATCTACATGCTTGGTGTTCTGTAATTGACTTGAACATGAAGGTTTGCATTTGCTGTTTTACTCCATAGCAGGGTTTACCCCTTGCCTATTGTGCCTGTTGAGCTTACTCTCCTTTTGACGGGTAGTTTGGAGCCAGATACATTCAGTTATATAAGTTGGTGGCTCCACCATATTTTCCATTTGTTAATTTAACAGAGATGCTATAGCTTAAAATCTGCCTTGATAATTAACTTACACTGGACCTAGACAAAACCACTGAACAGCAAGACTTTTCTTTGTACCACATGCATACATGCTTTGTCACTACTGCTGGAACCCTCCTATTGGTTTAATCAGATCATTTTTCTAGCTTGTTGCTGAGGGTGTCACATGTGAGATAGGATCAAACGTGACAGTTGACTCTAATAGCTCTCCTTCTCCTGTAAAGCCAGCAAGGGAAAAAAATGTGTCATGTGACTCCTTTTAGGTGTACCCTGCATGGGTTTCCTAGTAAACAACTTCCTGTTTTCCATTTATATTTATATAAAACCTATACTCTTATTGAGAAAGATTCCTAAGCTTTTGAGAATATAAAAAGAACTATTTTGTTTGGTTTGTCTTAAGTTTCACATACCCAACATAGGAAAACTTAAGCAGAATTTTCTTGTCATTATTTAAAGTTTGTAGCCAAGGATCCTCAAAATTTAATCATAAGTATCATCTTAGGTGTTTGACACATATGAGAAAGTCTAGTAACAAGGCAGAATATGTCTCATCACAGCTTCAGGGTTTATGGACATTAGGGAAAGTTGATATAAAAGCTTATAAAAACAGATCTGATCAATATCATAGGAGAAATGTGAGTTATATAGCATGGATGTCATTACTTGAATGTTCTCAGGGAGGCAGAATATCAGACAGGTTCTAGTCCTGGCTTCATTTACCAACTCTGTGACCTTATTTCACCTCTGAGCCTTGTTCTCACTAGTAATAGGAAAATAACAACTATCCTGCCTACCTCACAGGGATGTTGTGAGGGTTTAACTGGTGTATGTGAAAATTCTTTCAAAATTGTAAAAGCTATATAATTATTGATATTATTTGTTCCAATATTATTAATAAAAATTTAAGCTTAAAAAAAGATGATGACATCAAAATAAGAGATACTGAGAGGAGAAAGGGATATGATGTAGAGTGGATTTATGAAAGGGAAAGGGAGGTAATTTTCATGGTTTATTGTCTATAATTATACAAGTTGTCAATAAAAAAGAAAGTTAAAAAAAAACTCCAGCTCAGCATCCCAAGTTCTTGGGTGACAGGCATGAACTACCACGCTTGGCTTCAAAAGGTACAATTTTAAGAGTTAGGCATGGCTATACAAGCCTTTATCCAGCACTTGGGAGGCTGAGGTAGGAAGACCATCATTAGTTCTGCAGCTACAGAGTAATTTCCAGGTCAGCATGGGCTAGACTGAGACCCTAACTCAGGAAAAAAAGAGGGGCTGGGCATGGTAGCACATACCTTTAATCCCAGCACTTGGGAGGTTGAGAAGGAGAATCAGGAGGCCAGCCTGGGACTACAACATGAATCAGCCTAGGCTAGAGTAAGACCCTACCCTGAACAAAAAACAAACAAAAAAAGGTTCAATTTTAAGCCCAAACTGAGGAATAACTTAGTAACAGAGCACTTGTGAAGAGGCCCTGGCTTCAATCCCTAGGGGTAGGGGAAGGAGGACACAGGACACAAGAAACACAAAAGACTTACCAGTAGCATAGATGGCTTTGTAAAGCAAATAAATATTCATTAAAACTCTCAATGGGTTTCTCCTGTAACACATAGTCAATGCGCTGGCCTCCATTCAGCATCCCTACATTGATGGGTGGCACTTCTTCTTTAATTGCCTCAGGAGTCTCTTCTGGGTTAACATCTGGATGTGGAAGAACTTTCAAAGGAGAAGGAAAGACCACAGAGAATTTTGTTCATAAGCAAATCTTCCAAATATATTTCTCTCTGCAGTTACTTAGCATTTTCAAACTCTCACCAAAATAGTCTATAGAACTTGGCTTACTGCTCTGGAAGGCATCTTCAGTTTTCAGGTTCCAAATCCTTGCCCATTCCTCAAAAACAAAAGTTCCCATGCCCAGAGAGTCTGATCAAGGTTAAATTTGTAATGGACTGATGTACGTGGCTTAAGATATGGAACCGAGGGAAATAAGATTTAAATGGAGAAATTCAAACAAGCTTAAAATTTACAGGCACAGACTGGTTAGCATTTGGAAGGAAGATGGCCCAAGTATTTTACACTAAAACAATTGAAAGGATGCCTGAGGAAAGACTGAATGATAGGAATGCGAACTCTTTAAAAAAGAAGAAACCTGCCCTTCAAGGTCACGGTTTATTTCATCCCTGAATTAAGAATATGGCTGTAGAGATGGGAATGGTGACACATGCCTTTAATTCCAGCACTTCAGAGGCAGAGGTAGGAGGATCGCCTTGCGTTCAAGGCCACCCTGAGACTACATAGTGAATTACGGGTCAGCCTGGGCTAGAGTGAAACCTACCTCAAAAAACCACGGGGAGAAAAAAAAAGAATATGGCTGTAGGATGAGGCTGCACCATCTGTCACCCCACTGACCTCCAGGGTTCAGTTGGCTGATCTGGCTGACTAGGCAAGTGTCCCCTTCCTCCCTCACCACTCAATGTATGTCCCTCCTGAAGCTGCACACTTGGTGGTTGAAGATGATGACCTTCCCCTAATAGAGGAGGGTTGGTCATCGGTCAAGGATATACGATTAGCTGCCCTCCCCTGCTAGAGCCTCCAAACAAGCTCGCAAGAATATATTTGTGGGGCTGGAGAGATGACTTAGTGTTTAAGGTGCTTGCCTGCAAAGCCTAAGGACTCACGTTTAACTCTCCAGGTTCCACGTAAGCCAGACACAAGGTGACACAAAAGCAAAAGGTAGCACATGCACACAAGATGGCGCATGTTGCACTAAATCTCTCTCTCTGATTTAAAAAAAAAAATTGCCGGGCATGGTGGCGCACGCCTTTAATCCTAGCACTCAGGAGGCAGAGGTAGGATTTCCATGAGTTCGAGGCCACCCTGAGACTACATAGTGAATTCCAGGTCAGCCTGAGCTAGAGTGAGACCCTATCTCGAAAAACCAAAAAATAAAATAAAATAAAGATTTAATTAAAAAAATGGCTATGTCCTGCACATCTGGTATTGGTTTCTGGAAACATGAAAAATGCAGAGTGAGTCATGAAGTGCACATGGTTCTAGGAGCTGCTGCTAGGATGTGGCATAAGGCAGGGCATGATGACTCTGATAAAGCAGCTGGTGAAAAACTTACCCACCCCCAACTACACTCAGCTCAGCTCTGCTCAGTCTGCCTACTTCTCTTCATTTGGGCCACAGGGATACACATCTGTGATGGTTTGATTCAGGTGTCCCCCATAAACTTAGGTATTCTGAACACTAGTCACCCCAGCTGATGGCAATTGGAAATTAAAGCCTCCTGGAAGCAGTGTATGGTTGGGGGTAGGCTTATGGGTGTTATAGCCAGTTTCACCATGCCAGTGTTTGGCATACTCTTCTATTCCTGTTGTCCACTTGATGTTGGCCAGAGGGTGATGTCCACCCTCTGTTCATGCTATCGTTTTCTCCTGCCATCATGGGGCTTCCTCTCTAGCCTGTAAGCCAAAATAAACCCTTTTTTCCCAAAAGCTGCTCTTGGTCGGGTGATTTATGCCAGCAATGCAAACCTGACTGCAACAGTCATTTTGGTACCGAGGAGTGGTGTCATTTGCTGCTAGACACCTGACTGTGTAGCTTTGGCCTTTTGGAGCTGATTTTCCAAAGGAATGTGGAAGGATTTGAAACCTTGGCCTGAGAGATGCCTTGCAGTGCTGTAAGTACAGCTTAATGGACTGAATTCTGGTCAGAGCTGAAAGACCTGAATGCACTAAGAACTATGGACTGGGAGGTTTGGCTTGTGAGGGTGAGGAAGAGCTTTATCTGGACTGAGCTAGAAGTAGTTTGTGTCAGAGGCTTGCTGTTATGCCTATGTCCTGAGGACTTGTGCAGGGCTGCTTTGCGTAGAAATGGTCTGGTGTAGGCCCAGAAAGCCAAATGTCACATGTTCTCTCTCGTATGTGGATCCTAACTATAGATGATTGGACTTCTGTGTGAGTAGGAAGAAAACTCAGTAGCAGAGGCCAGAAAGCTATAAATGAGATATAAAGGGAATAGAAAGAAAGGGAGCAGGGTACTTGATAGGATGGTATTATATATATGTAAGTAGAAGAATAGATTAATGGGGGTGAAAAGGCCTAAGTGAGATCAGGGGAAGAGATTGAGTAAAGGAAAGGTGGAGGGAGGAAAAGTGGAGGGAGGGCTAATCAAAATCTAAGAGGATACAAATAAATCATACGGAAACCTACTTTTTTGGACAATGGAACACTCAGGAGCCATAGATTGTTACTAGAAAATTTTCAGTGCCAAGGATGGGAGACCTTCCAGTGAGTTGTTGGCCAGGGAGGTCCCTGATGCCCCCCAAAACATTACAGGCTATTGCCGAGGCCCTTGGTTTCCAACCAGGAATAGATGGCAAGACCCTATTGCTGAAGACTCCAGATATTTGGGCTGCAAGGTCACTGAGAAATCCTGCTGGAGCTAAGCTGAAAACCTCCTCCATGTAGACCAACTGACAGAAAGCTGGAAAAAGCCATGCTGCATACAGTTAAATGGGAGAGAGAAAAATCACCAGTGAAGATACGCAACAGTGGACACTGCAAGCCTTATATTTTGCCAGCCAGGCTAAATGAGCCAATGGGTGCAATAGTGGCACGCCTGTCATGGTGGAAACCAACTGCCCTCTAATTGGAATGGAGGCCCACTCCTTGGGAGGGAATACATCCCTGATACTGAAAACCTACAACAGGGGTAGCCATGAACCCTAGGGGTGTAACACCTGCTGCTGTCTGGCTAAATGTATATACTATGCTCATCAAACTACCCATTAAGCACTTCTCTTACTGTTCATACCCAGATATTAATACTACTCACACTTTTGGTAGAGAACCTTCTCTTTTCAGATGGCAGTGACCTTGGGATAACTTAGAAGAAGGCATCATGGTGCTGGGAAGAAGTGACAGAGGAGTGCTCAGCACTGCAGTATCTCTATCACACCTTCCAAGGCTCAGGGTCCATTGCGGAAGAGGTGGCAGAAAGAATGTAGAGCCAAAGGAAGGGTAGGACTCCTTACAACGTGCTCCTCCAGACACAAAATGGCCTGGATATCCATGACCTCACAGTGCCTGACACTACCTACACAAGACCATCATAATAGAAGGAAAAAGATCATGACATCAAAATAAAAGAGAGACTGATTGAGACAGGGAGGGGATATGATGGAGAGTGGAGTTTAAAAGGGGAAAGTAGGTAGGAGGAGGACACTACCATGGGATACTGTTTACAATCATGGAAGTTATTAATAAAAAAATAAATTAATAAAACAAAAGAAATGGACTGGTATGAGCAGAGGGCTATGGCACAGAAATAAAATCTTTGGGCTGAAACTTCCGCCCATTCAGTTGCAACTGTATGAGAGATTATAACATTAAGATTGGGCCAGCTGACCTGCACTGGGGCAACAGGAAGACTGCAGACTCTTTTGAAGGGGCCTGAGTACTCAAGGAGTGTCCTGTTCTTCAAAGTCTGCTTTATTCCCCCCAGATTAACAAATTGGCACCCTAGCTGGTATCACAGAGAAATGCAGGAAAGAAAGGATCATTGAATTTGCAACACGGTCTTGTGTTTTGGAAATGGCCATGGGCAGTGTGAAGCAGGATTGCCTCCATGGAGACCTGATGGGGCCGTGAGGATGGAACATGGGTTGCAGTGAAGACCCAGTGGAGATGCCAGGACCATATATGGCTGCCAAAGAGACTACCGGCTCCAGATGAAGTTTTCCAGGACTATGAGAAGGCCAGCTGGAGGGGCAGAATTGGAACTCCAGAGACTTGTTGCTGGTTAGATTTATCAGATTTGGAGATTTGTCACTAACTAGAGTTGTTGGACTTGGAGCTACAGAGTTTGATGTTTTCCCTGTTTAAATCTTGTATTGGTTGAATATTTCTTTGCTATGCCCAATGCCATCTTTTGCAGTGAATGTTTATTCTGTGCCATTATGGGGTTTTTGGCTATAGGGCTGTTTTGGTATTATGGCTCAGTTAAAAGATCTTGGACTATGGGAATGTTTTTGAACTTCATTTGGATTGATAAAAACTATGGGAACTTTTAAAGTTGGATGAATGCACTGCATTTTACATAATGGATAGTTATCAGTTTTGGGGGGTCAGGGGCAGAATGTGCTGGTTTGATTCAGGTGTCCCCCATAAACTTAGGTCTTCTGAATGCTAAGTTCCCCATCTGATGGCAATTGGAAATTAAAGCCTCCTGGAGGCAGTATATGGTTGGGGTCAGGCTTATGGGTGTTATAGCCAGTTTCCCCATGCCAGTGTTTGGCACATTCTCCTGTTCCTGTTGTCCACCTTATGTTGATTAGGGGGCGATGTCCACCTCTGCTTATGCCATCATTTTTTTCTGCCATAATGGAGCTTCCCCTAGAGCCTGTAAACCAAAATAAGCCCTTTTTTTTCCCAAAAGCTGCTCTTGATCAGGTGATTTCCACCAGCAATGCGAACCTGACTACAACAACATCAGTCTGGGGGCCGGAGAGAGCATAAAACTGTTTCTTGGTCTGAGGGAACTTTTCTGCTTGCCTCTTGATTTATAGTTTTGGGGGTAATTTCTCAATTTGATTACATGCATGATTTTCCTCTGGTCTCTAATCTACCACATGTGTACTTTTCTTATACCCCAGATCTACCACATGGGTGCTTTTCACTAACTCTAGGTCTGCTACCTGTGCAATTTCTTTAAACTTATGGTGACCATGAGTGTAACTTTCTTCATTACTCATCTCTCCTCTGAATCTCCTGTTCTCTGCTTTGATATCTACCCTCTCATTTTTTCTTCTGCCTCACCACTTGTCCTCTTAACTTCCCTACATGGAAAAACACATGGAAGATACCATGTGGGTTCCCCCTAAGTTTCCCTACACAAGCTCCTAGGCTCTACTTTCCTTGGGTCTGCGGCTCTACTCTAATTCCTCTTCAAAAGCCTCAGTTTCTCCCAAGTCCATGTGCTTGCAGTTCTGCTCCTTTTTCCCCCCAAATACCTTAATTTCTCTTAAGCGAACTTTATAAACTATGCAGTGTTTCCACATGACAGTGTGTTCCCAAAACCCTACCATTTGTGATTTCCCCTAAGTTTAATAACTTATAATTTCAAAAAAAGAGGCTGGTGAAACTATTGGAAGACGGACCATGGTTTGAATGGAGATCCAAAGATTTTTTTTTTATATACCGGACGTGCAAGGGCTACTATGGAATGCTGTTGGTTCAGGATAGAAGTTTTCCTCAGCTACTCATCCCACCTGGAGGGGTGAAATGGGAAAATCTAGAGACTTGTTACTGGTTATGGATATCAGACTTGAACTGCAGATGTCTGCCTAATGGTTGCTGAGTTTACATTGATCAAGTCTCTCCTTGTTATGCCTTACAACAGTTGAAAATGTTTATTCTGTGCCTTTATATGTTAAAAGTATATAATTTGTTTTGATTTTAGAAGACTCACAGCTAAGAGACAATCTTAAATCTCAGATGAGACTTGAAACTTTGGAACTATCTTAAGTTAGTAAAAACTATGGGGGCCTTTAAAATTAAACTAAATGCAGTGTACAATGTGAGATGGTTATGGATCTATCGGGGGCCAGGGGTGGAATGTGGTAGTTTGAATGGATGTCCCTCAATAGATTCAGGAGTTTATTAAAGACTGTAACTTAGATCTCCAGCCTCCTGGCTGGAGGAGGTGTCACTATGGGTAGATCCTAGGGTCCAGCCCTAAGGTGTGTTTGGAGTGGACCTGGAATTCCGGCCTGTGGTATGCAGAGAGCTGTCTGCTTCTGCCTGGGTTCCCTACTGTTTGGCTGCTGGGCTTTGCTCTTGCTCTTGGTGGTGGGTTTTCTCTCTTTCGCCATTATGGAAGTTCCCCTAGATCTGCAAGCTTCAAAAACTGTCATTCCTTCCATAAACTGTGAAGCTGACTATCTTAGCTATGTCCAGCAATGAAAATAAAACTGACTCACAATACACAGCCACTGACTCTTTAAAAGCAAAGTACTTCCCAGAGGAGGCATTTATCATCACTTCCACAGTTGCAAAATAGAATGTTTTCAAAGCTACTTGATTTTCCTCATATGTAACATTTTCCCATCATTTGTGGTTATTGATGATAGAAAATACTAGCACAACTGAAGGAAAATGACTTAGTATATAGCTATTACACAAACAACGGGAAAAGAAGGCCCTTGTAAAGTCTCTCTTATTTGACCTGATGTAGGTAATCATTATGTAAGTGGCAGTGGAATTTTACTTAGCTGTAAAAGAAAGTGAAATTATAAAATTTGCAGAAGGGCTGGAAAGATGGCTTAGCAGTTAAGGCACTTCCAAAGGATCCAGGTTCAACTCCCCAGGACCCAAGTAAGCCAACTGCACAAGGTGGCACCTGCATCTGGAGTTCGTTTGCAGTGGCTGGAGACCCTGCCATGCCCAGGCTCTCTCTCTCAAATAAATAAATAAACATTTAAAGATAAATAAATACAATTTGAAGGAAAATGAATGGAACTGGAAAGTATTAAGTACAGTAATGCAGGCTCAGAAAGACAAATGTTTTCTCTCATATGTGATTCCTAGTGTCTAATTCTTATCTGTTTTGTGTGGGACTGAGTGTGAGTAGAGGCCAGGAAACTAGAAAGGGGCCAGGAGGGGAAGAAAAAGAGAGGCTAACGGAGAGGGTTGGGAAGAGTAATAGAACACAGGTGATATGACCAGTAGAAGGAGCAATACTGAGCATGGAAGGTGTGGTAGTTTGAATAGATGGCCCCCAATATATTCAGTGTTTTATTAGTTTGTAGTTTGCATCTGCAACCACCTGGCTGGAGGCAGTGTCACTGGACGGATCTTAAAGTGTGGTGGTGGGTTTCAGATTCCAATCTAAAGATATGCAAAGCACGCCTAGCTGGAGTTCCTGAAGTGTGCTGTGTTGTGTGGCTTCTGGCTTCTCTCTCTCTTGCCAGGTCCTGTAAGAGCAGGCCAGATTCTTCTGCCATTATGGAATTCCCCTGGATCTGAAAGTTTCAGTAAGTCCCTTTCCCCATAATTGTTCCTGGTCTGGAAGTTCATTTCAGCAAACCTTAAGCTGTCTGCTACAGAAGGATATAAGTAGAATGGGGGCAGAGAGATGGAGGAGAGAAGCAGTGGGTGGGGTAGATCAACAAAAACTTAAGCATGCTTGAAAATGCCATAAGGAACTCTTGTTACTCTGCATGCTTAAATTAAAAAATGAAGAAGGGCTGGAGAGATGGCTTAGTGGTTAAGGCACTTGCCTGCAAAGCTAAAGGATCCTAGTTCGACTCTCCAAGATCCACGTAAGTCAGATGCAGAAGGGGGCACATGCATCTGGAGTTCATTTGCAGTAGCTGGAGGCCCTGATATGCCCATTCTCGTTCTCATTCTCATTCTTTCTCTTTCTCATTCTCTCTCTCTCTCTTTCTCTCTCTCTCTCTCTGCCTCTCTCTCCCAAATAAATAAAATATTTTTTACAAAAATGAAGAAGCTGGTATGGTGGCACATGCCTTTAATCCCAGCACTCAGGAGGCAGAGGTAGGAGGATTGCAGTCACTTCAAGGCCACCCAGAGACTCTATAATGAATTCCAAGTCAACCTGGGCTAGAGTGAGACCCTACCTCGAAAAACAAACAAAAATGAAGTAAGGGGCTGGAGACATAGCTCAGTCAGTAAAGTGCTTATCTTATAATCAGGAGGACCTGAGTTTTATCCCCAATACCTACAAAAAATGCTGGGTGTGGTGGCATCCCTTTATAATCCCAGCACTATGGAGGGGAAACTGGAGGATCCCTGGGGCTCACTGGCTAGACAGTCTAGCCTAATTGGTGAACTCCAGGCCAATGAGAGACTGTGCCTCAAGAAGAGGTGAATGGAATTCCTAAGGATAATACCCAAGGTTGTCCTTTGGTCTCTGTATGCACACATGTGCACACGCACACAAATGCACATGCATCCACATAAAAACAATGAGATGTGCACAGTGTCACTCACCACTGGCTTTCTCTGAACTTGAATCAGATTCTGCTTCAGGTTCTTCTGCTTTTCCTGAGGCTTGTAAAGCAGGGTACGGAGCTCTTGTAAAAGACTTCCAGGCCATCCGCAGTGACCCCAGCAAGTTGTTTTTAAGGTCCATACTCATCCTGGTCAGGCCCTCTCTCAGTTCTGAAACACAAATAAAGATTGCTAAATGACACAGAGTTTAAGGTCCAACAGAGCAGAACAGGATAGGGCCCATTTAGTTTGTACTCACCAGATGATCTAGTACCAACCATCAAGTCCTATACACAGACTCACCTAAGTGCATCCGCTTCCTGCCTTTGTGATGTGGAATAAGCATTGGCTCAAATTCTATTTCTGGAACTATCATTGGTTCAATCCTATAGGCCACAGGATCAAACTACATAAGAAAAATAACAGCTACATTTATCCATCATAAAGGCAATTTGAGGAGCTATGTATTTTAGGCAAGAGTAATTCTAAATTCATTTTTTTAAAGTAACAGTTGTTCTACTTTATCACTTCCAAATTACTACTGCCAGTTGCCTCATTATTAATGAATGGTACAGAAAAAAACAAATCAGAGCTGGAGAGGTGGTTTAGTGATTAAGGTGCTTGCCTGCAAAGCCTAAGGACCCAGGTTCAATTCCCCAGGATCCACGTAAGCCAGATGCACAAGGTGGCACATGCATCTGGAGGTTGTTTGCAGTGGCTAGTGGCCTTGGCGTTCCCATTCTCTATCTGCTCCACTCCTTCTCTCTCAAATAAATTATGATATTTTTAAAAGAATTTTAAAAGAAAAGGAATATAAAACAAATCAATACAACATAAAACTACATGCTACTTGCCAATAAGCCCTAGTACTCAGGTAAGACCACATCAACTGTACAATGCTTACAGGGTGATAAATATTGAAGAAACCTTTGCATGTTGGAAATTTATAACTAGGATGAATTCTTCTTAATCCTCGGACTGTAAGGAACATTCCAATGGGAGATCCAAAGGCAAAGAATATTTCTGGTTTGTAAATGAGCCGGGGGTATTTTACAGACACCTGGAAGGAGAAAATAAAGAGTATCTCCCACTAATAAGCTACATGTGCTCCTGTCTTACCAACAGTGGCAGTAAAGCCATGACCAAAGAGAATCCTGTTACCTGCCCAATGCCAACGTCTAGACAGTCATCCTCTTTAGTGTCCTTGGCACCACTGCAGCATTCAGACTCCTTGGGCATGTTTGCCTCTGAAGCTGACGTGGTGGTTCTATGAAAACTCTAAGGAATAAAAAAATATTTTACTACATGTTAAAAATAGCTACTGGTCCATGGTGCTGAGAAGAAGTGACAGAGGAGTGCTCAGCACTGAAACATCTCTATCACACCTTCCAAGGCTCAGGGTCCATTGCGGAAGAGGTGGCAGAAAGAATGTATGAGCCAAAGGAATGATAAGGCTCCTTACAACATGCTCCCCCAGACACAAAATGGCCTGGATATCCATAACCTCACAGTGCCTGGCACTACCTACAAGACCACCATAACAGGAGGAAAAGATCATGACATCAAAATAAAAGAGAGACTGAGGGGGAGGGGATATGAAACAGAGTGGAGTTTCAAAGGGGAACGTGGGGGAGAGGGAAGGAATTACCATGGGATATTGTTTACAATCATGGAAGTTGTCAATAGAAATAAATATAAATAAATAAACAATAGCTACTGGTATAAAAAGATGCTTGGGAAAGCTTTAAAATGACAGCAAATGATCTAGAAATAGAACACAAGATAGAGCTACTAAAAGCAATAGTCTCCTTGCTTTGAGTTGGCAGCCCTATATGCTTTAAAATAATGTAAATGTACACAGCCATTTTGGCAGCAGTTGTAACTTTGGGCAACCACCATGAAAGACAATAGCAGAGCACTGTGGGAAGAAACACTGAGGATCACTAAAGAGTTCTGTAAAGCAAGCAAGGCAAGTACAATGTCTCTAAGACTATAATACAAATACAGGATCAAGAACTGGGTCTTACAAAAGAACTGCTCAAATGTTGGAAAAGAATAACTACTAAGATATGGACCCAGGGCTGGAGGGATGGCTTATCAGTTAAGGCGCTAGCCTGGAAAGACAAAGGACCCACATAAGCCACATGCATAATAAAGTGGTGCATGCGCCTTGTTTGCAGCAGGAGGCCCTGGCGCACCCATTATGTCTATCTCTCTGTCTCTGTCTCTCAAATAAAGTAAAATAAAATAATTTTTTAAAAAAGATATGGAGCCAGTGTTCTTACTTTTGATCAGAGAAGCTTCTCTTTTTAGATGGCAGTGAAACACTGGGGAGATTCAAAACTCACCAAAGTGCTGAGAAGTGACAGTGGAGTGTGTGTTCAATACTAAGTGAGACATCTCTTTCAGGCCCTCCAAAGGTTCAGGCACCATTGTGGAAGAGGTGGCAGAAAGAATGTAAGAACCAAAAGAAGGGGAGGAGTATTTGCAATACTGTTTTCCAGACACAAAGTGTCTATGACCTCACAGTGGCTGACACTACGTACACAAGACCTATATAAAAGGAGGTGGAAATGGTATCAAAATAAGAGACTAAATAGAAAGGGATTCAGTGGGGCAGGAGGATTTAGGATGTGGAAAAGGGAGGATTGTGGGAGGGGATAATAATCGTGTTATATTGTCTACATGTATGAAAGTTGTCAATAGAAAGTTTTTAAAAGCTGGGCGTGGTGGCACACACCTTTAATCTAGCACTTGGGAGGCAGAGGTAGGAGGATCACCATGAGTTCGAGGCCATATAGGGAATTCCAGGTCAGCCTGGGCTAGAGTGAAACTCTACCTCAAAAAATAAAAAATTTCAAAAAGCTAGGTATAGTGGTGCACTTGAGAGGCAGATGTAGAAGGGTCACCATCAGTTTGAGGCCAGCTTGGGACCACAGAGTGAATTCTATTTAGGTTAGTCTGGGCTAGTGTTAGGAGCACTAGCACTAGTAATAGTAAAAATGAGGCACTGACCTAACAGTGACATAATCATGGCAACCGAGAGCCACCACCAGAGACCAGTTGCATGCTGATATGTGAATAAGATAGCCCTAAGTAGATATCAGCAGCCAGAGCGACTGAGGAAAAAAATGGGTATAAAAACCCCAGCAAGGGCTGGAGAGATAGCTTAGCGGTTAAGCGCTTGCCTGTGAAGCCTAAGGACCCCGGTTTGAGGCTCGATTCCTCAGGACCCACGTTAGCCAGATGCACAAGGGGGGCATACGTCTGGAGTTCGTCTGCAGTGGCTGGAGGCCCTGGCGTGCCCATTCTCTATCTATCTATCTGCCTTTCTCTCAGTGTCTGTCGCTCACAAATAAATAAATAAATAATGAACAAAAAAATTGTTTAAAAAAGAAAACCAGCAAAAGGGCTGGAGGGATGACTTAGCGGTTAAGGCACTTGCCTGCAAAGCCAAAGGACCTAGGTTTGACTCCCCAGGATCCACATAAACCAGATGCACAAAGTGGCGCACACGTCTGGAGTTCGTTTGCAGTGGCTACAGGCCCTGGTGCACCCATTCTCTCTCTCTCTCTACCTGCCTATTTCTGTAACTCTCTCTCAAATAAATAAATAAAGTATAGAACTAAAGACGGGTATGGTGGTGCACGCCATATATACATAAATTAAAAAAAAAAAAAACAGCAAAAGCTCAGAACACTGTCACTCTACTCAGAGAGGCAAACTCTATGTCCCTCTTTGTTTTGATACCCACCAGGAGAAGAAGCAGTCCATGGGAGCCCAGGCATGGAGAAGAACCCAGACACTTGTGGGGGGGGGAGTGGCATGATATCACAGGTGAGTGCCTCAGGGGGTAGGCTAGTTGAGAGGATAAAAGAGAAAGGGATCTGGGCCTGACCTAATTAACATGTGTGAAGAGTGAATAAAGTGTGATAATTGTATTAACATAATCCGCCTCTTGACTACTTAATTCAGCATTTGTGACAGCTAGAAGGAGAGCCTATTTCAAAACCGCTCTAAAAACAGTTAAAGAAAAAAAAAAAAAGATATGGAGTCAGGCATGTTAGTACATGCCAATGTCTTAGTACTCAGGAGGCTGAGGCATGAGGGTTATAAATTTTTAGACCAACCCCTCCTCCAAAAAAAGAGATGGAAATGAGTTCAGAAAAACTGAATGTAGAAGTCTATAACCACATCATGAATAAATCTTAAGAACACTGTGCTAAGTGAAAGACGCCAGCAAGAAATGGCCACATATTGTATGATTCCACTTATATGGAACAACAAGCAAACCCCAACCTACATAACTCAATAGACTAGTGGCTGGCAGAAGCTGGGACAGGGAGGAGGAGGACTGATGACAAAGCAGTACTGGATTTCGTCTGGGGGTGATGGAGATATTCTACAATTAGACAATGGCAATTGTGATAAAACTATGAGTCAACTAAAAACTACTGAATTGTATACTTTTAAAAGGCTAAATTTATGGTATGGGATGTGAATTACATTTCAACAAAGCTATTATAAAAAGAAAAATCTAGATGGGAGGGAAGCTATTAGAAAAATCTAGATGGGAGGGAGGAGTCTTGAAGTAAGAATTCTGAAACTAGAAATATTTTTAAGACTATGTATAGAGAAAATATGTTTAATTTTTAAAAGAACAGACGTGAAAGGATCAAAACTGCTTGGCGAGACATAGTAGCACACCTAGGGAGACTAAGGCAGGAGGACCACTTGAGTCCAGGAGCTTTGAGCTTGGCCTGGGCAACAAAAGAGAAAACAGCAGGGCATGGTGGTGTACACCTTTAATCCTGGCACTTGGGAAGCAGAGGTGTGAGGATTGCTTTGAGTTTGAGATCACCCTGAGACTACATAGTGAGATCCAGGCCACCTGAGGGGTGAGGAGGGGAAGAGAGAGAGAGAGAAAAAAACGGGAGCTGCAGAGATGGCTCAGCAGATAAAGGTACTTGCTTGAAAAGCCTATGGCCTGGGTAAATGACCCATGTGAAGCGGGACGCATGAAGTGGCACATGCATCTGGAGTTCATTTGAGGTGGGAAGAGGCCCTGGTGTGCCCAGATTAATATTCATGCTCATTCATATTCATTCATTCTCATTCTTTCTGTCTGCTTGCAAATAAATAATGAAAAATTTTAAAAATTAAAAAGAAAGAAAGAAAAGAGATCTTGAGCATGGTGTCACAGGCCTAAAACACCAGCTACTTAAGAGGATCAGAAATTCAGTGATGAGCTGGGCGTGGTGGCACCCTTAGTCCCAGCACTCTAGAGACAGAGGTAGGAAGATCACCGTGAGTTCAAGGTCACCCTGAGACTACACAGTGAATTCCAGGTCAGCCTGGGCTAGAGTGAGACCCTACCTTGAAAAAGAAAAAAAAAAGTTCAGTGTCTGAGGGATGGAGAAAAATGGCTTAGCAGTTAAGGCACATGCCTGTGCATACCTGTGAAGCCTAAGGACCCAGGTTCAACTCCCCAGAACCCATGTAAGCCAGATGCACAAGATGGCACATGTGTCTGGAATTCGTTTGCAATGGTTAGAGGCCCTGGCACACCCATTCTCTCTCTCTCTCTCTCTCTCCCTCTCTCTCTCTCTCTCTCTGAATAGATAAAAATAAAATATATTTTTAAAAATGGGTTTTTGTCTTTCTTTTTTATTATTAGATATAGACATATTTTGTATGTAAACATCACATGTTGGTACCATCCTTTTCCTCCTCCCTGCCCCTTTTCTGAAGAGGCCTTCCTCATTGGGGATGCAGATCAACCCCATGGGGATTGTGGGTCATGCATTATGGGGGCAGCAGTCAGTTATGGGGGAGAGGCAATTAAAAGATGTCTTTTAACGCCAGGCGTGGTGGCGCACGCCTTTAATCCCAGCACTTGGGAGGCAGAGGTAGGAGGATCACCGTGAGTTCGAGGCCACCCTGAGACTCCATAGTGAATTCCAGGTCAGCCTGGGCTAGAGTGAAACCCTACCTGGAAAAACCAAAAAAAAAAAAAAAAAAGTCTTTTAAAAAAGTTTGAACTCTTTCTCTATCTCCTCCTCTGTCAAATATATAAATAAATCAAAATAAAATGTTAGGGCTGGAGAGATGGCTTAGCGGTTAAGCGCTTGCCTGTGAAGCATAAGGATCCTGGTTCGAAGCTCAATTCCCCAATACCCACGTAAGCCAGGTGCACAAGGGGCACATGCATCTGAAGTTCATTTTCAGTGGCTGGAGGCCCTAATGTGCCCATTCTCTCTCTCTCTCTGCCTCTTTCTCTCTCTCTCTCTGTCACTCTCAAATAAATAAAAATAAAATAAAAATTTTTTAAAGTAATAAAATATTTTAAAAATTATTTAAGGGCTGTGAGGGATGGCTTAGCAGTTAAGGCATTTGCCTGCAGAGCCAAAGGACCCAGGTTTGATTCCCTAGGACCCACATTAGCCAGATGCACAAGGGGGCGCATGCATCTGGAGTTCATTTGCAGTGGCTAGAGGCCCTGGCGTGCCCATTTTCTCTCTCTCTCTTCCTCTTTCTCTGTCAAATAAATAAATTAAATTAAATTAAATATTTTTTTAAAAAAATTTAAGTCTGCCAGGCATGGTAACTCACGCCTTTATTCCCAGCACTCAGGAGGCAGAGGTAGGAGGATCGCCATGAGTTCAAGGACACCCTGAGACTACATAGTAAATTCCAGGTCAGCCTGAGCTAGAGTAAGACCCTACCTCAAAAAAACAAACAAACAAAAAAAGTTTGAAGTCTGGGGCTGGAGAGATGGTTTAGCAGTTAGCAGTTAACACATTTGCCTGTGAAGCCTAAGAACCCAGGTTCAATTCCCCAGAACACACATAAGTCAGATGCACATGGTGGCACGTGCTTCTGGAGTGTGTTTGCAGTGGCTAGAGGCCCTGGTACATCCATTCTAATCCTCTCCCTGTCTAATAAATAAATTAAACATGTTTAAAAAAAATTTTTTTTAAGTTCAAAGTCTGCCAGGCATGGTGGTTCAAGCCTTTAATCCCAGTAGTTGGGAGGCAGAGGTAGGAGGATCGCCATGAGTTCAAGGACTACATAGTGAATTCCAGGTCAGCCTGAGCTAGACTGAGACTCTACTTTGAAAAACAAAAAAAAAAGTTCAGGGCTGGATGGATAGTTTAGTGGTTAAGGCGTTTGCCTGCAAAGCCAAAGAACCCAGGTTCAATTTTCCAGGATCCATGTAAGGCAGATGTACATGTGTCTGGAGTTCGTTTGTAGTGGCTGGAGGCCCTAGTGCACCCATTCTGTCTCTCTCTCTGTCTCTCTCTCTGACTCTCTCAAATAAATAAATAAAATATATATGGTTTTAAAAAGTTCAAAGTCTGCCTGGACAACTTAAATGAGACTCTGCCTCAAAATAAAAAGTAAAGGCTGGAGAGATTGGCTTAACGGCTAAGGTACTTGCCTTTGAAGCCAAAGGACCCAGGTTCAATTCCCCAGATCCCATATAAGCCAGATACACATGGTGGCATATGCATCTGGAGTTCATTTCCAGTGGCTAGAGGCCCTGGTGTGTGCACATTCTCTCTCTCTCTTTAAGAAATAATTAAGAATAAAAAATTTAGCTTCTTCCTCGGGAAAACACCAAATGGCGGATGACGCCAGTGCAGCAGGAGGGCCCGGAGGACCCGGGGGCCCGGGCCTGGGAGGCCGCGGCGACTTCCATGGAGGTTTTGGCAGCGGCCTCTGGGGCCCCAGATGTGGCGTGGCCGTGGTCGGGGCCCAGGCCGCGGGGCTCGTGGAGGCAAAGCCAAAGACAAGGAGTGGTTCCCCGTCACCAAGCTGGGACGCCTGGTCAAGGACATGAAGATCAAGTCCCTGAGGAGATCTATCTGCTCTCCCTGCCCATTAAGGAGTCTGAGATTATTGACTTCTTGGGTGCGTCCCTTAAGGATGAAGTTTTGAAGATCATACCAGTGCAAAAACAGACTCGCGCTGGCCAGCGGACCAGGTTCAAGGCTTTTGTCGCCATTGGGGACTACAAAGGTCATATCGGCCTGGGTGTCAAGTGCTCTAAGGAGGTAGCCACTGCCATCCGAGGGGCCATCATCTTGGCCAAGCTCTCCATTGTGCCTGTCCACAGAGACTACTGGGGAAACAAGATGGGCAAGCCCCACACAGTCCCCTGTAAAGTGACAGGCCGCTGTGGTTCTGTGCTGGTGCGCCTTATCCCTGCCCCCAGGGGCACTGGTATTGTTTCTGCCCTCCCCCCCCCCCCCCCCCCCCCCGTGCCCAAGAAGTTGCGGATGATGGCTGGTATTGATGACTGCGACACTTCAGCCAGGGGCTGCACTGCCACCCTGGGCAATTCTGCTAAGGCCACTTTTGACACAATCTCTAAGACCTACAGCTATCTGACCCCCAACCTCTGGAAAGAGACTGTGTTCACCAAGTCTCCCTACCAGGAATTCACTGACGATCTTGTGAAAACCCACACCAGAGTCTCAGTGCAGAGGACTCAGGCTCAAGCTGTGGCTACCACATAGGGATTTTATACAGAAAAAATAAATGAAAGTGGATTAAGCCTGTTAAAAAAAAAAAAAAGAGAATAAAAAATTTTAAAAGTAAAAAGACCCAGGCATGGTAGTGTACACCTTAAATCCCAGTACTCAGGAGGCAGAGATAGGAGGATCACTGTGAGCTTGAGGCCAGCCTGGGACTACAGTTAGTGTCAGGTCAGCCTGGACTAGGTTTAAGACCCTATCTCAACCCCTCCCCTCCAAAAAAAGTTAAAAGAAGGGTGGAGGTAATGACTCAGATTAAAGGTACTTGCTTGCAAAGCCTAATGACCTGGGTTCAATTCCCCAGTACACACATAAAGTCAGATGCACAAAGTGGTGCATGAATCTGGAGTCATTTGCAGTGGCAAGAGGCCCTGGCATGCCCATTCATATCATATTCGTTCATTCATTCTTACTCTCTCCTCTCTCTTGCCTCAAAAATAAATAAATAACAAGTTTGAAAAGATAAAAAGAATGATGGGGGATATACCACAGTGCTCAAAGTATTTGTCTAGCTTGTTCAAGGCCCTGGGTTTAATCCACAATGCTTTAAAAAAAAATCCAGAAACCCACCTACCTTCCCAGAGCATACATCTCACAGAGCACAACTAGCATGTTCAAGGCCCTGGGTTTAATCCACAATACTTTAAAAAAAAAAAAAAAACCAGAAACCCGCCTACCTTCCCAGAGTGTGTATCTCATGGAACACAAGAACACAGCACAGAAGTCAAAGAAGCGCTTAGTTCAACAAGCTATAGTTGTCACGTACCATTGCATTTTTCCTCGTCCTGAAATAATTTAATATCTTCTTTCTTGGTCCTAAGGGAATTCCCATCTCCTGAAGATCTCTGTCTGTACACAAAGCCTAGGCATAGAGAACCAAGTTGTTTTTATTTCTACACAAAATAAACTCAATCAGTGTCTTAGTTCTGAGAAGAATAAGACCTAACACTTTGTTTTCTTTGCTCTAGATTGCTCTAGCTCCCTAATGGGAAAACACACGAGTAACTTTGAGAATGAAAACCATTTCACTCATAAAACAACCTTTAAGGAAGCATAGAGAGTACCAATCACTACGAAGAGAAAGATCGTCGTGAGTTCGAGACCAGCCTGAGATTACATAGTGAATTCCAGTCCTGGGCTAGAGTGAGATCCTGTCTCAAAAAACCAAAACTATGGGCTGGAGAGATGGCTCAGTGGTTAAGGCACTTGCCTGCAAAGCCTAATGACCTGGGTTTGATTCCCCAGTACCCACATAAAGCCAGATGTGCAAGGTAGCACATACATCTGTATCTGTAGTTCATTTGCAGTGGCTAGAGGCTCTGGTGTGCTCATTTTCTCTTGATTACTTTCACTTTTTCTGCTTGCAAATAAATATTAAAAATAAATATAAAAACACAAAAAAATAACTACCATGACATGACAGTAGTATAGTAATAGAACACTGCTTAAAAAAAACACTAGAAAAGGGCTGAAGAGATGCCTCAGTGGTTAAGGCGTTTACCTGCAAAGCCTAATGACCCAGATTGGATTCCCTAGTACCCACGAAAAGCCAGATGCAGGGCTGGAGGGATGGCTTAGCAGTTAAGGCATTTGCCTGCAAAGCTAAAGGACCCAGATTTGATTCCCCAAGACCCACATTAGCCAGATGCACAAGGGGGTGTATGCATCTGGAGTTTGTTTGAAGTGGCTGAAGGCCCTGGAGTACCCATTCTCTCTTTCCCTCTCTCCATCTTTCTCTAGCAAATGAATAAATAAATAAAAATAAAATAAAGCCAGATACACAAGGTGGCACATGTGTCTGGAGTTTGTTTACAGTGGCTAGACCCTGGCATGCCCATTTTCTCTCTCTCTCCCTCTCCCTCCCCTCACTCACTCTCTCTGCCCCTTCTCTCAAATAAATAGATAAAGTTGAGTTCGAGGCCACCCTGAGACAACACAGTGAGCTCCAGGTCAGCCTGAGCTAGATTGAGACCCTACCTCAAAACCAAAAGAAAAAAGCCGGGCATGGTGGCACATGCCTTTAATCCAGCACTTGGGAGGCACGGGAGACAGAGGTAGGAGGATCACCATGAGTTCGAGGCTACCCTGAGACTACATAGTGAATTCCAGGTCAGCCTGAGCTACAGTGAGACCCTACCTCAAAACCCCCTCAAAAAAAAAAACACTAGAAAAGCTGGGTATCTAACAACTTAATGTTTGCTTAAATGTCAATTCCTGAGGCCTGAGGATTATACTCCTACTGATGGACACAAGCAGTGAGAACATTTGACCAACACAGATGTATAACAGAACAGACTAATATCAAAATTGCAACCTAAGTGCCATTCATCTTTTTAGGGAAGCCTTCCCTCCTCCTTGTAAGACTTGATTAAATTCATCCTTTTTTTTTTTTTTCTTTTTGAGGTAGGTTCTCACTCTAGTCCAGACTGTCCTGGAATTCACTATGTAGTCTCAGGGTGGCCTCGAACTCACTGCAATCCTCCTACCTCTGCCTCCTGAGTGCTGGGATTAAAGGCATGCGCCACCACCGCTGGTTCATCCTATTATCTTATACCACTCTGTGCTTTCTTTATGTGACCATAATTAGCAATGCTATTTCTTTTATTTCACTTTATCCCAGTACTTGGAATAGTATATGCCTGATCTTAGTAAATATTTACAAAACATCTGTTAAGTGAACAAATGTATCACAAACCAGGAAAAAAGCACAATGAAATTGATTATATATATATATATATATACATACATACATACATATATATATATATTTTTTTTTCTTTTAAAGAACAGGAGGCCGGACATGGTAGAGCACACTTTTAATTCCAGCACATGGAGGCAGAGGTAGGAGGATTGCTGTAAGTTCAAGGCCAGCCTGAGACTACATAGTGAATTCCAGGTCTATCTGGGCTAGAGTAAAACCCTACCTCAAAAAAAGAAAGAAAAAAAAAAAAGAAAGAAAGAAAAAAGAAAATCTGGTGTGATGATACTACCAGCCTTTTTTTTTTTTTTTAATTTACTTATTAGAGACAGAGAGAGGGACAGAGAGAAAGAAAGAGAAAGTGAGAATGGGCGCGCCAGGGCTCTAGCCACTGCAAATGAACTCCAGATACATGTGCCACCATGTGCATCTGGCTTATATGGGACCTGGAGAATCGAAACTGGGTCCTTAGGCTTCACAGGCATGTACCTTAACCGCTAAGCCATCTCTCCAGCCCTACCAGCCTTAATTTTAAAAAGGACAGGAGGAGCTTTACCCACTCCTGCCCTTTCTCATTGGTAGGAGCTCTTCATACTATCTCTCCTTTCCTTCTCTTAAACTAATAAAATCTCTCTAAAGTTAGAAAAAAAGAACAGGATAACTCTTTTTTATAAGTTCTTTTAAAATTTAATTTATTTGAGAGAGAGAGACAGAAAGAGCAGATAGAGAGAATGGACACGCCAGGGCCTCTAGCCAATGCAAATAAACTCTAGACACATGTGCCACGTTGAGTATCTGGCTTAGGTGGGTACTGGAGAATCAAACCTGGGTCCTTCAGCTTCACAGGCAAGCGCCTTAACTGCTAAGCCATCTCTCTAACTCAAGAACAGGATAACTCTTAAAAGTATAACAGACTCACCCAAGCTCCCCACCCACACTTCCCACATTAAGTACAGACACTGGAAACCCACCATCCACCCAGGGTCCATCAGAAACCCTATTTGTACTCCTTACATTATTAGTGCTGTACTCAGCTTTGGTCAGAAAAGGTCTTTTCTCACCCCTGCACTTGGTGGAGGTTAATGCTCACCCCTGCACTTGGTGGAGGTTAATGCAGAGACTAATAACTGATCAAAGGGCCAAAAGAAAGTGACAAGTGCTTATCCCTATAAGAGACATCTATAACATTCCCTCCAAGGCTCAGGAAACATTGTAGAAAGGGTGGAATGCAAGGAAGGCTATGAAAACTCTGTCTTATAGACATAGCCATTGCACGCACACACTCATAGCAGCAATGGTTACCCACACAAGACTGGGCCCACCAATAGGAATAGGGTACGAGCTCATGAGGTCCCAATCCTATCTAAGGCACCAAGCATAGTTATTGGTTGCTAGGGAGTGGGGAGTCATTGTCAAGTTGGGGGTTATGTATGCTCAAAACATAGTATATCCATTTATGAAATTGTCAACAAAGAAAGCATAACAGAAAATAAGAGTCAGAATGGTTAACACTCATTTCATAGCCCAGGCTGACCTAGAACTCACTCTGTAGTCCCAGGCTGCCCTTGAACTTACGGTGATCCTCCTACCTCTGCTTCCCAAGTGCTGGGATCAAAGGCGTGCACCACCATGCCAGGCAAGAGCTTTTCTTGACTCATGTTTTCTCTAAGTTGTGGAAACTTAAGTTTTTGCTTTGTTGCAATTTTTTGTTGTTGTTGTTGTTTTGTTTTTTTTGGTTTTTTTTTTTTTTCGAGGTAGGGTCTCACTCTGGTCCAGGCTGACCTGGAGTTAAGTATGTAGTCTCAGGGTGGCCTCGAACTCATGGTGATCCTCCTACCTCTGCCTCCCGAGTGCTGGGATTAAAGGCGTGCGCCACCATGCCCAGCTGCTTTTTTTAATTTTTTTTTGTTTATTTTGATTTATTTGAGAGTGACAGACAGAGAGAGAAAGAGGCAAACAGAGAGAGAGAATGGGCACGCCAGGGCCTCCAGCCGCTGCAAACGAACTCCAGACGCGTGCGCCCCCTTGTGCATCCGGCTAACGTGAGTCCTGGGGAATCAAGCCTCGAACCGGGGTCCTTAGACTGCTAAGCCATCTCTCCAGCCCTTGCAATATTATTATCAATCACAACTCTGAACTCTCACAAAACAAAGGTTATATAATAAAAGGCAAATAAACCTTGCTAAAGAACATTATTAATAATAGGAATTGATGAATATAAAGCTTCTAAAGGGCAGGATCTTGGTAAGCATAATGAAGATAAATAAAATGTTGAAAATGGTTTGGCATGAAATTTTTAGATTATTTTTACCAGAGCTTCTTTATCTACTTTCTCCTTCTCAAAGATATTGAAGAATTCAGAAAGTTGTAGTTTTTTCAAATCTTCTTCTAATGTTGGCATATCTCCTTGGTCCATAACAATATTTTGTGCACCCTAAAAATTAAAACATAAAGTTCATATACTCAAATTTCACTTAGTTTTCTTTATTAATCCTATTTTTAAATTAAAATGTTTTATGTAGGACATCTGCAATAATGTATCTTAACTTTCAATAATTTTTGTTTTGTTTGGAGACAAGGTCTTACGTAGCCCATAATGGTCTCCAATTCACTATGTAGCAGAGGATAGTCTTGAACTCCTGATCCTCCTGCCTCCATCTCCCAAATGCTGGGATTACAGGCATGGGCCACTGTGCCTAGCTTTAAATAAATTTTAACTTATGCAAAAGATAAATAGAACACTGAACTTTTTGCAACTTTAGTTAAAAATTAGAGGGTAGGGATATAGCTCAGTTGGTGAAGTGCATGCCTTGCAAACATAAGGACCTGAGTTTGATCTCAGAGTCCACACTGAAAAATGACATGTGTCTATAATCCTAGAGTTGGGGAGACAGGCAGACAGGTAGAGATAAACACATCTCTGGGGATCATTGGACAACCAGTCTAGCCTACTTGGTGAGTTCAAGGCCAATGAAACCCTGTTTCAAAAAAGGTGGACAGGCCAGGCATGGTGGCGCACACCTTTAATCCCAGCACTCGGGAGGCGAAGGTAGGAGGATTGCCATGAGTTCGAGGCCACCCTGAGACTCCATAGTGAATTCCAGGTCAGCCTGGGCTAGAGTAAGACCCTACCTCGAAAAACTAAAAAAAAAGGTGGACAGTGCCTAAGGAACAACATTTGAGGTTGTCTTCTGGCCTCCATATATACATGTACACATGCACCCCCAACATGCATACATACATACATACACACACACGTGAAATGAGTGAATGTCAAAGTATTTCTCATCATCATTAGCAAGTATTTCTGAGCTCTTATTATGGAAACATAGCTTAGGAAGTAAAACAGCCTAAGACAAAGCCCTGGAAATGTTCATGGTACAACAGGAGAAATAGGACATTCACATAACACAGTGTGTGCTAAATACTAAATCAATACTATTGATGATACATGTTCATAGGACTTTTTTTTTGCTAAAAGATACATGTAAACATCAAGTTCCCTCTCTGCTTTCAAACATAACTTCTATAAGCCATCCAATTCACTCTTCATTTCCTTACATGCACTCAATTCTATCAACACACCAGTCATGTATATTTATAAAGAAAAATAACACACTCATTTATTTTAGAATACAGCAATTACTTGTAGAAACAAACTGCTATCTTACTTCTATCATCCAAGAATGACAAGAGATAACTACCAGTCTGTTAAAATAAATGTAAATTTAAATGGCATGAGACTAAACTCAGCAAAACAAAACATCAAAAATCTAAAAATCTTTATAGTAGTATACTATAAGAGAACCTATCTAACCTTCTAAATTACCTTTTCACTCTCATTATCCCCAAAAGAATCTTTCTGATTTGTTAGGATATCAAACAATATAAGCGAACCTATAAATAAAATAGAAGGGACAATTTCCAAGCATTAGCACTAAATTAGCTGTCTCTTATACAAAAAGTCATAAGCCAATTATACATGTAAGCATATCAACACAGAGAATCTTCCCAATTTACCACCCCCTTCCAATCCCTTTTAAAGTCTTCATCACAGATGGCTTAAGAGTTCTCTGAATGTGATACTGATGAAAGACACTGTGCTTCAAAAATAAGTGTCCTTAAAGTGTGACAGTCCTCTCTGGCTATAGAGAATTTATTTGTTACCTAAACTATGACCAGCAATGGATACACCCCCTTTGAAATCAGGGTTCCTCTGCAGAAAAAGTGTGTATATTCGGTTCATTTCAGAAGCTACTGTGTCCACAATAGTCTGACAGTAGGTGGGGCTATTGTAGAAGAAGACATCCAAGATGGTGTCATTAGTGAAGTGCCTAAGGCGGTTAATGCTGGGCAGGGTTATCCTCTGTAGATCTCTGAAAAAAATTAAAAGAGAGATTTTAATTTTTTTTTTTGCATTTACAAGGACAGAGAGAGTATGTATGTGTATACATATGCACGTGTGCGTGTACCAGGATCTCCACTTTGTATATCTGGCTTTACCCACACTGGCAGGTTTTGCAAGCAAGAGCCTTTAACTGCTGAACCATCTTTCTGACAGGGGGGGGGAATGATTTTGAGCAAGAAACCTAAACACATCTCATTAATACTCTAACTTATTATATAGCTTAGTCTTCAAGCTTAAGTTCCTAATGAGACACTTAATGATATGACTCTACATCTATAGGAAAAACAGCATGAAGAAATGTTTAACAAGGGAAATATGTTAAACAAACAGTAAAATTCAGAGTTTAAGAAATTCCAAGCCAGGTATGGTGGTGCATGCTTTTAATCCCAGCACTTAGGAGGCAGAGGTAGAAGGATCACCACGAGTTCGAGACCAGCCTGAGACTACATAGCGAATTCCAGGTCAGCCTGAGTTACAGTGAAACCCTACCTGCAAAAACCAAAAAAAAAAAAAAGAAGAAGAAAAAGAAAGAAAGAAATTCTATAACAACTCAGTTTCTTCAATATATAAATTGCAAGCAAATGGATGGAAATGGGTAGGTAGACAAGTCATGCTGAGCAAAGTGGCCTGCACTCAAGAAGGTAAGGTAGGAGATCACCATGAGTCTGAGGCCAGCCAGAACTGAAGTGAGACCCTGCCTCAAAAAAAAAAAAAACAATGAAAGGGACTGGAGAGATGGCTTAGTGGTTAAGGCACTTGCCTGCTAAGCCAAAGAACCCAGGTTCAATTTCCCAGGACCCAAGTAAGCCAGATGCACTAGGTGGCGCATGCGTCTGGAGTTTGTTTACAGTGGCTGAAGGCCCTAGCATGCTTGCTCGCTCTCTCTCTCTCAAATATTTAAAAATAAAATAAAATTTTTTAAAAAAAGGAAAAAAAGAGAGTGAGAAACCGGTCATCTAATTGCAATGTATGAATTTTAAGAGCCTCACTATGTAGCCCAGGCTAACCCTGAACTTATGATCCTCCTGATTCAAACTACTAAATGGTGGAATTATACGTGTATGTCACATGCCCAGCTTGGAACCCAGTTTAAAATATGTTGGGAAGCCAGGCATGGTGGCGCACACCTTTAATCCCAGCACTCGAGAGGCAGAGGTAGGAGGATCGCCATGAGTTCAAGGCCACCCTGAGAATACATAGTGAATTCCAGGTCAGCCTGGGTTAGACTGAAACCCTACCTCGAAAAAACAAAAAAAATAAAGTAAAATATGTTGGGGACTGGTAATATGGCTCAGAGGTTAAAGGCACTTGCTTGTAAAGCCTGCTGGACCAGGATCAATTCCCAAGCCAGCCACAAAATATGGTGTAGTGTCTGGTATCCATTTGCATATCCATACACACAGAGAGATAAATAAATACAAATTTAAATTAAATATTTAATCCCAGCACTTGAGAGGCAGAGGTAGGAGGATTGCCATGAGTTTGATACCACCCTGAGACTACATAATAAATTCCAGGTCAGCCTGGGCTATAACAAGACCCTACCTTGAAAATAAAAAATTAAATATATTGTGTGCATTTGTGTATGCATATAAAAACATTAACTATACAACTGGAAATTTGAATATTGAATATTTGCTTTTTGAGATAAGGTTTGCTATATATCCTGGCTGGCCTGATACTCACTGTGTATCCCAGGTTAGCCTTGGACTCACAGCATTTCTCTTGCCTCAACCTTTGAATCAAATTGTAGACATCCTGCTAGTTCATCAGTGAATGTTTCAGTTTGTATGTCTTTAAGGACTTTTAAAAATGACTACAACAAACCAGATATTTGATGGCATTAAGAGGTTTTTTTAGGTCTGATAATTGTTATGGTTATTTTATTTTTTAGGCATGTGCATACAGAATATATATTGTATGGTGCTATGCGTGTGCAAATGTGACTGCCCCATGCATGCTTGTGCAGAGGTCAGAGAATGTCAGGGGTTCTCTATATGCCATCCTCCATGTGTTTCCTTGAGATAGTGTCTCACTTAACCTGAAGCTGCCATTTTCAGTTATCAGCAGCAATTCTGTGATCTTTGCCCCTGATGACTGGGTTTACAGACATGCATGGCCATGCCCAGCTTTTTATTTGAGTGCTGAGGAATCAAACTTGGCCAGTCTCAGGCCCTCAAGTTTGTGATACAAGCTCTTATCCACTGAGCCACTGGCCCAGTGCTTTTTTTGTTGTTGTTTGTTTTTTGGTTTTTCAAGGTAGAGTCTCACTGTAGCCCAGGCTGACCTGGATGGAATTCAGTATGTAGTCTCAGGCTGACCTCAAACTCCACTCTAGCCCAGGCTAACCTGGATGAAATTCACTATGTAGTCTCAGGCTGACCTCAAACTCACAGTGATCCTCCTACCTCTGCCTCTGGACTGCTAGGATTAAAGGCGTGCAACACTTCGTCCAGCTTGTTATAGTCTTTTTTGTTGTTGTTGTTGGTTTTTCAAGGTAGGGTCTCGCTCTAGGCCAGGCTCACCTAGAATTCACTATGTAGTCTCAGGACGGCCTCAAACTCATAGAAATCCTCCTACTTCTGCCTCCTGAGAGCTGGGACTAAAGGTGTGCACCACCACACCCGGCTTGTTAAGAGTCATTTTTAAAATTTTTTAAGACATACAAACTGAAACATTTACTGATGAACTAGCAGGATGTCTACAATTTGATTCAAAGGCTAAGGCAAGAGAAATGCTGTGAGTCCAAAGCTAACCTGGGATACACAATGAGTACCAGGCCAGCCAGGTTATATAGCAAACCTTATCTCAAAAAGTAAACAAGGGCTGGAGAGATGGCTTAGCGGTTAAGGCGCTTGCCTGCGAAGCCTAAGGACACAGGTTCAATTCTCCAGGTCCCACATTAACCAGATGCACATCATGGCACATGCATCTGGAGTTCATTTGCAGTGGCTAGAGGCCCTGACACGCCCATTCTCTCCCCCTCTCCCTCAGCATCTAAAATAAATAAACTAATTAAAGAAAAAAAAAAGCAAACAAGGGCTGGAGAGATGGCTTAGTGGTTAAGGTGCTTGTCTGTGAAGCCTAAGAACTTATGTTCAAATCTCCAGGTCCCACATAAGCCAGATGCACAATGACGCAAGCACTCAAAGTTGCACATGCACACAAGGGGGTGCACGTGTCTGGAGTTCAACTGCAGTGGCTAGAGGCCCTTACACACCAATTCTCTCTGTCTCTCACTCACTCACTCACTCACTCACATAAAAAAAAGAGGCAGGGTTGAAGAGATGGCTTAGTGGTTAAGGCATTTGCCTGTAAAGCCAAAGGACCCAGGTCCAGCTCCCCAGGACCCACGTAAGCCATATGCACAAGGGGGCACATGCATCTGGAGTTCGTTTGCAGTGGCTGGAGTCCCTGGCATACCCATTCTCTCTCTTTCTCTCTCTCTTATTCTCTCCCTGCCTCTCTCTCATAAATAAATAAATAAATAAATAAATAAATAAAATTTTAAAAAGGCAGTCTAGCCAGGTATGGTGGCGCATGCCTTTAATACCAGCACTTGGGAGGCAGAGGTAGGAGGACTACCATGAGTTTGAGGCCAGCCTGAGACTACATAGTGAATTCCAGGTCAGCCTAGGTTACAGTGAGACCCTACCTCAAAAAAAAAAAAAAAAAAAAAAAAAACCACAGAAAGAATCAATTAACAAGTGATATGAGGATGGATGGCACACACAGCTGTAATCCTAGTACTGTAGAGGTTGACAGGAGTTCAAAGCCATCCTCCAATATACAGCAAGTTCCAGGCCAGCCTGGGACACAAGACTCTGTCTCAGAAAAATAAAATGAATAATGTGGTGGAAAGAAGAAGAGTAGAGAACAGGGGTAGAGAAATACAAACAGTGCAGAACTAGGCATATGTTGAAGCTTGTTTAATTTATATGTACCACAGGTTCTTAAACTGTTGGTCACACCCCATATGGAGTCACATAAGTGTATGTGGAGGTTGCAAAAAAATTGGCAAGGTTTCTAAGTGTGCAGTGAATAGAATTAATTCAAACTCAAACACATCATTAATCAAAGCTATTTCTGACAGCCTGGTTCTAAATTCACAATATGCACATTTGCACTGCACATGCCATCATGCCATGCAAAGCCATACCTGCCTGAAACACCTCAGCAAAGATTTCAGACTACTGTATGTTAGGAACTGCAGTTATTTTACCGTACAAGAATTTTTGCTCTTATAGAAGCATGGTTTTTGTTTCTTTTATTAAGTTAACATACGAAATAATATTTCAATATGGCATTTTCATACATACGTCATTATATTTTGTTCTAAGTAACAGCTCTCTGCATACCTTTTGCACATGACAGAAAATGTGGTATTTGTCTAACATAATGGTACTTACAGAAAACAAAGACTTAGTATCTTACTACCCTTATTCCTCAATATATAAATATTGAATAAGTATGTTTTTGAGCTGTATTATGTTAGAATGTTTGATTTTAAAACTGCTGTTTGACTCTCTCACTCTCAAATAAATAAAATAAAAAGAGTGCTTTTAAAAAATAAATAAGGGGGGCTGGAGGGATGGCTTAGCGGTTAAGGCGTTTGCCTGTAAAGCCAAAGGACCCAGGTTTGATTCTCCAGGACCCACGTTAGCCAGATGCACAAGGGGGCACAAGCATCTGGAGTTTGTTTGCAATGGCTGGAGGCTCTGGCATGCCTATTCTATCTCTCTCTTTCCTTTTTTCTCTGTCAAATAAGTAAATAAATAAAAATAATAAAATATTAAAAATAAATAAATAAGTACGGGGGTCTGGAGAGATGGCTTAGCAGTTAAACGCTTGCCTGTGAAGCCTAAGGACCCTGTTGAAGCTCGATGCCCCAGGACCCACGTAAGCCAGATGTACAAGATGGCACATGCATATGGAGTTTGTTGGCTGAAGGCCCTGGCCCACTCATTCATTCTCTCTCCCCCCTCCCTCTCTCTCTCTCTCTCTCTCTCTCTCTCACACACACACACACACACACACACACAATAAAATAAAATAAAAAGAGGGCTGGAGAGACGGCTTAGTGGTTAAGCGCTTGCCTGTGAAGCATAAGGACCCTGGTTCGAGGCTCAATTCCCCAGGACCCACGTTAGCCAGATGCACAAGGAGGCGCACGCATCTGGAGTTCGTTTACAGAGGCTGGAAGCTCTGGCGCGCCCATTCTCTCTCTCTCTCTTTCTCTCTCTGCCTCCTTCTCTCTGTCGCTCTCAAATAATAAACAAACAAACAAAAAATTTAAATAAAATAAAAAGAGTGCTTCTAAAAAATAAATAAGGGCTGAAGGGATGGCTTCATGGTTAAGGTGCTTACCTGCAAAGCCAAAGGACCCAGGTTCAATTCCCCAGGACCCATGTAAGCCAGATGCACAAGGTACACATGTATCTGGAGTTTGTTTGCAGTGGCTGAAGGCCCTGGCACAACTGTTCATTCTCTCTTTCTCTCTGTCTCTTTCTCTCTCTCTCAAATAAATAAAAATAAATAAAAATTATACTTTGAAAGACAGGCGTGGTGGCACATACCTTTAATCCCAGCACTTGGTTGCAGAGGTAAGAGGATTGCTGTGCATTTGTGGCTAGCCTGAGACTACATAGTGAATTTCAGGTCAGCCTGGGCTAAAGCAAGATCCTACCTCAAAAAACTGAAATAAATAAATAAATAAAATTGCCTGTTCGAATTGCTGACTTGAATTTCACTTAAAAAAAATCATTAAGTGAATTTTGGCTTGGAATTAGGACAAAATTTTCAACAATTTCTGAAATGGCCCTAGACATCCTTCTGCCATTTTATATTATGTATTTATGCAAAGTGGCATTCTTAACACTGATTAATGATTACAAAATTAAAATATTAATGAACTCTGAAAAACACTAAAGCTGTTCTATGGCCTGTAGCATTAAATATTATTCCAAGATTGAACTCATTTAAAAAATTTTTTAAATTTATTGAGAGAGAAAGAATGGGCACATCAGGACCTCTAGCCACTGCAAACGCACTCCAAACGCATGCACCACATTGTGCATTTAGCTTTACATGGGTACTGAAGACTCAAACCTGGGTCCTTAGGCTTTGAAGGCAAGCATCTTAGCTGCTGAGCCATCTCTCGAGCCCCTGAATTTTTCTTTTAAGAATAAATCTCTGGGGCTGGAGAGATGGCTTAACAGTTAGGCACTTGCCAGTGAAGCCTAAGGACCCCGGTTCGAGGCTCGATTCCCCAGGACCCACATAAGCCAGATGCACAAGGTGGCACATGTGTCTGGAGTTTGTTTGCAATGGCTGGAGGCCCTGATGTGCCCATTCTCTCTGTATCTATCTGCCTCTTTCTCTGTCTGTCACTCTCAATTAAATAAACAAAAAATTTCTTAAAAAAGAATAAATCTCTGTATTTATTTGCATATTGATAGGTTTCATTATGGCACTTTTGTATATCCATCTCATTAGTATGAACATGTTTTCATCTTTAATAAATTGTAAGATTATATAATACCAAAGAATTTGTGGGGTTTTTTTCAAGGTAAAGTTTTGCCTTGATTTCCCCAGTACTCACATAAAGCCAAATGCACAAGCTGATGCATGTGTCTCGAGTTTATTTGCAGTGGCAAGAGGCCCTGGCATGCCCATTCTCTCTATCTGCCTCTCTGTCTGTCCCTCTCATTAAATAAATAAATTAATTAATTAAATACAAAAAAAGAAAAATCTTTAAGAAACCCATATATACTACTTTTTAAATATGTACAATTTATTTAATAAATCAGTATGTCTCAAAATGCAGTACCATAGGTACTACTTTTATGCATAAAATTCTCTGAAGTTTTTTTTTTTTGTATTTTATTTATTTGAGAGAGATAGAGAAAGTGACAGGTAGAGACAGAATGTGCACACTAGGGCCTCTAGCCACTGCAAATGAACTCTAGATGCATGAGCCACCTTGCGCATCTAGGGAAATGAACCCAGGTCCTTAGGTTTTGCAGGCAAGTGCATTAACCACTTAGCCATCTCTCCAGCCTGAATAATTTTGTTGTTTGTTTGTTTTTGGTTTTTCAAGGTAGGGCCTTGTTCTAGCCCAGGCTAACCTGGAATTCACTGTAGTCTCAGGCTGGCCTTGAACTCACAGCGATGCTCCTACCTCAGCCTCCCAAGTGCTATAATTAAAGGCATGCGTCACCCTGCTGGCTTTTTTTTCGTTTTTGTTTGTTTGTTTTGTTTTGTTTTTTTAATCAAGTAAAAGATGCAAAAAGGCAGGTGTGGTGGTCCACAGCAATAACCTGTGGGAAGTACAGGTAGGAGGACCAATAGTTCAAGATCTTCCTCAGCAAAGACTAAGCTCAAGGCCAGCTGGCTTCCAAGATAACCCTGCACCCACAAAAAAAAAGAGGGAAAAAATACAAAAGGCTTTAAAAATTTTCAACATTAGGGTTGGAGGGATGGCTTAGCAGTTAAGGTGTTTGTCTACAAAGCCAAAGGACCCTGTGGTTCAATTCCCCAGGACCCACTTTAGCTAGATGCACAAGCTGGCACACGTGTCTGTAGTTCATTTGCAGTGGCTGGAGGCCCTGGCACATCCATTCACACTCTCACACACACACACACTCACTCTCTCTCTCCTCTCTCTCTCTCTCTCTCTTTCCCCCTTTCTCTGTCAAATAAATAAAAATAAAATAAAAAATTTTCAACATTAAATGGGTTTCTCTCTCTCTCCCGTTCTCCCTTCCTCCTCCTTTCCCTTCCTCCCTCCTCCCTCTTTTTCTGTTTTGCTTTCTGCTTTGCAGCAGTGTTGAGGACCAATCCCCAGGGCCACGCCCATACTAGGTAAGCACTCCACCAGGGTTCCATATTCCTAGCCCACTGGAATCAAGGATTTTTGGTTTGGTTTGTTTTTGAGACTATGTAGCTGAGGATGACCTTGAACTACTGATCCTCCTGCTTCCACCTCATAAGTGCTAGAATTACAGATGTGGAGGACTATGCCTGTTTTTGTTTGTTTGTTTGTTTGTTTTGTTTTTATGAGGCAGGTTTTCATTCTAGCCTAGGCTAACCTGGAACTCACTCTGTAGCCCAGGCTGATTTGGAACTCATGGTGCACCTACCTAAGCCTCCCAAGTGCTGAGACTAAAGGTGTGTGCCACCACACTTGGCTACTACCCTAATGTATGCAGCACTAGACAAGCACTCCACCAACTGTGGAGTTACATCTCTAGTTCATAGATTACTGATTCCTGAAAGATAAAGAATGCAATTCCTTTTTTCCTTTCTTCCCATCCTTTTCCTCCCTCTTCTTCCTCTTACTCTTCCTTCTCTTCTCTCCCCCTTCCTCTTCCTTTTTTTGAGTCAGGGTCTCACTATGTCACTCAGGCTGAACCCAAACTCTTGATTTTCCTGCCTGTCTTGCAGTACTGGATTACAGACATGTGTCACCATGCCCAGCTTCAATGCAGAATTTTTTCTAATTTATTAATTTTTAATCTTTTTATTTTATTATTTTAATTTTTTACTTTATTTTATTATTTTATTCTATTCTACTCTATTCTATTCCACTTTGAGAGAGAGAAAGAGAGAATGGGCACAGCAGGGCCTTTAGCCGCTGTGAACGAACACCAGATGCATGTGCCACCTTGTGTATCTGGCTTACATGGGTCCTAGGGAATTAAACCTGGGTCTTTTGGCTTCACAGGCAAACACTTTAACCAACTAAGCCATTTCTCCAGCCCTCAATGCAGAATTTTAAAAAATGTTTATTTTTTATTATTTTTAAAAATATTTTATTTATTTATTTGTGGGAGGGGAAGAGGCAGATAGAGAGAAAGAGAAAATGGGCACACTAGGGCCTCTATCCACTGCAAACGAATTCCAGATGCATGTGTCCCCCTTGTGCATCTGGCTTACGTGGGTCCTGGGGAATCAAACCATGGTCCTTAGGCTTTGCAGGAAAACACCTTAACTACTAAGCCATTTCCACAGCCCATTGCAGAATTTTCAAGAACATAAAAAGTTGAGAATATCAGATGCCAAAAACAAACAGAAATTCTGCCTGGAAGAAGGAAAGCCATGATGAAAGTTCCTAAACTAAATTCTATTGTACAAATTATAAATGCTAATGATTTAACTTGAGATGTCTTGCCTATCCCCCCAAAATATGTTTGGACAAATGTTAAACACAATTATAAAAGGAGGTACAAAATACTTTGTACATCTTGAGATATGGTTGGCTTTTGACATCTTTAGTTGGAAATACTTATACAGTACACTACAGGAAGAAAGCACTGTTAGGCCTTAATGCTGAAAAAAATAATAAATAAAGGTGAGGGCTGGGGTGTAGCTCAGTGGTACAGCACTAGCATGCTCAAGGGCCTAGGTTCAATCCCTAGCACGGAAAAAAAGAAAAGGGGTGGGGAAAATACAGTGGTACACACCTGTTATTCCAGCAATAGGAAGGCCAAGGCAAGAGGATCTCAGGATCAAGGCCAGTCTGAGTTAAATGAGTTCCTAGTCTGGCTGGCCTATGTAGTGAGACCCTGTCTCAACAAGCAAACAAAGTCATACTAGCGAGCCAGTAAAACAAACTGAAGAAGACATACTTTACTTTTAACTAAAAATAATGAACACAAAGGACTGAACAGCATTTAGTAATGTTATCTCTAAGAAATTTTAAATACATAATCAGCTGTGGCAGGAATGTCCTTAAACATACTGACAACTGAATAACATGGGGGCTGGAGAGATGGCTTAACGGTTAAGGTGTTTGCCTACAAGGCCAAATGACCTCGGTTCGATTCCTCAGAACCCACGTAACCCACAAGGTGGTAAAAAACATTACAATCACAGTTATAAAGGTACTACTCACACGTCCACACCAGTAGAATGCAAAGGGCTGTGCCAGTTGACTGGAAGAAATTCTACTCTTCCAATCTGCTGATTTTCTTGGGCTTTCTTAAAATGTGTCTGTAGCAAGCTCAAAGAAACACTGCGGAAATCGTTAACTAGGAAAGAAAATTAACCTATGCATCAACCATGAAGCAATTAATTCACAGAATCAGGATGCAACAAATAAATCATGCATGCAGTAACACACTACCTAACTACATATGCTTAGAACACAAACTGATGAGTCAAAAATGTTGATATTTAAGAAAAATTAAGAATACACATAAGAGGGGCTGAAGAGATGGCTCAGCAGTTAAGGCACTTGCTTGCAAAGCCTGATAGTGTGGGTTCAATTCCCTAGTACCCACACAGGACCAAAAGCACAAAGGGGCACATGTGTCTGGAGTTTGTTTGCAGTGGTAAGAGGCCCTGGCAAACCCATTCTCTCTCTCTCTCTTTCTCCCCTCTCTCTCCTTGCAAATAAATAAATAAAAATTTTAAAAACAATACAGGGGCTGGAGAGATGGCTTTGTGGTTAAGGTGTTGCCTGTGAACTGTTTCAATTTCTGTTTATTTTATTTTTAATTAATTAATTTCTATTTATTTATTTATTTATTTTGGTTTTTCAAGGTAGGGTCTCACTCTAGCCCAGGGTGACCCGGAATTCACTATGTAGTCTCAGGGTAGCCTTGAGCTCACAGCGATACTCCTACCTCTGCCTCCCGAGTGCTGGAATTAAAGACGTGTGCCACCATGCCCGGCTGTTTTATTTTTTTATTTTTATTTTGGGTTTTTCAAGGTAGGGTCTCACTCTGGTCCAGGCTGACCTGGAATTAACTATGTAGTCTCAGGGTGGCCTCGAACTCACAATGATTCTCCTACCTCTGCCTCCCTAGTGCTGGGATTAAAGGCGTGCGTGCACCACCACGCCCGGCTGTTTTTTTTTTATTTTTCAAATCATATGAAGGTGCCTCCTTAGTGCAGTAGGTACTACTGTACTATGAGATTTAATCTCATAAATCATGACTACATCAATCACTCTGTAGTCAAGTTCCAATCCTAACTTTCTGATTTTTTAAAGCAATCATGACCTAATACTTTAGATTTGAAAATATATATATACTGCTATTTAAAATTCATATCAGGGCTGGAGGGATGGCTTAGAGGTTAAGGTGTTTGCCTGTAAAGCCAAAGGACCCAGGTTCGATTCCCAGGACCCATGTTAGCCAGATGCACAAGGGGGGCGCATGCCTCTGGTGTTTGTTTGCAGTGGCTGGAGGCCCTGGCGTGCCCATTCTCTCTCTCTCTCTCTCTAATAAATAAATAAAATAAAAATATTTTAAAACTCATATCATACTGATCTTTACCTAGCAGAATACAATTCTCATTTATGCTTATAAACATTAGCCAGCAGATAAAACTCCCTACGCAGAACACAGAATACTATTGAGTTTTAGAGGATTCTGTTTCTCAAAATCAATTTATCTCATTATTTCAATCTTATAATTATGTAACAAGAGGCTTATTATGGTATGAATTACAAAAGACTGAAGCAACTATTATTCACTTAAACTCTATGATTATCTTTAAATTTAGAATGGCTAGAAATAATCCTATTATACCACAAAACAGTATTATAGGGATTAAGGGCTTATTCACTTCTGAAATATTACTAGTTAAGAGTATACAGACCCTGTATTAACTCTCAGGAATTTATAAGCATGTCACATCTAAGCCAGAAAGCTTTAATCCCTTGTCACCTGTCTTTAGCTCTGCAAATCTTCTTATGTACCCGAAACAACACTAAAGACAATGCATTATCTCAGCTCATAGGAGCAGTGGCTTAATTCTCCTTAAATGACCTCATTTTACATGCTCTTCAAACCTACCACACTGCACAATGCTTCGAAAGCGAAGATCACAAGCTGGTCCAATCCCGTGGACTACAAAAACCAAGTGGTCTATCTGTAAAGGTTCCCCTATGAGTAAAATTAAAAAAAAAAAAATTTCCATTTAATTATTCATGTTCTCTAAATATCAAAACTCACTCTAAACAGGCTATATATTCATTTTCTTAGTAAATGTATATTACTAACACTTTTTTTGACACAAGGTTTCATATATCCCAGGGTAGTCTCAAATTCAATATGTAGCCAAGGATGACCTTGAACTTCTGATCCTCCTCCTATTCCTACTTCCCTAGTGCTGAGATTACTGGCAGGTGCTGCCATGCCTGGTTTATGCCATCTGAGGGTTTGAACTCAGGACTATGTGACTGACTATTAGGCAAATATTCTACCTACACCCCAGCCAACTTTCAAGTTTTAAAACTACTTTGAAATAACTGAAAGCTTACAGAAAACTGGAAAAAATAGTAAACCTCCCATACACTTTTAACAAATTCAATGTTAAAAAATTTTGTGTGTGTATGATGTATGTATATGGGCATATGTGTGCTATGGCACACTTGTAGAAGTCACAGGATAACCTCAGGGTGTTTCCCCTTTTTTTTTTTTTTTTTTTGGTTTCCTGAGGTAGAGTCTAGCTTTAGCTCAGGCTGAAATTAACTATGTAGTCTCAGGGTGACCTCGAACTCACGGCAATCCTCCTACCTCTGCCCCCCGAGTGCTGTGATTAAAGGTATGCGCCACCACGCCCGGCTCCGCTTTCTTTTTAAGACAGGGTCTCCCTCCTTGTTTTATCACTGCTGCTTGTGGGCTTCTAGATTTCCCTAGCTCCACCTCCCACTGCATAGGCACCACTCTATGTCTAGCTTTATGTGGGTGCTGAGGAGGATCAAACTCAGATCAGCAAGCTTGCAAACAAGTGTCTCTAACCACTGAGCAATCTCTCTAGCCCTTTTCTGTTGTTGTTGTTGCTTGGTTTTCGAGATAAGGTCTCTCTCTAGATCAGGCTGACCTGGAATTCACTATGTAGTCTCAGGCTGGCCTCAAACTCACAGCAATCCTCCTACCTCTGTCTCCCAAGTTGTTTTGTTTTCTTGAGTAAGGATCTCATATATAAGACAGGCTGACCTCAAACTTACTATGTGGCCAAGGAAGCTGGCCCTGAACTCCTGTTCCTCCTGCCTCCACCTTTCAAGTGCTGGGACAACAGGCATGTACCACCACATGCAGCTACAAATTCAATTTTTGTTCTTTTGTTTTTTGAGGCAGAATCTCACTGTTGCCCAGGCTGACCTGGAATTCACTATGTAACAGTCTCAGGATGGCCTCAAATTCTTGGCAATCCTCCTACTTTTGTCTCCCAACTGCTAGGATTAAAGGCGTGGTGATACTACTTAACCAGTTATTCAAATAATATTTGCTGTTTTTAAAGACTTAAATTATAAACTCATCTTTTTGTTACCTTGTTTTAATTCAGGGTCTTTCTATTCAGTGAACACTGGCCCACAACTCACTAAATAGCACAGGCTGGCCTCAAATTTGAGATCCTCATGCCTCCAGAGTGCTGAGATGATAAGTATGTGGCCAGCTTTAAATTTATCCTTTTATGTGTGTGTTTATGTGTTTATGTGTTTATGGTATGCATGCTTGTGTATGCATGGTTACATTTGTCAGAGCATTTGCATGTGTGGGTGTGCGTGCAAGTGAGAGTCAGAAGTCAACAATAAGTGTCTTCTCTTTTGTTTTATTTATTTGTTTGTTTGTTTCTGTTTTTCGAGGTGGGGTCTTGCTCTAGCCCAGGTTGACCTGGAATTCACTATAAACTCAAGAGGATCCTTCTACCTCTGCCTCCTAAAAGTTGGGATTAAGGGCATGTGCCACCACGCCCAGCAATTTTATGGTATTTTTATGAAACAGGATTTCTCAGTGATACTAGAACTAGCCAGCAAGTCATAGGGATCCTCCTATCTGCTTCCCCCCCCCACCCCCCCCCCCCCCTGGTGCTGGGAACACAGGTGCACACTTGCACACTGTGATTTGATTTAGGTGTCCCCCATAAACTTAGGTGTTTTGAATGCTAGCTCTCTAGCTGATGGAGATTTGGGAATTAACACCTCCTGGAGGCAGTGTATTGTTGGGGGCAGGTTTATGGGTATTATAGCCAGTTTCCCTTTGCCAGTGTTTGGCACACTCTCCTGTTGCTACTGTCCACCTTATGTTGGCCAGGGGGGTGATGTCTACCCTCTGCTCATGCCATCATTTTCCCGCCATCATGGAGCTTCCCTCTCTACCTATAAGCCAAAATAAACCTCTTTTTTCCCACAAATTGCTCTTGGTTGGGTGATTTCTACCAGCAATGCAAACCTGACTGCAACACACACTCAGCATTTATGTGAGTGCTGGGATCTGAACTCAAGTGCTTATACTTGTTTGACAAGTATAAGCCATCTCCTCAGTCCTAAAGTCATCTTTTTAAAATTTTTTTTCTTTAGTTTGAGAGAGAGAAAAATGGGCACATCAGGGCCTCTTGCCACTGCAAACAAATTATAGATACGTGCATCACTCTGTGTACCTGGCTTCACATGGGAACTGGGGAATCGAAACAGGGCTGGCAGGCTTTGCAAGCAAGCACTTTTAACTGCTGATCCATCTCCCCAGGCCCTAAACTTATCTTTTTAAATTATAGTATATCAGAGACCCTGTCCAGGAGACAAGCCAGCTCTGCTTCAAGATAAAAATATTTCATAATTCAGTTAAAAATGTTTAAAAGTATCCATAAGTAGCCCTAGATAGCAATGGGTAATTATCAAATGCCGCCTTCTTCTTTTTTTTTTAATGTGTAGCCCAGACTGACCTTGAACTCCTGATCCTGCTGCCTCCCCTTCTCCAGCAATTTCCTACTAGCATGTGTCACCACAACCGGCATCAAATGCCTTCTGAAAACTAGTTTTCCTGAGTTGAAAATCTTCAAGGACAAGAATTACTAGTAACAAACTTCTAGTTAAACAGAGGAAATCAAGCTTCTTAAAATTACTATCTGTTAAAATTTTAGAATCCAGGTATGCTGACACACACTTGTAATCTCAACACTTGGGAGGTGGAGGGAGGAGAATGACAAGCACTAGGCCTGTCTGGGCTACATAGTGAGACCATCTCAAAATAATAGAAAATATTGTCAAAAACAATAAAATTTAAGTAATGCTAATTCAGAATAAGCCTATGATATTAAAAATCATTTTAAGCCTTGAGATAATCCAAATGCAAATAAAAAGGTCACAAATCAGGGAATAAACAAGTAAGATGAGAACATAAGTAAATATAAATGATTAACATTACCACAATGAATGTCAACAGAGATATTCTCAACTCCTCTCTTCACGGTTCTTGGTCGACCTTGCTCAGTAGGTGTTGAACCCCACTCATCAGATGTTGCAATTGGCTGGTAATGCACCATTAGCTTAAATAGAAAAGATCAGAGCTAAGTGGGACATCTCTGTCAAGGCCTCTAAGTCAGGGAACATTTCAGAAGAGGGAGCAGAAAGAAGTAGGAACCAGAGGATGGGGGAGTGTGCTTTGGAATGCTGTTTTCTGGACATAAAGTGGCTGATGCAGTTATCACCTCAGAGCTGCTGTCATTACCTGCACAGACCTGAGCAGTATTGGGCCCATCAACATTTTATCATGAATGACTGGAGGCAAAAAAAAAAAAAAAAAGACATCAAAATAGAAGAGGGAATAACTGAAAAGAAGGGATTTTGTGGTAGAAGAACAAGGAAAAGGGAACAAAAGAAGGTAATGGGCCGGGCGTGGTGGCACACACCTTTAATCCCAGCACTGGGGAGGCAGAGGTAGGAGAATCACCATGAGTTCAAGGCCACCCTGAGACTACATAGTGAATTCCAGGTCAGCCTGAGCTAGAGTGAGACCCTACCTTGAGAAATAAACAAAAAAAAAAAAAAAAAAAAAGTAAGAAGGTAATGGAATTAAATTATAATAAAAATACAAGATGGGCCTGGAGAGATGGCTTAGTGGTTAAGACGTTTGCCAGCAATACCAAAGGATCCTGGTTTGACTCCCCAGGACCCACATAAGCCAGATATACAAGAGGGTACATGCATCTAGAGTTCGTCTGCAGTGGCTGGAGGCCCTGGCATGCCCATTCTCACACACACTCTCTCTCTTTCTCTCTGCCTCTTTCTCTTAAATAAATAAATAAAATTTTAACAAATACAGTATGTACATGTGAAAATTGTTAATCCCAGAACTTAGGAGGCTGAGGTAAGAGAACCGCTGTGAGTTCAAGGACACCCTGAGACTACATAGTAAATTCCAGGTCAGCTTGGGCTAGAGTGAGACCCTTCCTCAAAAAAAAAAAAAAAAAAAAAAGCTTTTTAAAAGCTGGGTGTGGGACTGGAGAGATGGCTTAGAAGTTAAGGCATTTGACTGCAAAGCCAAAGGATCCCGGTTCAATTCTCGAGGACCCACATAAACCAGACGCACAAGGGGGTGCATGTGTCTGGAGTTCGTTTGCAGTGGCTGGAGGACCTGGCGCGCCCATTCTCTCCCTCTCCCTCCCTCTCTCTGCCTCCTTCTGTCTCAAATAAATGAATAAAATATGTTATAAAAAAAAAAAAGCTGGGCGTGGTGGCACATGCCTTTAATCCCAGCACTTGGGAGGCTAAAGTAAGAGGTTCACTGTGAGCTCAAGACCATCTTGAGACTACATAGTGAATTTCAGGTCAGCCTGGGATAGAGTGAGACCCCACCTCAGAAAACCAAAAATAAAATAAAATAAAATAATTTTAAAAACCCAAGTGTGGGGTGTACACCTTTAATCCCAGCACTGAGGTAGGAGAATTGCCATGAGTTCAATGGCAGCCTGGGCAACAGAGCCTGGGTGAAAGTGAGATCCTGCCTCTAAAAACAAAAACAAATTAAAAAAAATACACATATATAAAAAATATACTATATATTTTTTATATGTATATATGTATATAAAACATAGCCTACATTAACCTCTATCTAACACACTTTGAAGGATAGAAAACCTATGTTTCATACATATAGTGAAATCTCAACTCTAGTTTCTTTCTTTTCTTTTTTTGGTTTTCGAGGTAGGGTCTCAATCTAGCCCCAAGTGACCTGGAATTTACTCTGTAGTCACAGGCTGGCCACAGCAATCCTCTTACCTCTTACCTCTTACCTCTGCCTCCTGAGGCATGTACCACCATACCTGGCTTAGCAATTAAGGTATATGCCTACAAAGCCAAAGGACCCAGATTCAATTCCCCCGGAATCACATAAACCAGATGCACAAGGTGGAGCATGCATCTGGAGTTCATTTGGGGTGGTGGAGGCCCTAGTGTGCCCATTCTTTTCCTCCCTTCCGCCCCTCTCCCTCTGCCTCTTTCTCTGTTGCAAATAAATTTTTCAAAATGTACTTTACCTTTGGATTGTGTAAAATAATAATTTCTCTGTTGGGAGATTCCAGTTTCTTTTTCCATTCATCCAGAGTTACAGCAAGCATGTACGTTTCCTTAAAAAAATACATATTTCATTATACTTCTCTAATAACTTTTCTATTAAAAGTCAAACTTAACTATAATAAACATTGCTAGACTAATGAGACCCAATAAAAAAATTGTTCTCCAATTAAGCAAATTCATTTTAAAATTCCCTTTTCTGGAGAACGAACATGGGACCTTGGATTACTAGGCAAGCACTCTACCACTAAGCCATATCCACAGCCCATTAAAATTCTTTAAAAATGACAACTGGTCAGGTGTGGTGGCGCAGGCCTTTAATCCCAGCATTTAGGAGGCAGAGGTGGGGGGGATCGCTGCCAACAGTTTGAGGCCACCCTGAGACTACATAGTGAATTCCAGGTCAGCCTGAACTACTGAACTAGATAGAGAAAGAGACCCTACCTCGAAAAAAAAAAAAAAAAAAAAAACACAACAGCAAAGTATAGTAGCCTCTGTAATTTCAGCACCAAAAGGCTAAAATAGCAGGAATATCCTGAGTTTGAGAAAAGTCTGAGCTACCAAGTAAGTTCCAGACCAGCCAAAGTTACACAGAAAGACCCTGCCTCAAACAAACAGAAAATAACAACCCTGGTGTGGTGGCTCACTTCTTTAATCCCAACCCTTGGGAGACTGAGGTAAGAGGATCACCATAAATTCAAGGCCAGCATGGGCTGCAGAGTGAGACCTAGCTTCAAAAAAATTAGCCAGGGGCTGGAGAGATGGCTTAGCAGTTAAGGTGCTTGCTTGCAAAGCCAAAGGACCTTGGTTCCATTCCCCAGGACCCACGTAAACCAGATGCACAAGATGGCACATGCATCTGGAGTTCATTTGTAGTGGCTGGAGGCCCTGACACACCCATTCACTCTCTCTCTTTTTTCTCTCTTCCTCTGCCTCATTCTCTCTCTCAAATAACTAAAAATATATTTTTTAAAAAATTAGCCAGGTATGGTGGTGATGCCTTTAATCCAGGCACTCAGGAGGCACAGATAGGAAAATCACCATGAGATCAAGGCCACCCCGAAACTACATAGCGCATTCCAGGTCAGCCAGGGCTAGTGGCTAAAAACCCTACCTTGAAAAAACAAAACAAAACAAAAAACAATTTTATTAATTACTTAGTACAGGCCAAAAGGGGGGGGGAATCCTATGAGCTCATCTAGATTAGATAACCATTATTCACTTTTTAATTTTTTAATATGTATCTATCAAGAATATTAATGTCCTGGGTCGGAGAAATGGCTTAGCAGTTAAATGTTTGCCTGTGAAGCCTAAGGACCCTGGTTCAAGCCTCGATTCCCCAGTACCCATGTAAGCCAGATACACAAGGTGGCATATGCATCTGGAATTCGTTTGCAGTGGCTGGAGGCCCTGGTGCGCCCAGTCTCTCTCTCTCTCTCTCTATCTGCCTCTTTCTCTCTCTGTATCTCTCAAATAAATAACTAACTAAATAAATAATTTTTAAAAATATTTTTGTTTATTTTTGAGAGCGACAGACAGAGAAAGAGGCAGAAAGAGAGAGAGAGAGAGAGAGAATGGGCGCACCAGGGCCTCCAGCCACTGCAAACGAACTCCAGACGTGTGCACCCCCTTGTGCATCTGGCTAACATGGGTCCTGGGGAATTGAGCCTCGAACCGGGGTCCTTAGGCTTCACAGGCAAGCGCTTAACCGCTAAGACATCTCTTCAGCCCAAATAAAAATATTTTTTAAAAAGAATATTAATGTCCTATTTCAACTTAAAGAAAACGAATATTTTTTAGAGCAAGAATAACAAAGGCGAGATGGAGAGATGGCTTAGTGGTTAAGACACTTGTCAGCAAAGCCAAAGGACCCAGGTTCGATTCCCCAAGACCCACATAAGCCATATGCAAATGTGGTACATGCATCTGGAGTTCCTTTGCAGCAGCTGGAGCCCTGGCATTCCCATTCTCTCTCTCTCCTCTCTCTCAAATAAATAAATAAAAATAAAATATTTTTTAAAAATAAAAAGAATAACAAGGCAAAAAGATCAATCTTGTGGCCATAGTTTAAATACTAACAATAACTGCCATTAGGGGAACTTTTCACATTTAATTTAAAAGGCATAATAGAGCCGGGCATGGTGGTGTACACCTTTAATCCCAGCACTCGGAAGGCAGAGGTAGGAGGATCACCATGAGTTCAAGGCCACCTTAAGACTACATAGTGAATTCCAGGTTAGCCTAGGCCAGAGTGAGACCCTACCTCGAAAAAACAAACAAAAATTAATGATGATAATAATAATAATAAAATAAATAAAAGGCATAATACAGTTTCAATAATTTTTTTCAATAATATTTTAAAACTGAGGCTGGAGAGATGGCTTAGAGGTTAAGGTACTTCCCTGCAAAACCAAAGGATCCCAGTTCAATTCTCCAGGACCCACGTAAGCCAGATGCACAAGGGGGCGCATGCATCTGGAGTTTGTTTGGTGCACCCATTCTCATTCTTTCTCTCAAATAAGTAAACAAGTAAATACTATTTTTAAATAATATAATATTTTAAATCTGAAATTAAAACTACTTTATCCTGAAACTGCAAAAAGAAATTCTATAAAATATAACACAGGGGGATTGGGGAGCTGGCTTAATGGTTAAAGAGTCTTACTTGCAAAGCCAGCTGGCAGAGAATCAATTCCCTAGAGCCCATGTAAAGCCAGATATACAAAATAACCCATGTATCTAAAATTCATTTGCAGCAGCAAAAGGCCCCAGTATACCCATTTTCTCTCTCACTCTACTCACAAATAAAAATATTTATATAAGTATAATAAATATTTTTAAATTAAAATAAAAAATCAATGTGACATAGAAGCCAAACTTTCTGAAAATTTCATAAAATATGTCAGAAAAGTACATACAGATATATAGATATATATAAAGAAAAAATGAAGAGGGGACTGGGGAGATCACTCAGTGGCTACTAAAGGTGCTTGCTTGCAAAGCCTACTAGCCCAGGTTTAATTCCCCAGCACTCTTGTAAAGCCAGACAAAAAAAGTGGCACAAGAGGACTTCTGGGTAAGATGGCAGCATACTAGCCACACCAAAGCAGCCTAGGGAGGGAAATAAAGAGAAATACAGAAAAATACACTCTTCTATTGAAAAATGAAGGTGTGTAAGTTATTATCAACCACAGCAGAGAAGCAGGAGAGACCAAGATCTTCCAGAAAGGAGGCAACCAGCCAGAATCCCGCTGAGGCGCCAGCAGTCCTGATCCACAAGCCCTCCTGCCCAATGGTGCAGAGCAGCAGGAACAGAAACAAAGTGAGGGGATTTTCCACTAACCTTAACCTCCTCACAAAGTCAAGAAACCTGAAGGGGAAGACAGCAAAGACCAGCTGAGCAGGTGCTGAAGGAGAATACAAGTAGGACCAATGGAGCAGCTCCGGTACAACTCCATGCACCCTGTAGTCTCCCATCCCCAGCTGTCAGGGCCGTGAATGTCTGGAGAACTCATTCACCCCCAGCTGCCCGTCACTGATCGAGGTGGGCACTCAGCATTGGTGAGATTGGAAGCCATCCCAAAAGTAACAGGGCCTACTTATATATAGTCAGATACATAGGCCTACACTGGAAGTGCTAATCTCTCTTTCCATGTCAGGAAAGGTTATATATTACATTTGAAAAAATATATTCTTGGTTGGCTTTACCCTTCTCAAATAATCTGTATTTTGGTGTTCACTATTGTTGCCTTTGATGTTTTCTGATTTTTAGGGCCTTGGTCTTTTTCTTAAGTCACTATTGGAGGCAGGGTCTCACTCGGCCCCAGGCTGACTTGGAACCTATTTCAGACTAGAAATCTCAACCTACCAGTTGACAGGATTAAGGGTGTGGGGTAACATACTCCTTTAAGGACTTTGGCTTTATTAGATTATCTGTTTAGTTTAATCCCCACACTTGTATAAATATTCTGTGCTGGTTTTGGTCAATGTCTATACTGCTTAGTTGAATTTTAGAATTTGCCAGTAATTTGCTTCACTCAGTCTACTACAATACTTGAATAGCAGGCAAACTCAACACCTAGGGTCACTTCTGCGGTTTCTCTTAAGAGTATAAGAGCTACACCTGGTACCTTAAACTCCTACGCTGAAGATATATAAAATCAAATTTATATGGCTAAGAACACTGCAGATAATTAGAAAACCCAAGCATCAAATTGCCTCAATATGCAAAAATTTCTACATTATAATACAAGAAACACACACAAAAAAAATCAAGACAATACAATTCCACCAAAAAGTGTAAATTCATCAGAAATAACCTCCAATGAGACTGCTGTAGATGAAATGCCTGACAAAGATTTTTTTAAAAAGATTATATCTATGTTAAAAGGAATCAAAGAAGAAAACCAACTCCTGAAGGAATCCCAAGAGATTACAGGAAACCAACTTAATGAAATAAGTAGGTCAATACAAAACATGAGTAAGGAAATAGAAATAATAAAAAAATACCAATAATAAATACTAGAAATAAAAAAGTCAAATAGAAAACTCAGTAGAAAATCTTACCAGTAGAATTTGATGCTTGGTTTTTCTAATTAAAATTCTCAACAAAATACTGGTAAACAGAATATAAGAATATATCAGAAAAATCATTCACCCTGACCAAGTAGGCTTTATCCCAGAGATACAGGGATGGTTTGACATACATAAATCAATAAATGTAGCCGGGTGTGGTGGTGCACGCCTTTAATCCCAGCACTCGGGAGGCAGAGGTAGGAGGATCGCCGTGAGTTCGAGGCCACCCTGAGACTCCATTGTGAATTCCAGGTCAGCCTGGGCTAGAGTGAGACCCTACCTCGAAAAACCAAAAAAAAAAAAAAAAAAAAAAAACATAAATCAATAAATGTAATACATTATATAAATGGACTAAAGGACAAAATCACACAATCCTCTCATTATATGCAGAAAAAACATTTGACAAAATTCAACATCCCTTCAGGATAAAAGTCCTACAGAGACTGGGAATAGAAAGAACATATCTGAACATAATTAAGGCTATTTATGATACACCTACAGCCAATATAATACTAAATGGAGAAAAACTTGAAGCTTTTCCTCTAAAATCAGGAACAAGACAAGGGTGTCCACTATACCCACTTTTGTTTAATATAGTACTGGAAGGCTTAGACATAGGAATAAGGCAAGAGGCACACATAAAAGGATACAATTTGGAAAGGAAGAGATCAAGTTATCATTATTTTCAGATGACCCTATACATAAAGGACCCAAAGACTCTACCAGCAAATTGTTAGAGCTGATAAACATTTATAGCAATGTAGCAGGATACAAAATAAGCACACAGAAATCAGTAGCCTTCCTATATGCTAACAACAAACACACAGGGGATGAAATCAAGAGAATCACTCCCATTCACAACTGCAAACAAAACTGCAACAAAAGAAAAGTACCTTGGAATAAACCTAACCAAGAAAGTGAAGGATCTCTACAATGAAAACTTTAAAAAATGCAAGCAAGAAATTGCAGAAGACATTAGGAAATGGAAATACATTCCTTGTTCTTGGGTTAGAAGAATCAATATTGTGAAAATGGCAATCTTACCAAAAGCAGCCTGCACATTTAATGCAATCCCCATCAAAATTCCAATGACATTCTTCACAGAAATAGAAAAAAACAATCCAAAAATTCATTTGAAAGCACAAAAAACCTCAAATATCTAAAACAATTTTGAGCAACAAAATTAGGGCTAGTGTTATCACCATACCTGATTTTAACCTATATTACAGAGCTACAGAAACCAAAATAGACATGTAGATCAATGGAACAGAATAGAGGACCCACATGTAAATCCGGGTGGCTACAGCCATCTGGTCTTCAACAGAAATGCCAAAAATACTCATTGGAGAAAAGACAGCCTCTTCAGCAAATGGTGCTGGGCAAACTGGATATCCATATGTAGAAGGATGAAAATAGATCCTTATCTCTCTCTTCATGCAAAAGAATTAAGTCCAAATGGATCAAAGACCTTAATATCAGACCCAAAACTATGAAACTGCTACAGGAAAAAGTAGGGGAGACCCTTCAACATATTAATATTGAAAAAAGAAAAAAACATATTGATATTGGCAAAGACTTTCTGAATATAACCCAAATTGCTCAGGAAATAAAACAACTGATAAACTGCTGGGACCTCATGAAATTAAGAAGCTTTTGTACAGCAAAGGACATTGTGAATAGAGCAAAGAGGCAACCAACAGAATGGGAGAAAATTTTTGCCAGCTATACATCTGACAGAGGATTAATGTCCAGTATATACAAAGAACTCAAAAAAATAAACAATAAGAAATCAGACAACCCAATTAAAAATGGACTATGGAACTAAATAGAGTTCTCAAAAAAAGAAATGCAGATGGCATATAAACATCTAAATAAATGTTCTTCATCCCTAGCCATCAGGAAAATGCAAATTAAAACTACTTTGAGATTCCATCTTACTCCTGTCAGAATTGCTACCATCATGAAAGCAAATGACAATAAATGCTGGTGAGGATGAAGAAAAAGAGGAACCCTTCTACACTGTTGGTGTGAATGCAATCTGGTACAGCCATTGTGGAAATAAGTGTGGAGGTTCCTGAGACAGCTAAAAATAGATTTACCATATGAGCCAGTTATACCACTCCTGGGCATATATCCTAAGGACTCACCTCACTACCTTAGAGATACTTGCTCAACCATGCTTATTGCTCTATTTACAATAGCTAGGAAATGGAACCAGCCTAGATGTCCCTCAACTGATGAGTGGATAATGAAAATGTTGCACATTTATACAATGGAGTTCTACTCAGAGGTAAAGAAAAATGAAATTATGAAACTTGTAGGAAAATGGATGGATCTGGAAAGGATTATACTTAGTGAGGTAACCCAGGCCCAGAAAGCCAAACATCACATATTCTCTCTCATATGTGGATCCTAGCTACAAATGATTGGACTTCTATGTGAGTTGGAATAAAACTCAGTGGCAGAGGCCAGTAAGCTAGAAAGGAGATATAAAAGGAATGGAAAGGGTGGGGGACTTAATAGGATGGTACTGAATATATGCAAGTAGAACAAATTAATGGGGGTGGAAAGGCCTAAGTAAAGTCAGGGGAAGAGATTGAGTAAAGGAAAGGGGGAGGGCTAATAAAAATCTAAGAGGCGCCAGGCATGGTGACACACGCCTTTAATCCCAGCACTCAGGAGGCAGAGGTAGGAGGATCACCATGAGTTCAAGGCCACCCTGAGACTACATAGTGAATTCCAGGTCAGCTTGAGCTAGAGTGAGACCCTACCTCAAAAAAAATCTAAGAGGGTGGGCTAGAGAGATGGCTTAGCAGTTAAGGCATTTTCCTGCAAAGCCAAAGGACCAAGGCTCAGGGTACATTACAGAAGAGGTGGTGGAAAGAATGTCAGAGCCAAAGGAAGGGTAGGACTCCTTACAACACACTCCTCCAGACATAAAATGGCCTGGATATATATGACTTGGCAGGGCCTGACACTACCTACGCAAGACCATAATAACAGGAGGAAAGGATGATGTCATCAAAATAAAAGAGAGGGCTGCAGAGATAGCTTAGTGGTTAAAGCGCTTGCCTGCAAAGCCAAAGGACCCAGGTTCGGTTGCCCAGTACCCATGTAAGCCAGATGCAAAAGGTGGCACATGGGTCTAGAGTTTGTAGTGATTGAAGGCCCTGTTGTGCCCATTCTCTCTATCTGCCTCTCTCAAATAAATAAATAAATAAAATTACCTTTGGGCTGGTGAGATGGCTTAGTGGTTAAGGCGCTTGCCTGCAAAGCCTAAGGATTCAGGCTCTATTCTCCAGGTCCCACATAAGTACATGGTAGCACTTGTGTCTGGAGTTCATTTGCAATGGCTAGAGGCCCTGGCACATCCATTCTCACTCTCTCTCTCTGTCCCTCTCCCTTTCTCTAATAAATAAATAAATAAATTAGAAAAAACTGAAAAATAAAAGAGACTTATTGAGATTAAGAGGGTGATGGAGTATAACGGAGAGCGGAGTTTCAAAGGGAAAGTGGGGGGAGGGAGAAAATTACCATGGGTTATTGTGTATAATTATGGAAGTTGTCAATAAAAAATTTTTTTAAAGAGTGGCACAAAGTGTCTGGCATTCACTTATAGATGCACACATGTGTGCATGCAAATAAATATATATTTGAAAATGCCCTATTGCTGAAGACTTCACATGATGTGCTACAGGACACTGAGAAATCAAACTGGGGCTGAGCTGGAAGCCTCCTCCTGTTAATAAGCTGTCATGATGTTAAAAAGAGCTATGAAGCTGGGTGTGGTGGTACAGACCTTTAAACCCAGCACTCAGGAGGAAGAGGTAGGAGGATCACTGTGAGTTCCAGGCCAGCCTGAGACTACATAGTGAATTCCAGGTTAGCCTAGGCTAAAGTGAGACCCTATCCTGGAAAATCAAAAATACAAAGAAGACCAGGGGCTGGGGAGATTGCTTAGTAGTTAAGGCACTTGACTGAAAAGCCAAAGGACTCAGGTCTTCAATTTCCCAGGTCCCACATAAGCCAGATACACAAGATGGCACATATGTCTGGAATTTGTTTGCAATGGCTAAATGCCCTGGTGTGCCAATTCATTCTCTCTTTCTCCTGCCTCCTTCTCTTTCTCTCTTAAATTAATAAAAATAAATTTAAAAAAATAGGAGACTAGCCGGGTGTGGTGGCACATGCCTTTAATCCCAGCACTCGGGAGGCAGAGGTAGGAGGATCGCTGTGAGTTCAAGGCCACCCTGAGAATGCAGAATGAATTCCAGGTCAGCCTGAGCTACAGTGAGACCCTACCTCAAAAAACCAAAAAGAAAAAAAAAAAATAGGAGACTAGTTAGAAAGAGATTCTATGCAGGGAAGATAAGAGAGGGGGGAAAAGGGAAGATAGTGAGAGATTATGATCATAGTACATTGTGTATATGTATGGAACTTGCCGATAAAAAGTAAAAATATGAAAGACACTGACTGCCGGGGTCCAAGAGACATTGCAGAGGAAGCAGCAACATGAGTACTGCTCTCACTGTTAGCCTGACAACCAGCTCTAGGGAAATGGTGACTGACACTGTGGTCACTCAAACCTTATCAAAGCAGAAATCCAGAGACTAAAGAGAACGCAACATTAGACTTCTAACCTGCCCTCCAAGGCTCAGGGAACATTGTGTGAGAAGGGGTGGAAAGACTGTAATAGCCACAGAGTAGGTAGGATTGGCCAAGGCACTGCTCCCCCACCCCAGAGACTGACTGAGGCCTTCAGGACCCTAGAGTGAATACCAATTACTCCACTGAGGAGTGTCCTCAGTGGAAGGGGGCAAGGGAGAAGGGATATAAGAAGATAACCTGCTTTAAAAAAATAAAACTTAAGGGCTGGAGAGATGGCTTAGTGATTAAGGTGCTTGCCTGTGAAGCCTAAGGGCCCAGGTTCAATTCCCCAGTACCCATGTAAGCCAGATGCAAAAGATGGCTCATGCATCTGAAGTTCCTTTGCAGTAGCTAGAGGCCCTGAAGCACCCATTCTCTATCTGCCACTTCCTCTCTCTCTCTCTCTCTCTCTTTCAAATAAATAAACAATGTTTTCATTTGTTTTTTCAAGGTAGGGTCTCACCTGGATTTCACTATGTAGTCTCAGGCTGGCCTCGAACTCCCGGTGATCCTCCTACCTCTGCCTCCACCACGCCCGGCTACAAAACACTTTTTAAAAATAAAATAAAATAAAAAATTTAAAAATAAATATGTTACATGAGAGCCAGGCATGGTGGCACACGCCTTTAATCCCAGCACTTGGAAAGCAGAGGTAGGAGGTTACCATGAGTTCAAGGCCACCCTGAAACTACATAGTGAATTCCAGGTCAGCCTGGGCTAGAGTGAGACTACACCTTAAAAAAAAAAAAGTTATATGAACAAAAAGTTAAAAAATGAAGAAAATGATAACCAAGAAGTGGTCAAAGACCTACCTCTAGAACTTGACTGAAGCTCTCTGAGTAGGGGACATATTTATTGTCTTTGTCTCCCTTGTAGAACCAGGTACATCGTCTCACTTCCGATGGCAGTTCATCCCAGTACACGGCATACCGCATCCTCTCCCCTAAATGAACATCATATCTGCCTCCATCAGTGGGAACAACTCTCCCATTGCAATCTTTTCCTATTAAGAGTGGCAAAGGGGAAAGATATATTTCACAATAAATTTCCCAAACAACTGTGAGTTACATCTAAGTAATATTGTGAAACATGTACACAGTTTTAGATACATATTAAATAAAATTAAACTCAAATATATTTTTCATGAACTACTCTGCGAATGTCAAAAGCATTTGTGGCATTTTGCTTGTTGATTTTTTTTTAATTTTTCATTTAATTGTGTGCAAACAAACACCAGACACTTGCACCACTTTTCATAACTGGCTCATATGGGTGGTTTGGGAATTGAACCCTGGCCAGCAAGCACTGCAAGAAAGTGACTCTTAACTGCTGAGCCATCTTCCCATCCCCCTCAAACTCCATTCCCATTTGTGGCTTTAATAAACATTTAAAAATACTATTTAAACAGCTTTGTTCTTTTCCTGAGGAAATACAGTCATTCAAAAAGATTTTTCCAGCCAGGTGTGGTCACTCATGCCTTTAATCCCAGCACTTGGGAGGCAGAGGTAGGAGGATCACCATGAGTTCGAGGCCACCCTGAGACTACAGAGTGAATTCCAGGTCAGCCTGAGTTACAGTGATACCCTACCTCAAAAAAACAAAAGAAAAAAAGTATTTTTCCTAAGTTATTGCTTTAGAAATGAAAGGTAATTAATGACAATCATGCTGATATAACATAACTAACACAATTCTTGTTTCATAAGAAGAAAAAACATTTTGGAGTTCATTCTTCTGTAATGTGACTACATACACTCTCCTTAAACAAAAACTAAAATACAACCTAGAATGTAAAAGATATTAAGATATTATTGGATAACTATACAGACATTATAGTAGATACTGTTTTCAAGATATAAATCAACTTCTTAAATAGTATAAATTATGGGAGTACCAATATGGGATATTTAGAAAAGAAAATAAGGGGCTGGAGAGATGGCTCAGCAGTTAAGGCACTTGCCTGTAAAGCCACAAACCTTTAATGCCAGTACCTGGGAGGCCTAGGTAGGAGGATCACTGTGACTTTTGAGGCCACTCTGAGACTACATAGTGAATTCCAGGTCAGTCTAGGCTAGAGGGAGACTCTACCTCGAAAAAAACAAAAAACCAAAACTGCAAAAAATAAAAATAAAACTGAAAAAAAAGCAGGCATGGTGGTATACGCCTTTAATCCCAGCACTAGGGAGGTAGAGGTAGGAGGTTTGCTGTGAGTTCGAGGCCACCCTGAGACTACATAGTGAATTTCAAGATCAGCCTGAGCTAGCATGAGACCCTACCTCAGAAAACCAAAATAAAATAAAATAAAAACCGGGTGTGGTGGCGCACACCTTTAATCCCAGCACTTGGGAGGCAGAAGTAGGAGGATCGCTGTGAGTTTGAGGCCACTCTGAGATTACATAGTTAATTCCAGGTCACATGGGCTAAAGTGTGTGGGGGGGACAGGGACAACGGGGACTGCTGATAAGAATAAATATATATGGGACCAAGTGTGGTGGTGCATAACTTTAATCCCAGAACTCCAGAGGCAGAGGTAGGAGGATTACTGTGAGTTCAAGGCCACCCTGAGACTACTAGTGAATTCCAGGTCAGCCTAGGCTAGAGTGAGACTCTACCTCAAAGAACTACAAATAAAAAAAAATATATATATGTGTACATATACTTCTCATTTATTTATCAGTGTTAGAGCATTTGCATAAATGCTAGAACCTACATCTGACACAGGCACAGAAAAAATAAATGGAAAAAAAATCAACAACTTAAACAGCTACTACATGTTAGTCTGAGAGAGATGAAAGTCTGTTTTAAGTCATCATTTTTATCCTACCAGAGTCATATGCCTCTTCTAGTTGCTGTGAATCCTCAGTGTTGAATGGAATCCATGTCTCCTTAGAATCTATTATTTTACAATAAAACCAATGTGGAGAAACTGGTTCATACAAGCTGGCAGCATCCATGTCTATGAGCTCAAAGGAACTACATGAGCTTGGTGCCGGTGATGGAGCTGATGGGGATAACTGCTCCTGGTGTGATTCCACAGATGACATTCCGCTCTCTAAAAGACATGGCAAAATTGTCTGAACAAATTACCTTTCTCTATGGACACTGTCATTGTTCTTGTGTGCAGGCACACAAAAAACTGGTTCATTTTAAACAGTTACTTGCTGAAAAAATAAATAATTCTACATAATTTAAAATAAAAATGTGGCCAGTGTGGTGGCACATCCCTTTAATCCCAGCACTCGGGAGGCTGAGGTAGGAGGATCACCATGAGCTCGAGGGCAGGCCAACCTGAGACTACATAGTGAATTCCAGGTCAGCCTGAGCTAGAGTGAGACCCTACCTTGAAAAACCAAAAAATAAATAAAAATTAAAATGTGGGCTAGAGAAATGGCTCCATGATTAAAGGAACTTGCTTGCAGAGTCTCAGAGGCCAGGTTTGCTTCTCCAGTACCCATGTAATACCTGACACACAAAGTAGTACGCTGGAGTTCCTTTGCAGTGACAAGAGGCCATAGGGAGCCCGTTCCCTTTCTCTTCTGTGTTCTTGGTTCTTGTTCTCTCTCTCTCTCTGCTTACAAATAAATAAAACTTTTAAAAATAAATAAAATGTCAGGCTGGAGAGATGGTTTAGTGGTTAAGGCACTTGCCTGCAAAGCCTAAGGACCCAGGTTTGATTCCCCAGTACCCACATAAGCCAGATGCACATGGTGGAATATGCATCTGGAGTTCGTTTGCAATGGCTGGAGTCCCTGGCATGCCCATTGTCCCTCTCTGCCTCCCCACCCCCCTGCCTCTTTCTCTCTCAAATAAATAAATAATTTTTTAAAAATCAAAATGTCAAACTACTGCAGGAGGGGGGCTTTAAACAAATACTAGATCAACCATTTTGGACTGGGCCTCCAAGTGTCAGAAAACTGCACAGTTTATTCAAACAGCAAGGTCTAAAACAAGCCTAGAATTTCAAGAAGCATACAGTTAAACTGATTACCACAAAATATTTTACAAGTTTCCATCTGAACCTAGTTGCCAAAGGCAGCAAATTTACTCCAACCAAGTTAGTGCGTCATGTCCTAATTAAGCACCTAGGTTTAAGGCTCCAGGGACTTACCTTAACACATTTACAAATAAAATAACAGAAATACACTTACGAACCATTTTGACTGATCCTTAAAGCATGTTCAATTAGCCGCTGTAGAACGTTCATATTCAAAATAGAAAAACCCTTGCCTGCGGCCAAGGTGCACCTGCGCACCCGGTCCTAGCGGCCCCGGTTCAGATGAAAAGTAAACCGCAAAAGCCTCTTCAAAGAAAAGTGACGGATAAATTTCTACCTGTCCAACCCATGACAGCAGGCAGAGAGACAAGCATACCCTGTAGCCCAGAGTGGGAGAGGGCCGCCAGCCCCGGCACAGAGGGTTGGAAATACCTGCTCCCGGGCCTTCGGGCCCCTTCCTGCTCATGCCCGGCAGAGATGCTCCTCCACCCCCACCCCCGCCCCAGGCCGTGCCCGCTGCAGACCACAGCTGTCCAGGGCCCGCCCGGAGGAGCCCAGGGCGGGGGACAGTCGGTACTGGGGCGAGGGCGGAGCCTGAGGGGCCGGGCCGCTCCCGAGTCTCCGGGCTGGGCGTCCCTCCTCCTCCTCCCCGGAACCGGGAGCGCGCGCACGGGGCCGCGGCCCACCCCCGCCGCCGCCGCCGCCGTCACGGACCTGTCCCAGCCGGCCTGCCGGCCGCGGCTCACGCTCGCCGGTCCCCGCTGAGGAGCCCCGGCATGTCCCCGCGGCGGCCCGGCTCCAGTCTCCCGCCGGACGCGGCGCGGCGAGGAGAGGCGCGGGGCGGAGCCTGCAGCCTCGCCCGAGCCCCGGCTCCTCCACGCTGCCTGCAGGCGGGCGGGCGGGCGGGCTAGCGGGCCCGGCTGCGAGTCCGGGCGCGGCGCGCACCGCCACGGGTGGACCTGGAGACTCGTGGGGGGGGGGACCGGCCGGAAGTGTCGCGAGAGGCTCGGGGAGTCGCGCGAGACGTGGGTCCTCCTGCGGGCAGTCGCCCTCCTCCCGAGCGGCCCCGGGTGGGGTTAGGGGAAAGGGAGCCGAGGCCCAAAGCCTTTGCCAGTGGGGGGGCGGTCCAGGTTCTCACCGTTTCCAATGTGGAGTGGACCGTGCGGACTCCACCAGCAGAGCTGCTCACTGACCAGAGGGCATCGCGGGCCTGCGGAGGCCAGCGACCCTAATGGCCGGGGGACGCACAGGGATCCCTGGCCGAACGACAGCACTTGCCCAGGAGCGTGGGGAATTGCGTGGGCCGGTGGCTGCAGCCTCCAGACCTCCGTTATCTAGGTGCTGGGAATGGGTCCGCGTTTGCAAGCACGGTCTACCTAGCCCAGGCTGACCTGGACCTCACACTGAAGCCCAGGCTGGACTCAGAGTCCCCGCGACTCTCAGCTTCCCAGGACTGGGACTAAAAGTTTGCGCCACCACAACGGGCGCATCGTTATTGGCGTGTTGAGTCCTCTCCCTGGCTTGTTTATGAGCGCTGAGAGGCGGCCAAAAAAACCTTATCCCTAAAGTCAGAGACGTGAACTTGACCGGAGTCAGGAACTGCTAGGGACACTGCAAACGATATGTGGATCTGTGTTTCGCCAAACAAGATGATGTAACTCACAGGATGTGTTAGCTCATGCCTGGCAACCCAGGATTCAGGAGGCCGAAGAAGGAGAATCGTGGCGAATTCAAGGCCACCTTGAACTGCAAAGGCGCTGTCTCAAAAAAAAAAAAAAAAAAAAAGTCATTACTGAAGGTGAAAAGTTTGAAGGCTCGTCCAGCTGTCCAGTTTTAGTGAAAAACCTCACTTCCTTTGGTTGTTAAATAAGATACTTTAGGGGGCTGGAGATGTAGTTCAGCGGTAGAGGACTTGTTTAGCAGGTGCAAGATCCTGCTGCGTACGCCTGCATATGTGTTAACTTTTTTGTTTTTTCGAGGTAGCATCTCATTCTAGTCCAGGCTGACCTGGAATTAACTTTGTAGGCACAGACTGGCTTCATACAATGATGATCCTACCCCAGCCTCCTGAGTGCTGGGATTAAAGGCATAATCCACCAGCACACAGCTATAAGTATGAACTTTTATCTTGGGAGGTGGGTGTAGAAAAAAAAAATTCTAGGGATGGAGAGATGGCTTTGCGGTTAACCGCTTGCCTGTGAAGCCTAAGGACCCCGGTTCGAGGCTCAATTCCCCAGGACCCACGTTAGCCAGATGCACAAGGGGGCGCACGCATCTGGAGTTCGTTTACAGAGGCTGGAAGCTCTGGCGTGCCCGTTCTCTCTCTCTCTTTCTCTCCCTCTCTGCCCCCTTCTCTCTGTCGCTCTCAAATAAATAAATAAATAAATAAACAAAAAAATTAAAAAAAAAAAGAAAAAACAATTCTAGCCAGACGTGCTAGGCCACGCCTTTAAACTTTAATCCCAGCACTTGAGAGGAAGAGGCAGGAGGAGACTACATAATGAATTACAGGTCAGCTTGAGCTAGAGTGAGACCCTACCTCAAAAAAAAAAAAAAGAAAGAAAGAAAGAAAGAAAGAGCTCTAGACAGACCAAGTATTTGCAAACCACAGATCCAACAAAGAATGGGAAACAGAACTCTCAAAACCCAAACCATAGTTTCTTCCTTTTTTCTTTTAACATTATAAACCACTAAAACTTTTAAAAATATTTTTTATTTACTTATTTGAAAGACTATGGACACACCAGGACCTCTTGCTGCTGTGAACGAACTCCAGACATATGCATTTGGTACACTGCGCATCTGGCTTTACATGGTGTGGTGGTTTGAGTCAGGTGTCCCCCATAAATTTAAGTGTTCTGGATGTAAGGTTCCCCAGCTGATGGCAATTGGAAATTAACGCTTCCTGGAGGCAGTGTATTTTGGGGGGCGGGCTTATGGGTGTTATAGCCAGTTTCCCCATGCCAGTGTTTGGCACATTCTCCTGTTCTTATTGTCCAACTTATGTTGGCCAGGGGGTGATGTCCACCCTCTGCTCGTGCCATCATTTTCTCCTGCTATCGTGCAGCTTCCCCCTCAAGCCTGTAAGCCAAAATAAACCTCTTTTTCCCACAAGTTGCTCTTGGTTGGGTAATTTCTACCAGCAATGCGAACCTGACTGCAACACATGGGTACTGGGGAATGAAACCTGGGCTGTCAGGTTCTGCCTGACAGTAAGTGCCTTTAACTATCTCCCCAGCCCCAGATCATAGTTTCTACTACCAATCTCACATGAGAACCCAGGGCTTCTTGAACAAATGATTGGAATACAAAATATACAAGATCAGCCTAATCATCTTATGGTGGTAGGAAGTGAAGGAAAAACAAGCACTACCTGCACACGTGGACAGTGTTGGGAGTACAGTTGGCCCCGCATATCCTCGGGTCCCACATCTGCAGATAAAAATTGTTTTGGGGCTGGAAAATGGCTTAGCGCAGGCAAAGGATCCTGGTTCTACTCTCCAGGACCCATGTAAGCCAGATGCACAAGGGGGCGCAAGCACCTGGAGTTCATTTGCAATGGCTGGAGGCCCTGGCGTGCCCATTCTCTCTCTCTCTCTCCCTCTTTCTCTCTCTCAAGTAAATAAATAAATATATATTTTAAAAAATTGTTTTTAAAGATTTTGCCTCTGGGAGATGGATCAGTGGGCAAAGTGCCTGCAGAGCAATTATGAGGACTTAGTACTCAGATACCCAGATCGCATGCAAAAGCCACAAGCTGGGCTGGGGAGATTGCTCAATGGGTTAGAGCACCTGCTGTGCATGCATGAGGGCCTGAGACCATCTGAGTTTGATTCAGCTGGGCATAGGGGAAGTCGTGAACCCTAGGGTTGTAACGCCTGCTGATGTGTGCTTAATTGTATATATTACGCTCACCAAACTGCCTGGTAAGCACTTTTTTAAATGTTCATACCACATATTAATGCTACTCTCACTTTTGGTTAGAGAAGCTTCTCTTTTCAGATGGTGGTAACCTCTGGGATGACTCAAAAGGCACCATCGTGCTGAGAAGTGACAAAGGAGGGCTCAGCATTGAAACACCTCTATCACACCTTCCAACTCAGGGTCCATTGCGGAAGAGGTGGCAGAAAGAATGTTAAGAGCCAAAGGGTAGATAGCTGGGCATGGTGGCACACGCCTTTAATCCCAGCATTCAGGAGGCAGAAGTAGGAGGATTGCCGTGAGTCCGAGGCCACCCTGAGACTACATTGTGAAATCCAGGTCAGCCTGAGCTACAGTAAGACCCTACCTCGAAAAACCAAAAAAAAAAAGGAAGGCTAGGACTCCTTACAATGCACTCTTCCAGACACAAAATAGCCTACATATCCATGGCCTCACTGTGCCTGGCACTACCTACACAATAGGAGGAAAAGATGATGACATCAAAATAAAAGACAGACTGATTGAGAGGGGGAGGGGATATAATGGAGAGTAAAGTTGTGAAGGGGAAAGTGGAGGGATTATCATGGTTTATTGTGTATAATTATGGAAGTTGTCAATAATAAAAAGTCAAGAAAAACAGAAGAGCTAGGAGGAAGGACACCTGACATGTCTTCTCTAGCCTCCATGTGTGCATCTGCACACACGTGCACACACATGCACAAAACAGAAGGCATGGTGGCTTCTGTGGTCCCAGCACACCCAGAGCAAGAAGGGGAGAGGGTCAGAACCTCTGGGTGCTTGAAAATGGAGCAGTGAACAAGAGACCCCCTTCTCAAAACACATACATGCTGTGACACATGCATGCATACACATGCTAAAAATCTTTGCCCTGAACTAAATATGTATGCTTTATTTATTTAAGATGGAAAGAGGCAGAGAGAGAATGGGTGCAGGGCACACCAGGGCTCTCCAGCCACTGCAAATGAACTTCAGATGCAAATACTCAAACCGGGTGCTTAGGCTTCTCAGGCAAATGCCATAACTGCTAAGCCATCTCTCCAGCCACGGTTGTTTTTTGTTTGTTTGTTTGTTTGAGGCAGGGTCTCACTCTAGCCCAGAACTCACTCTGTAGCCCAGGTTGACTTCAAACTCTTGGTTATCCTCCTATCTTACCCTCCTGAGTGCTGGGATAAAGGTATGGCCACCATGCTCAGCCTCAGACTTTTCTCCTTGTGATTATTTGACTATGTATGTCGAAAGGAAATATGAGAGCCAGGCGTGGCACTCGGGAGGCAGAAGTTGGAGGATCACCATGAGTTCAAGGACAGCCTGAGACTACAGACTGAATTCCAGGTCAGCCTGGACTAGAGCAAGACCCTACTTCAAAAAGCCAAAAAAAAAAAAAACAAAAAACAAAAAAACAAAAAAACAAGCAAACAACAAAACACACACACACAACCCAAAAACAAACGAACAACAAAAAAAAAAGGAAATATAAGTCCAAACAATATGAGCCCCATTTCCCAATTTGAGCCCCAAAATAAATAAGATAGTATTAAACAGTAGTATAAGATGAATACAGTTGGTGATGCGCACTTGTGATTCCCTGTTGGGCACTGCCAGGCACAGGCCGGAGCCTTCAGGAGAGGGGCCTGAGCTGCCAGGCAAGGCTAAGGACCCCCAGGCTACAGGAGTCCACCCCCTCTCCAAGCCCCCGCACACCTGAACTTAGGCTTTGCCCATAGCCCTGTGACCTTTCAGCCGGCAGCCTTCACACAGTCTGGAGACACTAGATCACCTGAGTCCCCCCCCCCGCCCCCCGCCATTGCCTACATGCTAGAATGAATGTCCCCATATGCTAATTAGGCATCAGCAATGAACTTGGTACATCCAACGGCCTTAGGGTCCCTCCCCTCCCCCTCAGATGCTTATAAACCCATTTCACTGACAGTAAACTGAGAGAGCTGTTCACCGAAACTCCTCCCGAAAGTCCTTTACTTTTGTGCACTCATCCACCCCGGTTAGCTGGGCATTTTCAGGGGACCATGGCCGGCCCCAGAGAAAGAACTTGGGAACCCACAATTCCCAGCACTTGGGAGTTGAGGCAGGACTGCAAGTTCTGTCCAGTGTGTAAAATAAATATCCATGAGTACAAGAATGCATGATTACATACGTGAACAGAACCCAGGGCTTGGCTTTGTATATGTTCAGCATGTACTGTGCCAACAAGCCACATCGCTAGCAAGAAGTCGTCTTTTAGAATAAGCATGTCCCAAACATTGTATGAGTTATATTGATACTAAGGTATTGTTCATTATAAGCAAGCTGTGGTGGTACAGGCCAGTAAACCCAGTACTTAGGAGGCCGAGACAGGAAGATCATTAGCTCATAGCCAGTCTGGGCTACATAGCAAGACCCTGTCTCAAAAAGACCTCATTATTTGAAATTCAAATTTAATAATGATTCTTATATTTTATGTTGATCTTAGCCAAAAGGCCAAGAACAGTAACTCACATTTTATCTTGCTTTATTTTACAAAATAAAAGCAAATTTAAGGGCGAGCAGAGAAAACTGTGCCTTGAGCCCAGAATCTCCTAGATCCTCACTCTTAATAGCTGATCCCTCACATTTGCTTGTGATTAACATACCTACTTCTCTCAACAGAAAAGCTGCACAGAATGTAGAATCTTTTTATTTTTAAATAATATATTTATTTGAGAGAATGGGAGTGCCAAGGGCCTCCTGCTACTACATGTGCCAATTTTGTGCATCTGGCTTTACAGAGGCACTACAGAATCAAACCAGGGCCATCAGACTGCAACCAAATGCCTTTAACTGCTAAGCCATCTCCAGCCCCAAATCCTTTCTATTTTCATACACGAGTGAAAACTACTTAGATAAGTCTTTGCTTCTCATTTTCATAAACTATCTATTCATAGACACACAAAAAATTGATTAGAAAAATAATTTAGTGTTTGAGGTGTATCTAAGTGGTAGAATACTTGTATAGTGTACATGAAGCTCTAGGTTCAATCCTAAGAATGAGGAGTTAAAGGGAGAATTTTCTAGAAGCCTACCTCTGCCTCTTGAATGCTGGGATTAAAGGTGTGCGCCACCACGCCCGGCTTCTAGATTCTTTTAAATATATACTTTTTAAATTTTTCATTTATTGATGTGAGAGAGGGAAAGAGAGACTGGGCAGCCAGGGCCTGTAGCCACTGCAAATGAACTCCAGACGCATGTGCTACCTTGTACAACTCGCTTACGTGAGACCTAGAGAATCAAACCTGGGCCCTTAGACTTCGCAGGCAAGCGCCTTAAGTGCTACGCCATGTCTTCAGCCACCCCCCTTTTTTTTGTTGTTGCTTTTGTTTGTTTGAGGTAGGGTATCATTCTAGCCTAGGCTGACCTGGAACTCACTATCCCAGACTGGCCTCAAACTCAAGGCGATCCTCCTACCTCAGCCTTCCAAGTGCTAAGATTAAAGGTGCATGCCACCATGCCTAGCTTAGAAGCTAAATTTGGGTCTCCATGGTAATAAAATCATATTGGAAAATCCACAACCAGCCAGACACAGGCATAGGCACAGTGGTGTGAACCTATTATCAGCTATTCAGGAGCAGGAAGCAGGAAGGTCAGGAATTCCAGGCTAGCCTGAAGGACATAACAAGACCTGTCCTGGTGGGTGGGTGGGGGGAGCTAGGTATAAAGACAGCACTAGGGAAGCTGAGGTAGAAGGACCACTGTGAGTTAGAAGACAACCTGGTCCATGAGAACAGCACAGGCCAGAGCAAGATCTTGCCTCAAAAAGGAGGGAGGAAAGATGACTGAGTAGTTAAAAGGCACTTGCTCCGAAAACCTGCCTACCCAGGTTTGAATCCCCAGTATTCACATAAAGGCAGATGCACAAAGCAGGCATGCATCTGGAGCTCGTTTGCAGTGGCAAGAGGCCCTGGCACACCCATATTCATTCTTTCTCTCCCTCTGCTTGCAAATAAATATGTGAATTTTTTTGTTTTGTTTTATTTTTCGGGGTAGAGTCTCACCGTAGCTAAGGCTGACCCGAAATTCACTATATAGTCCCAGGGTGGCCTCAAACTCACAGCAATCCTCCTACCTCTACCTCCTGAGTGCTAGGATTAAAGGCGTGTGCCACCATGCAATAAATAAATACATTTTTATTTTTATGTATTTGAGAGAGGCAAAGAGGCAGAGACAGAGAGAGAGAGAGAGAAAATGGGTGCACCAGGGCCTTCAGCCACTGCAAACGAACTCTAGATGCATGCACCACCTTGTGCATATCTGGCTTACATGGGTACTGGGGAATCGAACCTGGATCCTTTGGCTTCGCAGGCAAGTGCCTTAACCACTAAGCCATCTCTCCAGCCCCAGTAAGTTCCTTTTTTAAAAAAATATTTATTTATGGCCTCTCTCTCAAATTAAAAATAAATAAATAAAATTTTAAAAAAAGAATTTACTGGGCTGGACAGATGGCTTAGCAGTTAAGGCACCTGCCTGCGAAGCCTAAGAACCAGGGTTCAATTCCCCAGTACCCATGTAAGCCAGATGCACATGGTGGCACACGCATCTGGAGTTCGTTTGAGGTGGCTAGAGACACTGGTGCACCCATTCTTTGTAATTAAAAAAAATAAAGAATTTATTAATAGTCTCAGATATACAAGAAGCTTCAGCCACAGAAAGGGCAGAATCCAGAGCTGGGGAGATGCTTAGCAAGTTAATAGTACTTGCCCAACAGGCATGAGGGACTGAAGGATTAAGACCATCTGAGTTCAATGCTCCAGCACCTACATAAATAGCTGGGTGGCCACACATGCCTATACCCTACTCGAGTGGGGAGTGGAGACGGGAATTGCTGGAGTTCATGAAAACAGTAGCTCCAGGCTCAGAGACTTCATCTAAATTCCACAGGTGAATAATGGATGACACCTAACCGTCTCTTCCGGCCTCCCTCCATTCGTGTGCACAGGGCACGCATCTGCTTATGTACACACACATCACATGCAGGAAGAAGGGCAGAATCCCATTAAGCAAGTTAAAAATATGTATGGGAGGGCTGGAGAGATGGCTTAGCGGTTAAGGTGTTTGCCTACAAAGCCAAAGGATCCGGGTTTGATTCTCCAGAACTCACGTAAGCCAGATGCACAAGGGGGCGCATGCATCTGGAGTTCGTTTGCAGTGGCTGGAGACCCTGGCGCACCCACTCTCTCCCTCTCTCTCAAATAAATAAATAATATATATATTTTTTAATGTATGGGAGAAGCTGGAGAGATAGCTTAGCAGTTAAAGTGTCTGCCTGCAAAGCCAAAGGATCCCAATTCAATTCTCTAGGACTCATTTAAGACAGATGCACAAGGGGGTGCATCTGGAGTTTGTTTGCAGTGGTTGGAGGCCCTAGCATGCCCATTCTCTCCCTCTCTTTTTCTTTCTCTCAAATAAATAATTTAAAAAATGTATGAGAGCTGAGGATGGGAAGGCACACCTTTAATACTGAGATAGTTGAGTTCAAGGTCAGCCTGGGGCTACAGTGAATTCCAGGCCAGCCTGGGCTAGAATAAGAACCTAGCTTGAAAAAAAAAAAATAATGTATCGGGACTGGAGAGATGGGCCAACAGTTATTAATGGTGCTTACCTGCCTCAAAATACAAACTCCAAAAATTAAAAAAAAAAAAAAAAAAAAAGAAGGTTAAGCTGGGCGCAGTGGCACACGCCTTTAATCCCAGCACTCGGGAGGCAGAGGTAGGATCACCATGAGTTCGAGGCCACCCTGAAACTACATAGTCAATTGCAGGACAGCCTGGACTAGAGTGAAACCCTACCTAGGGATAAAAAACAAAAAGCACAAAAAAAAAAAAAAAAAAACACCAAAAACGGAGGTTAGAGAAGCTTCTCTTTTCACATGGCAATGTCCACTGGGGTGACTCAAGTCACCATAGTGCTGATATGTGACAGAGCAGTGTTCTGCACTGAAACATTTCTACCACACCTTCCAAGGCTCAGGGTCCATTGTGGAAGAGGTTGCAGGAAGAATGTAAGAGCCAAAAGAGTAGGACTGCTTACAATGCACTCTTCCAGACACAAAATGGCCTGGATATCCATGACCTCACAGTGCCTGACACTACCTACACAAGACCTTCATAACAGGAGGAAAGATGATGACATCAAAATAAAAAAGAGATTAACTAAAAGGGGGATGGAGGCAAGTGGGGATGGAATTATCAGGGTTTACTGTCATCAATAAAAAAATTTTTTTTTAAAAAAGCCAGGCGTGGTGGGACAAGCCTTTAATCCCAGCACTTGAGAGAAAGAGGTAGGAGGATTGTCATGAGTGATCACCCTGAGACTACATAGCGAATTCCAGGTCAGCCTAAGCTAGAGTGAAACCCTACCTCAAAAAACAAAACAATAACAAAAAAAGGTCATACAACAATCAACAGCCACTCTGTAAAGTACAATACAACAGAACATGCTTTTAATTTTTTTCTTTTTAAATTTGTTTATTTTATTTATTTGAGAGAGAGAATGGGCGCATTAAGGCCTTCAGCCACTGTAAACCAACTCCAGACACATGCACCACCTTGTGCATCTGGCTTACATGGGTCCTGGGGAATTGAACCTGGGCTCTTTGGCTTCATAGGCAAACGCCTTAACCACTAAGCCACCTCTCCAGCCCTCTTTTTCTTTTTTATTTCTTTTTTTTTAAATATATTTTACTTATTTATTCATGAGAGAGAGAGAGAGAGAGAATGGGTGTGCCAGGGCCTCTAGCCATTGCAAATGAACTCCATACGCATGCGCCCCCTTGTGCATCTGGCTCACATGAGTCCTGGGGAATAGAACCTGGGTCCTTTGGCTTTGCAGGCAAATGCCTTAACCACTAAGCCATCTTCTCCAGCCCTCTTTATTCTTTCTTTTAAAACTTTTTAAAATTTTTATTTATTTGAGAGCGACAGAGAGGAGGCAGAGAGAGAGAGAGAATGGGCATGCCAGGGCTTCCAGCCACTGCAAATGAACTCCAGACGCATGCACCCCCTTGTGCATCTGGCTAACGTGGGTCCTGGGGAATCGAGCCTTGAACCAGGGTCCTTAGGCTTCACAGGCAAGCACTTAACCACTAAGCCATCTCTCCAGCCCTCTTTTTTTTTTTTTTCCAAAGTAGGATCTCACTCTAGCTCAAGCTGACCTGGAATTTGCTATGTAGTCTCAGGGTGGCCTCAAACTCATGGCGATCCTCCTACCTGTGCCTCACAAGCACTAGGATTAAAGGCATGCGCCACCATGCCCAGCAAAATTCTTAACCACTGCCTAGAATTCTGCACCCAATTAAACTACTAACCCAGTGCCAGGTGGAACAGACATTATTTATTATGCAAAATCTTAAAACATTATGTAGCCAAGCATGATGGTGCACACCTTTAATCCCAGCACTTGAGAGGCTAACCTAGGAGGATCACTGTGAGTTTGAGGCCAGCCTGGGGTTACAAAGAGTTTCATGGCAGCCAGGACTAGAGTGAGGCCCTGCCTCATAAAAAAACCAAAAACAAAAACAAAACAAAAACAACAAAATATGTCCCATGAAGTCCTTTCTAGGAACCTACTGGAAAATATGCTCTGCCACAACAGAACAATAAGCTGAAAAAGAAAAAAGATACAGGATATGGAAAAACAGGTAGAACCTTAGCCTAATCTTCCTGCGTCCATCTTCTAAATGCTGGGATTACAGGCATGCTGACAAGATCGATGTATGTGCTTCTGGGGCATAAACCCAGGGCTTTGTGCATGCCTCAGTCCAAAGCAATTAAAACAATTCTTTTTTAAAAGTTATTTTTAGGGCTGGAGAGATGGCTTAGCGGTTAAGCGCTTGCCTGTGAAGCCTAAGGACCCCGGTTCGAGGCTCAATTCCCCAGGACCCACGTTAGCCAGATGCACAAGGGAGCGCACACATCTGGAGTTTGTTTACAGAGGCTGGAAGCTCTGGCGTGCCCATTCTCTCTCTCTCTCTCTCTCTCTCTCTCTGCCTCCTTCTCTCTGACGCTCTCAAATAAATAAATAAACAAAAAAAGTTATTTTTAGGGCTGGAGAGATAGCTTAGTGCTTAAGGCACATGCCTGCAAAGCCTAAGGTCCCACATAAGCCAGATGCACATGGTGGTGCATGTATCTGAAGTTTGTTTGCAGTGGCTAGAGGCCCTGGTGCACCCATTCTCACTCACTCTCTCCCTCTCCTCTCCTCTCTCTGTCTCTAATAAATAAAAATAAATCTTAATTATTTTTATTTGAACATGTGTGTGCATGTATAGGCATATATCAGGGCCTCTTATCACTGCAAACAAACACCAGTGTGACACTTGTGACACTTTTTATATCCAGCATTATGTGGGTGGCTGGGGAACTGAACCATAGCAGGCTTTATAAGCAAATGCCTTTAATCACTGAGCCATCTCCCCAGGCCCCGTATAAAACAACTCTGCACCAACAGGTGGAGACAAGCATAACCTATGTCCCAAACACTTTATTAGGTTGACTTGTTTAAAAGTTTATATTGTATTTCTATCTGCAACAAAAGGGATTTATATAAATAAAACATACCTGTGTTTATCATGCCAGGTCTAGGTAACTTTATTCAAGATTTTGACAAAAAGAAAAAAAAAGATCCCCAAAGTAATATAAATTTAGACACTGTTAAAAAGTTTGGATGTGCTGTGCAATTTCTAAAGAAAACTAATTTCAGTTTCAAGTCAGTATTAAGTAAAAAACAACAAATTTTGCAAATCATAAATACTGTTTTCCTTAAGTTCATGATATTTTCTGAGACATGTTAACAACTTAGCTTTCTTTTCGTTGATACTAGCATTTGAAATCATTTTAGCACGGTTTACATCCATAAGATCTAATTTTATACCTATCCTGAATATCTTATTGTAATTAAAAATATAAATTCAGAGGCCACATCCCAATTATTAAAGGTAGAAGTGAGAGTAATAGAAAATTACCACTAAAACACCACAGTAACTGTCACAAGGTAAGATCTGCCAACAGATAGTAAAAAGAGTGGGCAAATTTTAAGCAGAAACAGGACATTTGCATAGTCTCAAAGTATCTCTAGTGAATCTTTAGTAATAATAAAGGAAAACATGGTAAGCTTATATTAGAGAATCCTAGCAGACACCACTTTAGCATGGTGATCAATAGTAACACAAGAAACACATCACGACATCAGGTATCTTCTCACAATACATTGTCAAATTGGCAGATGCTAAATGTTAAAAAAAAAAAAAAAAAAAAAAAAGAGCCTGGCACAGTTAAGAGAATGCTAGCGAAAAGGCTCATAACATTTCTACTTTTAACTCCCTACTTCAGTTAATATTAATAGCATTGTAATGACATTAACTTCTTAATTTTAACAAATGTTCTACCTAGGTAAAATATCAAAATAAGGGGATGATGGATAAAGGGTACACAAGAACTTTTTTTTTTTTTTTACAATTATTCTGTATGTTTTAAAACATCTCAGCAGTTTAAAAAAATAACTTAAGATACACATACACACACATATATTTGTGCATAACGTGAACATATATATATATAAATCAAGAACTTGTGCAACTGGTATCTTGAGCATCCACTAAGTTAAACAGCAATGTTCTCTTCTGAATTAGTCATTGTCTCACTAGTAACACAGTTTTAAGGTTTCTCCTTACTTTTTATCCTGAAGTATATATGGATTTTCATAGAAAAGCCTTTTAGAAATATTCCTGTATTAAGCCAAAATGAGTGAATTCTACAATAAAATTGTCACATATCCCAAATCATTCATCCCAACTGTAAGACTCAGACAATATTTTACTCCATTTCTTCTCCTCATCCAATGTTAACATCAGATTGTGAAAGTAGGATGTGGCTACGGACTTAGTATTACTAATAAACCTGTTAATCTAAAAAAAAATATTGCTGTGATAGCTTATTAGAAAATTGCTGTTCTTGCAAAAGCAGATACTGTGTACTCAATCTCACCTTACATGACAAAGATAAAAGGAAAATCATTTACCTAAGCATCTATAAAACAATGATGGGTACTCAAGCAAGGGCAGAGGACAAAAGAAGGGTGTCCTTTTTTTGAGACAGGGTCCCTCACTGGCCTGGAGTTCACCAAGTAGACTAAGCCAGATGGCCAGTGAGTTCCATAGCTCCCCTGTCTCTGCCTCCCCAGCATTGGGATTACAAGTACGTACCAACATGCCTGGCATTTACATGGGTCCTGGGAGGTCAAATCAGGCCCTTACACTTGCAAGGCAAGCATTTTACTGACTGAACCACCTCCTCAACCCCTCAATATCCATGTCTTCAATTTGGCTCTACAATGATTGTTAGTAATAATAAAAACATCTTTTTATGAAACAGGCAGTTCTGTGAAATTTGCTCCAGGAAGCAAAGGCCAAACCTAAATGGAAACACTTAATTTCCCCACTCTAGCGATGGCTGATTCATTCCCTGAGCATGAATCTCCTTGCCCTTTTCATTAAGGGTAAACTGAGCTCGAATATGCCCCAGAAACAAATGGAGAACAATAGTATCAAATAATATTTCTTACTTTTTTGCAGTTATTTCTGCTCACGGTGGCATTTAATTCATGTTTTTAATCAGAAGGGCTTCTATAGAAATAGCAATAGTGAAATGTTATACTTCATTCAAAAAAAGTAATTTTAAAGTTAAGTTTTACCCAAATACAAGAAAGCAAAGAAATAAAATGTCCAAGAACAATTTCATTCTTATGCTAATCTAATTTCCAAAGTCACCTCCTCTACTGCTGTGAAAAGTAGAATTCTTCTAACTTTACAAAAAGGGAGACAATTAACTTCAAGAACTCACTACACATTGCAATATATTCAAATGGTGAAAGGACATAAATTCATTCAGAACTGTCAATTCTATCCAGCTGTCAATATAGACTCTTGAGCAATTATAGTAAATGTATTACTACAAAATGTACCAAGAAGTAGAGAATAATGATATATTTGTAATCTGCAGATAACAAACAAAACAGTGGTCCAAGAAAGCTCAAGTCTAAGCTATAATACATATGTAAAGTGTATCAGTCACGATGTACAAACAGTGACAATCCAAATGTCCACAAGAGCAAAGCCTGCTGGTCTGAGATTGTATAGTTTGTGCTAGCCTGTTACTTAACGGGTATTTCCCTCCTGCTGACAAGAAGCAGCCTGCAAATATCCATGAATATCTTGACTGAGTTAGCTTGGCAATACTGAGAATTCCAGTTTATATCGCATTCACCTGAAAAGTGAAGGAAAAAAAAAAAAAAACTCAACTCCAATGTTCTTCCAATCTTCTGCCGGCATTGCAAACTGTTCTTCTCTTCAAACTTTAAATCAAAGAGAAGTTAGTATTGCTTCCTGTCGACAGGCATTTCGGAAAAAAAAAAAAAAAAAAAAGCTAACCAAATTCAAGAGTTCTTTGGCCAAGTAAGTAACAGGTTTATACTTCATACTAAATCCTTTCATAATCCTTTTTTTTCTAATTTTTCCAGTATGGCCTGTATCTTACAAACAGCCTCTTTCCTGGCCTGACGGACAGAGCCTTGGCCCCCAGTTTCAACAGAATCCAGTTCCAAAAGTTCCTTCGTCAACATTTCTTCCAGAAGCCAGTACGCTTTATCTGTCTTCTTCCCCGCGAACTCTTCTACTTCTTGCTCAAGATACTGAACCTTCTCCAGAACTCGTATGATCTTCTTAATACTTGGAGGAGCACCTTCCTCGGAAGACAAACACGCTTCAGGAAGACTGTCACTCTGCTCCTGGGTGCTGGGATGCTCCCTGGTGACATTACCATACAGCTGAGGCTCAGCACTGTACTGGACTTGGGAATCCAGAAGGTCTGAATCGTCGCTGTTCATTGTTCCCGAGGACTGGTACTGATGGACACTGCATGGAAAGTTGTGCCGGTTCATGCTTTGATCTGATTGGCTACAAGGATATGGGGAATCCTTGGAATGGGAAGACAAAAAGGGGGAAAGGTTGTTTAATGGGAATCCATCAACATCATATTTATTAGCCCATGTCTTTTGCCTAACCAAAGAAGGTACATGAAAGATTCCTACCAATAAAACTAGACCTACCTCTTTACATCTTAAAAAAAAAAAAAAAAAAGCCAGTCCTAAAAAGATGTGTGGTGCCCTTTCAAACAAAAGGAAAATATTTCTTAACTATAATGGCTGGAACTTATCCTGCTGAGAGTCATTCTTGTGAATACCTCACAATCTTATCACTCACAATATATCCAGTCACTTAACAAATAATAATTATTTTTTCTCTTATTAAAATCTCCAAGCCGAATCAGGCATGGCGCCACATGCCTTTAATCCCAGCACTCAGGAGGCAGAGGCAGGAGGATCGCGGAAAGTTTAAGGCCGCCCTGGGACTACACAGTGAATTCCAGGTCAGCCTAGGCTAGAGCGAGATGTACCTTGAAAAACAAAAACAAAAACAACAAAAAAACTCCAGAACACAGCTACAAGACAATGGTGTTTCAACTCTATGGTTTAAAGTTACATCATATAGGCTAGCACTGTAGATATTTCACACCGGTGTTCTATTGTTTAAAGTTCTAAAATACAATGCTTGATTCTATTTAATATCAGTAGGGCAGTAGTACAACCAAAGAAAAGATGTATTTTTCCGTCTTTTTTTTTTTAAAGGATGTGAACCTACAACACCCCCCCCCACCCTAAAAAAATAGTCCATGAGAAAGAAGAAAGACAAATTAGGCTGAGATAAATAATAAGGGTAGTAGTCACCAACTCCTTGCAATCAGTCTTATTTAACACAAACCAATACACAAAAGTTCCATCCTGTGTTCTCATAATACGTGAGACCAAAAGAATAACATCTGGAAGGTGTCCTACCTTCGGTTGTTGGGATGGCGGTGAGGGAGGTGGCTGAGGAGAACTGTTGGCAGGCCATGGTGAAACATTTTCAGTCATGTAGAGATTCCCAGGTGGTGCTGAGGGTGCAGCTGAAGGCCAAGGGTAACGGGCACCCATCCCGTAAGTACCAGAAGCCCAGGCTTCTTCCTGTGGCCGTATAGATGGTCCTGATTGTGGCACACTGCGATTACCATCCCCATATGGATAATGGGGCAGGTTCATTCCAGGGTTCTAGTTTGGAAAGAACAAATACAGTCAGTGTTGTTTTGTTTTGTGTTTTTTTTTTTTTTCCCCAAGGTAGGGTCTCTCACTCTAGCTCAGGCTGACCTGGAATTCACTCTGTATTCTCAGGGTGGCCTGAAACTCATGGCAATCCTCCTACCTCTCTGCCTCCTGAGTGCTGGGATTAAAGGTGTGCACCACCACACCCAGCAGGGTCAGTGTTTAAAAAAAGAAAAACCACCAAAATAAATAAGAGCTTAAAGAAATAATGAAAACATATTAGCATAGGTCGGTCCTGGGATGCTAGGAACTCTAAGCAGCAGGTTACCATAATTCCTCCAAGCCTGAGAAAATCTGGTTCCAAAGACAACAGGAGCAGAGTTTGTGATAAACGCAGAAAGAATAATTCCTAAAATTCAATGTATGAAACAAAGTCTCATAGACATAATAAACAAATGAACCCATATGCTATAAACACAAAGACATATTAGAATGCCTCTTAAAATGAACACAGAAAATTATGGTTACCATTCATAGCATATTAAAACTATAAGCCTGACAGCACCGAAAAAGGTTAGACCAGAGAAACTTCCAAGCAAATTCTCCAGGTATTTCTTTTATTATAAGAATTTTATGATTATGAAGTTTTTAGAGTGCCCTCAGTCAAAATCCATTTAGGTATCAATACTAAGGTAGTCTGACCCTTGTTTCACCTCTGGAAGAACCTTTGAACACCTGAAGAGTTTTCTTAAATTGTCATGAGTGAAGAAATAACTCTACTATTTACAATTCAAGAAACACATGCTTGACAATTGTTCCCTGAGAAAGAGCTGCTCACCTGTGGAGCAGGATACCCTGGAGCCTGTCCCCTAGGAGGGGGTGCTTCAGTCTGACAGTCCTGCTGGGGATATATCCAACGAGAGACTGGGGTTGGGCTGTGGCCAGGAGAACGATAAGTGCTTGGAACTTCTGTGGAGTAACTGCTTTGAGTATAGCCTGGTACATAATAGGCCCCTGAGTATGAGGCAGTACCTGTGCCAGGGCCAGGGCCATATGGTGGACCATAGGCTCCATTTGTATAAGAATTCAAACTCTGAAAAAGAAAGAAAAAAAATTAAGAAAAAAATGATTTGGTTGGAAAGCTAAAATATCCTGACTTAATGTTTAACCTTATAAACTTTGGAAAGAGATCAGTAACTAATGAAAATATGAGCAACTTAATCTATGAAGCATTCCTTCCATTATTTTAAAAAATATTTTTTAAAAATATTTATTTATTTATTTATTTATTAGAGACAGAGGGAGAGAGAGAGAGAGGAAGAGGATGGACGCACCAGGGTCTCTAACCACTGCAAATGAACACCAGACGCATGCGCCATGATGTGCATCTGGCTAACATGGGGCCTGGAGAATTGAATCGAGGTCCTTAGGCTTCACAGGCAAGTGCCTTAACCACTAAGCCATCTTCCCAGCCCCTCCTTCCATTATTTTTAAAAGCAAATTGATTTTACTTGTTTTTAATTACTTAATTTGCATATATGTATATGTATGGGTCTCTTGTCACCACAAATCAACACCAGACACATGAGCCACTTTATACCTGGGTTTATACCTGGGATGCTGACAATTGAACCTGAGCTGGCAGATTTTGCAAGCAAATGCCTTTAGCTGCAGAGCCATATTTCAAGACTCTCTCTTATCTATTATAATCACATGCCATATACTGAACTCAGATTATAAATATACAGTCATGTTGAAATCTTTTTTTTTTTTTTCCGAGGTAGGGTCTCACTCACTCTAGCCCAGGCTGACCTGAAATTCACTATGGAGTCTCAGGGTGGCCTTGAACTCACGGCAATCCTCCTACCTCTGCCTCCCGAGTGCGTTGAAATCATTTAAAAAAAGAATATTGGGTTGGGCGTGGTGGCACACGCCTTTAATCCCAGCACTCGGGAAGCAGAGGTAGGAGGACCGCTGTGAGTTTGAGACTACCCTGAGACGACATAGTGAATTCCAGGTCAACCTGGGCTAGAGCGAGACCCTACCTCGAAAAACCAAAAGAGAATACTAGAATAGGAGGAAAAGATTGATGGCATCAAAGTAAAAGACGATTGTGAGGGGAGGGGATATGATGGAGAGTGGAGTTGTGAAGGGGAAAGTGGGGGGAGGAAATTACAGTTTACTGTCCATAATTATGAAAAGTTGCCAATAATTTAAAAAAATAAAAAAAGAATACTGGGGGAGTGGGGATGGAGAGATTGCTCAGCAGTTAAGTGTGCTTCCTGCACAAGCATAAGGAACCTAAGTGGGCCTGAGGCAACCTGAGTTCAAATCTCCAGAACCCATGCAAACAGCTAAGCATAGCCAAGCACACCTGTAACCCCAGTCCCACGGAGAACAGACACCAGAGAATCATTGGGACTTGCAAACAGCAAGCTCTGGAATCAGCAAAGGAAAAAACAAGGAGTGAGTGATGGAGGGGAAAACATGATGTTTTTCTCTGGCTGCTATAGGTTGAGCCTATATAATGCCACATGTGAGAGTTTGTGGCACACCCATCAATACATATACATGCATAAACCATATACACACCACACACACTACACTCAGAAAGAAAAGTATACTGGGATAAGAGAACAGGTGACAAGAATATTGGGACAAGAAGAAGTGAGTGACAAGGAAATGGCCTTCTCAAACATTTTCTAAGTTACCTAACACCCCCCAGCAGAGGAGAATTTGAACCCAGAGACAGAGGAGGCTCTAGAAAACCTGGGGGAACAGCTTAAGAAAGAAGGAAATGTAACTAACAAAGAATAAAGAGAAGGCTGGAGAGATGGTTTGGCGGTTAAGGCGCTTGCCTGTGAAGCCTAAGGACCCAGGTTCAATTCCCCAATACCCATGTAAGCCAGATGCACAAGGTGGTGCATGCTTCTGGAATTCGTTTGCAGTGGCTAGAGGCCGTGGCATGCCCATTCTCTCTCCCCCCCCCCCCCGATCTCTCCCTCCCTCCCTCCCCCCATCTGCCTCTTTCTTCTCTCTCCCTCAAGTAAATAAATAAATAAATTTTGTTTTTTGAGGTAGGGTCTCACTCTGGCCCAGGCTGACGTGGAATTAACTATGTAGTCTCAGGGTGGCTTCAAACTCAAGGCAATCCTCCTACCTCTTCTGCCTCCCAAGTGCTGGGATTAAAGCTGTGCACCACCACACCTGGCTTTAAATAACTTTTTTGAAAGGATAGAGAGACTAGAAGCTACACTTACTCTGCAACAGGCTGTTTTTAAATTTTTTATTTATTTTTATTTATATTTGAGAGAGACAAAGAATGGGCATGCCAGGGCCTCCAGCCACTGCAAACGAATCCAGACACAAGTGCCCCCTTGTGCATCTGGCTTATGTGGGTCCTGGGGAATCAAATGGGGGTCCTTTGGCTTTGCAGGCAAACACCTTAACTGCTAAGCCATCTTTCCAGCCCACAACAGGCTTTTTATTGAAGTGCTCTTACCTTGCGTTTCTCCAACAGAAAAACAAAGATCTCAAATTTACCTCACAAGACTATTATGAAAATTAGATAAGGTGGCACAAATAAATGACTTAGTAGGGTATCAGAGACAGAATGTGCCCAAAGGTAATTATTTATATTACTGCTATAAGTATTATAACAGGTTCAAGAAGTGAACCCAGATCTGACTCCACAGTCCACATTCTTGGATGATGTCACCACTCTGCTCCCCAGATAAGATAAACAACAGGTGTTAACTGGAGTTCCCAGGGAAAAATACTGAACACTGAACACTCCACAAGGCTGGCTGACTGATTACAACTTCAATGATTGTGGAGAGGTTGGAATGTTACAGGTCAAGAGCCAAATTATCCCTTAAGTAGTCACTTATTGTCTACCTTCATGTGTGACCTAACACAGGTCAATCCTTTTGGAATGTATGGACAGGCCCCTAGCTTCCACCAACCCAAAAGCTAAGATGTTAGCAGACAGAATCAGAGGCCTACAGCAGAGATTTCCTGGCTTTGCTGTAACCTATCTGGTGTTTCCAACCATACTTCTTTTTTCCTTTCTCCAAGGTAGGGTCTCCCATCTAGCACAGGCTGACCTGGAACTCACTATGTAATCTCAAACTGGCCTCGAAATCAAAGTGATCTACCCCCTCTGCCTCCCAAGCGCTGGGAATAAAGGTGTGTACCACCATGCTGGGCACTTAAAAAAAAAAAATAAGCCGGGCGTGGTGGCACACGCCTTTAATCCCAGCACTCGGGAGGCAGAGGTATGAGGATCGCCATGAGTTCGAGGCCACCCTGAGACTCCATAGTGAATTCCAGGTCAGCCTGAGCTAGAGTGAGACCCTACCTTGAAAAACCAAAAAAAAAAAATTATATATATATATATATATATATAAATTTTTTTTTTTAAATTTGGGGGCTGGAGAGATGGCTTATGATTAAGGCACTTGCCTGCAAAGCCCAAGGACCTAGGTTTGACTCCCCAGAACCCATGTAAGCTAGAGGCAAATGTTGGCACATGTGTGTGGAGTTTGTCTGCAGTGGCTAGAGGCCCTGGCATGCCCATTATCTCTCTTTCTGTAACAAATAAATGATTTTTAAAATATTTTATTTATTTATTGGAGGCAGGCAAATAGAGGAAACTATTAAGTTTAGAAAACAATTAATAAGATAATTATATTCCAAACAAAACCCAAGAGGCGCTGGGTGTGGTGGCGTACACCTTTAATCCCAGGACTTGGGAGGCAGAGGCAGAAGGATTGCCATGAGTTTAAGGCCACCGTGAGATGACATAGTGAATTCCAGGTCAGCCTCGGTTAGAGTGAAACCCTACCTCAACAAACAAACAAACAAAAAAACAAAACAAAACAAAACAAGAGGCTACATATGAAACACACTGCATCTTACATATCTTTTTTTTTTTTAATTTTTTTCCTTCATTTTTTATTTATTTATTTAAGAGCGACAGACACAGAGAAAGAGACAGATAGAGAGAGAGAGGGATGGGCGCGCCAGGGCTTCCAGCCACTGCAAACGGAACTCCAGATGTGTGCGCCCCCTTGTGCATCTGGCTAACGTGGGTCCTGGGGAATCGAGCCTCGAACCAGAGTCCTTAGGCTTCACAGGCAAGCGCTTAACCGCTAAGCCATCTCTCCAGCCCAGCATCTTACATATCTAATAGCCACACTCCAGGTAAAACATGTAATAGTCCTAAAGGATTTAGACAACCAGAAGACAAGATAAAAATCAGGCATTCTTTTGCCTTTTTAAAAGCTTTTTAGCACATAGAATTGATAGAGGATTTGGGGGCTCAGGAGGAATCCCCCAGAATTTATGAACCCCAAGTTTTGTGTTCTGTCCTACCTTTAATAAAGAATTGAGCAAGATGGACTCAAGAACAATAAATTAAGAATTACTGAGTTTATTTGGGGAGAATCCCAAATTATGGAGTTTACTTAAAGGAGACTGGGTTTCAAGAAAAACTGAGGCTTTTAAGGAGAGACCAGAGTAAAGCCACAAACATGTAGAAAGTAGAATCTAGGTGCTTGTGTAGGGAAACTTAGGAGGAGTTGACATGGCATCTGCCATGTGCTTTACAGTGGAGGGAAGTTAAGAGGGCAAATAGTGAGGCTCAAGGAAAAATGAGAGGGGAGCTATCAAAGCAGAGACCAGGAGATTCAGAGCAGAAATGAGTAGTGAAGAAAGTCAACTCATGGTTATCCCGAGTTTAAAGGAACTACATATGCAGCAGATCTAGAGTTAGTGAAAGTATCCACGTAGTGTATCTGGGGTGTAAGGAAAAAGATACATGTGGTAGATTAGAGACCAGAGGAAAATCACACATGTAATCAAGGCGAGAAATTAACTCAAACTATATAGCATAAGCAGGGGCAAGCAAAAGAGCTCCCCCAGACCAAGGAATAGTCTTATGCTATCCCTGCCACGCAGCCAGGCTGGGTGAGGGAAAAGCTAGACTCGACTCAAGTGTTTCCCTATTGCTAAGGAAGAGAGAAGCAGCTGAGCCAGAAAAGCAGAACGGAGCTGGGCAGAGTTAGTGACAGGAAGAAGACAGCAGCCTTTCATAGGCAAGAGGAAGACCCAACTGGTTTGTAGATCTGGAGGGTGGACCCCAGAGTCAGCCCATCCATGTAGCACACTAGACTATGGGCAGCAGGGAGCACTGAAAATCAGTCTTGATCAGACATTAAGTTCCCTTTCTGTCAAGAGTTCCATTCTTGTGCCAGGGGAGGCGGCATGTCCTGGTTCTCTTTGGGCCTCAAGCTCTAACTGAAACTGCCTTTAAAAACTAGTTTTAGCCAGGTGTGGTGGCATACGCCTTTAATCCCAGCATTTGGGAGGCAGAGGTAGAAGGATTGCCATGAGTTCTAGGTCACCCTGAGATTACATAGTGAATTCCAGGTCAGACTGGACTAGAGTGAGACCCTACCACGAAACAAACAAACAAACAAACAAAAAACCCAAAAAACAAAAAGCTAGTTGTGGGGATGAAGAGATGGCTTAGTGGTTAAGGCATTTGCCTATGAAGCCTAAGGACCCAGGTTTGATTCCCTAGTCCCCATATAAGCCAGATGCACAAGGTGGTACATGAATCTGGAGTTTGTTTGCAGTGGCTGGAGGCCCTGGCATGCCCATTCTCTCTCACACACAAAATTAAAAAAAAAAAAAAAAAAAAAAGCCAGCCTTCAGGGCTGAAGAAATGGCTTAGCAGTTATGGTGCTTGCCTGCAAAGCCTAAGGACCCATATTCGGCTCTCCAGATCTCACATAAGCCAGACGTACAAAGGTGAGGCAAGCACAAGGTTGCATATGCCCACTAGGCAGCCCAAGCATCTGGAGTTCAATTTCAGTGGCTGAGGCCCTGGTGTGCCAATTTTCTCTCTCTCTCTCTCACTTGCTCTAAAAAAATATTTAAAAACTAGCTTTCAGGCTGAAGAGATGGTTTAGCAGTTAAGGTGCTTGCCTGTAAAGCCCAAGGACCCATGTTCAACAATCCAAGTCATACATAAGAAAGATGTACACGGTGAAGGTGGAACACGCATCTGGAGTTCAACTGTAGTGGCTGGACGCCCTGGTGTGCCAATTTTCTCTCTCTCTCATTAAAAAGAAATTGCAAAAAAGGTAGCTTTCTCCTATCCTCCTTCAGAATTATATGTAAAACTTTTATTTTCTTAAAACCTTTCTGACAGTTTTCCTAATGTACATAATGTATTTTGATCATAATCCCTTCCCATTATCTTCTTTTGTCTTCCTCCCCTTTCTCATGTGCAAATCTTAAGATGCCCTTGTAAGACTTTACAATCAGTTTTTTAAAATATTTTACTTTCACTTATTTATTTGAGAGAGGAAGAGGCAGACACAAAGGAAGGAAAGAGAAAGAGAGGGAGGAAGGAAGGGAGGGAGAGAAAAAATGGGTGTACAAGGGCCTCCAACCAGTGCAATAAACTCCAGACGCATGTGCCACCTTGTGCATCTGGCTTACGTAGGTTCTGGGGAATCTAACTTGGGTCCTTTGGTTTTGCAGGCAAACACCCCAACAGCTAAGCCATCTCTCCAGTGCAACAATCAGCTTTTTTCTTAGTCCCAGATTTTTATTCATTTATTTATTTTTGGTTTTTTGAGGTAGGGTCCCACTCTAGTCCAAGCTGATCTGGAATTCACTATGTAGTCTCAAGGTGGCCTTGAACTCATGGCGATCCTACCACTGCCTGCCTCCTGAGTGCTGGGATTAAAGGTGTGCGCCACCATACCCAGCTAGTCCCAGATTTTTAGAATTGTATCCTAATTTGGTTTAGCTAAGATAAGGACCTTAGAAAACCTATTTTTCAAAAGGGGCCGTAAACAACTAAAGATCATCTTTTGAATGTTCATATTCTCATACCTCCACATATATGCATACATATGCATCTTTAAAATAAGACACATGTGGGCTGGAGAGACGTCTTAGTGGTTAAGATACTTGCCTACAAAGCCCAAGGACCCAGGTTCAACTCCCCAGAATCCATGTAAGCCAGATGCACATGGTGGAACACTGCACATGGTGTGCAGTGGCTAGAGGCCCTGGCACACCCATTCTTTCTCTCTGTCATAAATAAATAAATAAATATGAAAATATTTTAAAATAGCACTCAAGCCAGGCGTGGTGGTGCACACCTTTAATCCCAGGGAGGCAGACGTAGGAGGACCGTTGTGAGTTCAAGGCCACCTTTAGACTACAAAGTGAATTCCAGGTCAAATTGGGCTAGAGTAAGACCCTACCTTTTTTAAAAACAGCACTCAATAACTTTTAAAAAGAAATAAAAATGAAGTGACACATACAGACAAGTACATGAAAACAAGTGCCATGAACAGATAGGACACAATTACGTTAGGTTAAGGGTACAGTCAGTTAAAGGTGGGGTAGAAAACCAAAAGCTACTTCTCTGGCTCTCTGAGATATAAGAAAGCTGTTAAGGGCTGGAAAGAAGGCTTAGCGGTTAAGGTGCTTGCCTGCAAAGCCTAAGGACCCATGTTCAAGTCTCCAGGTCCCATGTAGCCATACACACAGTGAGGCAAGCACACAATGTTGCACATGCACAAGGGGGCACACGTACCTGGAGTTTGTTCACAGCAGGCTGAAGGTCCTGGTGTGGACCTCCCTACCTCTTTCAAAAAGTAAAATAAAAAAAATAATTTTAAAAATTCTAAAAGAAAGAAAGCTGTTAAGATTCAGAAGACCAAAAGGTGACGCTTGTTGTGCAGAACTAGATTACAATCTTTCCCTGTTTAAGAGCTAATAAGCAGTCTCCTTTACAAATGGGAATTTTTAAGCAGAATAGGAACCCTTCTCTCTAGGTTTATTCTGAAACAGGCAACAACCTGTTCCTTTGATACAAAATTTCTGCTCTGCTTGGAGTTAAAGAAGAGGCAAGGCAAGAGAAGGATCGATCAAAGTAAAGGATTAAAAATAGCTAGAAGGCTGAAGAGATAGATGGCTTAGCAATTAAGGCGTCTGCCTGCAAAGCCTAAGGATCCCAGTTCAATTCTCCAGGACCCATGTAAGCCAGATGCATAAGGGGGCACATGCATCTGGAGTTCATTTGCAGTGGCTGGAGGCCCTGGCATGCCCATTCTCTCTCTCTGGATCTTTTTCTCTCTCAAATAACTAAATAAAATATATTTTAAAATAGCTAGATCCCAAGTAACTGTATTCAAAACCCTTCTGTCAACATTTCTAGTAACTCATTGTTTATAATCCTTAAATCTTTTTTTTTTTTTCAAGCCAGGTCTTACTCTAACCCAGGTTGACTTGGAACTTACTCTATAGTCCCTGGCTGGCCTCTAAATTAGCGTAGAGGAAACATAGGAGAAAGCTTTTTTTTTCCCCCTTGAAGTAGGGTCTCACTCTAGCCCAGGCTGACCAATTCACTATGTAATCTCAGGCTGGTGTTCAACTCATAGCACTCCTCCTACCTCTGCCTCCCAAGTACTGGGATTAAAGGCATGTGCTACCATGTCTGCCTTACTTTATTACTACAAAAACTTCATAAAATATACCACATTGGAACATTGTATATGGAGCAATTTGAATTTGTTTCCAGGTCATGGTCACGCAAATGTGGCTTCAGACCAAAGTATCTTATTCCCTTTAAGGTGAGAACTGTGGTTTTTTTTTTTTTTCTTTTTTAAACTTATTTTTATTTGTTTATTTGACAGCGACAGAGAGAAAGAGGAAAATAGATAGAGAGAGAATGAGTGTGCCAGGGCCTCCAGCCACTGGAAAGGAACTCCAGATGCCTGTGCCCCCTTGTGCATCTGGCTTATGTGGATACTGGGGAATCAAGCCTCGAACCGGGGTCCTTAGGCTTCAAAGGCAGGCGCTTAACCACTAAGCCATCTCTCCAGCCCCAAGAACTGTGGTTTTTAAAACAGAGGTAACAGAGATAAAACTCACATACTGCTTACTAAAGTAGCGCATACTGTTTTCATAGTGCTAGGGGTTAAATCAGTGTCTTGTGCATGCCAGACAAGCAGTTAACCAAGATGTCACCAGCCCTTCTTACTAGTTTTTTGTTGTTGTTGTTTTGTTTTTTGTTTTTTTCGTTTTTGGTTTTTCGAGGTAGGGTCTCACTCTAGCCCAGGCTGACCTGGAATTCACTATGGAGTCTCAGGGTGGCCTCGAACTCAAGGCGATCCTCTTACCTCTGCCTCCCGAGTGCTGGGATTAAAGGCGTGCGCCACCACGCCCGGCTTCTTACTAGTTTTTTTAAAAAATATTTTATTTATTTATTTATTTACTTGAGAGACAGAGAGAGAGAGAGAGTTAGAAGAAGCAGATAGAGAGAGAGAATGGGTGTGCCAGGCCTCTAGCCACTGCAAACGAACTCCAGATGCATGTGCGCCCCCTTGTGCATCTGGCTTACGTGAGTCCTGGGAAACTGAACCTGGGTCCTTTGGCTTTGCAGGCAAATGCCTTAAACACTAAGCCATTTCCCCAGGCCCCTTACTATAGTTTTGATCACTTAATCCAGAGTGTTACTGAATCCCTAATTCTCTAGTTTAATAATCCAAACAATACTAAAGCTAAACCTTGAGTTTAAATGATTACCTTAATGTTTTCTATTAATTTCTACTTTAGCTTTTAAAAATAGTATAAGCACAGAAGCAAGCTTTCCTATAACCACTGCTGAGTGCAATCTCTCACTTCAGGTTCAAAAATGCACATGGCAGGGATGAAGACATGGTTCGGCAATTAAGGAAGGCACTTGCCTGTAAAGTATAAGGACCCAAGTTCAATTCCCCAGTACCCATGTAAAGCCAGATGCACAAAGTGGCACGTGCATTTGGAGTTTGTTTGTAGTGGCTAGAGGCCCTAGTGCACCCATTCTCTATCTGCCTTTTTCTCTCAAAAATAAATAAATCAAGGCTGGGGAAATGGCTTAGCAGTTAAGGAATTTCTCTGTGAAGCCTAAGGACCCCGGTTTGATTCCCCAGGACCCACATAAGGCAGATGCACCAGGGGGCACATGCATTTGGAGTTCGTATGCAGTGGCTAGAGGCCCTGGCATGCCCATTCGCTCTTTCTCTCTATCTGCCTCTTCCTCTCTCTCTCTCTCCTCTCTCAACTAAATAAATAAAAATTAAAAATATTAAATATATATAAATATATATTTTAAAAATAAATAAATCAAATATTTTAAAAAGGCACATGGCTGAACTGATTGTGTTAGTACATGCCTATAATCCCAGTACTTCAGTAAAGGATTTCATGTTTGTAGCCAGCAGGACACAAGGACATACTGTCTCACAAAAGCAAAACAAAATAATAGAAATGCATCTGGGCGTGGTGGTGCACACATTTAATCCCAGCACTAAGGAGGCAGAGGTAGGAAGATTGCCAAGATTTGAGGATACCCTGAGACTACATAGTGAATTCCAGGTCAGCCTGGGCTAAGTGAAACACTACCTGGGGAAGGGGGGAGCCCAAAGCATTCATGTGTCCAGAGACAATGGAAGAAGAACAAGCCAAAAATATAATCCCTGGGTTGAAGGCCTGTGAAACATCACTTTGTTAACCCTATGAAGAGGTTTTCAGCCTAAACAAAGAGCACGGAACTTTGCGGAAGAGGGGGCAGAAAGAATGTAAGAGCACAAGGTGAGAGTGAATATCCAGAGGCATTGCCCCCCCCCCAATACTACAATGACTGACTGTTCCTCTTACAACCCTATGGTGAATACCAGAAATCCCACTGAGGAGGACCCTCAGTGGAATGGAGGCCGGGAGGAGGGGAATGATAATACCAACACATGATGTATGTCCATACAAAGTTCCTACTTAATGAAAGAAAAAAAGAGAACCCTTTAATAGAATATTTAAGACTGAATTCTTGATAAAACAGTATAGGACCTTATTATTGAAATTAAACTTGTGGGCTGGAGAGATAGTTTAGTGGTTAGGTTGCTTGCCTACAAAGCCTAAGAAGCCAGGTTTGATTCCCCAGTAGCCAAGTAGGCCGGATGCACAGGGTGGTGCATGTATCTGGAGTTTGCAGTAGCTGGATGCCCTGGCATGCCCATTCCCTCAAGTAAATTTATATATATCTAGATAGATAGATATAATTTGGTTTTTCGAAGTAGGGTCACCCTCTAGCCTAGACTGACCTTGAATTCACTATGTAGTCTCAGGGTGGCCTCGAACTCATAGTGATCCACCTACCTCTGACTCCTGAGTGCTGGGATTAAAGGCATGCATCACCACGCCTGGCTTTCATTTCTTTTCCTTTTCTTTTCTTTTCTTTTCTTTTCTTTTCTTTTCTTTTCTTTAAAGAAATTCTTCTTGTGGAAATGATTCAAAGCAATATGCTGACAAGACTAACAAGCTTGGGCTCCCTATCTCACAACAAACAAGTAAAAATAAAATAAATTCTGGCTTAAGCTACCTTTGCTAAAAGTAATACTTTCCTAGATATTTCTTCCTCTCTGAGTTTAAAACATTAAGATTGAGGAAGCTCATTAAATTACGAAGCAAAACTCAAAAATCATTAACATGAAATTTCTATAGGTTCTGGAAATAAACTGATTAAGAAGAAATATTCCCTGGCTAGAGCAAGACCCTACCTTGAAAATAAGAAAAAAAAAAAAAAAGAAATTCAAGGCTGGAGATGTAGCTCAGTTGGTGGAGTAGTTGCCCAGAATGAATGAGATCCAGGGTTTGCTTCCAAGCACTGCATAAATTTGGCATGGTAGCCCTCAGGAGGTGGAGGCAGAAGGCCTCAAAGTCATTTTCTTTTTTTTTTTTTTTTTTTTTTGATTTTTTAAAATATATATTTATTTTTATTTATTTATTTGAGAGAGAGAGGAAAGAGAAAGAGGTAGATAGAGAATGAGTGCTCAGGGTCTCTAGCCACTGCAAATGAACTCCATACTCATGCACCCCCTTGTACATCTGTCTGTCTTTCGTGGGTCCTGGTGAGTTGATCTTGGGTTCTTTGGCTTTGCAGGCAAATGCTCAAAGTCATTTTCTACTACATAGTTTGACAATACTCTGACTCAAAAAATAAATAAATAACACACACACAGAGAAAATTTATACCATGAATGTTGGTGCTCACCTATAATCCCAGTAGTCAGGAGATAAAGGTAGGAGGATAGCAAGTTTGAGAGCAGCCTAGGCTACATGGCAAAACCCTGTCTCAATAAAGGGAAAAAAAATCTAACAGAAAAAACGAAAAGATACTAGACTTGGTGGGATGGTGGTATATGCCTTCAATTCCAGCACTCAGGTGGCTGAGGTTGGAGACTCGCAGAGAGTTCAAGGCCAACCTGGGCTACAAAATGAGTTCCAGGTAAGTCTACTTCAAAAAGCCAAGAAAAGAGCCGGGCATGGTGGCGCACGCCTTTAATCCCAGCACTCGGGAGGCAGAGGTAGGAGGATCGCCGTGAGTTCGAGGCCACCCTGAGACTCCATAGTGAATTCCAGGTCAGCCTGGGCTACAGTGAAACCCTACCTCAAAAAAACAAAAAAAAAAAAAAAAAAAAAAAAAGCCAAGAAAAAAGAAGACAAAAAAAAAAAAAAAAAGTAGAAGGAAAGGAAAGACTAGGAAAGAAACAAGGGAGAGTTTTCAGAAAAATTAAGTTTTCAATCATACCTGGCCTTGTAACTCTGGTCTCACTGTATATGTGCTTGGGTATGGGGCTCTGGGTCGTGCAGAATTCCAGTAGTTAGGATTATAGCCAGGATATGGTGGCTGTTCCTAAGGAAAAAGAGAAAACAAGTCCATTTTAAATACTTTCCTTTTGTGCTTATTGCTGTTTTATTTTGAGACAGTGTCTCAGTATGTAAACCTGTGATGCTGGTGTCGTCACCTCCTAGTCCTGGAATTACAGTATGTGCCACCATGCCAAGCTAAATTTTCTTTTGTTTCGAAGCAGGTCTTGCTCTAGCCCAATTGACCTGGAACTCAGGGCAATTCTTCTACTTCATCTTCTCCTTCTTTTTTTTTTAAATTAATTAATTAATTAATTAATTTGAGAGAGTGAGAGAGGGAAAGAGGCAGAGGAAGAAAATGGGTGCACCAGGGCCTCCAGACACTGCAAATGAACTCCAGACGCACATACTACCTTGTGTATCTGGTTTACATGGATCTGGGGAGTCGAACCAATGTCCTTTGGCTTTGTAGGTAAGCCATCTCTCCAGCCTACTACTTCATCTTCTTGACTACAAGAATTAAAAACAAACACTATCATGTCTGGCCCAGAAAAAGTGTTCATACTATCAAGCGTGGTGGCACACACCTTTAATCCCAGAGCTGGGGAGGTTGAGGTAGAAGCACTGCTATGAGTTCAAGGCCAGCCTGAGACTACATAGTGAATTCTAGGTCAGCCTGGGCTTGCGCAAGACCCTACCTTGAAAAACCAATAATAATAACAAAAATTGCTGGGCGTGGTGGCGCACACCTTTAATCCCAGCACTCGGGAGGCAGAAGTAGGAGGATCACCAGGAGTTTGAGGCCACCCTGAGACTACATGGTGAATTCCAGGTCCGCCTGGGCTAGAGCAAGGTCCTACCCTGAAAAAAAAAAAGACATCTGTGCCACTTTTTGCATCTGGCTTATATGATGGCCTAGGAATTGAACCTAGGCTAGCATGCTTTGCAAGCAACTGCCTTTAACCACTGAGTCATCTTCCCAGTTCCCAGCTCACTTTTAATAGCAGATGGCAGGACAGATAACTCTAACAAGAGGCAGGATTATTATTATCAAAAAGAACAAGAGCCAAAAATAGAACCTTAAATAAAAAAATAGGGGCTGAGCCAGGCATGGTGGCGCACGCCTTTAATCCCAGCACTTGGGAGGCAGAGGTAGGAGGATCACCGTGAGTTTGAGGCCACCCTGAGACTACATAACGAATTCTAGGTCAGCCTGGGCTAGAGTGAGACCGTACCCTGAAAAAACCAAAAACAAAAAAAAGTGTGTGTGGGGGGGTGTGCTAGAGAGATAGTTCAGTGGTTAAGGTGCCTGCCTGCAAAACCAAAGGACCTGAGTTCAATTCCCCAGTATCCATGTAATGCCAGATGTACAAGGTGGTGCATGCATCTGGAGTTTGTTTGCAATGGCACAGCTATTCTCTACCTGCTTTTCTCTCAAATAAATAAATAATTTTTTTTTTCCTTTGGTTTTTCGAGGTAGGGTCTCACTCTAGCCCAGGCTGACCTGGAATTCACTATGGAGTCTCAGGGTGGCCTCGAACTCAAGGCGATCCTCCTACCTCTGCCTCCCGAGTGCTGGGATTAAAGGCGTGCGCCACCACGCCCGGCTTCTTACTAGTTTTTTTAAAAAAATATTTTATTTATTTATTTATTTACTTGAGAGACAGAGAGAGAGAGAGAGTTAGAAGAAGCAGATAGAGAGAGAGAATGGGTGTGCCAGGCCTCTAGCCACTGCAAACGAACTCCAGATGCATGTGCGCCCCCTTGTGCATCTGGCTTACGTGAGTCCTGGGAAACTGAACCTGGGTCCTTTGGCTTTGCAGGCAAATGCCTTAAACACTAAGCCATTTCCCCAGGCCCCTTACTATAGTTTTGATCACTTAATCCAGAGTGTTACTGAATCCCTAATTCTCTAGTTTAATAATCCAAACAATACTAAAGCTAAACCTTGAGTTTAAATGATTACCTTAATGTTTTCTATTAATTTCTACTTTAGCTTTTAAAAATAGTATAAGCACAGAAGCAAGCTTTCCTATAACCACTGCTGAGTGCAATCTCTCACTTCAGGTTCAAAAATGCACATGGCAGGGATGAAGACATGGTTCGGCAATTAAGGAAGGCACTTGCCTGTAAAGTATAAGGACCCAAGTTCAATTCCCCAGTACCCATGTAAAGCCAGATGCACAAAGTGGCACGTGCATTTGGAGTTTGTTTGTAGTGGCTAGAGGCCCTAGTGCACCCATTCTCTATCTGCCTTTTTCTCTCAAAAATAAATAAATCAAGGCTGGGGAAATGGCTTAGCAGTTAAGGAATTTCTCTGTGAAGCCTAAGGACCCCGGTTTGATTCCCCAGGACCCACATAAGGCAGATGCACCAGGGGGCACATGCATTTGGAGTTCGTATGCAGTGGCTAGAGGCCCTGGCATGCCCATTCGCTCTTTCTCTCTATCTGCCTCTTCCTCTCTCTCTCTCTCCTCTCTCAACTAAATAAATAAAAATTAAAAATATTAAATATATATAAATATATATTTTAAAAATAAATAAATCAAATATTTTAAAAAGGCACATGGCTGAACTGATTGTGTTAGTACATGCCTATAATCCCAGTACTTCAGTAAAGGATTTCATGTTTGTAGCCAGCAGGACACAAGGACATACTGTCTCACAAAAGCAAAACAAAATAATAGAAATGCATCTGGGCGTGGTGGTGCACACATTTAATCCCAGCACTAAGGAGGCAGAGGTAGGAAGATTGCCAAGATTTGAGGATACCCTGAGACTACATAGTGAATTCCAGGTCAGCCTGGGCTAAGTGAAACACTACCTGGGGAAGGGGGGAGCCCAAAGCATTCATGTGTCCAGAGACAATGGAAGAAGAACAAGCCAAAAATATAATCCCTGGGTTGAAGGCCTGTGAAACATCACTTTGTTAACCCTATGAAGAGGTTTTCAGCCTAAACAAAGAGCACGGAACTTTGCGGAAGAGGGGGCAGAAAGAATGTAAGAGCACAAGGTGAGAGTGAATATCCAGAGGCATTGCCCCCCCCAATACTACAATGACTGACTGTTCCTCTTACAACCCTATGGTGAATACCAGAAATCCCACTGAGGAGGACCCTCAGTGGAATGGAGGCCGGGAGGAGGGGAATGATAATACCAACACATGATGTATGTCCATACAAAGTTCCTACTTAATGAAAGAAAAAAAGAGAACCCTTTAATAGAATATTTAAGACTGAATTCTTGATAAAACAGTATAGGACCTTATTATTGAAATTAAACTTGTGGGCTGGAGAGATAGTTTAGTGGTTAGGTTGCTTGCCTACAAAGCCTAAGAAGCCAGGTTTGATTCCCCAGTAGCCAAGTAGGCCGGATGCACAGGGTGGTGCATGTATCTGGAGTTTGCAGTAGCTGGATGCCCTGGCATGCCCATTCCCTCAAGTAAATTTATATATATCTAGATAGATAGATATAATTTGGTTTTTCGAAGTAGGGTCACCCTCTAGCCTAGACTGACCTTGAATTCACTATGTAGTCTCAGGGTGGCCTCGAACTCATAGTGATCCACCTACCTCTGACTCCTGAGTGCTGGGATTAAAGGCATGCATCACCACGCCTGGCTTTCATTTCTTTTTCTTTTCTTTTCTTCTTTTCTTCTTTCTTTCTTTTCTTTAAAGAAATTCTTCTTGTGGAAATGATTCAAAGCAATATGCTGACAAGACTAACAAGCTTGGGCTCCCTATCTCACAACAAACAAGTAAAAATAAAATAAATTCTGGCTTAAGCTACCTTTGCTAAAAGTAATACTTTCCTAGATATTTCTTCCTCTCTGAGTTTAAAACATTAAGATTGAGGAAGCTCATTAAATTACGAAGCAAAACTCAAAAATCATTAACATGAAATTTCTATAGGTTCTGGAAATAAACTGATTAAGAAGAAATATTCCCTGGCTAGAGCAAGACCCTACCTTGAAAATAAGAAAAAAAAAAAAAAGAAATTCAAGGCTGGAGATGTAGCTCAGTTGGTGGAGTAGTTGCCCAGAATGAATGAGATCCAGGGTTTGCTTCCAAGCACTGCATAAATTTGGCATGGTAGCCCTCAGGAGGTGGAGGCAGAAGGCCTCAAAGTCATTTTCTTTTCTTTTTTTTTTTTTTTTTTTTGATTTTTTAAAATATATATTTATTTTTATTTATTTATTTGAGAGAGAGAGGAAAGAGAAAGAGGTAGATAGAGAATGAGTGCTCAGGGTCTCTAGCCACTGCAAATGAACTCCATACTCATGCACCCCCTTGTGCATCTGTCTGTCTTTCGTGGGTCCTGGTGAGTTGATCTTGGGTTCTTTGGCTTTGCAGGCAAATGCTCAAAGTCATTTTCTACTACATAGTTTGACAATACTCTGACTCAAAAAATAAATAAATAACACACACACAGAGAAAATTTATACCATGAATGTTGGTGCTCACCTATAATCCCAGTAGTCAGGAGATAAAGGTAGGAGGATAGCAAGTTTGAGAGCAGCCTAGGCTACATGGCAAAACCCTGTCTCAATAAAGGGAAAAAAAATCTAACAGAAAAAACGAAAAGATACTAGACTTGGTGGGATGGTGGTATATGCCTTCAATTCCAGCACTCAGGTGGCTGAGGTTGGAGACTCGCAGAGAGTTCAAGGCCAACCTGGGCTACAAAATGAGTTCCAGGTAAGTCTACTTCAAAAAGCCAAGAAAAGAGCCGGGCATGGTGGCGCACGCCTTTAATCCCAGCACTCGGGAGGCAGAGGTAGGAGGATCGCCGTGAGTTCGAGGCCACCCTGAGACTCCATAGTGAATTCCAGGTCAGCCTGGGCTACAGTGAAACCCTACCTCAAAAAAACAAAAAAAAAAAAAAACAAAAAAAAAGCCAAGAAAAAAGAAGACAAAAAAAAAAAAAAAAAGTAGAAGGAAAGGAAAGACTAGGAAAGAAACAAGGGAGAGTTTTCAGAAAAATTAAGTTTTCAATCATACCTGGCCTTGTAACTCTGGTCTCACTGTATATGTGCTTGGGTATGGGGCTCTGGGTCGTGCAGAATTCCAGTAGTTAGGATTATAGCCAGGATATGGTGGCTGTTCCTAAGGAAAAAGAGAAAACAAGTCCATTTTAAATACTTTCCTTTTGTGCTTATTGCTGTTTTATTTTGAGACAGTGTCTCAGTATGTACTACCCCAGGCAGGCCTCAAACCTGTGATGCTGGTGTCGTCACCTCCTAGTCCTGGAATTACAGTATGTGCCACCATGCCAAGCTAAATTTTCTTTTGTTTCGAAGCAGGTCTTGCTCTAGCCCAATTGACCTGGAACTCAGGGCAATTCTTCTACTTCATCTTCTCCTTCTTTTTTTTTTTAATTAATTAATTAATTAATTAATTAATTTGAGAGAGTGAGAGAGGGAAAGAGGCAGAGGAAGAAAATGGGTGCACCAGGGCCTCCAGACACTGCAAATGAACTCCAGACGCACATACTACCTTGTGTATCTGGTTTACATGGATCTGGGGAGTCGAACCAATGTCCTTTGGCTTTGTAGGTAAGCCATCTCTCCAGCCTACTACTTCATCTTCTTGACTACAAGAATTAAAAACAAACACTATCATGTCTGGCCCAGAAAAAGTGTTCATACTATCAAGCGTGGTGGCACACACCTTTAATCCCAGAGCTGGGGAGGTTGAGGTAGAAGCACTGCTATGAGTTCAAGGCCAGCCTGAGACTACATAGTGAATTCTAGGTCAGCCTGGGCTTGCGCAAGACCCTACCTTGAAAAACCAATAATAATAACAAAAATTGCTGGGCGTGGTGGCGCACGCCTTTAATCCCAGCACTCGGGAGGCAGAAGTAGGAGGATCACCAGGAGTTTGAGGCCACCCTGAGACTACATGGTGAATTCCAGGTCCGCCTGGGCTAGAGCAAGGTCCTACCCTGAAAAAAAAAAAGACATCTGTGCCACTTTTTGCATCTGGCTTATATGATGGCCTAGGAATTGAACCTAGGCTAGCATGCTTTGCAAGCAACTGCCTTTAACCACTGAGTCATCTTCCCAGTTCCCAGCTCACTTTTAATAGCAGATGGCAGGACAGATAACTCTAACAAGAGGCAGGATTATTATTATCAAAAAGAACAAGAGCCAAAAATAGAACCTTAAATAAAAAAATAGGGGCTGAGCCAGGCATGGTGGCGCACGCCTTTAATCCCAGCACTTGGGAGGCAGAGGTAGGAGGATCACCGTGAGTTTGAGGCCACCCTGAGACTACATAAAGAATTCTAGGTCAGCCTGGGCTAGAGTGAGACCGTACCCTGAAAAAACCAAAAACAAAAAAAAGTGTGTGTGGGGGGGTGTGCTAGAGAGATAGTTCAGTGGTTAAGGTGCCTGCCTGCAAAACCAAAGGACCTGAGTTCAATTCCCCAGTATCCATGTAATGCCAGATGTACAAGGTGGTGCATGCATCTGGAGTTTGTTTGCAATGGCACAGCTATTCTCTACCTGCTTTTCTCTCAAATAAATAAATAATTTTTTTTTTCCTTTGGTTTTTCGAGGTAGGGTCTCACTCTAGCCCAGGCTGACCTGGAATTCACTATGGAGTCTCAGGGTGGCCTCGAACTCATGGCAATCCTCCTACCTCTGCCTCCCGAGTGCTGGGATTAAAGGCATGTGCCATCACGCCCAGCTTAAATAAAATATTTTTTAAAAAACCATTATAGGGTCGGGCGTGGTGGCGCACTCCTTTAATCCCAGCACTTGGGAGGCAGAGGTAAGAGAATCACTGTAAATTCAAGGCCACCCTGAGACTACATGGTGAATTCCAGGTTAGCCTGAATTAGGGTGAGACCCTACTTTGGGGAGAGGTGGGGACTTTATAGGGCTGGAGAGATGGCTTAGTGGTTAAGGCACGCTTGCCTGCAAAGCCAAAGGACCCAGGTTAGATTCCCCAGGACCCACAAAAGCCAGATGCACAAGGTGTTGCATGCATCTGGGGTTCGTTTGTAGCAGCTGAAGGCACACCAGGGCTTCCAGCCACTGCAAATGAACTCCAGATGCAGGCACCACCATGTGCATTTGGCTTACGTAGGTCCTGGAGAATCGAACCTGGAAGTACCTTATCTGCTAAGCCATCTCTCCCCAGAAAAGCAAAACAAGCCAAGCAATTCAGAAGCATTAAGATGTTGTATTACAGGACCTTAAAGCTATGTGTGTAAGATGTACATAGATAAATTTTCTCTCAAAATTTGCATATTTTCCAGACACAGTGGCACACACCTTTGATCACAGCACTTGGGAGGCAGAGTGAGTTCCAGGCCAGCCTGGGCTAGAGTGAGACCCTACCTCAAAAAAAGCAACAAAAATAATTTGCACATTTGTATATGCAAATATTCAAAAATTTAAAATACTTCTGGGGTCCTTTGGCTGTGCAGTCAAGCACCTTAACTGCTAAGCCACCTCTCCAGCCCTCAGGTTCAGTTTTCTTTAAGGTGCCCTTTAGGGACATGGTGTATCTCTGATTGGGTATCTAATTCTTTTTTTTTTTTTTTTTTTTTTTGAGGCAGGGTCTCACTCTAGCTCAGGCTGACCTGGAATTCACTGTGTGGTCTCATGGTGGGCTCAAACTCATGATGATCCTCCTACCTCTGCCTCCTGAGTGCTGGGATTAAAGGCGTGTGCCACAATACTCAGCTGGGTGTATAATTCTTAAAGGAGGTGCTTGTGACATAGGACCAGCTTGGTACAGGGTCGGGTAAGGATTTCTATTCTACATATTGTAAAAGGGACACTGTAGGCCCCATGAGTCCCTCACTAGAGGTTGAATTTGCCTTCAGTTAACCTGGGAAATGGATCCCATGCAGTTCTTCTGCCCTGCCCTGCTATCCCTGCCCTGTTCCTTAGGCCTCTGAAGAGGGCAGCCCCACGCATGGTTGTATTCATCCAGTGGCTCATCAGGGACCAGTGGATAAGGATGAAGAGGAGGACAGTAAGTCCGTTTTTCCCTTTGGATCTTCAATTCACTAATTAACTATGCTACATGTCCTTCAGCCATGAGGTCTTAGTTCTCTCCTTTTTAGAGGTTCTCATGTATCCCAGGCTTGTCTTGAACTTGCTATGTAGCTAAAACATAGCTTTAAACTTCTGATCCTCCTGAGCTCTGAGATTACAGGTGTGTTTATGTGGTACTGGGAATCAAATCCAGGCCTTCCTGCACTAATTAGAAAAGCACTCTACCAACTGAGCTACATCCCCACCCACTTTGTGTGTGTGGGTGTGTTTTAAACTCTGATAAATATATTTCAACTAGGAGAGGAGGTGAAAGGTGTGGTGAGCTGCCTCACTCCTTTCACAGTAGGGCTTTCCCCAGAGACATCCTCTTCCCCTTAGGCTGTGAGCGTCTTTGCCTAGAATTGCCCCACATTTGCCTATTTCACCTTTCAAGATGCCATTTTGAAGGGAAGAGTCTGCTTCCCACTGTGATGAAATGAAATCTGACTACCTTGCTTCATGATTTGGTAAATTTGTTGTATTCAAAAACTTAGCCGAGTGTGGTGGTGCACACCTTTAATCCCAGCACTCGGGAGACAGAAGTAGGAGGATCGCCATGAGTTCGAGGCCACCCTAAGATTACATAGTGAATTCCAGGTCAGCCTGAGCTACAGTGAAACCCTAGCTCGAAACCCTCCCCGCCACCGGAAAAAAAAAAAAAAAAAAACTTAAAATGAGCCCAGCGCATGCCTTTAATCCCAGCACTCAGGAGGAGGTAGGAGGGTCTATGTGAGTTGTAGTTCAAGGCCACCCTGAGAATAGAGTGAATTCCAGGTCAGCCTGGGCTAGACTGAGACCCTACCTGGGGGGGAGAGGGACTTAAAATGTAGGATACCATTAAATGTTTCTATTTTTAGAATATTTATATTACTTACAATTAATAAAACCTGGTTTAAAAACCTCTAAAAGAAAAAATCCTGATGAGGATGTAGGGAAGGAAGAAGCCTTATGCATTGCTTGTAGGAATGTAAACTGGTACATTTGCTATGGAAATCAGTATGGAAGTTCCTCAAAAAACTAAAAATAGGCAAGGCATGGTAATACACAGCTTTAATCCTAGCACTCCAGAGGCAGAGGTAGGAGAATCACTGAGTTTGAGGGCAGCCTGGAACTACATAGTGAATTTCAGGTCAGCCTGGGCTAGAGTGAGACCCTACCTCAAAAAACTGAAGAAGAAAAAAAAGATAGAGAGAAACAGCCAGGTTTGATGGTTCATATCTTTAATCCCAGCCCTGGGGAGGCAGAGGTAGGAGGATTGTCATGAGTTCAAGACCAGCTGTCTACACAATGAGTTCCAGACTGAGCGAGAGTGAGACCCTACCCTAAAGAAAAAAAAAATGCACAGGGGAGGGGGACACACATAAACCTTTGCCAAGTGTTTCTGTATTTTTTTTATTAGCATATTGTATCCATTATTTTCTCATTGCTGGGATAAAATACCTGACCAGAGGCAATTTACTGGTTTACAGTTCCAGAGTATTATAGAATCTATCATGGTGGGAAAAGCATGGCAGAAACAGAAAGCTGGTATCTATCCTCACATCAGCAGGGAGGAAGGAGAGTGATAACTGCTGATGGCTCGGTTAGCTTTCTCCTTTTTGTAGTCCAGGAACCTAACCCAAGGGATGGTGCTGCCCAATTAGGGTAGGTCCTTCCACCTCAGATAATCTAATCTAGAAAATCCCTCAGACAGACCAAAGATTTGTTCCTGTGGTGACTCTACATCCTGTTGAGATTACCTGTCACACATATATTAAGTATGCCTAATAACGGACTTCGTTATGAAATTATTATATTCCCCCATTACCCTCTTTTGTCCTCCCCCTCCCACTGCTTCCTTTCCTCTTCCCAACTAGTCCTCCTGCTTTTTTTTTGGGGGGGGGGTGACCCAGTGAGTTTCATTAGGGTTGCTTATAGGATCCTGAGTGAGTGATTATTTACAGGAGCATATGCTCCTTACCAATGGCTACACTACTAAAGAAAATGTCTCTCTTCCAGCAACTATTAGTTGCATACAAATACTACAAAGAATAAGGCCTCATGGACTCTGCTCTTCATCCAAATAGGATGGTGACAGACCCAATCTTGTACAGGTTTTGTGCCAGTAATCACAACTGCTGTGAAGAAGAGTCCAACAGCAACGTCATGCTCTGAGACAGTGTTCCACCTCACTCCTCCCCTCCTACAGGTCATACATTTTACTGCCTCATCTTCCACCATGCTTCCCAAGCTTTGGAGGGAGTAATACATATGTCCCATTTATGGATGAGTATTCAACAGTCCCTTATTCTCAACATTCTGACCATATATGAATTTCTGGGCCCTATAAAAATGAGCCTCTCTGACCAAAGCAGATGGTAGCACTAATCTATGTGTGTAAACATAATTACTCAGAAGGCATATTTTTGTATTTCTTCTTCTTTTTTTTGAGAGTGTCTCACTCTAGCCCAGGCTGACCTGGAATTCACTATGTAGTCTCAGGCTGGCCTCGAACTCTTGGCAATCCTCCTACCTCTGACTGCTAAGTGCTGGAATTACAGGCATGTGCCACCACACCTGGCACTATTTTTGTATTTATTTATTTATTTGAGAGAGATAGAGAGAGGTAGAAAAAGAGAACGGGCGTGCCAGGGGCCCCAGCCTCTGCAAACGAACTTCAGATGCATGTGTTGTCATCTTGTGCATCTGGCTTACGTGGGTCCTAGGGAATTGAACCAGGGTCCTTTTGGCTTCACAGGCAAACGCCTTAACCACTAAGCCATCTTCTCCAGCCCTATTTTTGTATTTTTAAGCTCATCTCTTAACTAATCATTAGTTTGTTAGGTTTAAGATGAAGCCATTATTTTCCCATGGAAAACCGTTCCTTCTCCCTTTTCTTATTCCTGTGCATGTGAGCTACCTGAACCTTACAATCACCTTGTTTCTCCCACATCACTCATTGCCAATAGGTATTATCCTCCTAATACTACTTCTGAAACGTTTTACTTATCTATGCATCCAAGAAAAACAGACAGTGTGATTAAGCCAGATCCAAAAAGCGGCACAAGAGTCTGATGCAACAGCAAGAGACATTGGCATAACCAAACACACACACACAATTTTATAAAAGCACAAAAATATACTAAAATACTAACAAGAGTCTAGATGGTTACTATATGTTTGCTAGGTGGTTACTAAGAATTTCAACTTTCTTTATGCTTGAAATTTTTTGTCTGTTTTGAGGCAGGGTGTCACTATAGCCCAGGCTGACATGGAACTCAACTTTGTAGTTCCAGGCAGGCCGTAAACTCATGGCAACCTATCTTAGCCTCCCTAGTGTTGAGATCAAAGGCATGCAACACCCTGCCCAGCTTGAATTTGTTTTGTTTTGCTTTTTTGTTTTTGGAGGTAGGGTCTCACTCTGGCCCAGACTGACCTGGAACTCAGTATGTAGTTTCAGGGTGGCCTTGAAGTACATCTGCCTCCCCGGTCCTGGGATTAAAGGTGTGCACCACTATGCCTGGCAAAATTTTTTATAATAAAATCTTGGGGAGAAGATCTCCATATTCAGACATGCTCAAGCACATGCTCTTCTTTCCTCTCTTCTAAACTACTGTGAGTTCTATTCCTGATACAGCTTAGCTCCAGGCTGGAGAGATGGTGGCACATGCCTTTAATCCCAGCACTCAGCACTCGGGAGGCAGAGGTAGGAGGATTGCCACAAGTTCGAGGCCACCCTTGACTACATAGTGAATTCCAGGTCAGCTTGGGCTAGAGTGAAACCCTACCTCGAAAAAAAAAAAAAAAAAAAAAAGTACTTAATAAAACCCAGGCTGGAGAGATGGTGCTTGCCTGTGAAGCCTAAGGACCTATGTTTGATTCTCCAGATCCCACATAAGCCAGATGCATAAAAGTAAGGCAAGTGCAAAGTTGCACATGCCCATCAGGTGGCGCAAGTGTCTGGAGGTTGATTTCAGTGGTTGAGGCACTGGGCACATCAATTCTCTCTCTCTCAAAAAAAAAAAAAAAAAAAAAAAAAAAAAAACTTAGTAAAAGCCAATAAAGTTAATACCATGGATTTGGAAAATTTGCAACACCCTTGACTACATGCCTATCTTTTGTTACTGTTTCCTAGAGCTGTATAAGAATTACTATTCCACTAGGTGTGGTGGCTCATGCCTTTAGTCCCAGCACTTGGGAGGCAGAGGTAGGAGGACTGCCGTGAGTTCAAGGCCACCCTGAGACTACAGAGTACATTCCAGATAGCCTGGGCTACAGAAAGACCCTACCTCCAAAATAAAAAATAAATAAAATAAAATAAGAATTACTATTCCTAGGGCTGGAGAGATTTATCAGTTAAGGGGCTTGCTTGCCTGACAAGTCTAAGGACCTAGGTTCTATTTCCCAGAACCCATGTAAAGCCAGATGCACAAAGTTGCTTATCATGTGTCTGGAGTTCATTTGCAGTGGCTGGAGGCCCTGGAGCACCCAATCATTCTCATTCTTTCTCTCTCATAAATAAATAAGTTAAAAGATATTTAAAAAATAAAAAAAGAATTACTATTCCTACACTTTTAAGTTTCAGAGTCATCAATTGAAAGGTAAAGTGCAAACTCTTAAAATGGTTTACAGATACCCATTACATATTTCCAGTTTTGTCTCCCAATACACTAACACCATCACCCACACTATAGACACAACTATGCTCCAACCAAACCTCACAACTCCTGACACCATGCTAAATTCTTTCCAACCCCTTCCTGTCTCTCTACCCCAGAAAACTTTTGCTTTGATATTATGGCAAACTCAACAGAAACAGTTTAGAGGTCCTCTGCTTGCCATTTTTAATTTGAGTGCTAAAAGACCAAGCACTTCATTACTAGATGATGGGATTAAAAATCAGGCTACTTATTCCAGACTAAAGCACAGAAAATATGGATCCTTCTTTTCTTTACAGAAAGATTGCTACAAGCTTTTCCCCCATACAAAAATCTTAGAATAGCATGCCATAAAATGCACTCTTTAAAAAAACGTAGAGGAAGCCGGATGTGGTGGTGCAAGCTTTTAATCCCAGCACTTGAGAGGCAGAGGCAGAGGTAGGAGGACTGCCATGAGTTCGAGGCCACCCTGAGACTACATAGTGAATTCCAGGTCAACCTGGGCTAGAGTGAGACCCTACCTTGCTACCTTGGTGGGGGGGGGGAGGACAACAGGGGCTGGGGAGATGGCTTAATGGCTAAAAGCACTACTTGCTTGCAAAGCCTGAGAGCCCAGATTCAATTGTCCAGCCACTCACATAAGGCTGGATGCAGTATGTATAGCATGCATCTGGAGTTTGTTTGCAGTGGCAAAGGAACCTGTTGTGCTTGTATATGCAAAGATAAGTGAATGAATGAATACAATTGTTAAATGCACAATTCAGTGGTTTTTACAAGACTCAAAATTGTGTAATCACCACCATTAACTTAAGAACATTTTAGCAACTTAAAAGAAATGAGTTTCTCAACCCCAACCCCTTACAAGTTTACTTATCTTGCTGCCACTATGAATTTGCCTACTCTGGACATTACATACGCATAATCTATTCAAGGTTCATTTTGGATTGAAACATGCACCAAGACTTCATGCCTTTCTTTAAATAGTACTGCATTGGATGTTATGACCTGTAACATGTGCCATGTCTTGTTAATCCATTCATCAGGTGATGGTTATTTATGTTATTTCCATTTTTTTTGCTATTATGAATAACAACGCTATGAACATGTATATGAACGTTTTCATATGGACACATTTTCAGTTCTTCGGATAAATACCGAGGAATACATACACTGGATCATACACTAATTCTATGCTTAAAGTTTTAAGAATCCGTCCAGCTATTTTCCAAGGGACAACACCATTTTACAATCCCGCCAGCAATGTATGGGCATTTTATTATTGTATTTTCAACAAATAAGGGTATTACACACTTCCTCAAAGGGTAAAAGAGGCGCGCCACTACTCTAGAATGATAGCCCCTATTTCTGGCAAGTATACAGATAATGTCATAGGTCCAAATATAGTAAGCGAGTGAGTTAACCTCTCAAGCCTCTTCATTCAAAAATGGTATGCACTAGTAACAATTAGCACGCAGTTACCATGAAGACTGCACGGGCAGCATCAAGAGAAAAGGCGCTTTATAACATTGATTATTCGTGCTTCAATCACGGACAAAGCTTTGGAGCAAGTCAATTAAATGCTCAGATCCCTCCACCTTATGGCGATTCCTTCCCTGCGGGAGGAGAGGGGTTGCTGAGCGACGACAGGGGATGCAGCCACCGTTTCCACGCAGGACTCATATCGTTACAGCTCAATCTCTGCAGGCTCCTAAAGCTTAGGGAAGTCAACGCAGACTCTTTCGTTGTTTAATGGTACCAAGCACGTTATTGTGGCCGAAACAAGATAAATACATAAAAAATAAATGGAGAGGCAAATGGACCTCAAGCAGACACCCCCTCACCTAAGTCTCCACTCTCGGCCTCCCCAACGTCCCAACACGAAAATCCGAGCAAACATGGGAAAGCCCAGAGGTCCTCTCTGCACCCAGGACTTCCGTACCGGGTCTCCCCCACCCTCGGGACAGGCCGTGCCCAGCTAACCTGGTGGCCGCCGCCAGCTCGACTCGGCTCCGGCCAGGCCCCTCCAGAGGCGTAGTAGCCGTCGCCCCCCGCGCCTTCCCCTGGCCAGGTCTCGGTCGGGGCGCCTCCGCGGCCCCGCCAGGAGACGGGAGGCTGCGGAGGCTCGGGACGCACAGGAGGGTACAAAGGCGGAGGCAGGGGCACCGGCGCATCGCCGCCCCCGGGCCCGTAGTAGCGGCCGTAAGAAGCACCGTCGCTGGGGCCGTAGCCGGAGCGCCTCAGGGCCGACATGGGCTCCGCTGCCCCGAAGCGCTTCCCGCCCCCCACGGCCCGCCCATTGCGCAGGCGCCCGCGGGCGAGAGCGACTGGCTAGCCGCGGGGAGGTCGGACGCCCGCAGCCAATCGCGGGAAGCCCCGCCCCTTCCGCTGCTTCGTCGCGTGCGGTGATGGACGGCAATCCCCGACCCCCGCCCGCACCCTGCGAGGCCCTGTCTCCTTCTCAGCACTGAAGAAACAGCGGCCCACCGTCCGGGCCACCGAGACGTCCCCTGGTCGGGGACGGGGACGGAGCGCCCCGGACTGCGCACCCGTCCAGCCTCTTCCGGACGACCAGCACGCGGCACCGGAAGTGGGAGGGGTGACATGAAAGTGTTTCCGGAAGCCCCCGGCGGCCGGATGCCCGTGCGGATGTGCAGGTGAAGAGGGCCTCGGTTCTTCCCGGCCCCGCCGAGGCGGCGACTGCGGGGGTGGACGGAGTGTCGGACGCGCGGGCTGGCCGCTGTCCCTTAGACTTGCCCCGGCTCAGAATGAACTATATGCCTGGCACCGCCAGCCTCATCGAGGACATCGACAGTGAGTAGCTCCTCCTCCCGCCCGGGAAGCCTGGGGCTGCGCGCGCCTCCCCCCTGGAGCACGGGCCGGGGCGGCTTGCTGCCCTGACTCGGTCCCGTAGGCGGCCTCGCTGCCCATTCAGTCCCCGGCCCATTCAGTCCCCAGCCACCCATGCTGTGGAATTCATTTTTGCTTCGGAGGGTCGCAGCCGCCGAGATGTGACCCCACCTCCCCCCGTAAGAGGCCCCCGGCTTCAGCCCGCAGTGTTTGGAAGTACCAGGTTACCAGTGGATGCATGAGACCACTTAACGGAAAGTAGTCCACAAAAAAAAAAAAAAAAAAAAAAAAAACCACCAAAATGTTAAGACAACATCAGTTGGATTTAATTAGCAGTCAACGAAGGCACTGTTGTGTAGCCTTTCGCAATCTTGTGTGACTATGAGGATCATTAGTGCTCCACATAACGGTTGTAGAGGCCAGTGCCAAACATACTGACTTAAGGATACATCTGTTTTTGTTTTCAATGAGTTTTCGAGGTAGGGTTTCGCTCTAGCTCAGGCTGACCTGCAATTCACTATGTAGTCTCAGGTTGGCCTCGAGCTCACGCCAATCCTCCTACCTCTGCCTCACTGGTTTTGTTTTTTGTTCTTTTTTAATCTGCTAAACAGTTTTCTTTTTACTAAGACCTTCCGTATTTCGAGTTATTCTGCAAAGTTGAGTCCTGTACAGAAACAAGAACACTGACTGCTTTTTCTAAAGGGTTACTATCTCAAGCAACATTTTTTAAATTTTATGATCTGTAAATGGAAAGGGTTTATACAGTTTCAAGCAAGTTACAGCAAGCTGTACATTTAATATGAACATGCAAATTAGCACCTATGATTACCTCCTCTTTTATTTTTTTGTTTTCTTTTTTTAAAGGAGGATCTTACTCTAGCCCAGGCTGACCAGGAATTCATTCTGTAGTCACAGGGTGGCCTCGAACTTACGGCGATTCTCCTACCTTTGCCTCTCTAGTGCTGTGATTAAAGGCGTGCGCTACCACGCCCGCCTACGTTCTCATTTTATGATTATCCGAGGGTTGGTTTTTCTTTTTCGAGGTAGAGTCTCACTCTCTAGCCCAAGCCTGCTTCCAACGTACAGCAATCCTACCTTAGCCTCACAAGTACTGGATTGCTCGAGATCTTTTATTATTATGATGATTATTTTGAGTGAGAGAGAGAGGGAAGCAGAAAGAGAATGGGTGCACAAGGGCCTTTTAGCCACTGTAAACAAACTTCAGACACCGTGCACCCCCTTGTGGTGCATGTGCGACACTATCTGCTTGTGTCAATACGTGGGACCTGGAGATTCCAGTATGCATTCTTAGGCTTCTCAGGCAAGCAGGCGCCTTAACCACTGAGCCATCTCTCCAGCCCTGAGATCGTTTTTTAAAAACCCAATTTACTTACTTTGCTATCCAAGGGAAAATGTAGATATGACCAAATATATCGTACTTTAGGCCCATGCTTACATACAGATATGTGTATGTGTCATATAGATACACATATTAGTAACCACTGTGTAAGTTTATTAGTAAGGTGGATAAGGAAATATTGTTTTTTTTAATGATTTATTTATTTGAGAGAGAGAGAGTCAGACAGACAGACAGACATAGAGAGAGAATGCCAGGGCCTCCAACCACTGCAAATGAATTCCCGATGTATGTGCCACCCTGTGCATCTGACTTCTGTGGGACCTGGGGAAATGAACCAAGGTACTTTGGCTTTGCAGGCAAGTGTCTTAACCGCTAAGCAATCTCCGCAGCCCATGAAATACTCTTGATTCACTTTTACCTTCACCTCTCCTTATGTTGCCTGAATTATTTGAAACCTCTAACACATCTTGCCCTTTTACTAAAGATCATTTTTGTTCTAGCTACTCCATTTCTGAAGAATTTGAAAGCATTTTATATGCACCCTTCATTCCCCCATCTCAACACACACACTTACACAGTCCTCCTCTCTGGATATTTCTGTATTTTCACCTATCTCATGAATAGGAAGTATTCCTCCATTTTACTTGTTACTCTTCTCCACTGCTTTTGGAACTTTTTTAGTCTTTTTCTTCCACATCTTCTGTGTGTGTCTGTCCCCTACCATTCCCTTTACATATATTTTGTCTGTCCACTTTAAGTGTTTTCTCAGTTGGGTGTAACCATCAAACTCACATCCCTCTATGTATGTGTGTATGTGTATATACTTATACATATAGATATGTGTATGTGTATGTATTTATGTATGTATATATAGTAGCCCAGGCTAGCCTAAAACTCACAAAGATCCTCCTACCTCAACCCTCCCAGTGCTGAGATTACACACATGAGACACAACAACCAGGACCTTCAATAATTTTCTGACTTTAACTCCTGTTCTTTCCATGAGCATTTTTTTTTTTTTGAGGGTTTTGCTGCCACTGTTGTTTTAAACTTTTTTATTGACAACTTCCATAATTATAGACAATAAACCATGGTAATTCCCTCCCCTCCCCTGCTTTCCCCTTCACAAATACACCCTCTATCATATCCCCTCCCTCTCTCAATTAGTCTCTCTTATATTTTGATGTCATCATCTTTTCCTCCTGTTGTGAGGGTCTTGTGAAGGTACTGCGAGACACTGTGAGGTCATGAATATTGAGGCCAATTTCTGTCTGAACAATTGCATTGTAAGCAGTCCTACCCTTCCTTTGGCTCTTACATTCTTTCTGCCACCTCTTCTGCAATGGACCCTGAGCCTTTAAAGTATGGTAGAGATGTTTCAGTGCTGAATACTCCTCTCTCACTTCTTTTCAGCACTGTGGTGCCTTTTGGGTCATTCCAGTGGTCACTGCCATCTGAAAAGAGAAGCTTCTCTAACCAAAAGTGAAAGTAGCATTAATGTATGTGTATGGGCTGGAGAAATGGCTTAGTGGTTAAGGCATTTGCTTGCAAAGCCTAAGGACTCAGGTTCAATTTCCTAAGACCCATGTAAACCAGATGTGCAAGGTGTCACATGCGTCTGGAGTTCATTTGCAGTGTCTGGAGGTCCTGGTGTACCCATTCTCTCTCTTTCTCTCCCCCTCCCTGTCTGTCTCTCTCAAATAAATAAATAAATATAAATGCAAACATATATGTATGAACATTAAGAAAAGTGCTTACAGGGCAGTTTGATGAGCATAATATATGCATTTTGCCAGACAAGAGAAGGTGTTACACTCCTAGGGCTCATGACCTCCCCTGCTATAGGCTTTTATATATTTTTTATTTTATTTATTTGAGGGGCAAGGAGAGGCAAAGAGAAAGAGAGAATAGGCGCCCTGGGGCACTGAAATTTTTCTAGTAAGATGTGTGATGGCTTGGCATGGTGGTGCACGCCTTTAATCCCAGTACTCAGGAGGCAGAAGTAGGAGGATTGCCATGAGTTCAAGGTCACCCAGGGCTGGAGCGAGACCCTACCTGGTTGGAGTGGGGGAGAACCTCACTGAGATCTTGTTTCTTTTTCTAATAGCTGGCTTAATCTCATCCACCAGTGTCGTCCTCAGCATTCTCTCTCAGTGCTTTTCCCTTTGCCATCTTTTCTTATATAGCCACTTCTGTGCTTCCTATCCTATCGTTTTTTTAAATTTATTTATTTGAGGGCGGATGGGCGCTCCATGGCCTGCAGCTACTGCAAACAAACTCCAGATGCATGCACCACCTTGCGCATCTGGCTTACATGGATCCTGGATTGTCGAACCGGGATCCTTTGGCCTTGCAGGCAAACGCCTTAACTGCTAAGCCATCTCTCCAGCCCCTATCCTGCTATCTTCGTTAGAATAATTGTACTTACAATAACATGTAATTTTCTTGTCTTTCCCCACAGTGAATACAAATTCAAAGGTGGGTGACTTTCAGACCCCAGAAGAGCATATGGCTCTCAACAAGTAATGAATTTCTGCACTAGCTTATTGTTAAGTCCTCTTAAATATCTGAAACATTACTTTTATTTTTGTTTTGGTGCTGGGAAGTGAGCCCAGAAGTCTGACAGTTGCTAAGCCCAGACTTTGCTACTGAGCTACAAGCTCAGTCACTGAAGCATTATTCAAAATTTCCTTGATTGAAAACAAAATATGAGATAGAAATTCTTCTCTCTCTCTCTCCCCCTCCCTCCCCGCCCCCTCCCCCCCTCTCTCTGTCTCTCTCTCTCTATATATATATATATGTATATATCATTTGTTTTGGTTTTTCAAGGTAGGGTCTCACTCTTTAGCCCAGGGTGACCTAGAATTCACTGTATAGGCTCAGGCTGGCCTCAAACTCATGGTGGTCTTCCTACCTCTACCTCTGGAGTGCTAGAATTAAAGGTGTGGCACACACCAAAGTTCTTCTTATTAAGTTAAAGGGAAAAGCAATTCTAGGGTAAAAGTCCTAAAAATCAAGCTAGATGTGGTGGTGCATGTTCCCAGTGCTTAGGAAGGTGGAGGCAGGAAGATCAGAGGTTTTGCTATGTAGGGGTTTGGGGCTAAATGGACTACACAAGATCCTGTGTTTTAGTTATTTTCTCATTTCTCTGAACAAATGCCTGACCAAAAGCAGCTTGTGGAAGGAAGAAGGTTTTATTCAGCTTCAAGTTTCTAGGGGAAGTGTCATGGCACATGCAAATAAGCCCCGCCAGGGCTAGAGAGGTGGCTCAGCGGTTGAGGTGGGCCCGGGTTCAGCTCCCCAGTACCCATGTAAAACCAGTTGCACAAAGTGCTGTATGCATTTAGAGTTCGTTTGCGGTAGATAGAGGCCTTAGTGTACCCATTTATATTTTCTCTCTCCCTCTCTCACACTTAATGGCATGGAGTAAACATTCCTATTCCAAAAGGGAAGAAGCGTCAAATCTTAATCTCTGTCCTGTATCTGGGACTCCTGGGAATCACCTGGGCTTCAAAAGGCTGTGCTGCCTGTGGCTTCTTTCCTGGGCCAGATCTGCCCTGAGCCTGCCACCATTGCAACTTAGGGTTCACTGCACAGCTAGAAAAATCCCTCACAGGCGGGGACAGAGTTATTTCCATGGTGAATTCTCAATCTTGTCGAGGTGGCAACCAGAGATTAACCATCACACCCTGTCTCAAAAATGTAAACATTAGGTTTAAATGCAACCAGTCTGGCTTCCTGGCTATGTACCCTTCTTTTTCTTTCCAGACTATGCAACACTTCTCTGATTCTTTTCACTGCTCATCTCATCTGCATTCCAAACTACCCTGGAATTCCCTCCATGTTTTCCAATGAACTCTATCCTAAATACAGTAGCAGAAGAAACAGTACAACTTAAGCTATTGACCAAAATTTCTTTGTTATTCTGTAAGCTTGTGATGCTGACAGCTTTCATTTTAAAGGTCTTTTTTCCTCTCCCTAGAAAAGCACTTGGTCCTACTTCGAGATGGAAGGACACTTATAGGCTTTTTAAGAAGCATTGATCAGTTTGGTATGTATTGGTTATGAATTTGTTTTGCATGTGTGTGTGTATTTGGTATGTGTGTCCATGTGTTTGGGTGCACATGTGTGTGCAGGTGCTTGTGCACATACGTGCATATGGAGGCTAGAGGCCGACATCAGTGTCTTCCTCAGTCATTCTCCTGTCCATTTGAGACAGGGTCTCTTACTGAACCTGGAATTCACCAGTTCCACTAAACTAGCTAAGTCAATAAGCCCTAGGGATTGACCTTTTTCTCCCTCCCTAGGACTGGGATTACATGTACACACCACCATGCCCAACTTTTACATGCCTCCTGGGGAGTCTGAACTCGGGTCCTCATGCTTGCACCACAGGCACTTTTACTGACCTATCTCCCCTAACTCTGGTTATAAACGTATTTAATTCTTGCATAATAAGAGCCACCGTTGCTATTTTTGGTGCTATTTCATACCGAAATTCATTTGTCTGCAAAGTTTTCAGCATAATGGAGCTCTTCTGAGTGAATAAATCATCTTTTTGCCAAAAAAAGAAAAAGAAAAAGAAAAGAAAAGAAAAAAAACCTGGGGGTAGCAAGGTCTAACTTTAGTGCAAGTTTACCTAGAACTTGACCTTTCTGAAGTGCTGGGATTAAAGGTGTGAAACACCACACCTGGCCATGCTTTGCAGATTTTTATTTATTGGAGAGAGAGAATGAATGGGCACACCAGGATCATTGCAAATGAACTCCAGACTCACGTGCCACTTTGTGAATCTGGCTTATGTGGGCACTGGGGAATTGAACCTGGGTCCTTAGGCTTGGAGGCAAGCAGGTTAGCTGCTAAGCCATCTCTCTAGCCCTATTTTTCAGATTTTGATTAGGTGATTAAAAAGCTTTTATGGGGCTGGAAAATGGTTCAGCAGTTGAGGCACTTGCCTGCAAAATGTAATGGTCAGGGTTCTATTCCCCAGTACCCACATAGAGCCAGATGCACAAAGCTGGCTCATGCATCTGGAGTTTGCAGTGACTGGAGGCCCTGGTGTGCCCATTCTCCCCCCCCCTCCCCCGCCTTCTGTCTGTCTCTCTCTTCTTCTCTCTGTCTCCCTCTGCTTACACATAAATTAACAAAATTAAAAAAAAAAAAAAAAGCTTTTATGGTGTACGCCTTTAATCCCAGAATTTGGGAGGCAAAGGTCAGAGGATTACTGTGAGTTTAAGGCCAGCCTAAAACTACATAGTGAATTCCAGGTCAGCTTGGGCTAGAGAGATACCCTACCTTAAAAAAAAAAAAAAAAGGAAAACTTTTATGTATTTGTCTAAAACTGATTTTCACTAAAGTGTTTTTGGTGGTAGGTTGTTTTAATTTTGTGTGTATGCGAGTTGTTATCCGGTATAGGTTAGAGGACAACCCTAAGTGTTGGTCCTTGCCTTCCACCTTGTTTGAGGCAGTTTGTTGTTCACTGCTGGTGAGTGCCAGGCTAGCTAGCCTGCAAGCTTCTAGGATTTTTCTGTTTCTGTGTCCCATCTCGCTGCAGGAGTCTGGGGTTACAGATGCTTGTTACTGTATCTGGGTTTATGTAGTTGCTGGGAATTGGAACTCAGGTCCTCAAGCTTGTACAACATGCCTCTCCCAGGCTCTCGGTACAATGTTTGGACTGTTTTTATTTCTCCCATTAGAGGGAGCCAATTCATAGAAAGAAATGCATTGCAATGAACAGGCTACTCCACTAGTTATAAATTGCCTTGGATGCAACAGCTCAAAGCACTTCATGCACTGCAGGTAACCTCTCCCTGTCCAGTGAACATTGACTAGAACACATTTCCTAAAGCTTTGTGTGGACCATTAGGCTCAATAGCTTCATATAGGGATACATCAGACATAGCAGTCATCTATGTTCTCCAGTTGGATTTTCTTTATATCTTTCTTTATTTAGTTTATTTATTTATTTATGAGAGAGAAAGAGACAGATAGAGAGAATGGGCATGCCAGGGCCTCTGGCCACTGCGTACAAACTCCAGACACATGTGCTCCCTTGTGCATCTGCCTTATGTGGGTCCTAGGGAATCGAACCTGGATCCTTAGGCTTCGCAGGCAAATGCCATACATTTCCCCAGTCCCGATCATTTTGGAAACAGATCATGACCCCATCTCAAACAAAAACCAAAAAAGAAGATACACCGCCAGGTGAGGTGGTATACACCTTTAATCCCAGCACTTAGGAGGCTGAGGAAGGAGAATTGTTTTGAGTTCGAAGCCAGTCTGGCCTACAGCACGAGTTCCAGGTCAGCCTGGGCTAGAGTGAGACCCTACTTAGAAAAGAACAAAAAGAAGAAAAAAGAAGGAGATACATAGGTTTCTGCTTTGCTTCAGACAAAACTGGTACTAATTGGAAGAAGAAAAATAATCATACAGGCTGGAGATATGGCTTAGTGGTAAAAAGACACTTGCCTACAAAACCTAAAGACCCAGGTTTGATTCCCCAGGATCCACTTAAGCCAGATGAACAAGTGGCACATGCATCTAGAGTTCGTTTGCAGTGGCTGGAGGCCCTTGTATGACATTCTTTCTCTATCTGCCTCTTTCTCCCTCTCTCTCTCCCTCTCACTCTGTCTCTCTCACACACACGCAAAAATAAATAAATAAATAAATAAATAAATATTTTTTAAAAGTAATTATAGGAAAATCACTTAAAGCACTTTGAGGGCTAAGTACTGAATATTGAGTTTACTCTAAAATTACAAGGTATGTTGTTTGACCAGGTAAAAAAAACAGGTTCTTGCTGTATCTTAATCCATGGATGTTGCATTATGCATTAGGTTAAATGAATATTAAGTACTAAGACTAAGTTAAATCTTCAATAAATCATCACATACACGTACCCACACAAGAAAAGCTATCTCCTTATTTATTTTTTTGTTTTGTTTTCCAAGGTCGGGTCTCACTCTGGAATTCACTATGTAGTCTCAGGGTGGCCTCAAACTCACAGTGATCCTCCTACCTCTGCCTCCCAAGTGCTGGGATTAAAGGTGTGTGCCACTACGCCCAGTTTAGCTGTCTCTTTAAAAACAAGTTTTAATCTTGGTAGTTGTTTATGATCAGGCTTCCCAAGTTCCCATTCATTTATATGTACTTTAAATTATGTTGATTTTATTAGACTGACGTGCTACCTGCTGCACTAACAAGACTCCTTTATGCTAATTTTAGCAATTAACTGGTAAAGGAATTTACTTTCATAATTTATTCCTACCATCATTCATTCATGAGCACACATAATCCACATACTGTAATTGTTTAGAAGTCTCTTAAAGCTAAACATGGTGGCTCATGCCTGTAATATCAGCAGTCTCAGAAGACTAATACAAGAGGATCATCATGAGTTCGAGGCCAGCCCTTGGACTACATAGTTCCAGGCCAGCTCAGGCTATAAAGTGAGATGCTATCTCAAAAAAAAAAAGTCTTCTAAATGGTGTGTCCTAGTCAGTGAAATAAAAGATGAGATTATTTGAATTTTTGTTCTTCCTAGAATTAGAAAATCTGGAAATCAAGTTTAGTTAAATCTTTTTTTCTGTTTGTTTTTGTTTTTCGAGGTAGGTTTTTACTTTAGCCCAGGCTGACCTGGAATTCACTATGATGTCTCAGGGTAGCCTTGAACCCACAGGGATCCATGCCTGGCTTATATTCAGTTATTTTAAGTAGAAAAGATTTAACTAGATGTGCATGATGGTACACACCTTTAATTCTAGCACTCAGGAGGCAGAAGTAGGAGGATTGCTATGAGTTCAAGGCTATCCTGAGACTACATAGTGAATTCTAGGTCAGCCTGGGCTAGAGTGAGACCCTACCTTGAAAAACAAAACAATAAAAAATAACTGAATATATGAGTTATGGACCTTTGCCCAATAATATGAACTAAATCTCATTATTTCTCTCCTGTACACTTACAGCTAACTTAGTGCTACATCAGACTGTGGAGCGTATTCACGTGGGCAAAAAGTATGGTGATATTCCTCGAGGGATTTTTGTGGTCAGAGGAGAAAATGTGGTCCTACTAGGAGAAATAGTAAGTGAAACAGTTATGCTATATGATCTTGGTGTTCATGCTAGTTAGTTTCTTCTTGTCTTTTCAAGGGGGAGAAAAATGCTATCTCTATTTTAGCCAGCTCTCACAGGCACACACCAAATGAGGCAAGTTGTATTTGCCAAGGGGAAGCTACAGACTGTCACTAACTTTGTTACAGTGCCTTTTGACATTTTAACAATTTTGTCTGTCCAGCAAAATATTACTGGTTTTATCTGACAGATTTTAAAAAAAAAGAAAAGAAAGAAAAAGGGAGAGCGAGAGAGAAAATCTGGGTTAGAAGCAGGTGCTGTTTTTCTGTTCTTTACTAAAGCCTTTTGCTGTTGTGTTTTTCTTTTTCTTTAGCTTTGCAATACTTAGCCACATCTTAATTCTTTTTTCAGAAGTGTGGTTTGTCTTGTAGCTGTTTTATTTAATATTTTATTACTTATTTATTTACTTATGAGAGAGTGGGTGCATCAGCACCTCTAACCACTGCAAACAAATTCCAGACGTATGCGCCACCATCTGCTGTGCATCTGGCTTATGTGGGTTCTGGGGAGTCAAACCTAGGTCCTTAGGCTGTGCAGGCAAGTGCCATAACCGCTAAGCCATCTCTCCAGCCCCCATGTAGCTGGTCGTGGTTGTGTACCCCTTTAATCCCAGCACTCAGGAGGAAGGAGGATCGCCATGAATTCGAGGCCACCCTGAGACTACATAGTGAATTCCAGGTCAGCCTGGGGTAGAGCAAGACCCTACCTTGAAGAAAAAAAAAAGGGAGGGGATGGGCTGGAGGGATGGCTTAGCAGTTAAGGCATTTGCCTGCAAAGCCAAAGGACCCAGGTTCGATTCCCCAGGACCCACGTTAGCCAGATGCACAAGGGGGCACACACGTCTGGAATTCATTTGCAGTGGCCGTAGGCCTTGGTGCACCCATTCTCTCTTTCTCTCTGTCAAATAAATAAAAATAAAATAAGTGTCGACTGGACCATGGTGGCACATGCCTTTAATCTTGGGAGGCAGAGGTAGGAGGATTACTGTAGGTTTGAGGGTAGCCTGAGACTAAATAGTGAATTCTAGATCAGCCTGGGCTAGAGTGAGACTCTGCCTTGAAAACTCCCAAAAAAAGCTGGGCATGGTGGCACATGCCTTTAATCCTAGCACTCAGGAGGCAGAGGTAGGAGGATTGCTGTGAGTTCGAGGCCAGCCTGGTCTAGAGCGAGAGCTTACCTCGAAATACCAGAAATAAATAAATAAATTTTTTTAATTTTTTTGTTTATTTATTTATTTGAGAGAATGGGCATACCAGGGCCTCCAGCCACTGCAAATGAGCTCCAGATGCATGTGCCACCTTGTGCATCTGGCTTATGTGGTCCTGGGGAATCAAGCCTCCAACCATGGTCCTTAGGCTTCACAGGCAAGTGCTTAACCACTAAGCCATCTCTCCAGCCCATAAATAAAAATTTTAAAAAGTGTCTATGCATTAAAAGACAGCTTAGCAGTTAAAGGCACTTGCTTGCAAAGCCTGAAGGCCTGGGTTTGATACTCCAATACCCACATAAAGCCAGATGCACAAAATGATGCATGCATCTGGAATTATTTTGCAGTGGCATGAGGCCCTAGTGTACATATTCCCTCTCTCTCTCTCTTTCTCATTCTCTCTCTCTCTTTGTGCTTGCAAATAAATAAATGATTTTTAAAAAAGAGCCAGGATGTGATGGTGAATGCCTTTAATTGTAGCACTTGGGAGGCTAAGTTAGGAGGATTGCTGTGAGTTGAAGGCCAGCCTTAGACTACATAGTGAATTACAGTTCAGCCTGGGCTGGAGAGATGGCTTAGCAATTAAGGCATTTGCCTGCAAAGCCAAAGGACCTAGGTTCAGTTCCTCAGGATCCATGTAAGCCAGATGCACAAGGTGGCACATGTGTCTGGAGTTTGTTGGCAGTGGCTGAAGGCCCTGGTGTGCCCATATTCTCTCCCCTCAAATAAATAAAAATTAAAGTCCTAGCCTGGCGTGATAGTGCATGCCTTTAATCCCAGCACTCGGGAGGCAGAGGTAGGAGGATTGCCGTGAGTTCAAGGCTACCCTGAGACTACATAGTTAATTCCAGGTCAGCCTGGACCAGAGTGAGACCCCCTACCTCGAAAATCAAAAAAAAAAAAAAAAATTAAAGTCCTTCAGAAAGAAAGAGAATACACATTTGTTCATGAATGTTCATAGTTCCCTGGGGTCCCTTCTGTAAGAAAAAATGTTCAACATGTTAAGGCTTGGGACTGAAAAGTTTTTACAGTAGTATCATTAGAGAAACGTGATTTGTGCTTTTGTGAAACCAACAATCAGTTTGTAGAAGTTGGATACTACCAAGAAGACTCATACCCAGAAACTGTTCAGATTCCATAAACATTACATTGCATAAGAAGTCTATAACGGGCCATGTCAGTAATCTCAGAACCTGAGAGGCTGAGACAGGAAGAGCATCAAAAGTTCATGGGCAGCTTGGGCTACATGGGGAGACCTTGCTTCAAAACTGAGAGAGTTCCCTGGCCTCTGCCTCCAGGATGATGAAGAGCCCAGCCTTAAGTAACAGAGGTGATTGGTGAGAGGCAGCTTCATCCTGACCATATGAACAGCCCAGCGAATGAAACACCCAAAGCCCGAGTGGCAGAGAGCTAAGAACACTGTCTTCCTTCCACTTGCTACCCATGGGTCATGAGGGAGGGGTTAGGTGGCAATATATATTTCTCTGATAACTTTTGACCCAGGGCAAGGGTGGCTTACGCAGCATGTGTGACCTCTAACCTCCTGGTGAGAGTCCTCCATCTGATAATGCAAGTGTGTGTGAGCTCTGAGACCTTGACAGCTTGTGACAGTATCCAGATTGGAACATCTGCAGAGTTTGTCATTGCTCTCCAAGGCCTTATCAAAAGCCAGAGGAAGACAAGAAACAATACAGCCTGATGTGTTAACACATGTAACCGTAGCACTAGGGACACTGAGGCAAGAGAATGGTGAGTTTGAGGCTAGCCTGAACTACATACTGAGTTCCAGGGCAGCCTTTACTGTGTGCTGAGACACTGTCTCAAAAAGAAACCTTTGATGCCTTGTCCCTATAAGCTGTCCATATTACAGAAACACACAGTAAAACCTCTATGTTCATTTTCAGGATAATAAAAAAATCCATGCATAGTGAGGCACATTTATAGCAAGATTCTTTTGCATTATGAAATTGGTTATCAAATGTAATATCATTTCATATTAAATAAAAAAGTTATAGTCATTATCTGCATTGTGTTGGTTTTTTTAAGTAGTTTATACCTGAAAACTTATTAGTCATCAAACCATGTTTGGGGGAACACACCTATAATCCTAGCACGTGGGAGGCAGAGATGAGTATCACCATGAATTCCTAGACAGCCTGGGCCACAGAGTGAGATGCAGGTCAGCTTAGACCAGAGAGAGAGACCCTGACTAAAAAAAAAAAAAAAGAGGAAAAAGAAAAAAAAAATACATTCATCCAGTTGTTAGTCTTCCATATTGGAAGGTAGGGTCTCATTCTAGCCCAGACTGACCTGGAATTCACTATGTAGTCTCAGAGCGGCCTCGAACTCATGGCAGTCCTTCCTGCCTCTACCTACTGAGTGTTGGGATTAAAGGCATGTACCACCATGCTCTGGAATTTTTTTTATTTCTGTTTGTCTGCATTTATTCAAAATTTCCTACAATGAGTATGTTTTTGTAGGATGAAAAAAATAATTTTGTAAGCAAAAGAAAAATGATAAAAATAGTAGAAAAGTATATTGGGACCAAACTAGTTTGGTAATTTATCTGGCCTACTGAAGTTTTATTTTGGTTTTTCAAGGTAGGGTCTCACTCTGCCAGGCTGACCTGGAATTAACTCTGTAGTCTCAGGGTGGCTTGAACTCACAGTGATCCTCCTACCTCTGCCTCCTGAGTGTTGGGATTAAAGGTGTGCACCACCAGCCTGGCTCCTACTAAAGTTTTCTATGGACATGTTGCCATAGAATGGGGAAAAGTGTCTTGGGTTACAATTTACAGACTTTAGTGAACGTAACAGGGGAGAAGAGAAGAGAGAAATGTACTTTTGGATCAATGTTCTCTACCTTTTTTTGTTTTTGTTTTTCAAGGTAGCATCTCGCTCTAGTCCTGGGTGACCTATAATTTCACTATGTAGTCTCAGGGTGGCCTCAAACGCATGGTGAACCTCTGCTTCCCGAGTGTTGGGATTAAATGCGTGCACCACCATGCCCATCAGTCTCGACCTTCTTTTTGAGTGACAGCACCCAGAAATTAAGCTGACTGAAAATGTAAAAATATAAGACTTATAAGAGCCAATGTGGCCATAGTAGTTTTCCTGGATTCTGAATAGCTGGGGAGATAGCTGTCTGTAAGCAGCCCTAGAAATCTTTTGGAATAGTCCTTAACTAATATAAAAACATCCTGGGGCTAGAGAGATGGCTTAGCAGTTAAGGTGCTTGCCTGCTAAAGCCTAGGGACCCAGGTTTGATTTCCCCAGTACCCACATAAAGCCAGATGCACAAAGTAGCACATGCATCTGGAGTTTGTTTACAGCAGCTAGAGGCCCTGGTGTGCCCATTCTCTTTCTCTCTGCTTGCAAATAAATAAATAGAACTTTTTTTTAATCCTGACTACCATAGGATTTTGGATAACCTACAGTTTTTTGCTATACATTGATACTGTCCTTAAAAGATGTCTCATTCTTAGTATAATTAGAAAAAGCAAGCCAGGCATGATACTGGAATCTAATTTTCTTTAGATTTTATGGTTTCTTGTTCCCAATTTTCATGGAAAGTTGTTCAAACCTGCCTGTTTTGCAGGACTTGGAAAAGGAGAGTGACACACCCCTCCAGCAAGTGTCTATTGAAGAGATCCTAGAAGAACAAAGGGCAGAACAGCAGACCAAACTGGAAGCAGAGAAGCTGAAAGTTCGGGCCCTTAAAGATCGGGGTCTGTGTATTCCTCGAGCAGATACTCTAGATGAGTACTGAGTCCTTTGCTCAGATGCTCTTGTCTTGGAGAGAGGGACTGTCACTGAATGGAAGTGACATCCTTCTCACCTCACACATTTGACCAGAGACTGAAGTTAAAGAGCTATTTTTATTTTTAGTTCTTGCACATATGTCAGCATGAAAAAAAAATCATGGGATTTTTTTTTTCTTTTTAACAAAATCATTATAGATTTTGTTTTTATTCCTGTTTTTGAAACAATCTATGTAACTCTGACTGGCTTGGAACTCACTCTATAGACCAGATTGAACTTGAACTTGCCATGATCCTGCCTCTGCCTCCCAAGCGCTGGGATTACTGGTGCGTGCTACCACACCAGCTTCCTAGTTTGAAGAAACAGTGGCATGAACTCCTTCCACACAGACATCACTGCAGAGCCAGTGGTTTTCTTACATTGCTTTAGTTTATAGGGGACATTTTTTCATTTACTTGTAAATAAAAGTTGAATCTCGGAACTGTCATTTTATTCCAAAGTTGGGAGTTGCAAATTCCAAATAACTGGTTACTTATGAAATGAGTATTTTCATGTTAATTATCTTGCTGTTCCTCACTCCCCTTTTCATAGTTGTATTTACGATATGAAAAAGGTTCAAGCTTGAGAAGGGAACTTTCACTTAATTTTTCCAATAACTAGTTGCAATAGAAGCCTCATGTTTAAAGAAATTTCACTCTTGCTTTACCCACAACTATTTCAAACTTTTTCCCATGAGGGAAAAAACAAACAAACAGGTTTTCCTAAGGCTTGTTCTTCATGTTCTGTCAACCCAGCTAGGTTTCTGAGTCTTTTGCACTGAGCTTTCAGCCTCTTGCTCAGATCCCTCAAAATGGTGTTTCAGTGACTAACACTTTTTTTTTTTTTTTTTTTTTTGGTTTAACTGTGGAATAGGCTGCACTTTGAGAAAGCACTGTGGTATAATATTTGTAGTGAAGTGTCTGAATTATTTTATGCTGCAGTATTAAATATACCTAGTTCATGAGGTCAGGTGTTTTCAAAACTGTCCAGAGTACTATTAAGCCTTTGAATCCTGAACTCAGTAGATTGGTTTTAAAGTACAGTAAGAAGTGGTTGTCCTTTACCTAGGGATGCAACTCAGTGGTAGAGCATTGGCCTAGAATGTACAAGTCCCTGGATTCATTCCATCACAGCACTGGGTAGTGGGGAAGGGGTAAGAAGGTCATCCTTAATCAGTGTTTGTAAAAACTTCCTGCTTAGCCAAAATTTGTTATTAACAATGCACACAGAACAAACTGTCACTAACATAAAACATATTAGAACAAATGACACTCTTGGTACTAGCAGTAACATGACACTTCAGGAGCTGTGATTCGCTACAGGTATGTTTTCAACACAGCCACAGGGAAAGAAATCTAATTGCCGTGGTAAGTCCCCACTTGTATCTGGACTTCACAAGGATGATGTGTGTTCACGCAGCCGGGAATGAAACTGCCCACACTACTTTCTTCCCTCAACCCTGTCTTTGGGTACTGAAGTCCAGTGCTTCCTTCTCTCCCATCACAGTGGGTATACATATACACTTCAGGAACAATTCCAGTTGATACTGTTTCTTCCAACAGTGGCTCCCATGAGACTTCTTTCAGAAGAGAAAAGATCTACCATAGCCCCACTTCCATCTTCATTCTGAAATAACAGCATATCTCTTAACTCTTCAAACTCCCTTTTCCCCCCTCTGTTGGTCCTTGACCTTAGATTCCATGCGCTCGGCTGTTTAGACCACAATACCCCCTCACTCTGCACTGATTAACTCCTAAAAGGCCTTGAGTACTTACTGGAACTAAATTTCCTCATCTTGTCCGTTGAGGATTCTTGGGAAAGCCACTTCAAGGTGAGTGGTAGCAGTTCTACATGGGGTTAGAAGGTTGGAACAGGGCTCTGACAAAACACAGTGCAGACAGCCCAGGGGACAAACTAACAGGCACACAGGCAAAAATAGGTAACTGAGTAAAGTGGTTGACACCTGTAATCTCAGCATTTGGAAGGTTGAGGCAGAAGGATTACTGCAAGTTTTGAAGCTAGCTTGGGCTACATAGTACCAGACCAACATGATCCTATAAAAGTAAGTAAGCCAGGTGTAGCGCACGCCTTTAATCCCAGCACCTGGGAGGAGAGGTAAAAGGATGACAGAGAGTCTGAAGCCACCCTTGGACTACACAGTGAATTCCAGGTCAGCCTGGGCTAAGGCAAGACCTTACCTCAGGAAACCCAATGAAAAAAAAACACGTATTGCAGCAGTTCCCAACCTCTAGCCCTAGATCCTCAAGCTAGCTTTGTGGAGACACTGCACTGCATAGCTCAAGAATTCAGAAAGGTACTGGAGAGGAAATACTAGAGAAGAGGCATTAATGCAAAAATTGCCCCATTCCTCACCCACAGAAAAATACAAATTAGAGTATGCACTTGCGTGTTTGATGTGGGCATTTTCTTGCCTTTCAAAAGGTTTACTGTAAGCCGGGCATGGTGGCACACACCTTTAAACTCAGCACTTGGGAGGCAGAGGTAGGAGGATGGCTGTGAGTTCAAGGCCACCTGAGACTACATAGTGAATTCCAGGTCAGCCTGGGCTAGAGTGAGACCCTACCTCAAAAAAAAAAAAAAAACAGGCGGGTGTGGTGGTGCATGCCTTTAATCCCAGCACTCGGGAGACAGAGGTAGGAGGATTGCAGTGGGTTCGAGGCCAGCCTGAGACTAATTCCAGGTCAGCCTGGGCTAGAGCAAGACCTTACCTCAAAAAAAAAAAAAAGTTTAGTACAAGCGGGGTACCATGACACATGCCTTAATCCCAGCAGATCTCTTAAATCTTCAACTCTCTTGATCTAAGTTTGAGACTCAAACTTAGGCAGTCTCAGGGCAGGCACCGCAGGCCCTCGTGTTTGCACAACTTCCCAAAGTAAAACTATCTGAAACCTTGGTGGCTGGCCTGTATCACCTATCCTGCTTGTGGCTGCACCAGTTTCCTACACAGGACGATGGGACACCCTACAAGCTGGAAATAGTGAGTTCAAGGCCTAGAAGTCCTGAGGTTCAGCAGTTCCCACTGTTAGAAGCCACAGAACCTGCTCAGCCCGGTCAGGGCCTCACTGGACTAGCTCTCTAGTCTGCAGCCCGAGTCCCCGCTAACCATCGTAGCCCTTGGTCCATTTCTGGCTTCCAGACATTCCTCACTGATGTCCCTGTAGCAGCTTGACCCGGGGCAGCAGAGTCCACAGCACAGCCTCCACGTCCTCAGTACAGCCTCCACGTCCTCAGTGCAGGCAGATCCCAAGATAAGAATTTCTTTTTTTTTTTTTTTTTTTTTTTTTTTTGGTTTTTCGAGGTAGGCTCTCACTCTTGCCCAGGCTGACCTGGAAATCACTATGTAGTCTCAGGGTGGCCTTGGACTCACGGCGACCCTTCTACCTCTGCCTCCCAAGTGCTGAGATTAAAGTTGTGTGCCACCATGCCTGGCTAAGAATTATTTTTTTTAATATTTTATTTTTATTTATTTATTTGACAGAGGAAGAGGGAGGCAGAGAGAGAGAGAGAGGGCGCACCAGGGCCTCCAGCCACTGCAAATGAACTCCAGACACAAGCACCTCCTTGTGCATCTGGCTAACATGGGTCCTGGGATATTGAACCTGGGTCCTTTGGCTTTGCAGGCAAACGCCTTAACCACTAAGCCATCCCTCCAGCCCAAGAATTATTTTTTAAAGTACAGTAGAGAACAAAGTAGAATGCATCAGAAGTTTGGTTGTGTATGAAACTGTTATGTATGACTATACTGGGAATTTGTTACTGTGGGTAAATAAAGCAAAAACTACATGTTCATTTTCATATGTTTGATTTCAGCTCCTGAAGATCAGCTATGCCCTCAGTGAAGCTGAATTTGTCAGCTTAGAATACCTTCCCCCAGATAAAAACCACACCAACACTTTCCTCAGAACCTTCAAATTCTGCTCAAATGTCACCTTCTTGGACAAGCTCTTTAAAATAGCACTTACAAGGTTGAATTGGTGAAACTCTTGACTCACATGTACTAGGACCCTGGGTTTAGTGTAGTTTAATGTGCAGTTCTTTGAGGATTTGATTGTTACTATTTTTAAAATATTTATTTATTTATTAGAGAGAGAGACAGAGAGAATGGGTGCACCAGGGCCTCCAGCCACCACAAATGAATACAGATGCATGTGCCACCTTGTGTAGTTGGCTTACATGGGTCCTAGGGAATCAAACCTGGGTCCTTTGGCCTTGTGGGCAAGTGCCTTAACCACTAAGCCATCTATAGCAGACAGCTTCAGGCTGGCTGAGATAAACTTCCAGACCAGATATAGTTACGGAGGAAGGGATTTATTGAAGCTTACAGATCCAGGGGAAGTTCCATAATGGCAGAAGAAGCTGACCTGCCTTCACAGGTCCAAGCAGACAGAGAGAAGCACAAGCCAAAAGCCACACAGCGCAGCACAGCACACTCCAGGTAGGCACTCTTTGCATATCTTTAGATTGAAATCTCAAACCTACCACCACACCTTAAGATCCCGCCCAGTAACACCACCTCTAGCCAGGTGGCTGCAGATGCAAACTACAAACTAATAAAACAGTGAATATATTGGGGGCCATCTGGTCAAACTACCACACCATCCCTCCAGCCCACTTTAAAAAAAAAAAAAAAAAAACAGGGTCTCATGTACCCCAGACTGGCCTCCAACTCACTATGTAGCTGAGGGTAACTGAATTTCCAATCCTCCTGCCTCCACCTCCCCAGTCACTGTGACGTTTATTCAGTGCTGATTGAACTCAGGGGCTTTGTGCATGCTAGACAGGACACTACCCACTGAGCCATTCTAGTTCTTTGAGTTTTTTTTGTTGTTGTTTTTTTGGTTTTTTTTTTTTTTTTTTTGGTTTTTCTTTTGGTTTTTCAAGGTAGGGTCTCACTCTGGCCCAGGCTGACCTGGAATTCACTATGTAGTCTCAGGGTGGCCTCGAACTCACGGAGATCCTCCTACCTCTGCCTCCTGAGTGCTGGGATTAAAGGCGTGCGCCACCATGCCTGGCTTAGTTCTTTGAGTTTTAACAGCTGCCTGGTATCATGGAACCACTATCAGGAAGTCAATAGATAGAATATTTTTACCATCCCTTTCCATTACAATTAACTCCTTCCTCAGCCCTTAAAGAAGCCACTGATCTTTCTATTCCTACAATGTATCTTGGCACCCAATTCAAAATTATTTTCTTTTTTAAAATATTTAATTTAGGGCTGGAGAGATGGCTTAGCGGTTAAGCGCTTGCCTGTGAAGCCTAATGACCCCGGTTCGAGGCTCGACTCCCCAGGACCCACGTTAGCCAGATGCACAATGGGGCGCACGCGTCTAGAGTTCATTTGCAGTGGCTGGAGGCCCTGGCGTGCCCATTCTCTCTCCTCTCTATCTGCCTCTTTCTCTCTCTGTCTGTCGCTCTCAAATAAATAAATAAAAAAAAATAACAACAACAACAACAAAAATTTAAAAAAAACAAAACCAAAAAAAAATATTTAATTTATTTATTTAAAAGAGAGATATAGGTAGATAGAGAAAATGGGTATGCCAGGGCCTCTAGCTACTGCAAACAAACTCCAGATACATGTACTGCCTTGTGCATTTGGTTTTACCTGGGTACTGGGGAATTGAACTTTGGTCCTTAGGGTCTGCATGTGAGTACCTTAACTGCTGAGTCATCTCTCCAGCCCCCACGTCCACCACCACAACCTCTTTTTATCTACTTCAATTCTGCTTTATTATTTTTTTTTCCAGAACTCTTTGAGTTTTTCAAGGTAGGATCTCACTCTAACCCAGACTGACCAGGAATTCACTATGTAGTCTCAGAATGGCCTTGAACTATGGTGATTCTCCTACCTCTGCCTCCCAAGTGCTGAAATTAAAGGCATGTACCACCACACCCAGCTAAAAGTGTTTTATTTATCTAATTATTTGTTTATTTACAAGCAGAAAGAGAATGGGCATACAAGGACCACTAGCTCTGCAAATGAACTCCAGATGTATATGCCACTTTATGCCTCTGGCTTTACCTGTGCCTTGGGGAATCAAACCCAAGTCGCTAGGCATTACAGGCAAGTGCCTTAACTGCTGAGCCACGTCTCCAACCCTTTTTCCAGAACTTTAATACATGAGCATACTGTAAAAAGTATGGAACATTGCAGGGTGTGCTAGTGCACACCTTTAATTCTAGCACTTGAGAGGCAGAGGTAGGAAGATCGCTCTGAGTTTGAGGCCACCCTGAGAGTATATAGTGAATTCCAGGTCATCCTGGGCTAGAGTGAGACCCTATCTCAAAACAACATGACTTCTTTCTCTTCCCTTGCAAATATTTTTTTTTTTAATATGGAGGCCAGATGTGTTGGCACACGCCTTTAATTCCAGCACTTGGGAGGCACTAGTAGGAGGCTCACTGTGAGTTCAGTGCTACCCTGAGACTACATAGTGAATTCCAGATTAGCATGGGCTAGAGCAAGATCCTACCTCAAAAAACCAAAAGAAGAAAAAATACGGAACACTTCACAAATTTGTTTGTCATCCTTGCATAGGGGCCATACTAATATCATTCCAATTTTAGTATATGTGCTGCCAAAGCGGACACTTATTTTATTTGGTTTTTTGAGGTAGGGTCTCACTCTAGCCCAAGCTGACCTGGAATTCACTATGGAGTCTCAGGGTGGCCTCAAACTCACAGCAATCCTCCTACCTCTGCCTCCCAAGTGCTGGGATTAAAGGTGCGCACCACCACGCCCGGCTTTTATATTTATTT